>OZ005734.1:152988256-153713667 GCA_963930755.1 Eudasyphora cyanicolor | reverse complement strand
GCACAAGCACATGCACAATCACAAGCACAAGCACATGCACAAGCACAATCACAATCACAATGCACAATCACAATCACAAGCACAAGTCACAAGTCACAATCACAAGCACAATGCACAAGTCACAATCACAAGTCACAAGCACATCACAACACACAATCACAAGTCACAAGCACAAGCACAAGCACAATGCACAAGTCACAATGCACAATCACAATCACTAGCACAAGCACAATGCACAAGTCACAAGCTCAATGCACAAGTCACATCACAAGCACAAGCAAGCACAAGCACAATCACAATCACAAGTCACAATGCACAAGCACAAGCACAAGCACAATCACAAGTCACCAATCACAATCACAATCACAAGTCACAATCACAAGCACAATGCACAAGCACAATGCACAATCACAATCACAAGCACAATCACAAGCACAATCACAAGCACAAGCACAATCACAAGCACAAGCACAATCACAAGCCACACAAGCACAATGCACAAGCACAAGCACAGCTCACAAGCACAATCACAATCACACACAACCACACACACAATCACAATCACATCACACACTCACACGCACACATCACAATCCACATGCACACACACACACACTCACAATCAATCAATATCAATATCAATCTCAATATATCAATATCATATCAATATCAATATCAATATCACTATCAATATCACTATCAATATCATATCAATCAATATCAATATCAATATCACTATCAATATCAATATCAATATCAATATCAATATCAATATCAATATCAATATCAATATCAATATCAATATCAATATCAATATCAATATCAATATCAATATCAATATCAATATCAATATCAATATCAATATCAATATCAATATCAATATCAATATCAATATCAATATCAATATCAATATCAATATCAATATCAATATCAATATCAATATCAATATCAATATCAATATCAATATCAATATCAATATCAATATCAATATCAATATCAATATCAATATCAATATCAATATCAATATCAATATCAATATCAATATCAATATCAATATCAATATCAATATCAATATCAATATCAATATCAATATCAATATCAATATCAATATCAATATCAATATCAATATCAATATCAATATCAATATCAATATCAATATCAATATCAATATCAATATCAATATCAATATCAATATCAATATCAATATCAATATCAATATCAATATCAATATCAATATCAATATCAATATCAATATCAATATCAATATCAATATCAATATCAATATCAATATCAATATCAATATCAATATCAATATCAATATCAATATCAATATCAATATCATATCAATATCAATATCAATATCAATATCAATATCAATATCAATATCAATATCAATATCAATATCAATATCAATATCAATATCAATATCAATATCAATATCAATATCAATATCAATATCAATATCAATATCAATATCAATATCAATATCAATATCAATATCAATATCAATATCAATATCAATATCAATATCAATATCAATATCAATATCAATATCAATATCAATATCAATATCAATATCAATATCAATATCAATATCAATATCAATATCAATATCAATATCAATATCAATATCAATATCAATATCAATATCAATATCAATATCAATATCAATATCAATATCAATATCAATATCAATATCAATATCAATATCAATATCAATATCAATATCAATATCAATATCAATATCAATATCAATATCAATATCAATATCAATATCAATATCAATATCAATATCAATATCAATATCAATATCAATATCAATATCAATATCAATATCAATATCAATATCAATATCAATATCAATATCAATATCAATATCAATATCAATATCAATATCAATATCAATATCAATATCAATATCAATATCAATATCAATATCAATATCAATATCAATATCAATATCAATATCAATATCAATATCAATATCAATATCAATATCAATATCAATATCAATATCAATATCAATATCAATATCAATATCAATATCAATATCAATATCAATATCAATATCATATCAATATCAATATCAATATCAATATCAATATCAATATCAATATCAATATCAATATCAATATCAATATCAATATCAATATCAATATCAATATCAATATCAATATCAATATCAATATCAATATCAATATCAATATCAATATCAATATCAATATCAATATCAATATCAATATCAATATCAATATCAATATCAATATCAATATCAATATCAATATCAATATCAATATCAATATCAATATCAATATCAATATCAATATCAATATCAATATCAATATCAATATCAATATCAATATCAATATCAATATCAATATCAATATCAATATCAATATCAATATCAATATCAATATCAATATCAATATCAATATCAATATCAATATCAATATCAATATCAATATCAATATCAATATCAATATCAATATCAATATCAATATCAATATCAATATCAATATCAATATCAATATCAATATCAATATCAATATCAATATCAATATCAAATCAATATCAATATCAATATCAATATCAATATCAATATCAATATCAATATCAATATCAATATCAATATCAATATCAATATCAATATCAATATCAATATCAATATCAATATCAATATCAATATCAATATCAATATCAATATCAATATCAATATCAATATCAATATCAATATCAATATCAATATCAATATCAATATCAATATCAATATCAATATCAATATCAATATCAATATCAATATCAATATCAATATCAATATCAATATCAATATCAATATCAATATCAATATCAATATCAATATCAATATCAATATCAATATCAATATCAATATCATATCAATATCAATATCAATATCAATATCAATATCAATATCAATATCAATATCAATATCAATATCAATATCAATATCAATATCAATATCAATATCAATATCAATATCAATATCAATATCAATATCAATATCAATATCAATATCAATATCAATATCAATATCAATATCAATATCAATATCAATATCAATATCAATATCAATATCAATATCAATATCAATATCAATATCAATATCAATATCAATATCAATATCAATATCAATATCAATATCAATATCAATATCAATATCAATATCAATATCAATATCAATATCAATATCAATATCAATATCAATATCAATATCAATATCAATATCAATATCAATATCAATATCAATATCAATATCAATATCAATATCAATATCAATATCAATATCAATATCAATATCAATATCAATATCAATATCAATATCAATATCAATATCAATATCAATATCAATATCAATATCAATATCAATATCAATATCAATATCAATATCAATATCAATATCAATATCAATATCAATATCAATATCAATATCAATATCAATATCAATATCAATATCAATATCAATATCAATATCAATATCAATATCAATATCAATATCAATATCAATATCAATATCAATATCAATACAATATCAATATCAATATCAATATCAATATCAATATCAATATCAATATCAATATCAATATCAATATCAATATCAATATCAATATCAATATCAATATCAATATCAATATCAATATCAATATCAATATCAATATCAATATCAATATCATATCAATATCAATATCATATCAATATCAATATCAATATCAATATCAATATCAATATCAATATCAATATCAATATCAATATCAATATCAATATCAATATCAATATCAATATCAATATCAATATCAATATCAATATCAATATCAATATCAATATCAATATCAATATCAATATCAATATCAATATCAATATCAATATCAATATCAATATCAATATCAATATCAATATCAATATCAATATCAATATCAATATCAATATCAATATCAATATCAATATCAATATCAATATCAATATCAATATCAATATCAATATCAATATCAATATCAATATCAATATCAATATCAATATCAATATCAATATCAATATCAATATCAATATCAATATCAATATCAATATCAATATCAATATCAATATCAATATCAATATCAATATCAATATCAATATCAATATCAATATCAATATCAATATCAATATCAATATCAATATCAATATCAATATCAATATCAATATCAATATCAATATCAATATCAATATCAATATCAATATCAATATCAATATCAATATCAATATCAATATCAATATCAATATCAATATCAATATCAATATCAATATCAATATCAATATCAATATCAATATCAATATCAATATCAATATCAATATCAATATCAATATCAATATCAATATCAATATCAATATCAATATCAATATCAATATCAATATCAATATCAATATCAATATCAATATCAATATCAATATCAATATCATATCAATATCAATATCAATATCAATATCAATATCAATATCAATATCAATATCAATATCAATATCAATATCAATATCAATATCAATATCAATATCAATATCAATATCAATATCAATATCAATATCAATATCAATATCAATATCAATATCAATATCAATATCAATATCAATATCAATATCAATATCAATATCAATATCAATATCAATATCAATATCAATATCAATATCAATATCAATATCAATATCAATATCAATATCAATATCAATATCAATATCAATATCAATATCAATATCAATATCAATATCAATATCAATATCAATATCAATATCAATATCAATATCAATATCAATATCAATATCAATATCAATATCAATATCAATATCAATATCAATATCAATATCAATATCAATATCAATATCAATATCAATATCAATATCAATATCAATATCAATATCAATATCAATATCAATATCAATATCAATATCAATATCAATATCAATATCAATATCAATATCAATATCAATATCAATATCAATATCAATATCAATATCAATATCAATACAATATCAATATCAATATCAATATCAATATCAATATCAATATCAATATCAATATCAATATCAATATCAATATCAATATCAATATCAATATCAATATCAATATCAATATCAATATCAATATCAATATCAATATCAATATCAATATCAATATCAATATCAATATCAATATCAATATCAATATCAATATCAATATCAATATCAATATCAATATCAATATCAATATCAATATCAATATCAATATCAATATCAATATCAATATCAATATCAATATCAATATCAATATCAATATCAATATCAATATCAATATCAATATCAATATCAATATCAATATCAATATCAATATCAATATCAATATCAATATCAATATCAATATCAATATCAATATCAATATCAATATCAATATCAATATCAATATCAATATCAATATCAATATCAATATCAATATCAATATCAATATCAATATCAATATCAATATCAATATCAATATCAATATCAATATCAATATCAATATCAATATCAATATCAATATCAATATCAATATCAATATCAATATCAATATCAATATCAATATCAATATCAATATCAATATCAATATCAATATCAATATCAATATCAATATCAATATCAATATCAATATCAATATCAATATCAATATCAATATCAATATCAATATCAATATCAATATCAATATCAATATATATCAATATCAATATCAATATCAATATCAATATCAATATCAATATCAATATCAATATCAATATCAATATCAATATCAATATCAATATCAATATCAATATCAATATCAATATCAATATCAATATCATATCAATATCAATATCAATATCAATATCAATATCAATATCAATATCAATATCAATATCAATATCAATATCAATATCAATATCAATATCAATATCAATATCAATATCAATATCAATATCAATATCAATATCAATATCAATATCAATATCAATATCAATATCAATATCAATATCAATATCAATATCAATATCAATATCAATATCAATATCAATATCAATATCAATATCAATATCAATATCAATATCAATATCAATATCAATATCAATATCAATATCAATATCAATATCAATATCAATATCAATATCAATATCAATATCAATATCAATATCAATATCAATATCAATATCAATATCAATATCAATATCAATATCAATATCAATATCAATATCAATATCAATATCAATATCAATATCAATATCAATATCAATATCAATATCAATATCAATATCAATATCAATATCAATATCAATATCAATATCAATATCAATATCAATATCAATATCAATATCAATATCAATATCAATATCAATATCAATATCAATATCAATATCAATATCAATATCAATATCAATATCAATATCAATATCAATATCAATATCAATATCAATATCAATATCAATATCAATATCAATATCAATATCAATATCAATATCAATATCATATCAATATCAATATCAATATCAATATCAATATCAATATCAATATCAATATCAATATCAATATCAATATCAATATCAATATCAATATCAATATCAATATCAATATCAATATCAATATCAATATCAATATCAATATCAATATCAATATCAATATCAATATCAATATCAATATCAATATCAATATCAATATCAATATCAATATCAATATCAATATCAATATCAATATCAATATCAATATCAATATCAATATCAATATCAATATCAATATCAATATCAATATCAATATCAATATCAATATCAATATCAATATCAATATCAATATCAATATCAATATCAATATCAATATCAATATCAATATCAATATCAATATCAATATCAATATCAATATCAATATCAATATCAATATCAATATCAATATCAATATCAATATCAATATCAATATCAATATCAATATCAATATCAATATCAATATCAATATCAATATCAATATCAATATCAATATCAATATCAATATCAATATCAATATCAATATCAATATCAATATCAATATCAATATCAATATCAATATCAATATCAATATCAATATCAATATCAATATCAATATCAATATCAATATCAATATCAATATCAATATCAATATCAATATCAATATCAATATCAATATCAATATCAATATCAATATCAATATCAATATCAATATCAATATCAATATCAATATCAATATCAATATCAATATCAATATCAATATCAATATCAATATCAATATCAATATCAATATCAATATCAATATCAATATCAATATCAATATCAATATCAATATCAATATCAATATCAATATCAATATCAATATCAATATCAATATCAATATCAATATCAATATCAATATCAATATCAATATCAATATCAATATCAATATCAATATCAATATCAATATCAATATCAATATCAATATCAATATCAATATCAATATCAATATCAATATCAATATCAATATCAATATCAATATCAATATCAATATCAATATCAATATCAATATCAATATCAATATCAATATCAATATCAATATCAATATCAATATCAATATCAATATCAATATCAATATCAATATCAATATCAATATCAATATCAATATCAATATCAATATCAATATCAATATCAATATCAATATCAATATCAATATCAATATCAATATCAATATCAATATCAATATCAATATCAATATCAATATCAATATCAATATCAATATCAATATCAATATCAATATCAATATCAATATCAATATCAATATCAATATCAATATCAATATCAATATCAATATCAATATCAATATCAATATCAATATCAATATCAATATCAATATCAATATCAATATCAATATCAATATCAATATCAATATCAATATCAATATCAATATCAATATCAATATCAATATCAATATCAATATCAATATCAATATCAATATCAATATCAATATCAATATCAATATCAATATCAATATCAATATCAATATCAATATCAATATCTAATATCAATATCAATATCAATATCAATATCAATATCAATATCAATATCAATATCAATATCAATATCAATATCAATATCAATATCAATATCAATATCAATATCAATATCAATATCAATATCAATATCAATATCAATATCAATATCAATATCAATATCAATATCAATATCAATATCAATATCAATATCAATATCAATATCAATATCAATATCAATATCAATATCAATATCAATATCAATATCAATATCAATATCAATATCAATATCAATATCAATATCAATATCAATATCAATATCAATATCAATATCAATATCAATATCAATATCAATATCAATATCAATATCAATATCAATATCAATATCAATATCAATATCAATATCATATCAATATCAATATCAATATCAATATCAATATCAATATCAATATCAATATCAATATCAATATCAATATCAATATCAATATCAATATCAATATCAATATCAATATCAATATCATATCAATATCAATATCAATATCAATATCAATATCAATATCAATATCAATATCAATATCAATATCAATATCAATATCAATATCAATATCAATATCAATATCAATATCAATATCAATATCAATATCAATATCAATATCAATATCAATATCAATATCAATATCAATATCAATATCAATATCAATATCAATATCAATATCAATATCAATATCAATATCAATATCAATATCAATATCAATATCAATATCAATATCAATATCAATATCAATATCAATATCAATATCAATATCAATATCAATATCAATATCAATATCAATATCAATATCAATATCAATATCAATATCAATATCAATATCAATATCAATATCAATATCAATATCAATATCAATATCAATATCAATATCAATATCAATATCAATATCAATATCAATATCAATATCAATATCAATATCAATATCAATATCAATATCAATATCAATATCAATATCAATATCAATATCAATATCAATATCAATATCAATATCAATATCAATATCAATATCAATATCAATATCAATATCAATATCAATATCAATATCAATATCAATATCAATATCAATATCAATATCAATATCAATATCAATATCAATATCAATATCAATATCAATATCAATATCAATATCAATATCAATATCAATATCAATATCAATATCAATATCAATATCAATATCAATATCAATATCAATATCAATATCAATATCAATATCAATATCAATATCAATATCAATATCAATATCAATATCAATATCAATATCAATATCAATATCAATATCAATATCAATATCAATATCAATATCAATATCAATATCAATATCAATATCAATATCAATATCAATATCAATATCAATATCAATATCAATATCAATATCAATATCAATATCAATATCAATATCAATATCAATATCAATATCAATATCAATATCAATATCAATATCAATATCAATATCAATATCAATATCAATATCAATATCAATATCAATATCAATATCAATATCAATATCAATATCAATATCAATATCAATATCAATATCAATATCAATATCAATATCAATATCAATATCAATATCAATATCAATATCAATATCAATATCAATATCAATATCAATATCAATATCAATATCAATATCAATATCAATATCAATATCAATATCAATATCAATATCAATATCAATATCAATATCAATATCAATATCAATATCAATATCAATATCAATATCAATATCAATATCAATATCAATATCAATATCAATATCAATATCAATATCAATATCAATATCAATATCAATATCAATATCAATATCAATATCAATATCAATATCAATATCAATATCAATATCAATATCAATATCAATATCAATATCAATATCAATATCAATATCAATATCAATATCAATATCAATATCAATATCAATATCAATATCAATATCAATATCAATATCAATATCAATATCAATATCAATATCAATATCAATATCAATATCAATATCAATATCAATATCAATATCAATATCAATATCAATATCAATATCAATATCAATATCAATATCAATATCAATATCAATATCAATATCAATATCAATATCAATATCAATATCAATATCAATATCAATATCAATATCAATATCAATATCAATATCAATATCAATATCAATATCAATATCAATATCAATATCAATATCAATATCAATATCAATATCAATATCAATATCAATATCAATATCAATATCAATATCAATATCAATATCAATATCAATATCAATATCAATATCAATATCAATATCAATATCAATATCAATATCAATATCAATATCAATATCAATATCAATATCAATATCAATATCAATATCAATATCAATATCAATATCAATATCAATATCAATATCAATATCAATATCAATATCAATATCAATATCAATATCAATATCAATATCAATATCAATATCAATATCAATATCAATATCAATATCAATATCAATATCAATATCAATATCAATATCAATATCAATATCAATATCAATATCAATATCAATATCAATATCAATATCAATATCAATATCAATATCAATATCAATATCAATATCAATATCAATATCAATATCAATATCAATATCAATATCAATATCAATATCAATATCAATATCAATATCAATATCAATACAATATCAATATCAATATCAATATCAATATCAATATCAATATCAATATCAATATCAATATCAATATCAATATCAATATCAATATCAATATCAATATCAATATCAATATCAATATCATATCAATATCAATATCAATATCAATATCAATATCAATATCAATATCAATATCAATATCAATATCAATATCAATATCAATATCAATATCAATATCAATATCAATATCAATATCAATATCAATATCAATATCAATATCAATATCAATATCAATATCAATATCAATATCAATATCAATATCAATATCAATATCAATATCAATATCAATATCAATATCAATATCAATATCAATATCAATATCAATATCAATATCAATATCAATATCAATATCAATATCAATATCAATATCAATATCAATATCAATATCAATATCAATATCAATATCAATATCAATATCAATATCAATATCAATATCAATATCAATATCAATATCATATCAATATCAATATCAATATCAATATCAATATCAATATCAATATCAATATCAATATCAATATCAATATCAATATCAATATCAATATCAATATCAATATCAATATCAATATCAATATCAATATCAATATCAATATCAATATCAATATCAATATCAATATCAATATCAATATCAATATCAATATCAATATCAATATCAATATCAATATCAATATCAATATCAATATCAATATCAATATCAATATCAATATCAATATCAATATCAATATCAATATCAATATCAATATCAATATCAATATCAATATCAATATCAATATCAATATCAATATCAATATCAATATCAATATCAATATCAATATCAATATCAATATCAATATCAATATCAATATCAATATCAATATCAATATCAATATCAATATCAATATCAATATCAATATCAATATCAATATCAATATCAATATCAATATCAATATCAATATCAATATCAATATCAATATCAATATCAATATCAATATCAATATCAATATCAATATCAATATCAATATCATATCAATATCAATATCAATATCAATATCAATATCAATATCAATATCAATATCAATATCAATATCAATATCAATATCAATATCAATATCATATCAATATCAATATCAATATCAATATCAATATCAATATCAATATCAATATCAATATCAATATCAATATCAATATCAATATCAATATCAATATCAATATCAATATCAATATCAATATCAATATCAATATCAATATCAATATCAATATCAATATCAATATCAATATCAATATCAATATCAATATCAATATCAATATCAATATCAATATCAATATCAATATCAATATCAATATCAATATCAATATCAATATCAATATCAATATCAATATCAATATCAATATCAATATCAATATCAATATCAATATCAATATCAATATCAATATCAATATCAATATCAATATCAATATCAATATCAATATCAATATCAATATCAATATCAATATCAATATCAATATCAATATCAATATCAATATCAATATCAATATCAATATCAATATCAATATCAATATCAATATCAATATCAATATCAATATCAATATCAATATCAATATCAATATCAATATCAATATCAATATCAATATCAATATCAATATCAATATCAATATCAATATCAATATCAATATCAATATCAATATCAATATCAATATCAATATCAATATCAATATCAATATCAATATCAATAT
The DNA here is from genome assembly GCA_963930755.1 of Eudasyphora cyanicolor. Taxonomy (NCBI): domain Eukaryota; kingdom Metazoa; phylum Arthropoda; class Insecta; order Diptera; family Muscidae; genus Eudasyphora; species Eudasyphora cyanicolor. The sequence continues at coordinate 153,701,229 of OZ005734.1, read as the reverse complement.
CAATATCAATATCAATATCAATATCAATATCAATATCAATATCAATATCAATATCAATATCAATATCAATATCAATATCAATATCAATATCAATATCAATATCAATATCAATATCAATATCAATATCAATATCAATATCAATATCAATATCAATATCAATATCAATATCAATATCAATATCAATATCAATATCAATATCAATATCAATATCAATATCAATATCAATATCAATATCAATATCAATATCAATATCAATATCAATATCAATATCAATATCAATATCAATATCAATATCAATATCAATATCAATATCAATATCAATATCAATATCAATATCAATATCAATATCAATATCAATATCAATATCAATATCAATATCAATATCAATATCAATATCAATATCAATATCAATATCAATATCAATATCAATATCAATATCAATATCAATATCAATATCAATATCAATATCAATATCAATATCAATATCAATATCAATATCAATATCAATATCAATATCAATATCAATATCAATATCAATATCAATATCAATATCAATATCAATATCAATATCAATATCAATATCAATATCAATATCAATATCAATATCAATATCAATATCAATATCAATATCAATATCAATATCAATATCAATATCAATATCAATATCAATATCAATATCAATATCAATAATCAATATTTTTATCGACGGAAAAAATAAACATGTACTTTTATAATATTAGTAAAATTTTTCATTTTAATCAATAACATTTGGTTTGTCGAGATCATTTGTAGCAATCAACTGGAATGAAAATTATTTTTATTTAATTAAAATATATTTTTCAACTCTTTTTAAAATAAAAACTTTGTTTTGAATTTGCAACATTTGTGTTTCTAAAACGTTCACACCAATTCACATTATACTTAGTCAGCTACGAAATAATTTTCCACACTCTACAACACAGCACATAATAACAAAACCAACAAGTTTGTTTATAGCAAAGACACCATACAGGCACAATTTTGGCTCGTTTTCTTCACGGCGAAAACTTTGACACACGAAACCGAACGGTTATAAATCACAAAGCCACACAAATGATATGGTGGTCGCTGCTGTACATGCAGATTTTTTGTACGCAAATTCTAACAAACACACAGCCACTCAAATGGTGGTTGCTGTACATGAAGATTTTTTCAACGATTCAGTGTTAAAGTGAGTACTGCGACAACGGACGAGTGTCGGAAAATGAATGGTTTTTTTTGTGCCAAAAAAATGCTAAATTTTTTCTGCCTTTCGCACCAAAAATGCCTTTTTGTTTGTATAGTTTTGTTTCGTATAGCGATTTTACATAAAAACAATGAATTACATGATTTATTGATGTAATAATTACATTAATTTAAAGAATTATTATATTAATTTATATCATATTCTGCTTCACTTCAATAATTTTTGACATTAATTTAATGTCAAAAGTGCATCAAGTCAATGACGTTTTTTCATATTTTCGGCGTACATTTTGCTTGATATTGTTTTCCATGAAAAGAGGGAATTATTTACTTCAATTCAAAAAAAAAATTAACGTTAAATTAATGTAATATGTACTTCAAACTGATAGCACATATTCATTGAATCAATATAATTCTTCGGAGAACTATTGATGAAACGTTTTACGTCAAAGCAATGAAAAGTGTTGTAGGTTGAAAAAACAAAGAAAAGTTTCTTCAAACCAAGGTACGAAATCATCAGATTGAAGATATTTTTTTTTCAGTGTAGGACACTGAAGAATGGTTGGAGGGAATCCTGGTCACAACCCCGAAAAAGGATGACGTGCAGAAATTACAATGGTATCTTGTTGCTTTCAATTTCGTCTAAGCTACTCACTAATGAGGATTTCGTTTCTGGAAAAAGTGCAGCATTTTGTTACCCTTTTTCCCTATAACTGCACTTTTCTATACATTTTGATAACTTAAGTTAAGTTAAATTCGAGGGACTACAGACAGTATTTCAAATTAAAATGGTCAAATATCTTATATTGTACTCGTATCACCTCGACGTTTTTCTGGAGTATACCAAGGTTGTCTTATTTCGCACTTACTAATCCTACAGACAGTATTTCAAATTAAAATGGTCAAATATGTTATATTATACTCGTATCACCTCGACGTTTTTCTGGAGTATACCAAGGTTGTCTTATTTCGCAGTTACTAATCCTTATACTTCTGGACGATGATTTATCACGTATAACTAATGATGGAGAAAATCGAGGAATCCGTCGACGATATGTGTCTGATGTCTTCAAGTCACAGTGACATGCAAAGTAAAATCTATAACATCATTACATCCAATGTATTTGGTTTGAAAATTTACTGTAAAAGGACGAAAGCATTGAAGATAAATTCACTCGACCCAAGCATCAGTTTTAAAGCGGGCGATGAACTAATTGAAAATGTCAGCTCATGAAAAGAGACGCAATAATTTTGGAGCACCGATTTCGAGAAATGGTTGAAACTGTCTGATTTATACCAGAGACAGTAGCCTGAGATGAAATGGTGTTAATTCCAATTAGATTCTGAATAGCAGCATCGATTAGAGCCCCTGGTTAACAATGTTCACCATTGCTGTCCCTAATAATTAATTTTTACTCTGGGTGGTAGAAATTCAGGGTTTTCAAGAGGTGTTATTTTGAATCACCCGGTATTTCGGTAGCTGTCACTTTTGAAGCTTTTATTCTTTGACATTTGACAAGTAGAAACTACGCCATTACTAAATATAGAACGATACACGATCATCGAACAATACAAAACAATCAAAAAACGATCGGCCAAAAAAACGATATGAACTATACAAAATCATCTTGACTGATGAGGCCCACTTCCACCTCTGTGGCTACGTCAACAAGCAAAATTGTCGCATCTGGGGCTCGGAAAACCCACGAGTTATTGTTGAGAAGCCTCTCCATTATCATCGTGTGACTGTTTGGTGCGGTGTATGGTCCGGCGGGGTAATTGGACCTTACTTTTTCGAATCAACAGTTACCGTGAATGGATTGCGCTATCGAGAGATCATTAATGATTTGTTATGGTCGGAGTTGGATGGTATTGACTTGAACAACGTTTACTTTATACAAGACGGCGCTACGTGCCACACAAGCAACGAAACCATTGCTCTGTTACGGGAAAAGTTTCCGGACCGTGTTATCTCTCGAAGAGGTGATCACAATTGGCCACCGAGATCTTGTGATTTAACACATTGCGACTTCTTCCTTTAGGGCCACGTGAAAGATAAGGTGTAGTGCACGTGTGTCGCAATTTTCCAAATTTAGTTCCCATGCTTAATTCTGTTTAACAGTTCCCACATTATTTAGTTCTTCACCAAAATGCATTATTATATTACATTTCATAAATTAATAATATTCCCATCGTACGAATGAGTTCACAATGGCTTTTTAGTCCAAATACCTTTCGGTTTCGGATGTCATACATTGGTTCTCACAATGTACGGTAAATGACAAATTCTATTCCCACTGTAAATGATAATAGTGAAATGGTAGTATTGGCAAACCAGACACACGCGCACTAATACAATTAAGAATATACATGTAACCTAGTTAAGCATATAAAAAGACAAGCATTCAATAAAAAGAGGTCAGTCATAAAAAATCTACTGAAGAAGATGCCTAATTAATTTTTAATATTACATGGCGACCGTGACTTTGGATGACACAACTGCCAAGCTGCCAGCCACCAATGCCAAGCAATGGAACACCACTTCCAAGCTGCCTAACAACAGTGCCGAGCTGCCAGCCACCAATGCCAAGTAGTGGAACACCACTTCCAAGCTGCCTAACAACATTGCCGAGCTGCCAGCCACCAATGCCAACCAGTAGAACACCACTTCCAAGTTGCTTAACAACATTGCCGAGCTGCCTGCCACCAATGCCAAGCCGTGGAACGCCAATTGCAAGCTGCCAAACACCGCAACCAAGTTGCCCGGCCCACAACCACTGACAATCGCTGAATATAGAGCAAGGCAAGCCAAAGCACGTGAAAGCAGATTAACGGCCATTCCTGCAACAAAACACTCCATAGTAAAGAAAGAAAAAATAGCACAGTTTTAAATTTTTTTTATAAAAAAGGAAGGAAAATTTAAATATGTATAATATATTTATATACACAAAAAGCACTATATTTGCGTTTTACGCTTGGGTGCATACATATATTAAAAAGAAAAAAAATAGCACTATAATTGCGTCTTACGCTTGGGTGCAATTTTTAGATTTTTAGAAATCTTTAGATTTTCTGAAATTAAAAAAAAAGAAAAATATATAATAGTTAAGGATTTTCATACCGTAATAATTTTAAGTTTATATTTTGAATATGGGAGGCAAGGAATCTAAGATCGAAAATCCCAACGCGAATGTTGTTAATAACTTAGAAATTATAGACCATACCTCTCAATTAGACTCGTTATGGTATTGTGTGCAGTTAGGTTTAGGTTTAGGTTAGGGTGGCAGCCGTATTTTTTTACAAGCTCACATAGACCAGTTTAGGTCCCTAGTGTTACCACGGGCTGAAATGCCCCTCATCGAAACCAACCTGTTTGATATATAAATTTATCGATAGTACGAATATCAGTACTGGAAAGATCTGTTAGGCTGCCTAAAAAGGCCGACCCCAGTATATCCAGTCGTCGTTTACTCAAAGCGGGACAGTCGCAAAGCAAGTGCTCAATGCTCTCCACTTCTTCCTCATCTCCACAGCTTCGGCAGAAGTCATTGGAGTCAATACCCAATCTTTTGGCGTGTTCGCCGATCAAGCAGTGTCCCGTCAGAACCTGTACTAACGTAGACAATCGTTTCCTCTCTAGTGCGAGGAGATATTTTGACCTTCTCAGGTCATACCTTGGCCAGATTTGTCTAGCTACCCTGCAGGTGCCGATTTCTGTCCATCTATCGTTGGACTGCCTGATTGCCTCTTGCCTAAGCCAAAGCTTGCACGTGGATAGTGGCGCACCAATATATGCAAATTCTTCGAGAATTTGTAATGTCGTCCCTTTCCTAGCAAGTTCATCGGCTTTGCAGTTCCCCGGGATATCCCTATGCCCAGGCACCCATATGAGGTGTATATTAAACTGCTCAGCCATCTCGTTAAGAGATCTGCGGCAGTCGAGGGCTGTTTGTGAATTTAGGGATGTTGCCTCCAGAGAATTGATGGCAGCCTGGCTGTCCGAGTAAATGACAACGCCATTGTTGGTTACTATGTTGCGACTCAGCCACTTGGCGACTTCCCATATTGCCATTATTTCGGCTTGATAGACACTGCAGGTATCTGGTAGTCTGTGAGCTATATCCAGACTAAGTTCTTCACAGTGTACTCCGAAGCCAACCTTTTCATCAAGCTTCGAACCATCCGTGTAAAAGTGGAGATGGTTTATATTACCTGGTATTCTGCCGACCCATTCATCTCTGGCGGGAATCATAGTGATGTAATTTCTCTCGAAGGTGTACACTGTTGGTATATAGTCCACTCGGTCGGTTACCATAGCACTACACTTTGATATCCTCATGTGACCATAGTTCTTGTACCTCCACATTGATAGGCAGTTTAATCTTATTGCCGCTTTGGTTGCAACTTCTCTCGCCACAATATTAATCGGCAGTATATGGAGTAGGGCTTGTAGAGACTCGGTCGCTGTAGTCCTTAAGGCTCCGCTTATGCTCAGGCAGGCAGTCCTCTGAACCTTTGTTAGTAGGTTGGTAATGGTTAGTTTGTCAGTTGCCGTCCACCATACCACAATACCGTATAACAGTATTGGACGAACTACTGCTATATATATCCAGTGGACGATTTTAGGAGAGAGTCCCCACCGCGACCCTACAGCCTTTTTGCAGGAATATAAGGCGACGTTGGCCTTCCTTACACGTTCCAATACGTTAAGTCTAAATAACATTTTCCTATCTAGAATTATTCCTAAAAATTTTGCACTTTCAGAAAAGACTAGATCTGTTCCATTTATCCGAGGTGGAGGGTCCACATGTGGGACATTATTCATCCTAGTAAAGAGAACCAATTCTGTCTTGTTGGGGTTAACGCCCAAACCGCTGCTTCTGGCCCATCTAGCCAACTTGTTCAGAGCCACCTGTAGGATGTCTCTGAGGACGTTTACGAATTTGCCACTCACTGCGATTGCCACGTCGTCCGCATATGCCACGACCTTGCAGCCACAACGTTCTAGATCTAGCAGGATTTCATTCACCGCTAGGTTCCAAATTAGTGGAGACAATACTCCTCCTTGCGGGGTCCCTCTGTTTACATACCTTGTTAGAGTTGTGGACCCTAGACATGCTGTTATGCGTCTTCTGGTGAGCAGACTTTGAATTAGTCTAATCAAACTAGTGTTAACTTTTAGATGTGAGAGTGCCGCAATTACCGCATCGGAATGAATGTTGTTAAAAGCCCCTTCTATGTCAAGAAATGCCACCATGATGAATTCCTTGAAATGCAGGGACGATTCGATAGTGCTCACAAGTTCGTGCAGGGCTGATTCAGTAGACTTGCCCTTGTTGTAAGCATGTTGGTTCCCCGACAGGAGTTTTGTATCCAGGTTTTCCCTAATGAAATGATCTAAAAGTCTTTCCAGACCTTTCAATAAGAACGAGGATAGGCTAATTGGTCTGAAGTATTTTGGCCTAGTGTGTGATATCTTCCCCGCTTTATTATGAATACCACTTTGGTATCCCTCCATCGATTCGGGACGTATGAAAGCCTGATACAGCCTACATAAATTTTCTCCAGCCAGGGGATAATGTACTTTAACATTTTCTGCATTTCTGCTGGAGTGATGCCATCTGGTCCAGGTGACTTGAAGGGCTCAAAGCTGTTAATAGCCCAGCTTATTCTGGATCTCTCAGTCAAGAAGCTAGCGACGCTCGCAGTCCACTCGCACTCTTGTTGGTCCTGCTGATCCTCGGGTTCTGTTATAGAGTTCCCCGGGAAATGTGTGTCGAGCAGTACATTGAGCGACTGCTCGCTGTTTTTGGTCCAGTTATTTGCCTCATCCTGTAAATATCCCACTGTACAGGGTGAAGCAGATAATATCTTCCTCAGCCTAGCGGCGTCGGAGACCTTTTCCACTTCACCACAGAAGGTATACCAAGAGCGCCTTTGCGCCTTTCTAAGCTCCTTCTTATAGATCTTGAGTTGCTCTTTATAGGCATCCCAATCATTAGCGACCCCAGTAGATTTAGCCTTATTGAATAGCTTGTTGCAGGTCTTTTTCATAGCCGTTAGCTCAGAAGTCCGCCATTGGGGTTTAGTTTTACCCTTGTACCTTGTTTTTGGACAGGCTTCTTCAAGGGATCTATTGAATGATATGGTGATATGATCGACCAGATTATCCAAACCGGCTTTGTCATTCGGTTCGTACGGAAGTTTAGAGTTGAGGACTTTCTTGAAATTCTTCTCATACAGATGCCACTTTGTCTTCCTTACATTTCTGTGGACGGCGGGTTTAGGCGCTTTTTCCGCGAGTTTGAACTCAATATAATGATGATCTGAGAATGAGTGGTCGTCCAGTACATTCCACCCAATAATTTTGTCTGACAGCCGGTCAGTAGCAAACGTTACGTCGAGTACCTCTTGTCTGTCTTTAATTGTGAAGGTCGGTTTATTACCTATGTTACAAATACTAAGATTGGTAGTTAGAATAAAGTCAAGAAGCGAATCACCCCTATTGTTTATATCCGTACTACCCCAGATAGTATGATGAGCGTTCGTGTCTGCGCCAATAATCAGCTCGAGCTCGTCAGACGTTGCTTCTTCTACTACTTCCCTGAATAGAGCAGTCGGTACTACAGATTCATAAGGCAAGTAGCTGGAGACCACCCAATATATGCGATTACCGATCTCCAGGCTAGCAGCTGTTTGGTCTTTACCACTTAAATTAGTCAGGAGAAAGATACTTAGATCTTTCCTGGCCAAAATGCAGGTTCTTGGAGTGCCTTCACAGTTGGCCACAAGCAGTTTAAAGTTGGGTGTCCTAATACCGCACACCCTTCCTCCCACTACGTAGGGCTCCTGTATCAGGACGATGTCTACTGCGCCTGTGGACAGGCGCAGCAATAGAGCCGCTGAGGCTGCTTTAGCGTGATGGAGGTTAATCTGTAGAATTCTTACCATCATTGGTAATTGACAGATTAACATCCACCCCAACAAGGGTGTTATCGAACTCTTCGTCCGTATCGTCGAGAAGCATGTCCCCGCCAGATGCGTCAAAGAGTCCGGAGACTCCCCTCAGCCCCTCTGTGTCAGAAGTAGAGCTTTCGTCCTCAGAGTAGGACGTTACAGATCTTCTGTTAGAGTTGGAGTCACCAGAAATAATAGGCGTGGATACCTCCGCACTTACAGAAAGTGCCACGGTGGACGACTCACCTTCTGCAGTGGGAGCTATATCCTGCTTGTATATCTTCAAGATTATAGTCTCGAAGCCATATTGTAGGGTTGCACTCGCACTTTGTATATGGGAGGTGGATTCAGCGTTTAGGATAAGATTGACCTGCCGCTTTTTACCATCCGCCTCACCCACCTTGCTGATTCTCCAATTATGGGCCGGCAGACCAGGATTGGAATCTTTTATTATTTCTAAGATGTCAGCCGGGTTGGAGGGCTCTTCTGTAACCCAGGTGATGGCTCTAGGGTGACTAGGGATGTTGTTTTTTTCGACAACATCCAACTGGGCACCCGGCCACACCTCACCCGCTCGACTCAGAGCAGCCTTATAAAGGTCTACTGATCTGGCATCACCGAAATATAAGAGCTTTACTCTCCCCTGATGCCATCCTGCATCGTTGCAGATTGGTGGTTTGCCCGGCATTTCTCTACGGACATCGAGGTAATGAGCCATAATGGCTGATTGTACATGACTCCATTTGTCCTTGAGGATGGATCCATCCTCACTACTTCTGTCTATAACAGCCATCACTAGACTCTCCTTCGCCACTTCATTGAAGGGCTTGGTGAGTGTCCTGTTGATGGTGACATTAGGGCCTCTTGCCTTTTTCGAAGGCAGGGGTTCATCAGGTGATCTGATTCGTTTTACTTTATTAGCCGTTAACACAGCTGAATTTGTGGCTCTTTCAGCCTTAGAAGCATCTATGACGCCTTTAGCCCAGGTAAGTGACTCTTTTTGTTTTTCGGTAAGAGCCGAAACCTCAACAGCCTCCAACTTCGTCAAAACTCTGAGCGCTACACGATGCTCATTGTGCTTCCGTTTTGACGGTCGGACATGACGTTTTCCCCTCACCGCACCACCTGTTGTGAGTACTTGGGGGAGATTTTCACCATTTTTGGTGTGGTCGGCTTTGGCCAAGACCAACGGACGGACAGTCGGACGATTGGGGAACCGCGCTCCATCGGAACACGAAGGCATCCCCGTCAAGAGAATTTATTTTAATTTTGTCTGTATTAGACCGTAATAGGTACTACGATGTAGGCCTTACAGACTTTGTACAGATTTTTGCTATTGCGTAATAGGTACTGGTAACTATCCGCTATGTGATAAACACGTCCGTTCACTGCGAATGATCAGCAACGACAATTGTGTGCAGTTAATCTACTTCTTAAAATTTACTTATTGCATAGGAGATCGCTCAAAAAACGGTATGTTAGCCGTGCAAATGATTTAGAAAAAATTTAGACCACTTAAGCAAATGTCACAAAATTGAGTTCATTCCTTTTTGATGGACTGGCAGACTGTCGTCGGACATTGTAGACAAATTAGAGAGGAATTCGACAAGTCTTATAAATGTATCAATACCGATAGGGCGACAAAGGATGAAACTGTAAATAAACACCTACAGAACCTTTTCCTCCGACTAGAGGAGATCAGGGTATTACTGAACGTGAATTACGACCGACTTACAGCTACGCATAAAACTGCTGCCGAAGCATTTTTTTAGATGTTAGAAACAGGTTAATAAATGTAGCAGCAAGGAGAGGAATAGATGTAATATTACCACACACCCTTCACACGAAAATCGAAATACCATCAATTGCAAAGGAACAAGTTACGAAAATAACTCAGACTGTTACGGAGTTTTTGAAGACAGCCGCAAGTCTAATTCCAGACTTCGATGGTAGAGTGGAGAACTTGGCTAGTTTTATAGATGCCATGGAGTTAGTTAACTCAATCAAAGAATCTCATGAGGCTGTAGCAGTTTCATTGGTGAAAACCAAGCTGAAGAGTTTGGCAAGAAACCTTATAAGTAACGAAGACTCATTGAGACGGATAATAGATACACTGAAGAACTCGGTTAAGGGCGAATCAGTGGAAGTAATTACCGCCAAACTCATGAATTTAAAACAGAGGAATAGGACTGCGAATGAATATACAAAGGAGGTTGATGAGCTAACTAAGGCTCTTGAGGGAGCTTATATCTCTGATGGATTGACGAGCAATCTGGCTAGTAGATACAGCACTCAACAGGCCGTCAGGGCCATGACCAGGAATTGCTCCATTGGTAAGGTAAAACTTATCATGGAGGCAGGTAATTTCGCTACAATGAATGATGCAATTTCCAAATTTGTAAATAGTTGCACGGAGGCAACAGGCAATGTGAATACCGTACTGCATTATAGACGACGCGGAGGTGGAAACTATCGAGGTGGTAACCGAGGACGCAATAGAGGACGTAATGGTAACTACAGTGATCGTGACGATAGGCGCGATCATGGCGATAGGAGACAAGCTAACCATGGCAACCACTATAGGGGCCGTGGTAACCGCTATAACGGAAATGATAACAGGCGTTCAGACAGTAACCGAAATGTGCGAGTGACACATTCGGGAAACGAGCAAACCCCCTTGAACAACCAAGAATAGACAGAATATACCACTTTAACCTCAGTCTAAGTAATTTTGTGAATGTAAGAAATGCGGAGACAAATTTATCCCTTACATTATTGGTAGACACTGGTGCCGACATATCCTTACTAAAGAATTTAGGTGAACAGTATAATAATATAGACAGGAATAGTACAACAAACTTATCTGGCATTAGGAAGGGAGTAGTCAAGTCCATTGGTACAATAGACTTAGACCTTAAAATTGGTAATTTTCTTGTGCCACATATTTTCCATATCGTAGATGAGTTTTCCTATCCAATGTGATGGAATTCTCGGAATGGACTTTATAACAAAATATAACTGCATACTAGATTTCCATAATGGAAATCATAGCTTTTGCATTAGGCCAAGAAATGTTCATATGAACATACAAGTCCCTCTGGTGCACATAATTAGATACTGTGTTGATACCAGCCAGATCTGAAGTAATAAGACAAGTGCGATTGATAACGTCTGAAAAATCAGTTTTAGTTCCAAATCAAGAGATTCAGGAAGGAATAATAGTAGGTAGCACAATTGTTGATAGTGAGAACGCTGTTATTCGAATAATTAACACTACAACTAATGATTCTTCAGTAGATATTAAAGACATTAAATTTGAGTCATTGACAAATTTTGAGATATTGTCGCCCAATGAACTACAAGAGGATAGGACTAGAAAAGTATTGGAGACATTGAAATTTCCAAAACTTTTCGAACCGGCCCTCAGCGCACTTTGTACGGAATTCAGTGATATATTCGGGATTGAAACCGAACCTATCACGGCAAATAACTTCTACAGACAAAAACTCAGACTGAGCGACGAAACACCGGTATATATAAAGAATTACAGAATCACAGAAGTCAGAGATAGATAGACAGGTAACGAAATTGATCAAGGACGGTATAGTGGAGCCGTCTATTTCTGAATACAATAGCCCCCTTCTTTTAGTACCCAAAAAACCATTGCCAAATTCTGCAGAGAAAAGATGGCGTCTGGTGGTAGATTACCGCCAGGTGAATAAAAGGCTATTGGCGGATAAATTCCCACTTCCAAGAATAGATGATATTCTTGACCAATTGGGTCGAGCGAAATATTTTTCATGTCTGGATCTAATGTCCGGATTTCACCAGATTGAACTTGAGGATAATTCAAGAAACATAACATCGTTTTCAACGAGCACAGGCTCATATCGCTATACGCGACTTCCTTATGGATTGAAAGTAGCACCAAATTCATTCCAACGCATGATGACCCTTGCCTTTTCTGGGTTAAAACCTTCGCAAGCTTTTCTCTACATGGATGATTTAGTTGTAATAGGATGTTCAGAAAGACATATGTTCCAGAACTTGAGGGATGTATTCGAGTTATGCCGAAAACATCATTTGAAACTAAATCCAGAGAAATGTTCTTTTTTCATGCACGAGGTAACATTCCTAGGTCACAAATGCACTGATAAGGGTATACTGCCTGATGACAGCAAATATGAGGTCATTGAAAACTATCCCATTCCAAAGGATGCAGATGCTGTGCGGCGCTTTGTAGCATTTTGCAACTACTATAGGCGTTTCGTTAAGACTAAAAATGTCGCATTTGAGTGGACATTAGAATGTCAATATGCGTTTGAGCATTTGAAAGATGAATTAATGAAACCAACTTTGCTACAATACCCTGACTTCAAGAAACAATTTTGCATAACCACTGATGCCAGCATGTATGCTTGCGGTGCAGTAGTTACGCAAGAATATGATGGAATACAACTTCCCGTTTCTTATGCCTCAAGAACTTTCACAAAAGGTGAAAGTAACAAATCCACAACGGAGCAGGAATTAGCCGCCATACATTGGGCAATTAAACATTTCAGACCCTACGTCTACGGACGACATTTCTTAGTAAGATCCGATCACAGACCCCTCGTTTATCTATTTTCTATGCGAAATCCTATTTCCAAACTCACTCGCATGAGATTGGACTTGGAAGAATATGACTTCACAGTGGAATACCTCAAGGGGAAGGATAATTGCATTGCTGACGCTCTTTCACGCATAACTGTTAAGGAACTTAAAGACATGAATGACCAAGTTCTTATAATGACACGATCGGCGAAACGTCAGGAAAATACCTGCGCAGGTAAAACAGTAAAACTTAAAGGACCGTATGATGAGCCCAATGTCTATGAAGTCATTAGTAATAATGACGTAAAGAAATATGTACAGATCAAACTTGATTCCTCCACATGTTTACTTAAACATGGGAAAAAAGTATTATCAAAGTTTACAGTAAGGGACTTGTACTCCAATGGAATTCTGGACTTAGGTCAGTTCTTCCAAAGGCTTGAATCAGAAGTCGAATCTATCTTGTTGAATGAATTCAAAGAAATGGGCAATAAGTTTTTGAAGAAAATAAAAGTAGCGCTACTCCAGAAGGTGACAATAATAGACAGGAACGAAAGGTCCAAGATTGAAGCGATCCTGACAAAGTACCATGACGATCCAATAGATGGAGGACACACAGGGATTACGCGTACCCTGATGAAAATAAGGAAATATTACTACTGGCCACAAATGACAAGAACCATAACGGATTACGTAAAAAGGTGTGTAAAATGTCAAAGTCGGCAAGACATACTAGAACACCAATGACTATTACACCTACACCTTTAACTGCTTTTGACACTGTGTGCATTGACACTGTCGGACCACTACCGAGAACTGAGAACGGTAACGAGTACGCGATAACACTAATTTGCGACCTCACAAAATATCTAGTAGCAATTCCAGTTGCGGATAAAAGCGCAAGGACAATAGCTAGAGCAATTTTTGAACATTTTGTACTAAATTATGGGCCTATGAAGACGTTCATAACGGACCAAGGTACAGAGTTTAAAAATGCTTTGATGTCTGATCTCTGTAAATATCTTAAGGTCGATAAGTTAATATCGACAGCGCATCACCATCAGACTCTAGGAACAATAGAGCGTAGTCACCGAACACTAAATGAGTATGTCCGCTCATACATATCAGTTGACATAAACGACTGGGATGTTTGGTTAAAATATTTCCAGTATTGTTTCAATACAACACCCTCAACGGTACATCAATACTGTCCTTACGAACTAGTATTCGGAAGGCCACCTAGACAATTAGTGAATGATAATATAGATAGCGTGGATCTATTATATAATATAGACGATTATGCTAAGGAGACTAAATATAGGTTAGATATGGCATACAAACGTGCCAGACTAATGATAGATAAGGCAAAGATAAGACAAAGAATTTATTATGATAAGACTGTTAATAATCTTACAATAGAAATAGGAAATCTAGTTACGCTTAGGAATGAAACAGGACACAAGTTGAAAAATAGATATTTAGGACCGTATACAGTGACTAAGATAGGAGATAAGGACAATATAACAATTAAGGATGACAAAGGAAAAACTCAAATTGTGCATAAGGATAGATTAAAGTTATTCAGAAAATAACTATTATTGTAATTCTAATAAATATTAATTTAATTCTAATAATAATTTAAATATTAATTATACATGGTTTAAATATATAAAATGATTTAAATATAAAAAAAAGTCTAACACAAAAATATTAATAAAAATAATGTTAATATTAAGTAAATTATACATAAGAATGATATATATAATCAAAAGGAAAACATAATTTAATAAATATAGATAATACACCAGAATGATCATAGAAATAAGATTATATGATCATTCTTCCTGAAAAGGAAGGTGTAGTGCACGTGTGTCGCAATTTTCCAAATTTAGTTCCCATGCTTAATTCTGTTTAACAGTTCCCACATTATTTAGTTCTTCACCAAAATGCATTATTATATTACATTTAATAAATTAATAATATTCCCATCGTACGAATGAGTTCACAATGGCTTTTTAGTCCAAATACCTTTCGGTTTCGGATGTCATACATTGGTTCTCACAATGTACGGTAAATGACAAATTCTATTCCCACTGTAAATGATAATAGTGAAATGGTAGTATTGGCAAATCAGACACACGCGCACTAATACAATTAAGAATATACATGTAACCTAGTTAAGCATATAAAAAGACAAGCATTCAATAAAAAGAGGTCAGTCATAAAAAATCTACTGAAGAAGATGCCTAATTAATTTTTAATATTACAAAGGTCTACGCCAGGTCTGATGTAATGCCAGTCGATGTAGATGGTTGATTTGGATCGAGAGAACTTGAACTTGAGGTCGGAGTAATATTAGCCGTGTTTGTGGTAGAGGCAGAAGTCGTAAAATTCGAAGCATTCTTATGTAAAAGCGTGTGGTGTCTCTTATTGCATTTAACACAGTTGTAAGAACTTATACAGTTATTGACTTTGTGTCCTCGAGACAAACAGTCAATGCAAGAATTTTGTCGCCTCCCTGCACTCAATGTATCAGGCACTAGCAGCTGACATAACTTGGGACAGGTGGTGAATCTGTCGTAGACAGAGAATACAAGAATTTGAAGCATTTGTCAAGTTCGAACGGATTTTCTTATTATTATGGGTTTGATTTTTTGATGATTCTATACCCATAAGATCACGAAGGCAGGTAAGAGTTTGGATCCATTCCAAATCCATAAGAAATTGATCCAGATCTTCCCAAGAGTACAAACCTGATTTATTTTTTATATTTTGTTACCATAAAGTACGCTAATTTTGGGAAGTCGCTGAAGGCGCAGGAATACTAGTATAGGATCCCAATTAGAGTTGGGCACTTTAGTTCATTTAAGTGATCGCTCTGTTTAGTTCAGTTCAATTGAGTGAACTAGTTCGTCCATTTAGTTCAATAGTTCACTTCAGCTCTTTAGCTTAGTCCACCAGCTCACTTTACTTAAACAGCTCGTTAGTTCAGCAGTTCTTTCGTTCAGATCACCAGTTCAAATCAGCCGCTATTAAAGGAATCTGATTGGAACATGAATGGAATAAATTGAATATACAAACGCATCTGTATAGGAAGAATGCTACATTCATGATGACATAGAATGGAAACAACACATTACAGCTGAGAAGAGAGAGCGAAATGAGAAGAGAGAACGAAAGACAGGGTTGAACTACTGAGCTGAAATGAACGAGTTGTGTGAACTAGTTCGTACCGTTCAGTAAAGTGACCTGTTCAATTGGACTAGTTCGTACCGTTCAGTAAAGTGACCCGTTCAATTGAACTAGTTCGTTCACGAACTACACAACTCTAATCCCAATCCTCAGTCGACACATCATAGACAGACATGGCTGAAACGCAGCCGTTAATGCCCAGTTGTAAATGTTTCAAACCTGAGCTAGTATCACTCTCTAATACTGGCAGATCAAAAAGTACTTTAAGTTGGAGGTTCACCAATATACGAGTATTGTCGTAAGTGTCCTTTAATGCTTGCCATGCTAGATTGGAACTTCTATGCGTAAGCGGAAACTTGGAGACAATCTCACGAGCATCGCCACTAGTATTCTTTATCAGATGACATAATTTTTCTACTTCACTTACGCGGACATTGTTAATGTATACCGTGGAAAATAAATCCCTGAATGTCAGTCATGAGAGGAAATCACCATTGAATACATCTATGTCGCAAGGTGGCAAATTAGGGCTATGAGATCTGTTGTTACCACTGATTTTATTTTTCAATTCATTACATTTTTTTATTGAATCTTTCATTATTATACAATGAAAATAACAATAAGTGGACAAATCTTAACCTAAAATACTATTCTCTGGGTTATTGTCATTGCGAATAAACTATTGAGATTTTACACGATTTTTTACTTTAACAAAAGGTTAACAAATTTAAGAATTCATAATTTAATTTTTGTTTTTGATTAGTTTTAATTTAAATCATGTCCAGCGTATCTCTCCTTCTAAGGCGGTTATGACCTTCAAAATTTAGTAGTTCTCGAGCCAGGATGTTTGGATGATTGAATAGTTTGCCCACGTAACACCAGCAATATTTTTCAATTTCCTCCTTTATTGTTGGCCTGTTGAGATCTTTATGGATGTTGCGTTTCTTATATACCATGGTGCACCTGTAATTAAAAGAAGAATATTCGATTGTCTTCTTTGTAATTGGCATACATTTGAAGCGCACGCTGTACCTCAGAGCTGGATATCATATGTCCAAATGGGCTTCAATACCGTTTTGTATAAAAGAACTTTATACTCTGGATCTAGGGCAGATCTTTGGCTGATAAGCCACTGAAGTTGATTAGTTTTGAGTTTTATTTGAGTTACTTTAGAGTCTATGTTTACGCTGTAAACAGACGGATGGTCACCTCATCAACAAAAGCCACTCAAGTCTCGCGCATTCTCTCTATGTTTCCATGATTTCCATCACATTCCTTCGTCTAATCCATCATAGCAAAGAAAAGGGCAAGTCAGTCAGAAGAAAGCTGATCATCTCACCACCAGACATCGTCGCGTCAACCAATTAACAACAACAACAACCTACAGTTAGCAGACGGTCACTAGACATACTTCGAGTATAACAACAACACAGCAAAGCAGGTTACTCGTCGTCTAAGAGGTGAACGAACGGCGAACAAACAACACAAACAAACCAACAGTGAAAGGGAACAAGGAAGAATCCCAGTAAATAAAACAAACTAAAAGAATTACATTAACGTACAGAGAAATGAACTAATTAATCCTAATGAAGTTGCTATTTTGTCAAATTTAATATTAAACTAAAGGTAAGTACAGACGATTTGCAGATCGGACAACATTGCCAGAAAAATGGCGGAAAAATGCAACGGTGTGAACATACAATTTTTGTTTTGCAACGTTAGCAGAAAAGTCATTGCGAGATAATTTGCTGATTGTTATATGTATGTTCGAAGTTTATGCATGTGACAACGGCGCCATTGCCAGAAAATCATTTTATTTGCAACACTGTCTATAATGTATTTTTATTGGCAATCCTGCATATAAATATTTACAAAATATATTGTAAATATATGAAATTGTAGTGTTTTCTTGCAATCGTCTGAACTGTCAATTCACCTTTGCCTAACAATCTGACATTGCCCGTATATTTGCAGCACTTTAACAGGGTTGATAACGTTTGCCGATCTGGCAATCGTCTAAACTCAGCTTAACTAACCTATATCCTAATTATCTATTGAACTAATCTATTGAATTCTACCCTAAGATACGAGTACAACAAATAAATATACCTAGACTTTAAAATATTAAATTGTTTAATAAAAGTGGAATTGTGAAATCTATTAAAAGTCCTATTTTCTTATTCCAAGAAGGAAAAACAATTTGCCTTCTAACTCGTTAAAACATGGTCCATCGAACCTTCCAATGACCAACGACAAATATAATAAAAAACAATACAGTCCACAGTGTTAAAGTGAAAAGAAATAAAAGTAAATAAGAACGAAATATTACAAAAAAAAAAGCGTACTTACATTTACACATACATACTTAAAGAAAAAAAGAAAAGAAACATTTAGTAAAGAACTAATATTGGGTGATTTCTAAAATAGCCACGTTTTCGTTGCATTATCATTGTCGAATTCACACGCATAGCTAAGCGATAGCAAACTCAATTTCTGAATTTCATAGTTTACATTGAGTAGCATTGGCTTGCAACGAAAACGCACGCAAATATAGTGTTGTAGTGTTGAACAAGAAGTTTGGGAAGTTTTTATAGTCTTTGGTGTATTGTCTTCTGATTCATATCTGTAGATGAAAATACACATGCACATACATATATACATACATATAATAACGCAATATATTACATGCAATTCTCAAACAGTTGGAAGACACATACTCACTCCCGCGTAATACAAGCTGAAAACGTTCACACTTTAAACAAATACCCTACTGTCGGCACGGTAAGTACTACACAAGTCCTTATTTACACACTTCTGTAATTCAATTACCAGGAATACAGTAATATAACAAAATACCAAGGTCGGCATACAAATTGTCTCTCAGTGATCGCCGTGTTTGGCAAAAAGTCAGTGTATTTACCCGAAAAATCCGCAAAGGAAATTAGTAAAAAAAGAAATGGCGGAACTAAAGACTTTAGCATCAACCTTACTACATAGTCTTTCTTTAGAGTTAGGCGCCTTTAGGCAAGAGTTCGGTATTACGCCCCAAGAAATGAAGTCGATGTCTGCTCTAAAGGTAGTTAGGAAAGAGCTAGAGACAATATATTTTACACAAGTAAGATGTGTTTTTAGAATCGGCACTGTTAGACGACCAGGAACAAGCGAAAACAATTAATATGCACGAGATCCAAGAGATGTTGACTGAGGGTAGGAAATTTTATAGAGACACCATGATTACAATTGAGGAAGCAATGGAAGGCCTTACAAAGGTGTTGCAGAGGTCGACCCTTGACCCTAATAAAGTCGTGGAATCAACATTTAATGTTCCACCCTGTGATATACAGGTATTTAGAGGAGATTACCCGTAATGGGCATCATTCAGAGACATGTTCACTGCCGTGTATGGCAGAAATAAAAAGTTAAGTGAGGTAGAGAAATTATTTTACTAAAAGCAGAAAACTCAAGAAGAACCCAAAAAAATTTTTGATAATGCCCCCTTAACGAATAAGGGATTTGCTATAGCGTGGGCAGAATTAACATCTCGATATGAAAACGTAAGAATGCAAGTGAACGCTCAGATTAAATTGTTATTAGATTTACCCCAGGTTAGCACCCAATGTGGCACATCTATAAGGAAGTTGCAACGCACTATTAATGGTTGCTTGTATCACCTAAAAACCTTGAAAGTTGAAATAAAGCATTGGGATCCAGTGATAGTGTATTTATGCTCTTCCAAATTACCCGTGGAGATACTTACTAGGTTTGAAGATACTTTATCTGATCCATCTGTTCTTCCAGAATGGATAGAAATGGACACATTTCTCACGAACACATATAAGGGACTGGAGTCGGTGGCTGACATTAAAAACGCTGGACTTAGATCCATTCCGTCAGACGAAATTGCCAAAAAGGGGAACGCCTTTCACCTGAATGTGTCAAAATCTAAATTTAAAACCCAAAGAAATTCGTCAAACGAAGCGGGGAAAGAGCAAGGTACTCAGGTATGCAAGTTTTGCAAAGCAGATCATACAATTCGAGAATGTCCAGAATTTCAAACCTTGGGAGTCAGTGATCGAATCGATTTCGTCCAGAATAATGGTTGTTGTTACAACTGTCCCTTCAAGTGCAGATACTGTGGAAGGCGACACCATACCCTTTTACATAAACCTACATCTAATGTGAATACCCAACTTAGTTCCGAGGAAGTTCAACCTTCTACATCCACAGGCATTACCTCCCAAACGTTTTCCACTCTCACTCAAACAGAAAGTTCGTTAGAGGACCGAAAAAGATTGTTAGGCACCGCAATGGTACAGGTGGAAGTACACGGATCCTTATACTCAGCTAGAGCTTTAATCGACCCTGCCTCAGATTTCTCCTTCATATCCGATACATTGAGAAGTAGATTAAACTTGCCAACAACACCCATAGTCGCAGAGATATCAGGTATAAACGAAGAAGTAGCAGCCAAATCTAATAAGCTCTGTGAAGTTGTATTAAGGTCAAATGTAGGAATTCAATATAAAAATATAGTCAATTGTCGTAAAAACTCTTACACGTACACTACCCACACAACACATTTACCCTTCTGCCGTGGTTGGCATCAATGTTACACAACTTGCAGACCCTCGCTTTTATGAAAGCCGACCAATAGACTTCATTATTGGTAGCGATTTTTACCCTCAAATTATTCGTGCCGGTGTGAAAACAAATGTATTAACTTCTCTGGTAGCTCAAGAAACTGAGTTTGGTTGGATACTTACCGGACCGGTGAACGAGCAGCAGATACCTCGAAAGGTAACGGCGTTCTATAGTTCTGGAACGATGGATAAAGCTCTCACCCGTTTTTGGGAAGTTTAAGAAGTGCCCAGAAAACAAATTAGATCACTGGAGGATGAAATATGTGAGCAAATTTTCGGAGAAACAATACACAAATTACCCGATGGCCGATATCAAGTTAGTCTGCCGTTTCGTTCACCACAAATACAATTAGGAAATTCTAGACATATAGCAATGGCGCAATTTTTGCGTAATGAGAAAAACTTAATGAAGAGGCCTGAGTTAAAGAGAGAATATGATGCGGCGTTAATGGAGTATATTGAACTCGGCCATATGACGCCAGTGAACTATTGCCCAAACGACCCTTCCAGTAGCTATTATTATTTACCACATCATGCCATAGTTAAACTGGACAGAGTTACAACAAAGGTTCGGGTGGTTTTTAATGCATCCAGCAAAACGGCCAATGGGAAAAGTCTCAATGACACATTATTTACTGGTCCAACCCTTCAGAGAGATTTAGTTATACTCATTTTGCAATGGCGATTTTTTAAAATAGTTTTCAACGCCGATATTCAAAAGATGTATCGGCAAATCCGACTAACCGGACTCAAACGGCGTTTCAAAAAATACTCTTTAGAAGAAATGTAAATGAGGACATTCGAGACTATTAGTTGAATACGGTGACGTTTGGAGTCAACTCAGCACTCTTCCTTGCCGTTCGCACTTTGCATCACATTGCACATGAAGTGAAGCAAATTTACCCTCTCGCTTCTAATATAATATTAAATCACATGTACGTGGATGATGTTCTGGCAGGGACGCACGAGATTCGAGACGCTTTACACACACAAGACCATTTAATAACAGTTTTGGAGTCTGCTGGCTTTCCACTAAGAAAATGGATTTCTAATAGAGCTGAGTTGTTAACGCATTTACCCAAAGATCACCTTTTAAATAAAGATCTGCTAACCCTTCCCGAAATGTCTAACGCAAAAACACTTGGGATACGTTGGAACGCCACAACAGATATGTTTTTCTTTGATGCACCCGTGATTCAAAGAGCACCGGCCTACACTAAACGCACTGTGCTATCCGATATAGCACGATTATTTGATCCTGCCGGTTGGTTAGCCCCAATTGTTGTAACAGCAAAAATAATCATGCAACAAATCTGGCTAGATAACACTGAGTGGGACGAATGTCTTACACCCTCTACCCTACACAAGTGGATTAAGTTCCTCGAGAGCTACGATAGCATCAACCAAATCCAGGTTCCAAGATGGATCGGGTTCAGTCCCTTCTCCACAATATAATTACACGGATTTTCCGATGCATCGGAAAAAGTTTACGCAGCAGTATTATATGTCAGAGTAGTTCCTACTGACGAACCCATTTCCGTAACCCTTTTCTTTGCGAAAACCCGGGTAGCACCAGTAAAGGTAATGTCTCTTCCCAAACTTGAGTTATGTGGGGCGGTGTTGCTTGCAACAATGGTTAACAATTTGCTTTCACAGCTGAGTCTACCGCATCATACTTCCTTGGCTTGGCTAAATAAACCACCAACTAACTGGAAAACCTTTGTCGCTAATCGGGTCGCAACTATCACTGAGTTAGTTGGGGTTAAAAACTGGAGACATGTGAGGTCCCACGACAATCCGGCAGACGTTGCCAGTCGCGGCTGTAGCCCTAATACTTTGAATTCAGATAGGTTATGGTGGAATGGTCCAGATTGGTTACGACAAAGATCATCGGAATGGCCGGTAAGACAAGCCGAAGCCAAGCCAATAAAACTGTTCACTTGCACTACTTCCTTTACTTCTGATATACTAAAGCCCTTTTCTAAATTATCTAGAGCGCTTCGTGTATTAGCGTATGTATATAGATTTTATTATCGATCTTCACCCAAACACAAAAATAAGGGTTGTACTACCCAAATTGAGTTAGAAGCCCATGAAATATCGGCGGTTAAGGACAAATTAGTACTGCTATGTCAGATGCAACATTTCAGCGAAGAAAACCACTGTTTGAAAGACAAATCAAGAGTACCCAGTAAGAGTCCCATCCTATCGTTAACACCATTCATCGA
Organism: Eudasyphora cyanicolor; assembly: GCA_963930755.1. Taxonomy (NCBI): domain Eukaryota; kingdom Metazoa; phylum Arthropoda; class Insecta; order Diptera; family Muscidae; genus Eudasyphora; species Eudasyphora cyanicolor. The sequence continues at coordinate 153,678,395 of OZ005734.1, read as the reverse complement.
TTCGAAGGGCATACTCAGAGCAAATGGGCGACTAGCAAATTCACATCACTTGACGTACAATGAAACACACCCCGTTTTAATACCATATAACAGTGATTTGGCCAGACTGTTAGTTAGTCATGTTCATTCAGTAACCCTGCATGGTGGAAATCAAGTCAGGGGTTTGTAAATCGGTTAAGACAGGATGTGGTTTCCAATCAAAGCTGGCAAGATGTAAGTTGGCATTTTATACCAACGGGCGCCCCTCATATGGGTGGACTATGGGAAGCAGGAGTGAAAAGCTTCAAGTCTCACTAAAAAAAAACATGTTTGAATCAGAGACACACATTCGAAAAAACTATCGACCCTATTAGCTAGAATTGAATCATGCCTTAACTCAAGACCCTTCAGCCCGTCAAGTGAAAACCCAGAGGATATCAGTCCATTAACCCAAGGACACTTTCTAATTGGGACTCCATTACTAACTCCAGCAGAACCAGATATAAGTAGTGACGACATCAGCTTAACAAATATATGGCAAAGACTGCGAGTTCAACATCATTATTTCTGCAGAAGATGGAAGGACGAATATTTGAAGGAACTACTCAAAAGATATAAGTGGAAGCATCCACAAAGCGCAATTGAAGTAAATGACGTGGTAGTCATTCGACAGGATAATACAACCCCTAACGAATGGTCTCTAGGTAGAGTTGTAAAAGTACACCCCGGTTCCGACAGACAGACTCGGGTGGTGGACTTACGAACTTCATCCGGAATTATCACTAGGCCGATCGCTAAACTTGTGGTCCTGCCTACCGACTTGACTTGGCTGTATAATCATATAGTTAACGTCAACTCTTACTAACCACTATGTTCCTACCACACACATACTCATTATATTTACTCACTACATTTACTCATTTCAAATTGAATTCTCTTTAGGTGTATTTACAATGGCTCCCACCTGCAAGGCATGCAACGGCAACAATACGTCCAGGGCAAACCAAGCACTTTGGCTGTGGCCTCTGCCGAGAGGACCACCGTCTGTGCACCTGTCGGAGGTACCGGAACATGAATCTGGTAGATAAATATCAGACGGTCATGCGCCTTCACTACTGTGTGAATTGTTTAGCCAGGAATCATCTGATTGCTAACTGCACCAACAAGACCCGCTGCAGTATTTGCCAGAAGAAGCATCACACCAGCTTACATGGACGCAAACGTTTGTGGAATTCTTCTTCACCCCAACCCGACCGAGCAACTCTGTCCACATCATCGCACTCTTCATCATCATCTTCTTCGAAACCCCCAACCGCTGTATCCTGCAATGTTCTGCGAACAGTTACTCCCACGGCCCTGGTGAAGGTACATACCAGGGAAACTTCAAAGTTCGCTAGAGCTTTGCTCAATTCCAGTGCGGTTTCTACAAAAATTTCAAGCGCATTCATTGAGGAATTTAAACTGGTGACCTTCACAGTGGATTCCGTGTTGTACACCAAATTATGTTTTGAAGCAACAGTTCCACAATATCCAAAGTTCCTTGTTAATGCAATTGTGACGAAAAAGCTACCACGAAACCCATATTCCGAAACTCTTTCGGCAACACTCATCGATCGATCTCCTCGCATTGAACTGGCAGATCCCAAATTTGTGTCCAACAACCCGGTTGATGTCGAAATTGGAGCGGATTTATTCCCTGCTATCGTAAAAGCAAACATAATGCAGGCAGAAGGCGGGCTCCTCATGGCCCAAGATTCAACCTTGGGATGGATTGTCATAGGATCCGCAACCTCATAAACCCTCTTATTACACACTAAGTATAAACCCTTATCTTTCATGCAGCACTATACTATCAATCTACCTACAACCCCATAATAATTACGTTCATTCCTATTTAAATTAATCAAGGCTGCGGAGGATGTTTACGCTGTAAACAGACGGATGGTCACCTCATCAACAAAAGCCACTCAAGTCTCGCGCTCTCTCTCTTTGTTTCCATGATTTCCATCGCATTCCATCACATTCCTTCGTCTAATCCATCATAGCAAAGAAAAGGGCAAGTCAGTCAGAAGAAAGCTGATCATCTCACCACCAGACATCGTCGCGTCAACCAATTAACAACAACAACAACCTACAGTTAGCAGACGGTCACTAGACATACTTCGAGTATAACAACAACACAGCAAATCAGGTTACTCGTCGTATAAGAGGTGAACGAACGGTGAACAAACAACACAAACAAACCAACAGTGAAAGGGAACAAGGAAGAATCCCAATAAATAAAACAAACTAAAAGAATTACATTACCGTACAGAGAAATGAACTAATTAATCCTAATGAAGTTGCTATTTTGTCAAATTTAATATTAAACTAACTAACCTACATCCTAATTATCTATTGAACTAATCTATTGAATTCTACCCTAAGATACGAGTACAGCAAATAAATATACCTAGTCATTAAAATATTAAATTGTTTAATAAAAGTGGAATTGTGAAATCTATTAAAAGTCCTATTTTCTTATTCCAAGAAGGAAAAACAATTTGCCTTCTAACTCGTTAAAACAGTCTATGTGGCGCAACCACGACAAGCACCGATCTGAATGGATTCCAAGATATTTTACATGATCCTTTTGGGGAATCTGTGAATTGAAAATAGAAATTGGAGGACTTGTATCCCTTCACAGGGTAAAAGTAACATGAGTACACTATGAGGCATTCACCATTATTCTCCATTTTTTTAATCGCAACTGAAGGGTTTTTGTGAGTACTGACGAAAGCAGTATCGTACGCAAAAGAAGACGTGTGCGTAAAGTTGGTTATGGGCATATCTGTGGTAAAAATAACGTACAGTATAGGGCCAAGAATGCTCCCCTGTGGGACACCGGCATATATTTTCTTAGTGCTAGAAAAATGCCATTTGATTTAACTTGAAAAGACCGGTTAGTCAAATAACACCTGAACAGTTTATGTGTGTTGATTGGCAGAAGGTCGCATATTTTGTATGAAAGTCCTTCTTGCCACACTTTGTCAAATGCCTTGGAAATGTTTATGAATAACGCCGAACAGTATATTATATATCGCATATTTTTTGTGGCCTTCCATAGACTATAATCTGTTTTCTGGGTTGGATCCAGAGATTGCAAATATATTTTTGTATCACTTTCCTCGGCTGATTTTAGGGCTGATTTCAATCTCTTCTGGCAATTTTTTAGTTTTTTTCTCAGTGCTGGGGAGCGATACTGTTGCCACTCTCTTCTTACGCTTCTTTTTTCATTGATTAACGCTTGGATGCCTGTTGGGTTATTTGAGTTATGTCATTTGAACGGGCTTTTTCGAGTAGCCACGTCTGTGAATAGGTTTACCGCGGCTTCAATTTCATCCGTTATACGTAACGATACACCATCGGATAGGTGTGAGCTAACGTATTTTTTATATTTTAGCCAGTTGGTATACTTATTGGACAAATTGTCACACCCATTTTCGTGATTGTTGTAAAGCAGTGTCGAAATGGTAGGCGAATGATCCGATGATAGATCAAGTGATGGACATAGAGATAATTGTTCACGCCTTATGTTTTTTATTATAGCGAAATCAATAAGGTCTGGCGTTTTATTCAGATCTGAGGGCCAATATGTTGGTTGACCGCTCGAAGCTACATCTAGTTTAGCAGATGTTATGGCTTTAAGTAGTTGTCTACCTTTTGGAGTAGTGAGGTGAGAGCCCCAAAATGTGTGCTTGTCTTCGGTTCGATATGCAGTATTATTAATGCCGGTAGTAGGAGGTGAATTCCGACTAGGCGCTTTTGGCGAAGCCCAAAATGTATATAGCTTTCGTTTAATGAAGGAGAGAACACTTCTATAGTATTTGTATACGACATCGTATTTCATGTCGGCCGATGTAATGTCATCGCCTGCGTTCTTCTGATCTGCTAAGAATGTAAGGCATTTATCAAATATAGTTTTAACGTCATCCTTTTAAGATTTAGTCTCAGATCCCTGTATCTCAAGGGAAAATACATCATACATCCTCATCTTTCATCAGCATAAGTGACTATTTCAAAAATAAATCTACTACAAATTATAACGAAGTGTCAATAAATTATTTCAATTATAAAAAGTCAAGGAAATTGATTGAAAACTCAAGAATTTGGTGATAAAAAGTACAAAAAAGCACTAAAAGTGCAAAAACTAAAGCATAAAACTGAGAAAATGTCGAATAATTTAGAAAAATTGACACGAAAATGTCCAATTAAATATAAAAACAAAGACCTCTTAGTTGAAACGTATCGAAAAATACAAATAAATTAATTAGAATGCACGTAATGCTCAATTTCTTCTAAATTATTTTAAATTTCCGCATAAAAAATGAGAAATTTGTAAAATTTTATTTTTCTGATAGTGTATCGTAGAATACACAGTTTTTTCTCAGAGCAGAAAAAAATCGGGAAATATGAATAAAATCGAAAATTCAGTCAGAATTTATTTTGGTTCGAGACCATATGTTTCAGTTACTTTCTGTCTATTGCAAAAAAGTAATAGAAACAAATACAAAAATTGGTAGAGAGTTATAATTGCTTGGTAGAATTGAATGCAGTTTCGATAGACACCATTCTATCATCTTCAGAATTCAGTAGCAATAGTGTATGCAACTGAATTCAAATGTAGTTTTGTCAACGGCTAATGCCGACGTCATCGTACCTCATGTGTTCAAAAATTTAAATAAATTTAGAAATTTTTTCTCAGTTTAAAAATTAGCAATTAATTTTTCCCTGTGTATCGTAGAACACACTATGTTCTTGGCAGTAAATTTATTTATTTTCTCCTTAATTAAATTATTATCAACTTGAATTGCATTAAATAACTTTAAAGTATGCACTGGTATTAAAGTTATAAGCTGTTAACTTTTGGTCTAAAATAGTCCATTTGTATTGGAGGTACCAAAAGGGGCATACCAAAGACGCCCATTTTTCAGAGAAATTTAGGTACTATAAAAGCACTACAATGTACAAAATTTTAAGTTTTTATATGAGCTGGTTTTACAGTCATAAGCTGTTAATTTTTGGTACATTTGTGTCGGAGGTACCAAAAGAGGCGTGCCTGTGACGCACATTTCTCACTGGACTTTTAGTTCTATAAAAGTAATACACTGTACAAAATTTCAAGTATTTCTATGCACTGGTATTACGAGCACAGTTATAAGCTGTTAACATTTGGTGCAAAGCGGTCTATTTGTGTTTGAGGTACCAAAAGGGGCGTGACAACTTCGCCCATTTTCTCGAGGTGAAAGCGACTATTAAACTAATACTACATATGTGTGGAATTTGAGAAGATTTAAGTAAGTAGTATAGAAGTTATTGAAGAATCAATGTTAACGCTTTGTGGGGGAGGTACTAGAAGGAGTGGAACAATATGGCCCATCTGAGATTTGCGGGAGATAGAGACAAATATTACTGCATGCCATATTTGAAGTCAATCGGTTACTCCTTTCGAGATTTATCGTGCGCACCAGCCAGCAGACAGATAGACAGACGGAAGGACACTGCTCAAATGACATAAAATGACCCAAATCGAATTTCCGCCAAACATACTTGAGGTCTTAAGTCACTCCTTCGATGTGTTACAATTTTGGTTCGTAGCAAATTAGGTAGTAGTATACGCGTGTAATTTCATTGAAATCGAAAGAGAAGAGCATGTTGCTAGATTTTGCAGCGACAGACCAGAGCCTGTGGCTCGGAAATTTTTTAAAAATTATTTCATCGGTTTAAGACCATATGTTTCAATTACTTTCTGTCTATTGCAAAAATGTAATAGAAGCAAATACGAAAATGGTAGACAGTTTTAATTGATTGGTAGAATTGACTGCAGTTTCAATAGACGTCACTCTACACTAAAAAAAAGCGTACTGAAAATCAATGAATTTTTCCTTAAGTTTAAGATTTCGGCAATATTTCGAGCCAAAGACAATCGCTACAAAAATAAGAAGGTTTTTTAGTTAATTTAAAGACGTGAATAGTACTTGTTTTGAGAATGCATTTCATATAATTAAGAATTTTGGGTAATAAAACTAATTATGTTTGGTCTTAAAATAAGCACATTTTTGCGTAAATTTAAGTATGGCGCGTGCTTATTTTTAGTAAAATATCATATAATTTAAAACATTATCGTAATAAAATTTAAAATGTTTGTCCTTGATATAAGAATATACTGGTAATTAATTTAAGGCATACATGAATTTAAATACAGTTTTTTTTTAAATATGTATGGAAAATTCGTTACATTATATTGATTATAATGTTACTCTTTTAAATGAAATCTTTGAAATCATTTAATATTCATAGAAAATTCAATAACACAACACTTTATCTTTCTAAATAAATATTTTATTTGTTATATTTTATATTGGAAAATACAAAAAAATATAATACATATTACGGATAACCTTGAACATTTTATAATTTAAAACAATATGTAATTGTATAAAGACAAATCGGCCAACACACTATGAAGTTTGACTTTTATTCGAATATTGTATTGTAATGTATCGATTCTATAGCGGGATTCGTTTCTCTATTTGTTGTCCATGAACAATTTTTATCGGAACCGACCTTAATGATTTTTGACCCAGAATTTGGCTGGAATTTAAATAGAAATTATATAAAACAAATATTATATTATTATATCTTATACATAGTTTGTATGCTCACTCATTTCCTGTAATTTGCAAATTTTTAATTCCCCACTGCATTTTTCATATATCCAAATAAAGTTCAATTGCGCGAACTGAAATAAAAATAATTTGAATAGAAGTCAAACAGAATGATTAATATACGATAAAGTATTAAAATAAATTTTATCATATAACTGTCACAAAATGTTGAAAAATAAGAGATATGTTAAAATCTTTGGAATATACTTACTTACACTGAAATATTTAGTCACTCTTCTACGACACAAATTCTCATAATAGATCCATACAAAATTTGCTGTACTAAAAGTTAAAAAAAATATTTATGTAAGATATTATTAATAATAGAAACTGATTGTTTTGAAAGTGGCGAAAGTGAAATTTTTCATATAAATTGAGTTATCAAAAATAATTTTCTCAAAAAAATCAATCGTGACTTAGATTTTAAAATCTTAAGTTTTGTTAGCAAACAAAACTACAAAAACTTATTAAAAATTACTTCTGTAAAACAAAAGCTAATGCTGCTTATGACATTCTTAACCCTGGTGTTAGATTAGCAAATCTGTACCAATCCTAGATTAAGAGTCCATTTGGTCAACATTAAATTTTTCATATAAAATGAATATGGAAGACAATATTTTATATTTATTTTTATTCAATACTTCGTGAAAAGAAAGCAGCTTATTTACAGTTATTTTTGAGCAAAAACGCTTATTATTTTGATTTTAGTAAAACAAAAATATCCCTTGGACCAAATTATAAGGCAATATTTATACATACATATATTATAAAGGAAACGATACAAAAATTAGACCAAACGGGCCTAATCTAACAGCAGGTTTAATTATGAAGTACATACTTATGAAGCAATTATGAACACGAAATCAAGGAAAAATTTAAACTACAATTCAAAAAAGGAAAACATCTTTTTAAATAAATTATATTTGGAAAACTTTTTAACAATAACTTTGTTTGTGTGAAAACACGTATTTTATACGTGAACGTCAGTTCGCAAACATATTTGGTTCTAATACATTAATATATGCGTTCCAAATTAAATTTCTTGATTTTCAAATAAAATATATTTGTTCAGAAATATATAATACTTACAAATATTGTATCCAAATCTCACTTATTTGTTGTAATTTATAAATGGCATTCAGCTCTGCATTTTTCATATATCCATCACATTTATCTTCAAATATTGTGTGATCTAAAAGTAAAATAATTAATTTTTTCTGAAAATTAATCAAATAAAATTATCTATAAACAAAAAAATGCAAATAAATTTTATCATATTAGAATTGGAAAACGCTGAAAACTAAGAGAAATATTTCAGCCGTTCATATATAATATGTACTTGCGTTGAAATATTTTGTAAAATTTGCCACTCTTCTCACAAAAGACCCATTCTAAAATTATTTTACTAAAAAAATTAAAAAAGACAGTTATATGTATAACATATTATTAATAATAAATTTCTATATTGCCACAAATAATTTTACATTTCTGCATTATGCGCTGGTATTTTTAATAAATAAATACTTTCAATTAAAATGTGTTTTGTTAATTTTGTAATTGCCAATAAGAAGTTTATTTCAGGATAATAATATTATTTTTCACGTACCTAAACATTTTCCCATTGTCCCTTTCAGTATTACAAAATCTATTACTCACATTTTTATCATCCATTTGGCACAAATCTCTTCACAGGACTTACAAACAAGATCTCCTTCGAAAACGCATGTACATCGCCATAAATAACATACAGCAAAAATAACTATAACACGCACTCCCTTATCACAGAGATCGATGGTGACGCCGATGGCATAACCACATGCATACAGACATGTACACGACGGTTTCATTTGTTGTTGTTGCTATGCTTTAGCAAAAATAACTGTTAACAGCCCATATTAAAATTATTTTCGGTGCAATATGCACGTATGTATGCACGTATACGTACTGACATATTCACATAGCTATAGGTTTAAAATGGGGACTACGTCCAAATATGACTCACTGGCTTTACATGAGCGTGATTAGACCAATAATCACCTACGCCTCTGTAGTGTGGTGGACATCAATGGACAAGAAGTGCAACGTAATACCTTTGCAAAAAATTCAACGTCTAGGCATAAGCGGGGCATTTAGAACTGCACCAACAAAAGCGTTGGAGACTATACTGCACATCCAACCAATAGACATCCGTATAAAGTATGAGGCAGCCCTCACAGCAAGACGTCTACAAGTGATGGGTGAATGGATAAATCGAGACCACAAGTCGTACCATCAGAAGATTTTAGAATATCTAGTTGGTCACATTCAAACGCCAGAAATCTCGGACCGCATTCCTGAAGTGCGGCTTACAGCTACCTGTGATACGTTTGTGCCAGACAGACGCTCCTGGGAAAATGGAACTTTGGCCCATGTGCCAGTGGGAACCAGCTGCTACACGGATGGGTCCAAGCGAGGAGGAAGGACGGGTCTGGGACTTTTTATTGATGAACCAGAAGTCGAACTTCACTTCCGCCTCCCTGACCATAACACGGTATTTCAAGCAGAAGTTCGAGCAATCACGGAGTGTGTGAACTGGCTCAGTAACACGACAAAGCCTAAATATGCCAACATCTTCACAGATAGCCAAATGGCGATTCAAGCAATAACATCGGAAAGGGTCAAATCCAGAACTGTGTTGGACTGTAAAAGAACGATAAATGATTACTCAGCCTCACTTAGTCAATTGCGTATTTGCTGGGTACCAGGACACAACGGAGTGATTGGAAATGAACGGGCAAACAACTTGGCTTCAAAGGGCAGAGAACTTCGAGTAATAAAATTGGAAACCTTTCGAAGCCACGAAAAATGAGTTGAAGCACTGGGCAGTGATGGCTCATAAAACTGTGTGGAATAGCGCAACAGTAGGAGCAACTGCAAAGATACTGTGGGGTGACCCAAATGAAAAGAAAACAAGAAGTCTTCTGAAACTAAACAAGATCGATATTAGTAAGATGATGAGTGTTCTAACGGGACACTCAAGCTTACAAGCACATCTTCATCGCATAGGCCTAGCAGGAAACGACGAATGCAGGACATGCAGAGAAAACATCGAAACGATGGAACATTTTCTGTGTCACTGCCCGGCTTTCACACATGCAAGATCCCAACATTTCGGGTCCAACATATTACCAGACTTGACTCATCTCAGAGAATATGACTGGAAGATACTGAGAAAATTCGTGTCTAGTACCGATTTTCTGTAACTCGTGTCTCATGTCCATGGACATACACTGGCTTAAGTGTATGTCCATGGACATGAGACGTTTAAACGTCTCCTCTCTTCAACCTAACCTAACCTACATATTCACAGCAACCAAATTTTTTCACAATCCGCGTCCGGAAAACAGACAACCGTTTCCTTCCATCGCTTGTAAATAACTGACGATTTAAAAGAAAACGAACAACAGAACTGTTCTCTATTTTCTCTTCTAACATTCCATAACAATTATTGATTCACACATTACCAAACAGACTGATTCTCCGAGCGAGAGAGGGAGGGAGAGATTGTATAATTCTCTCGTATGTATTCTTAAAAATAATGACAATAGTCATAAAATTTATTACCAAGACAGCCTTTTCTTTAAGGGGAGCATAGCCTTAAATTTATTACTCAAATATCTCATACTGTTAATTAAGTCCGATTCGGCATTAAAACTATGACATGTCTACGTCATAGTGTTAATGTAGAAAATCCTTAAAAGTATTGAAATATTACTTAAAATAATGCGGATTGGCACAAAAATAATGATTTTTTTCTTTAATTTAAATGCGTACATTTAAAGAAGCGCGTATAGAAACTAATGATTAGATAGTCATTAATTCAAATTTAAAAAACTTTATATTAAGGAAAATTTCGTAAAAAACGTGTAAATTTTCATTATTTTAATGAAAATTGTCATTGAATTGATGCCGAGGTAGCATACTTAATATAAGAATGTTTCATCATTAGTTTTATTACTATTTTTTTTCAGTGTATCATCTTCAGAATTCAATAGCAATAGTGTGTGTCTTTAACTTAAATCAGCCGAAATACTTATGAAATTAGTAAATTGAATGTAACAAGAACTACTAACCAACCCCGTGAGGGGACACACTATTCCCACTCAGTTCGAAATATTTTCTAACACTAGTTTTCTTTTAGAAATATTTTCAAAACGAAAAATACTAAAACATTATTTTGTCATTCTTTTTTCATCCGTAAAATAATTCAGTTCAGGAGTAATGTGGGGACACTATTCCCACTCAGTTCGAAATATTTTCTAAGACTAGTTTTCTTTTAGAAATATTTTCAAAACGAAAAATACTAAAACATTATTTTTTCATTCTTTTTTCAACCGTAAAATAATTCAGTTTGATTCTTCTGTAACCGTCATTTTGTTTTTAATAAAAATTTGTATCCTGAATTTTTATACCCGTATTTTGCCGAACTAAAGCTGAGTATAGACGATTGCCAGATCGGCAAACGTTATCAACCCTGCTAAAGTGCTGCAAATATACGGACAATGACAGATTGTTAGGCAAAGGTGAATTGACAGTTCAGACGATTGCAAGAAAAAATTAAAATTTTATCTATTTCCAATATATGTTGTAAATATTTATATGCAGGATTGCCAATAAAAATACATTATAGACAGTGTTGTCACATGCATAAACTTCGCACATATAACAATCTGCAAATTATATCGCAATGACTTTTCTGCTAACGTTGCAAAACAAAAATTGTGTGTTCAGACGGTTGTAAATTCACAGGGTTGCATTTTTCCGCCATTTTTCTGGCAACGTTGTCCGATCTGCAAGTCGTGTGTACTTACCTTAAGTCGTTTTTGTTTTTTGCTTGGGTTCGCTTCGCGAGCCACTAAAACAAATGTAGTTTTGTCAACGGCTAATGCCGACGTCATCATACCTCATGTGTTTGTATTTCGATCCACGTTAATAAATAAGAGTTACGACCCACTCTGCCATAGTACATATGTACTATGAATATCATAGTATCTTATGAATGTGTGTGTGTGCAACGAACTGAACGTCGACAACAGTGTTTGGTTGAAAGTCAAACCAATGTGTTTGAATCGAGCTTGTATGTTTTGTTATTGTAATTAACAGCAAAGTAATGTAAAAAAAGTAAAAAACTTTTGAATTATCACTATATTTCAAACAAAAAACACAATTGTTCACTATTCTATTTGAATGTTTTGTTTGAGTATCGAATAAATGCGCGTTTTTTCCGGACAGACGAACGAGAGAAAAAAACACGATCGAGTTGTAAGAAGACACTGGGTTTGTTTATTAATATTATAATTTAATTAATATTAAATAATATTTAAGAGTGGGTTTTTTATTAAAAACAAATCACGGTATGATCACTTGTACAAATTAAAACACTGAAAGTACGTACATACCGTATTTGTGATGAAAATTTATTTAAAATAAAATGTATAAAAATTTGTGTTGATGGTATGTGGTTGTTGAGGAGTGCGATGGAGTCGTTGCCTTTTTTCAAGAAGAACAACAAGAAAAACCGAGTTAATAATTTGCTGGAAGCAATCCAATAGTGTTTGGAGTGAGTTTTATTGATTAATTGTGGTTGTTAGCTTTCTTACTCGTTAGTTTATGTCGTACTTCCTTGTTCTTTTGGTCGTAAACCTCAAAGTCGTATTTGAAAGTAGTAGACAGAATCTAGCGCCGGGGAAAATTGCGGATTGCCATTTAATGAGGAAAACTGAAAAGGGGAAATGAAAGGATCAATATTTGAACTTAAACAAACATGAAAGCAAGAATAGTTTAGGGCAACATCTTCCCAAAAATATAATATTCGTTTGTGTCAAAAGTGTGGGCCAAACATATCGCATCTGTTCAACAAAAGGGCAACAACTCAAAATTAAAACCAGTATGGGAAGACTAAAGTCGGGGCCGACTGTATAATACCCTCCACCATTGTTTGCCAACAAATGCACGGATAACCATTATTACTATTTACAGTTGCAGGTTAAATAGAGTACACAGCTAATTTCCAATCACATAAGTTAAAAAAATTTACCTTCATGAGGAGCTTATTTTCACTAGAAAAGATTTAATCTATACGGGCATTTCCTGCGTTCTGGACGGCAGGAATTTTGTAATGTTCGAACAGGAATTGGATGAATGTCTTATTTGTTTTCTTATGCTATAATCATCATTGAAATAGGATAGAGTTAGGACAGCGGGAGCCTTTGAACAACTAGCGATTAATCGGTCGGGGGTTCGGGTCCTGCTCTATCTAACTCATTTTTCATTACAAGTCATTATTTACGACATAAGATTTAATCTATACGGGCATTTCCTGCGTTCTGGACGGCAGGAATTTTGTAATGTTCGAACAGGAATTGGATGAATGTCTTATTTGTTTTCTTATGCTATAATCATCATTGAAATAGGATAGAGTTAGGACAGCGGGAGCCTTTGAACAACTAGCGATTAATCGGTCGGGGGTTCGGGTCCTGCTCTATCTAACTCATTTTTCATTACAAGTCATTATTTACGACTCCCTGTTTAGTTACTTTTGAAAAGTTATTACGGCCCAGTATGATTAAAAGTAAAGAAATCTATCTTATTATGAATCGAAAAATATTTTTATGGATGCAAGTTCCTCGTATGAGGATGGAAGAAAAAAATATACACCATAGAGCAAAGTTTAAAAAATATTTTTACTCTCCTCCACTACATATTAAACAGAGAGAGCGAGATTTTTGGACCCAGTTTATTAGCTATGCTCATATTGGGCCTCTCATATTGTCTGCCATCCACATATGAGTAAATCAATGCAAGGACAAATAATCACAACAAAAAAAAACACTATAAAAGACTTACCATACATTACCGTCTTGGAGAAGGTCTTCTGAAGATTCGATGCTGGTTGTAGTTGTTGCTGTTAATTTTATAAAAGAGCTAATCATCGGTTGTATCTTGCAATGATTGGATTCAATACTCGTACTACCCCGGCACTAAATATGTAGTTTATCTGTAATATTTATTAGGGATCATACATTTTAAACCGAACAAAAAAAGTAAAACAATTGTAGATTTAAATGTAAATTATGATACATAGGAAGTATATCAGGTATGTAGGTTTCGAATAGCTGCGTTTATGCGATTAATCGAAACATTTATTCGCAATTATATTAAAATTCTGATTCTGGAGACAATTCCAAGCCCAAATTAATTAGTACGGAAAGGGGTAGGTACACCCAGCCATTTGTTGATGAATGTTAGGGAATCCGAAATTCCGAGAGAGTTGAACCATTATTTTAACAGGCATATCCAGTCCTGTGATGTACAGCACTCATCATAAATTTAGCAGTGCTGCCAAATAAAGTTTTTGTTGTGGTCTTAGTTGACTTTTAAGTTCTCCTTGATATGTGTGACATCGAATGACCTTAGTTTGGCTTCCTGGATGATTTGTTTTTGAGAATATTGGTATTTGTGAAATTGGGACAAATCAATTTTTTCCTTTATTATATAAAACTGTTATTCATTACGATTATAGATTTGTGGCATTTTAACCAGTTGTTGTGACTTTGGAGTAGACTTTATAGATTTATGGTTCGTCCATAAATACGTCTTCATTCACCAAATTTGATGTATGAGTTAAGAAAGCTGCATCAACGCTTACCCCGTGGGTAGCGTGATTAAAAACCGTGTTGTTGTCGAACGACACAATTGTTACTAGACCCACAAACAAAGCTCCGGGAATCAGGTACACGATTTGTAGTGATGAACATTTTGATATATGTTGGAGGTATTTAATAACGATATTTGGCAAAGATAGACACTGATTTAAATATTACTTGGTGATTTTGATTTAAATTTAAAGGATCACTGTATCGATGTTTCAGAAAAAAGGAAGTCTTTAGGTAGCTTTGTATGCTTGTTACCTCTGATTCGAGAGGTGAGCAAACCGATACATTTCAATTAGAAGCTGGTTGCCACATTTTATTCTTTTTTATACCCTCCACCATAGGAGGGGGGTATATTCATTTTGTCACTCCGTTTGTAACACCTCTAAATATTGATCGGAGACCCCATAAAGTATATACATATATTCTTAATCGTCGTAAAATTCTAAGACGATTTAGACATGTCCGTCCGTCTGTGGTAATCACGCTACAGTCCGCAATAATAGAGCTAGGTTGATCAAATTTGGTACAAATACTTCTTATAGTTGCAGGTTATTTGGGATTGCAAATGGGCCATATCGGTCCATATTTAGATATAGCTCCCATATATAGCATATAACTTGTTGTGATTCCTACTGTTCTCATCTACTATATTTTGTGTTTTCGGTGTTATTTTCTTTATGTTTGAGTTATTTTGTGAGGTCACATGCTATCCATGGTGGAGGGTATATAAGATTTGGCATGGCCGAACTTAACGCTTTTACTTGTTTGGACATAATGCGATGACCCTAAAGCCTTAATTTGTTTATGGTACGATTTTTCCCCAAACACAATACCAAGATTAAATAAATTTTTAATTGATTAAACTTTATTTGTCCAATGAAATTTTTTTCTGTACAAAAAATAATGAATGCGCACTAATTTTTTAAAAAATTTTCTTTCTTAATTTCTTTAAGAATAAGAGCATTTATGATCACAACACAAAATAGAAAATAAACCATTTACGCAGCTAAGGCGTTTGACAGCTTTATGACTCGCTCTCGCTACGCGTATTTTGGAATATGAATAGAATGAAAAGAACAGGTCAGGATGTGCACAGAAGTGCAAGCAAAACTCATAAACAGCGTGGGTCAAAACTGAATTCATTTAATTGTAATACCCTACACCACACTGTGGTACAGGGTATTATGACTTTGTGCATTTTGTGTACCCAAAAGTAGAAGAGGTAGAGCCATTGTTTATTATACCGATCGACTTGTAATCACATTCTGAGTCGATTTAGCTATGTCCGTCTGTCTGTAGATGTATTCCTGTAATCAATGTACAGGTCGCAATTATGGTCCGATCTCAACGAAACTTTGCACATATATTTCTTTAGGCCCAAGAACGAATTTGGTTAAAATCGGTTCAGATTTACATATAGCTCCCATATATATGTATTTTATATCAGATCAGTACGAAATCTTGCAGAGAGAGTTTTTCTAATAAATTAATGAACACTGCCTAATTCGGGGAAAATCCGTTCAGATTTAGATTAGTCCCCATATATATGTTACACCCGATTCGACATGTAAGCTCTGTAGAACCCGTAGTTTATATCCGATCAGAACGAAATTCAACAGAAATAGGTTTCTTATTATATGTCTGAACGCTGCCAAATTCAGGGAAAATCGGTTCAGATTAAGATATAGCCCCCATATATATGTTTCACCTGATTTGACATGAAAGCGCTGTAGAACCCTATTTTAAATCCGATCAGTACGAAATTCAACAGAAAGACTTTTCTTATTACGTGAATGCACGCTGCCACATTCTGGGAAAATCGGTTCAGATTTAGATATAGCCCCCATGTATATGTTTCACCCGATTTGACATGAAAGCGCTGTAGAACCCGTATTTTAAATCCTACCAGTACGAAATTCAACAGAGAGAGTTTTCTTATTACCTGAATGAACACTACCAAATTCGGAGAAAATCCGTTCAGATTTAGATATAGCCCCTCATATATTTATATGTTTCATCTGATTTGATATGTAAGCGCTGTATAACCAGTATTTTATATCCGATCCGTACAAAATACAACAGAGAGAGTTTTCTTATTACATGTATGAACGCTGCCAAATTAAGCGAAAATCGGTTCAGATTTAGATATAGACCCCATATATATGTTTCAACCGATTTGATATGTAAGCGCTGTAGATACCGTGTTTTATATCCGATCAGTACGAAATTCGGCAGATAGAGTTTTTTATCTCCTGAACCATTCTCTGGCTTTACTAATTAAAAGAATATTAAGGTTCTTGCATATAACAGTGTGTCGCCATTGAAATTCTCTGATGTGAGCGATCTTACGCGATACGCAGGCAACCCAGAAAACGAGTCTATATACCCTACACCACAGTGTGGTACAGGGTATTATTACTTTGTTTGTAACACCCAAAAGGAGAAGAGATAGACCCATTGTTTATTATACCGATCAACTTGTAATCACTTTCTGAGCGATTTTATGAGCACTGCCAAATTTTTATCGCCATGCACATTTTCGCAATGTTAGGGAGGTATCAGGTATTATTAGTCGGCTCCGTCCGACTTTCTGTCTTTCCTTACTGGTTCAATATTCACGCCATTGCGCGTTGGAATCAGCAGAGCCTCAGTTTGAAAACCAAAATTTGGATGAAAAGCAAGATTTTGTGAAGCCAAAGTATTGTAGCGTTTCGCTAAAGCTCCTCTGCTTCTATTAGCATTTGATTTACTGAGTTGGCATGCCCGGACATGCGGAAGTGGTAGTCAAGCTGGCTTCAATGCAGGCCCGGTGGAAAGTGTGTGAACATTCACTTATAATTAGGCAATCTTCGCCTTCGTTCATTGTCTCATTGCATACTTGACAAAGTGAAGGGGCAATACTCAGTAATTCCGGAGGAACAGTTGGTGGTAAAAGGATGGTGGAGTTCTTTCAAAAGACAGTTTGATTATAATAAAAAGTAATAAGCAAGTAACAAAACTTTTGATCAAGAGATAATTAAACAAATTATCTAGTCGTATTACTTTTCTTCGCTGGAAAACCAAACCCAAGAAGTAGTAAAATTAAAGACATTCTATAGGCACTGAGACAAAATTCTGGATTATGGAACCTGATACAATTAAAAAAAAAATTAAATACTCCAAACAAACCAGCATATATTTTTCCTATATTAAAGTTCATCTATTAACCTTTAACTACTGTGGTGGTGGTAAATTTTACACTCTCTTATTTATTTTTTTAATTTACTCTCTTCAGTTGAGCGCTATCAATTTTATTCTCTTTGTATCTTCTCATAATCCCATTACTATTATTCAGTTGTGTTTTGATCGTCGTTTCATATTTGAAAAAAAAATAAAACAAAAAAAATGAATGGGATCTATTGAATGGTTGACTATCTATTCCTTCTAGATGTTAGGGAAGGATATACCTCAAAACCCTCACCTTCCTTTTGGCATATAGTTAGAACACCAAATATATATATTATCTACTTCATGAGATTTGGTTCAGCAAGAAAACGTCTCGAAAAAATTTAGTTATCCATTTTTATAATATAATAAGTTAAATTCATGAATAAACTCTTAATAGTACAAATTTTAATCCTAAGGTATAACGGAATTCAAATCTTGAAATCTATTTTTCAATAACAATTTTTGTTGTAATCTTGAAAGAAATTTGTGTTTGTTTGGTTCTTAGAGGGTTAAGTAAAAAAATCTATATTTCTGTGAGAATCGAAAAAAACATTGTATGGATGGATGCCAGTAATGTTTGGATGGAAGAAAACAAACAAAAATCCACCATAGAGCAAAGCAAATAAAAAACCCGTAAGGAAAGACAGAAAGTCGGGCGGGGCCGACAATATAATACCCTACACCTCACTAACAATGCGAAAATGTGCATTGCGATAAGAATTTGGCAGTGTTTCTATATGTAAAAAGAACACTCTCTGATCGGATATAAAACTCGGTTTCTACAGCGCTTACATGTGAAATCGGGTGTAACATATATATGGGGACTACATATATCTAAATCTGAACCGATACAGGAATAGATCTACAGACCGACGGACATAGCTAAATCGACTCAGAAAGTGATTACAAGTCGATCGATATAATAAACAATGGGTCTATCTCATCTGCTTTTGGGTGTTACAAACAAATGCACAAAGTCATAATATACTGTACCACAGTGTGGTGTAGGGTATAAAGAGTATTTTTTTCTCATCTCCAATACGAGGGTTGCTATATATATTTCTGGACTAGGCAACACTTAGTGTGCCATCTGACATTTACATTGGAAAGTTTGACATGTTTGACATAAACGTACTCAGAACGTTTTGACGTACGACCACCATTTGTGTTGTTTGCAGTGACTTAAAAAAATCAATTTGGCAAATAAATGGAATTAACTCGTGAACATTTCGTGCGTTCATTTTTCACAACTTTCGACGTGGATTATCACGACAAGAGTGCAACCACCCTATAGCACTGTGAAAAACTGGTTTAACGAATTCAATCGTGGCCGACGCTCGCTCAAAGACAAAGGTCGTCCAAAAACGGCCGTTGTGCCAGAGAATATTGATGCCGTGCGTGAACTGATAATGCAAGATCGTCATGTGACATACCGTTAGATAGGGGCATCCATGGGCATTTCTTCCACCAGCATACATCCGATAGTGCATGAACACCTGGCCGTAAAAAATGTTTGTTCTCGTTGGATCGCGCACAATTTGACAATCGTTCAAAAAAGGCTCGTGTCGATTGGTGCAAAGAAATTTTGAAAAAAAAAGATCGCGGTGCTTCAAAAGACGTTTATAAGATGGTCACAGGTGACGAACCGACCGTATGGGTCTTCGAAGACGAGCCAAATCCAACGAAAGTTGTTCGTGGAAGAAGAATTTCGAAGCAAATGGTCGCCTATTTCTTCGGCAAAACTGGTCATGTCGCGACCAGGCAATGAAGCCGACCAAAATTATCGGCGGCGGCGGCGCATTGAAAAATACCGATCAGCGGCGGCGGCTGATCAGCTAAGCCGATCTAATTTCAACAATCGGCTGAGCCGACAAAGTTCCTACAAACGATGGCGCACGAATGTCAATCTCAGGCAAAAATGGCTCTTTAAGATATTTACAATTAGATGACAAAAAACAGATAACACAAAAATTTAAGAAAAGTTAAGGAAGTTTTGATTTAATGTCGGAAATCAGTTCAATAAATGTCTACTTATTAGTCTTTGTTGTGAAAGAGAATTTATTGTGAATGCCGCCTGTTGTTTTCTCTCCAGAACGGCGTAGACTTTGTAAAAATTGGTTCCGCCGCGGTTCAAAATTTGTATGCACAAAATGAACTTCATAAAAATTTCTGACCCTATTGTATTACTTAGTAGTCACTTTCTTAATTTTCATGGTTGCATAAAATAAATCGATTTGACTCACTAAATAATGTTCGGCGGCTGAGTTTCAGCCGATGTGAGCCGCTGAAATCGGCGGCGGCGCCGGCTGGAAATAAATGGCCGGCTTTGGCGCGCCGACGATTTGCGCCGCATCGGCTTCATACCCTGGTCGCGACTGCTCCGCTTGAGCAACGTAGGACGGTCAATTCTGAGTGGTACACCATAATTTGTTTGCCTGAAGTCTTCGGAGAAATTCGAAAAACGAACAAGAGAAGATAAATCATTGTGCACCATAACTATGCGAGCTCTCACACATCGGCTAAAACCAGCTCCTTTTTTCCAAAACGTCGAATTTATTGTTCATCCAGCCCTGATTTGACACCCAATGACTTATTCTTATTCACTCACACCAAGAAAAAACTGCTTGGTCAACGTTTTTCGACGCATGAAGCAGCTGTCGAAGCGTTTAAAACCATGTTTTGGAGGTGAATTTTCAACACACTGTAACCAAAACAATTCGCTCTCAAATGACAAAACGGTCTGAGTGAAGTTATGCTAAAAAATGTCATACTTTCCAATGGAAGTTCCAGTTTTCATGTGGCAACACCAGCATTGCCAGGACCGAAATATAAATAGCTACCCTCGTATGAATGAAATAGAGAGAGTTATGGATCGTGTTAATTCGTTACGCTCATATATTGGGGCTCTCATATTGTCTACAATCCACACATGTGTAAATCAGTGCAAGAGCAAACAATCATAAAAACAAACCCACTATAAAAGTCTTACCATAAATTACCGTCTTGGAAAAGGCCTTCTGTAGAATCGATGCTGGTTGTTTCTGCTGCTGATAACTCATGGAAAGAAGAATTTACAGGTTGTATCTTGCAATGACTTGTGGCAAATTTAATGTATGAAACCTTGCATTGAATAGGTTATATGTAATATTAGGGATCATACATTTATATCGTACTTATAATTATATAAAAACAAATATATGTATGTATATTCAAATGAGAATTTGGATACTTAGTACTATTGTCATGTAGGTTGCGAATAGCTGCCTTTCTGCAACTAGTATTAACATATCTTCGCAACTATATTAAATGACACACATGTAATACGCTAATGTTAGCATCGGAATTAATTTCTGTCCTAAAGTTTGTCCATCCAGTAACTTTTCCAGAATTTCCAGAGTAAATGAAATTACTCTGGAAATTATTAGCGCTTAAATCCAGTCCCATTAAGGAGAAATCAATGTACAGCTCTCATCATCGTTTCTAAACTGGAGTTTATTTTGAACTTTATATGGAGTTTCGTTAACTCTGATAAGTGTGATCTCTAATGACCTCCGTCTGAATTCCTCGTTGATTTCTTTTGGAAAATTTGCACTTATGAATGTGAGAGGATCATTTTTTTCTGTATAATTGTATGCTGCTAATCAAGGTGTACCTATTCTGTTTGGACGTTTTAACTATTCGTGGTGGCTGAAGAGGTTGATTATTCATTCTAGAGAGACGTCCATAACCACGACTTCTGAATCGTGGTAATCAAATTCAAGTATTATGCTACAAATAGAAATAGCAATATCGTACATCCACCAATTCGTGAACAGAAACAGTCTTTATTTTTAGTAAAAGTAATGTGAGCATCTACGCTTACAGTAAGGGCAGCGTAAAAAATCGCGTTGTTGTCAATAGAGACAATTCCAACAATTATCACAGGCTACGTCTAGGGAATCTGGTAACACGTGGAGTTTAGTTACACAATGTGGATGCTTCACCTCTTGATATATTTTGATGATATATATATCATTATATATATATAAGATTAATAAGTAAAGGTAGATTCACGAATTGAAAAATACTTTGGTGATTGGAAGTTCACTTATTATGATCCGCACTGTATCGAGGTTTGCAGCAACTCAGGAAGTCTTTAGGTAGCTTCCCAGCAAACAAAATGTTCAGAATTCGGTCCGAAATCCGTTAAACAATCGCATAAATAATTCTATTTCGTATCGGATGTCAGAACGATATCGGAACAACAAAAAATGAAGTGGTTGTCATGTTGTCGGCACGACACGTCTGTGAAAAATTTGACCATTTTAGTACCGACTTCTGAACTAAATTCCTGGGAAATTCTGAAGGGAAATTTGATGTGTCGTGCGAAATCGGACCGAATTTGAGTAATTTTTTGTTGTAATTTTATTACTTTCCTTACTTCAGTTAATCACTCCAGCAGAAATGCAGAAAATGTTAAAGTACATTATCCCCTGGCTGCAGAAAATTTATGTAGGCTGTATTAGGCTTTCATACATCTCGAATCGATGGAGGGATAACAAAGTGGTATTCATACCCAAAGCGGGGAAGATACCGCATACTAGGTCAAAAGACTTCAGACCAATTAGCCTATCCTCCTTCCTATTGAAAGGTCTGGAAAGACTTTTAGATCATTTCATTAGGGAAAACCTGGATACAAAACTCCTGTCGGGGAACCAACATGCTTACAATAAGGAAAAGTCTACAGAATCAGCCCTGCACGAACCTGTGAGCAGTATCGAATCGTAGCTTCATTTCAAAGAATCCACCATGGTGGCGTTTCTTGACATAGAAGGGGCTTTTAACAACATACACCCAGATGCGGTAATCGCGGCATTGTCACATCTAAAGGTGAACTCTAGCTTGATTAGACTAATTCAAAGACTACTCAACAGAAGACGCATAACAGCATGTCTAGGGTCCACAACTCTAACAAGGTTTGTAAACAGAGGGACCCCACAAGGAGGAGTATTATCTAGAACGTTCTGGCTGCAAGGTCGTGGCATATGCGGACGAACTGGCAATCACAGTGAGTGGCAAATTCGAAAACATCCTCTGAGATATTCTACAGGTGGCTCTGAACAAGTTGGCAAGATGGGCCAGAAGCTGCGGTTTGGGTGTTAACCCAAACAAGACGGAATTGGTTCTCTTTACTAGGATGAATAATGTCCCTCATGTGGACCCTCCTCCTTGGATAAATGACACTTTCTTTTCTGAAATTGCAAAATTTTTAGGAATAATATTGGATAGGAAACTGTCATTCAGACTAAACGTACTGGAACGTGTAAAGAAGGCCAACATCGCCCTATATTCTTGCAGGAAGGCTGTAGGGTCGCGGAGGGCCTCTCTCCTAAAATTGTCCATTGGATATATATAGCAGTGGTTCGTCCAATACTGTTATACGGCATTGTGGTACGGTGGACGGCAACTGACAAACTAACCATCACAAACCTGCTATCAAGGGTTCAGAGAACTGCCTGTCTGTGCATAAACGGAGCGTTAAGGACTACAGCGACTGAGTCTCTACAAGCCCTTCTCCATATACTGCCGATTAATGTTGTGGCGAGAGAAGTTGCAAACAAAGCGGCACAAAGATTAAACTGCATATTAATGTGGAGGTACAAGAACTACGGTCACATGAGGATATCAAAGTGTAGTGCTATGGTAACCGACCGAGTGGACTATATATCAACGGTGCACACCTTTGAGAGAAACTACATCACTATGATACCAGCCAGGGATGATGGGATGGCAGAATACCCGGAAATTGAAACCATCTCCACTTCTATACGGATGGTTCGAAGCTTGATGAAAAGGTTGGCTTCGGAGTACACTGTGAAGAACTTAATTTGGATATAGCTCAAAGACTACCAGATACCTGCAGTGTCTCTCAAGCCGAAATAATGGCAATATGGGAAGTCGCCAAGTGGCTGAGTCGGAACATAGTAACCAACACTGTCGTTGTCATTTACTCGGACAGCCAGGCTGCCATCAATTCTCTGGAGGCCACATCCCTAAATTAACAAATAGCCCTCGACTGAGCAGATCACTTAACGAGATGGCTGAGCAGTTTAATATACTCCTCATATGGGTGCCTAGTAGAGTGATCAAAAAACCGGTTTTTTTTGAAAAAATAAAAAACCGGTGGATGGTTTATTTAAGTTATAAAAAAACCGGTGGACAGTTTTTTTCTTCGAAGAAACCGGTTTTTTTCCGCATAACAAAACAGTATGAAAATTGCCGTTTGAAAAACATTTTCCTTTTTAATAACAAAAAAGGCGATTTTTTAATATTAAATTTTTAAAAGCGATGTCTTCTTATCAGGAATCTTGCACCAAATTTAGCCCTGTTGGATAGCAGTTATGAGTTGGATTGTGATGAATATTGTCATTTGAATCAAACGGTCCTTTTATCTCATACTTATAACTAATTAGCTGTTGTATACATTTTCCAAAAGTGTTAACGATAGACTTTTCTTCAACCTTTTAAACAAATTAGCAAACATATTTTCATTACTTTTTTGCAAAATTAACTTTTTTGAAATTTTGGTAAAAACATATGTTTTAATTTTTGATTTTTTTGCTCAAAAGAAAGCTTAGATAATTTCCTTTAAAAGCTTTGTGACCTATTAATGGGATGGGACCTGTTGATCTATCAAAATAAATATAAACCTCTGAAAAAAAATTAACGTTCAACCAAACATTTTAGCATTTCAGATGGGAAAAACAACCGTTTGACAAAAATGTCAATATTTGACACCCTCCAACTCGGAAAGTCCTTAACCGATCTCGTTGGAATTGAGTCTCATAACTACTATCTGATAGGGCTACTTCCCGACAGAAGACATCCCTTTTAAAAATTAACTCACTTGACATGAAATTCCCCTTATGTAGTTCAGTCAAGAAAATATTAATATTTCGGGGTATTAAATAGAGGTACTAAATCTTTATACATATATATTTTATATACACACTTTAGTGTAGGTGGGTATATACGAGTATATAAATATGTAAGAGTATACACTAGTCGGTTTACCCAACTGAAATGTTCTTACTTGTTTTTGTTTCGGTTTGGAAGTGGGAGAATGCGTTTACTTTTCACATAACTTCTGCGCGTATGAATCATTTATTTTCTTTAAATTTTTTTAATTTGTATAGAAATTGGTGAATGGCTTCGGATTCTGGCAAAGTTGCCGAGTCTTTTTAGGCCATATAAGGAGATAATTCATATTATTATCTTAATTTGTGATATTTTGTATATAAAGTTGTAAATAATGTTTAATATTTTAGTGATAATAAAAAACCGGAAAACCGGTGGAAACAAACGAAAAAAACCGGTTGCACCGGTTGTTCGAAATTCATGATTTTGAGAAAAACCGGGGACGGTGGAAGCAAAAAACCGGTGGGCCGGTTTATTTTAAACCGGTTTTGATCACTCTAGTGCCTAGGCATAGGGATATCCCAGGGAACTGCAAAGCCGATAAACTTGCTAGGAAAGGGACGACTTTACAAATTCTCGAAGAATTTGCATATATTGGTGCGCCACTATCCACGTGTAAGCTTTGGCTTAGGCAATCAGGCAGTCCAACGAAGGATGGACACAAATCGGCACCTGTAGGATAGCTAGACAAATATGGCCAAGGTATAACCTGAGAAGGTCAAAATATCTATATATCGCACTAGAAAGGAAAAGATTGTCTACGTTAGCATCAGTTCTGACGGGACACTACCTGATCGGCCAACACGCCAAAAGATTGGATATTAACTCCTATGACTTCTGCAGAAGCTGTGGAGATGAGGAAGAAGTGGAGAGCATTGAGCACTTGTTATGCGACTGTCACGCTTTGAGTAAACGACGACTGGACCTACTGGGGTCGGCCTATCGATACATTTGTATATCAAACAGGTTGGTTTCGATGAAGGGCATTTTAGCCCGTGGTACCACTAGGGACCTAAACTGGTCTATGTGAGCTGAAGAAAAAAAACCTAACCAACCTGCTTCAGTTAAAATAAAAATTAATACTTCTAAAAAATTTCAATTCAATGCTTTCAAGAAAAATGAATTTAGGCGCTCGTGTCTCGTCTTCTCTTATTTATATTTCCCACTTACAAATCTATAACAACACAAACAATTCATAACGTGGCAAATAAATAATAATACCTTGAAGGAATCGTACAGCTGTATTTGTATTTCACAATACCTTGGCGGGGATGCCTTCGTGTTCCGATGGAGCGGACGTGTTTATCACAGAGCGGATAGTAAAACCTATTACGCAATCGCAAAAAAAAATCTGTACAAAGTCTGGAAGGTCTACATCGTAGTACCTATTACGGGCTAATACAGAAAAAAAATAAATAAATTCCTTGACGGGGATGCCTTCGTGTTCCGATGGAGCGGGGTTCCCCAATCGTCCTACTGTCCGTAAAGGTCTTGGCCAAAGTCGACCACACCAAATACATATGGTTAAAATTTCCCCCAGTACTCATAACAGGTGGTACGGTTAGGGGAAAACGTCATGTCCGACCGTCAAAACGGAAGCACAATGAGCACCGGATAGCGCTCAGAGTTTTGACGAAGTTGGATGCTGTTGGGGTTTCGACTCTTACCGAAAAATAAAAAGAGTCACTAACCTTGGCTAAAGGCGTCATAGATGCTTCTAAGGTCAATGAGCCGGCTTAGAGAACCACAAATTCAGTTGTGTTAACGGCTAATAAAGTCAAAAGAATCAGATCACCTGATGAACCCCTGCCGTCGAAAAAGGCAAGACGACCTAATGTCACCATCAACAGGACCTTCAATGAAGTGGCGAAGGAGAGGGTAGTATGGTCGTTATAGACAGAAGTAGTGAGGATGATCCATGCTCAAGGGCAAATGGAGCCATGTGCAATCAGCCATTATGGCTCATTACCTCATTACCTGCCTCGGAATGGCATCAGGGGAGAGGAAAGCTCTTATAATTCGGTGATGCCAGATCAGTAGACCTGTATAAGGCTGCTCTGAGTCGAGCGGGTGAGGTGTGGCCGGGTGCCCAGTTGGATGTTGTCGAAAAAAACAACATAGGGATGTCACCCTAGAGCCATACCTAAGTCAGAGAAGAGCCCTCCAACCCGGCTGACAAATTAGAAATAATAAAAGATTCCAATCCTGGTCTGCCGGCCCATAATTGGAGAATCAGCAAGGTGGGTGGGGCGGATGGTAAAAAGCGGCAGGTCAATTTGATCCTTACCGCTGAATCCACCTCCCATATACAACGTGCAAGTGCAACCCTACAATATGGCTTCGGGACTATAGTCTTGAAGGTATACAAGCACCCACTGCGGAAGGGGAGTCGTCCACCGTGGTTGATACACGGCTTTCTGGAAGTGCGGAGGTACCCACGCCTATTATTTCTGGTGACTCCAACAGAAATTCTGTAACGTCCTTCTCTGAGGACGAAAGCTCTACTTCTGAAACAGAGGGGCTGAGGGGAGTCTCCGGACTCTTTGATTCATCTGGCGGGGACACGCTTCTCGATGATATGGACGAAGAGTTTAATAACACCCTTATCATGTGGATGTTAATCTGTCAATTACCAATGATGGTAAGAATTCTACAGATAAACCTCCATCACGCTAAAGAAGCGTCAGCGGTTCTATTGCTGGGAGGAAAGGTGTGATGTATCAGGACACCCAACTTTAAACTGCTTTTCAGATGGAGAAAATTTATGTAGGCTGTATCAGGCTTTCATACATCATACCTAACGCGGGGAAGATATCACAAACTAGGCCAAAAGACTAAAGACCAATTAGCCTATCCTCCTTCCTATTGAAAGGTCTGGAGAGACTTTTAGATTATTTCATCAGGGAATATCTGGATACAAAACTCCTGTCGGTGAACCAGCATGCCTACAATAAGTGGAAGTCTACAGAATCAGCCCTGCACGAACTTGTGAGCACTATCGAATCGTCCCTGCATTTCAAGGAATTCACCATGGTGGCATTTCTTGACACAGAAGGGGCTTTTAACAACATTCACTCAAATGCAGTAATTGCGGCACTGTCACATCTTAAGGTCAACTCTAGCTTGATTAGACTTATACACTGAATGCTCAACAGAAGACGCATAACAGCGTGTCTTGGGTCTACAACTCTAACAAGGCTTGTATTCTTTATATTCCTGCAAAAAGGCTGTAGGGTCGCGGTGGGGCCTCTCTCCTAAAATCGTCCACTGGATATATATAGCAGTAGTTCGTCCTATACTGCTATACGGCATTGCGGTATGGTGGACGGCAACTGACAAACTAACCATCACCAACCTACTAACAAAGGTTCAGAGAACAGCCTGCCTGAGCATAAGCGGAGCCTTAAGGACTACAGCGACCGGATCTCTACAAGCCCTACTCCATATACTGCCGATTAATATTGTGGCGAGAGAAGTTGCAACCAAAGCGGCAATAAGATTAAACTGCCTATCAATGTGGAGGTACAAGAACTATGGTCACATGAGGATATCACAGTGTAGTGCTATGGTAACAGACCGAGTGGACTATATACCAACTGTGTACACTTTCGAGAGAAATTACATCACTATGATTCCCGCCAGAGATGAATGGGTCGGCAGAATACCATGTAATAGAAACCATCTCCACTTTTACACGGATGGTTCGAAGCTTGATGAAAAGGTTGGCTTCGGAGTACACTGTGAAGAACTTAGTCTGGATATAGCTCACAGACTACCAGATACCTGCAGTGTCTATCAAGCCGAAATAATGGCAATATGGGAAGTCGCCAAGATATTATCTGCTTCACCCTGTACAGTGGGATATTTACAGGATGAGGCAAATAACTGGACCAAAAACAGCGAGCAGTCGCTCAATGTACTGCTCGACACACATTTCCCAGGGAACTCTGTAACAGAACCCGAGGATCAGCAGGACCAACAAGAGTGCGAGTGGACTGCGCGCGTCGCTAGCTTCTTGACTGAGAGATCCAGAATAAGCTGGGCTATTAATAGCTTTGAACCCTTCAAGTCACCTGGACCAGATGGCATCACTCCAGCAGAAATGCAGAAAATGTAAAAGTACATTATCCCCTGGCTGGAGAAAATTTATGTAGGCTGTATCAGGCTTTCATACGTCCCGAATCGATGGAGGGATACCAAAGTGGTATTCATACCTAAAGCGGGAAAGATATCACACACTAGGCCAGAAGACTTCAGACCAATTAGCCTATCCTCCTTCCTATTGAAAGGTCTGGAAAGACTTTTAGATCATTTCATTATGGAAAACCTGGATACAAAACTCCTGTCGGGGAACCAACATGCTTACAATAAGGGCAAGTCTACAGAATCAGCCCTGCACGAACTTGTGAGCACTATCGAATCGTCCCTGCATTTCAAGGAATTCACCGTGGTGGCATTTCTTGACATAGAAGGGGCTTTTAACAACATTCACTCAAATGCAGTAATTGCGGCCCTGTCACATCTTAAGGTAAACTCTAGCTTGATTAGACTTATACACTGAATGCTCAACAGAAGACGCATAACAGCGTGTCTTGGGTCTACAACTCTAACAAGGTTTGTAAACAGAGGGACTCCACAAGGAGGAGTACTGTCTCCACTAATTTGGAACCTAGCGGTAAATGAAATCCTGCTAGATCTAGAACGTTCTGGCTGCAAGGTCGTGGCATATGCGGACGAACTGGCAATCGCAGTGAGTGGCAAATTCAAAAACATCCTCCGAGATATTCTACAGGTGGCTCTGAACAAGTTGGCAAGATGGGCCAGAAGCAGCGGTTTGGGCGTTAACTCCAACAAGACAGAACTGGTTCTCTTTACTAGGATGAATAATGTCCCACATGTGGACCTCCACCTCGTATAAATGGAATAGATCTAGTCTTTTCTGAAAGTGCAAACTTTTTAGGAATAATTCTAGATAGGAAACTGTTATTAAGACTTAACGTATTGGAACGTGTAAGGAATGTCAACGTCGCCTTATATTCCTGCAAAAAGGCTCTAGGGTGGCGGGGGGCCTCCCTCCTAAAATCGTCCACTGGATGTATATAGCAGTAGTTCGTCCAGTACTGTTATACGGCATTGTGGTATGGTGGGCGGCAACTGACAAACTAACCATCACCAACCTACTAACAAAGGTTCAAAGAACTGCCTGCCTGTGCATAAGCAGAGCCTTAAGGACTACCGCGACTGAGTCTCTACAAGCCCTACTCCACATACTGCCGATTAATATTGTGGCGAGAGAAGTTGCAACCAAAGCGGCAATAAGATTAAACTACCTATCTTTGTGGAGGTACAAGAACTACGTTCACATGAGGATATCAAAGTGTAGTGCTATGGTAACCGACCGAGTGGACTATATACCAACTGTGTACACCTTCGAGAGAAATTACAACACTATGATTCCCGCCAGAGATGAATGGGTTGGCAGAATACCAGGTAATAGAAACCATATCCACTTTTACACGGATGGTTTGAAGCTTGATAAAAAGGTTGGCTTCGGAGTACACTGTGAAGAACTTATGGTGTTTTCTTTTGTGCCAAAAAATGCTACATTTTTATGCCTTTCGCCCCAACAATGCCTTTTTGTCTTCGATTGTAAAATAAATGCTGCACTGTGAAAGGGTTTCGTTTTCTTTTGTGAAAAATGTCGCACTTGCACGGGGCAAAAAATGCAACATTTAAGCCCTGTATTTAATCGAAGGGGTGGACGCTGCCCTACAAAACAGATGTTTTTTAGGCGTCGAGCGAATAGCCTAAATAACCGCGTGTGTCCGTGCGTGCTTTTTTATAATGAAGTTTGTCAGATGCTTTATTTAGGCGGCGCCGTGGAGTATTCTTTGTTTTTAGTTTACTTTTAGTGAGTTAAAAGGCTAGTTTTTTGCATTTTTGTTATCGATTCTGACCATAAAAAATGCAGCAGTACAAGAGGGTGTAGGCGACATTATTAAAATGCTGCTCTCTGACAGGGCAACATCTTTTTTTAGAAAAGAAAATACCATTAGTTTGGATATATCTCACACACTACCAGATACCTGCAGTGTCTATCAAGCCGAAATAATGGCAATATGGGAAGTCGCCAAGTGGCTGAGTAGCAACATAGTAACCAACACTGGCGTTGTAATTTACTCGGACAGCCAGGTTGCCATCAATTCTCTTGAGGCAACATCCCTAAATTCACAAATTCTAGGGGAATTTGCATATATTGGTGCGCCACTATCCACGTGCAAGCTTTGGCTTAGGCAAGAGGCAATCAGGCAGTCCAACAAAAGATGGACAGAAATCGGCACCTGCAGGGTAGCTAGGCAAATCTGGCCAAAGTATGGCCTGAGAAGATCAAAATATCTCCTCGCATTAGAGAGGAAAAGATTGTCTACGGTAGCATCAGTTCTGACCGGACACTGCTTGATCGGCGAACACGCCAAAAGATTGGACATTGACTCCAATGACGTCTGCAGAAGCTGTGGAGATGAGGAAGAAGTGGAGAGCATTGAGCACTTGCTATGCGACTGCCCCGCTCTGAGTAAACGACGACTGGACATACTGGGGTCGGCCTTTCTAGGCAGCCTAACAGACATTTCCAGTACCGATGTTCGTACTCTCGATAAATTTGTATATCAAACAGGTTGGTTTCGATGAGGGGCATTTCAGCCCGTGGTAACACTATGGACCTAAACTGGTCTATGTGAGCTTATAAAAAATACGGCTGCCACCCTAACCTAACCTACGCGTATTTTGGAATATGAACAGAATGCAAAGAACAGGTCATGATGTGCACAGAAGTGCAAGCAAAACTCATAAACAAATAAAAATTTGAATTGTACAGCTTATGGCAAAAGTGAATTCATTTAATTGTAATACCCTACACTACACTGTGGTACAGGGTATTATGACTTTGTGCATTTGTTTGAAACACCCAAAAGTAGAAGAGGTAGTCCCATTGTTTATTACACCGATCGACTTGTAATCACATTCTCAGTCGATTCTTTAGTCGAGTTACTATTCCTGTAATCAAAGTACAGGTCGCAATTATAGCCCGATCACAACGAAACTTTGCACATATATTTCTTTAGGCCCAAGGCCCTATTGAATTTGGTTAAAATCGGTTCAGATTTACATATAGCTCCCATTTATACATATGTATTTGTATTTTATATTAGATCAGTACGAAATCTTGCAGAGAGAGTTCTTCTATTAAATGAATGAACACTGCCAAATTCGGGAAAATCCGTTCATATTTAGATATAGCCCCCCTATATATGTTTCACCCGATTTGACATGTAAGCGCTGTAGAACTCTTATTTTAAATCCGATCAGTACGAAATTCAACAGAGAGAGTTTTCTTATTACATGAATGAACACTACCAAATTCGGAGAAAATCCGTTCAGATTTAGATATAGCCCCTCTTATATATGTTTCATCCGATTTGATATGTACGCGCTGTAGATCCAGTATTTTATATCCGATCCGTACGAAATTAAACAGAGAGAGTTTTCTTATTACATGTATGAACGCAGCCAAATTCAGGGAAAATCGGTTCCGATTTAGATATAGCCCCCATATAAATGTTTCACCCGATTTGACATGACAGCGCTGTAGAACCCGTATTATAAATCCGATCAGTACGAAATTCAACAGAGACAGTTTTCTTATTACATGAATGAACACTACCAAATTCGGAGAAAAATCGGTTCAGATTTAGATATAGTCCCTATATATTTGTTTCACCCGATTTGACATGTAAGCGCTATAGAAACCGTGTTTTATATCCGATCAGTACGAAATGCGGCAGAGAGAGTTTTCTTATTACATGTATGAACACTGCCAAATTCTTACTGCAATGCACATTTTCGCATTGTTAGGGAGGTGTAGGGAATTATATAGTCAGCCCCGCCCGACTTTCTGTCTTTCCTTACTGGTTTGAAATTGATATATCTTGCACAATTCGTTAGCGAGAGTGCTGTATAAATAGTTTGGTTGAAGTCTACGTGATTGGTACAAAAAATGACGGGATCAGAAATCTTGGACAACGAAGTGGACCGAGTCCAGCTAGTTCAATATAAATTAGAAAAGTTTAAATATCTACAAGATGGGTTAAAAAATGCGTCGTCTGGGACGTCGCCTTACATCAATGGGGACCTTTGTATGGGGCCTATATAAAAACTTGGACCAATGTAACTCATTTTTACTATGAAGGATTAGGTCTGATATAAGTGGGTCCACCTAGTTCAATATAAAGTACAAATGTTTAAATATCCACAAGATGTGTTAAAAAATGCGTCGCTAGCACGTCGCCTTACATCAATGGGGACCTTTATATGGGGACTATATCAAAACTTGGACCAATGTAACCCATTTTTACTATGAACGATTAGGTCTTATATAAAGTGTAAATGAATGTCGCCTTACATCAATGGGGACCTTTATATGGGGACTATATCAAAACTTGGACCAATGTTACCCATTTTTACTATGAACGATTAGGTCTTATATAAAGTGTAAATTCTTCAATTTCACCCAGATCAATTGAAAAATGTGTTTTCTAGAGTGTCAAGAAGTGACATAGATGGGGACCTTTATTTATATCAAAACATGGGCTTTATTATATCAAAACTTCAATATAAAATATAAATCTTTAAATTTCAGTTAAATCAATTGAATAATGAGTTTCTTAATATGGGGGATATACCAAAACATGGGCCGATCAAATAATATTAAGTATTAATTCTTAAATTTCAGCCAGATAAATTGAAAAATGTGTTCTCTAGAGTGTCAAGAGGTGACATCGCTGGGGACCATTATATAGGGGCTATATCAAAACAAGGGGCATTTTCAATAGGGATCGTTCCTAGTATAAGAAATGCATCTGTACCCGTTTTCGAAAAGATCGCTTCATATCTGCGACCTGCACTTTGATCACGAGAATACATGTACAGACAGACAGACATGGCTAAATCGACTTAAAAATTCGTCGATCGGTATATTATAAACAATCTCTTTGATTTTAGGCGTTGCAAACTAATGCACAAAGTCATAATACCCTGTACCACAGTGTGGTGTCGGATATAGAAATTTCAATGGAGGCCAAGAACTGTTTCCATAAATATTAATTAAGAAAAAATTACCTATACTAATTCAGTGTATAGGTGCTGATCAGTCGTAGTGAACGGACGTGTTTATCACAGATAGGTAAAACCTCTTACGCAATCGCAAAAAAATATGTACAAAGTCTGGAAGGCCTACATCGTAGTACCTATTACGGGCTAAAACAGACAAAGAAATAAATAAATTCTCTTGACGGGGATGCCTTCATGTTCCGATGGAGCGGGGTTCCCAATGGTCCGACTGTCCATCCGTTGGCCTTGGCCAAAGCCGACCACATCAAAAATGGTGAAAATTCCCCCCAACAGGTGGTGCGGTGAGGCGAAAACGTTATGTCCGACCGTCGAAACGGCAGCACAATGAGCAGCGGTTAGAGCTGAGAGTTTTGACAAAGTTGGAGGCTCTTGAGGTTTGGCTCTTAGATGCCAAAGCGTCAAAGATGCTTCTAAAGCCAATGAGTCGGCTGAAAGAGCCACAAATTCAGCTGTGTTAGCAGCTACTGCCACTCATTCTCAGATCACCATTATATTGAGTTCAAACTCGCGGAAAAAGCGCCTAAACCTGCCGTCCACAGAAATGTAAGGAAAATGGCACCTGTATGAGAAGAATTTCAAGAAAGTCCTCAACTCTAAACTTCTGTACGAACCGAATGACAAAGCCGGTCTGGATAATCTGGTCGATCATATCACCATATCATTCAATAGATCCCTTGAAGAAGCCTGTCCAAAAAGCAGGTACAAGGGTAAAACTAAACCCCAATGGTGGACTTCTGAGCTAACGGCTATGAAAAAGACCTGCAACAAGCTATTCAACAAGGCTAAATCTACTGGGGTCGCTAATGATTGGGATGCCTATAAAGAGCATCTCAAAATCTATAAGAAGTAGCTTAGAAAGGCGCAAAGGCGCTCTTGGTATACCTTCTGTGGTGAAGTGGAAAAGGTCTCCGACGCCACTAGGCTGAGGAAGATATTATCTGCTTCACCCTGTACAGTGGGATATTTACAGGATGAGGCAAATAACTGGACCAAAAACAGCGAGCAGTCGGTCAATGTACTGCTCGACACACATTTCCCGGGGAACTCTGTAACAGAACCCGAGGATCAGCAGGACCAACAAGAGTGCGAGTGGACTGCTAGCGTCGCTAGCTTCTTGACTGAGAGATCCAGAATAAGCTGGGCTATTAATAGCTTTGAACCATTCAAGTCACCTGGACCACATGGCATCACTCCAGCAGAAATGCAGAAAATGTTAAAGTACATTATCCCCTGGCTGGAGAAAATTTATGTAGGCTGTATCAGGCTTTCATACGTCCCGAATTGATGGAGGGATACCAAAGTGGTATTCATACCCAAAGCGGGAAAGGTATCGCACACTGGGCCAAAAGACTTCAGACCAATTAGCCTATCCTTCTTCCTATTGAAAGGTCTGGAAAGACTTTTAGATTATTTCATTAGGGAAAACCTGGATACAAAACTCCTGTCCGTGAGCCAACATGCTTACAATAAGGGGAAGTGTACAGAATCAGCCCTGCACGAACTTGTGAGCACTATAGAATCGTCCCTGCATTTCAAGGAATTCACCATGGTGGCTTTTCGTGACATAGAAGGGGCTTTTAACAACATTCACTCAGGTGCAGTGATTGCGGCACTGTCACATCTAAAAGTTAACTCTAGTTTGATTAGACTTATTCAAAGTCTGCTCAACAGAAGACGCATAACTGTTCGTAAACAGAGGGACCCTCCCCACTGCGCCACTGTCCACTTGCAAGGTTTGGCTTAGGCAGGAGTCAATCAGGCAGTCCAACGATAGATGGACAGAAATCGGCACCTACAGGTGCCTAGGATGGCTAGACGAATCTGGCACAGTGATGGCTCACAAAACTGTGTGGGATAGCGCAACAGTAGGAGCAACTGCAAAGACACTGTGTGGTGACCCAAATGAAACGAAAACAAGAAGTTTTCTGAAACTAAACAAGATCGATATTAGTAAGATGATGAGTGTTCTAACCTATATCAAATATGGGTTCTACAGCGCTTACATGTCAAATCGTGTGAAACATATATATGGGGGCTATATCTAAATCTGAAAGGATTTTCTCCGTATTTGGTAGTGTTCATTGACGTAATAATAAAACTCTCTCTGCCGAATTTCGTATAGATCGGATGTAAAATAGGGTTTCTACAGCGCTTACATGCCAAATCGGGTGGAACAAATATATGGGGGCTATATCTAAATCTGAACGGATTCTCTCCGTATTCGGTAGTGTTCATTAACGAAATAAGAAATCTCTCTCTGCCGAATTTCGTAAAGATCGGATATAAAATACGGTTTCTACTGGGCTTACATGTCATATCGTTTGTAACATATATATGGGAACTATATCTAAATCTGGACCGATTTTCCTCGAATTTGGCAGTGTTCATTCATGTAATAAGAGAACTCTCTCTGCCAGATTTCGTACTTATCTGATATATAATACAGTTTTTACAGCGCTTACATGCCAAATCGTGGGTTATATATATATGGGGGCTATATCTTGACCGATTTTGACCAATTTCAATAAGGATCGTCCTATTGAAATTGCCAATTGACGAAGAGCGCTGTGCTAAATTTCATCAAAATCGGACGACGTGCACTTTGATTACAAGAATATATCGACAGGCAGACAGACGGACCTGGCTAAATCGGCTCAAAAAGTGATTCTATGTCGATCGGTATAATAAACATTGCGTCTATGTCTTCTCTTTTTAGGCGTTACAAACTGTACCACAGAGTGGTGTAGGGTATAATCAAAAAAAAATCATAACGAATTTTCTAAAACCAATGTTTTTCCAAATGCAAAAGAAACCATAATATTCTTTTATATAAATGAAAAAAATTAAAGAATTTATCGAAAAACTACAGGGTGGCTGATATGTAATGCAACAAAGTAAAGCGCTATATTTTTTTAATATTTTTTTAAATTTTATAATAAAATTTTAGAAACAGTTTAGATTTGTTCGAATTGGCCACCTTTGGCACGAATTATGGCCTTCAAACGGCCGACAAAGCCATCACGCGCTGCACGAAAGTGGCTCTGCGGTATTTTGGCCCATTCCCGGCGAAGCGCCGTCTTGAGATGATCGATACTTTGGTATTTTTTAGTGCGAACCTTAGGCGGAAAGTCCAACGGATTGAGATCCGGAGATCTTGGTGGCCATTGTGCGGTAAAAATGAAGCGAGGAACCTCCTTTTTAAGCCATTCTTGGTTGACGCGTGCTGAGTGCGATGGTGCTGAGTCCTGTTGGAATGTCCATGGTCTGCGGCCGAAATGTTTGTCTGCCCAGGGCTTCAATACTGTCTTTAGGACATTTTCCCGATAATATTCGGCATTTATTTTGACACCATGGTCGATGAATACGATCGGGAGCGACCATCGGCCGTTATGGCGGCCCACACCATTACAATCGGCGGCGCTTGAGTTCTGGTGGCCAATCGAAGGTGTAAATTTTCAGCTGACCTCTTTGGCAAGTAAACCCGATAATTTTGTTTGTTCACAAACTGCTCAATTTGGAATGGCTTCTCATCGGAGAAAACCAAATTCGGTAACTGGCCACTTTCGTGCAAGCGAAGCAACTCCTTGGCTCTTTACAGTCTAACTTTTTTTTGTGCATCGGTGAGCTCTTGCACTTTTTGAAACTTCAATGGCTTTAGTCCAACAAATCAATTTCAGGCTCCCAAAAACGTCATTCCAAAATGGCCCATTTTGATGGGAATTTCTGGAGAGGAGCAGTGGCCACAACTAGAAGATGGGACTATGTACCGACAAGGCCTGCATACTGAAAAAAGCCCTAGGAAGGCTCTATTGACCCATATATAGCGTTTTTCCCAAATCAATTTCAGGCTCCCAAAAACGTCATTCCAAAATGGCCCATTTTGATGGGAATTTCTGGAGAGGAGCAGTGGCCACAACTGGAAGATGGGACTATGTACCGACAAGGCCTGCATACTGAAAGAAGCCCTAGGAAGGCTCTATCGACCCACATATAGCGTTTTTCCCAAATCAATTTCAGGCTCCCAAAAACGTCATTCCAAAATGGCATATTTTGACGGGAATTTCTGGAGAGGAGCAGTGGCCACAACTGGAAGATGGGACTATGTACCGACAAGGCCTGCATACTGAAAGAAGCCCTAGGAAGGCTCTATCGACCCACATATAGCGTTTTTCCCAAATCAATTTCAGGCTCCCAAAAACGTCATTCCAAAATGGCATATTTTGACGGGAATTTCTGGAGAGGAGCAGTGGCCACAACTGGAAGATGGGACTATGTACCGACAAGACCTGCATACTGAAAGAAGCCTTAGGAAGGCTCTATCGACCCACATATAGCGGTTTTCCCAAATCAATTTCAGGCTCCCAAAAACGTCATTCCAAAATGGCCCATTTTGATGGGAATTTCTGGAGAGGAGCAGTGGCCACAACTGGAAGATGGGACTATGTACCGACAAGGCCTGCATACTGAAAGAAGCCCTAGGAAGGCTCTATCGACCCACATATAGCGTTTTTCCCAAATCAATTTCAGGCTCCCAAAAACGTCATTCCAAAATGGCCCATTTTGATGGGAATTTCTGGAGAGGAGCAGTGGCCACAACTGGAAGATGGGCCTATGTACCGACAAAGCCTGCATACTGAAAGAAGCCCTAGGAAGGCTCTATCGACCCATATATAGCGTTTTTCCCAAATCAATTTCAGGCTCCCAAAATCGTCATTCCAAAATGGCCCATTTTGATGGGAATTTCTGGAGAGGAGCAGTGGCCACAACTGGAAGATGGGACTATGTACCGACAAGGCCTGCATACTGAAAGAAGCCCTAGGAAGGCTCTATCGACCCATATATAGCGTTTTTCCCAAATCAATTTCAGGCTCCCAAAAACGTCAATCCGAAATGGCATATTTTGACGGGAATTTCTGGAGAGGAGCAGTGGCCACAACTGGAAGGTGGGACTATGTACCGACAAGACCTGCATACTGAAAGAAGCCCTAGGAAGGCTCTATCGACCCACATATAGCGGTTTTCCCAAATCAATTTCAGGCTCCCAAAAACGTCATTCCAAAATGGCCCATTTTGATGGGAATTTCTGGAGAGGAGCAGTGGCCACAACTGGAAGATGGGACTATGTACCGACAAGGCCTGCATACTGAAAGAAGCCCAAGGAAGGCTCTATCGACCCACATATAGCGTTTTTCCCAAATCATTTTTATGGGAATTTCTGGAGAGGAGCAGTGGCCACAACTGGAAGATGGGACTATGTACCGACAAGGCCTGCATATTGAAAGAAGCTCTAGGAAGGCTCTATCGACCCATATATAGCGTTTTTCCCAAATCAATTTCAGACTCCCAAAAACGTCATTCCAAAATGGCCCATTTTTATGGGAATTTCTGGAGAGGAGCTGTGGCCACAACTGGAAGATGGGACTATGTACCGACAAGGCCTGCATACTGAAAGAAGCCCTAGGAAGGCTCTATCGACCCATGTATAGCTTTTTTCCCAAATCAATTTCAGGCTCCCAAATACGTCCTTCCAAAAATGGCCCATTTTGATGGGAATTTCTGGAGAGGAGCAGTGGCCACAACTGGAAGATGGGACTATGTACCGACAAGGCCTGCATACTGAAAGAAGCCCTACGAAGGCTCTATCGGCCCATATATAGCGTTTTTCCCAAATCAATTTCAGGCTCCCAAAAACGTCATTCCAAAATGCCCCATTTTGATGGGAATTTCTGGAGAGGAGCAGTGGCCACAACTGGAAGATGGGACTATGTACCGACAAGGCCTACATACTGAAAGAAGCCCTACGAAGGATCTATCGACCCATATATAGCGTTTTTCCCAAATCAATTTCAGGCTCCCAAAAACGTCATTCCAAAATGGCATATTTTGACGGGAATTTCTGGAGAGGAGCAGTGGCCACAACTGGAAGATGGGACTATGTACCGACAAGACCTGCATACTGAAAGAAGCCCTAGGAAGGCTCTATCGACCCACATATAGCGGTTTTCCCAAAACAATTTCAGGCTCCCAAAAACGTCATCCAAAAATGGCCCACTTTGATGGGAATTTCTGGAGAGGAGCAGTGGCCACAACTGGAACATGGGACTATGTACCGACAAGGCCTGCATACTGAAAGAAGCCCTAGGAAGGCTCTATTGACCCATATATAGCGTTTTTCCCAAATCAATTTCAGGCTCCCAAAAACGTCATTCCAAAATGGCCCATTTTTATGGGAATTTCTGGAGAGGAGCAGTGACTACAACTGGCAGATGGGACTATGTACCGACAAGGCCTGCATACTGAAAGAAGACCTAGGAAGGCTCTATTGACCCATATATAGCGTTTTTCCCAAATCAATTTCTAAATATTAGTTTTAAAAAAATTATATTTACGGAAATATGTAAGTTGCAAGAAACTACTATTTAAAAAAATATTTTCTTTTTTGACATAATTTTTATATCAATAATATTAACATAAGCAGTTTTTGGCCACCACTGTTTTTTTTTTAATTTTGAGTTGTTATCCTTTTGTTGAACAAGTGCGATATTTACACCTCTTGCAGAAAACACTTATATTTGGGACATATACTACAAAAACTATTTCTTGCGGCGTGAATGTATTTTCCGTTGGAGATGATGTAGACGACGAAGATGGAAATGTGTTTGAAATTTTCGCTTAATATTTCTCAAAATTATGAATATATAAACTTTTAATTTAGACGTGTTTTCGTTATACAATTTTAAGCAATATCAGTTACTGATACAGCCCAGCAAAAACTCTCATTATATAACTTTGTGCATTTGTTTTAACACCCAAAAGAAGAAGAGATAGACCCATCGTTTATTATACCTATCAACTAAGAAACACTTACTGAGTTGATTTAGCAATGTCCGTCTTTTCATGTATTTTTGTAATCAAAGTAGAGGTCGCAATTATTGTCCGATCTCAATGAAACTTTGCACATATCTGTATTTTGGCCCAATGTCGGCCTCTTTTGAATGTGGTAGAAATCGGTTCAGATTTGCATATCTTTGCTGATCAGTCGGAGTGAACGCACGTTTTTATCACAGAGCGGATAGTTAAAACCTACTTCGCAGTACCTATTACGCAATCGCAAAAAAATCTGTACAAAGACTGGAAGGCATCGTAGTACCTATTACGGGCTAAAATAAACAAAGAAATACAAAATTCTCTTGACGGGGATGCCTTCATGTTCCGATGGAGCGGGGTTCGCCAATCGTCCGACTGTCCGTCCGTTAATCTTGGCCAAAGCCGACCACATCAAAAATAGTGAAAATTTCCCAGTAGTACTCACAACAGGTGGTACGGTGAGGGGAAAACGTCATGTCCACATGAGAGCGCTCAGAGTTTTGGAGGCTGTTGATGTTTCGGCTCATACCGAAAAACAAAAAGAGTCACCTACCTGGGCTTCTAAAGTCAATGAGTCGGCTAAAAGAGCCACAAATTCAGCTGTGTTGACGGCTAATAAAGTCAAAAGAATCAGATCACCTGATGAACCCCTGCCTTCGAAAAAGGCAGCAGGCCTTAATGTCACCATCAACAATACACTCACCAATCCCTTCCATCCCCAAGGACAACGAAGCCACGTGCAATCAGCCATTATGGCTCATTACCTCGATGTCCGTAAAGAAATGCCTGCCAAACCACCAATCTGCAACGATGCAGGATGGCATCAGGGGAGAGTAAAGCTCTTATATTTCGGTGATGCCAGATCAGTAGACCTGTATAAAGCTGCTCTGAGTCGAGCGGGTGAGGTGTGGCCGGGAGCCCAGTTGGATGTTGTCGACAAAACAACATCCCTAGTCACCCTAGAGCCATCACCTGGGTTACAGAAGAGCCCTCCAACCCGTCTGACATATTAGAAATAATAAAAGATTCCAATCCTGGTCTGCCCGCCCATAATTGGAGAATCAGCAAGGTGGGTGAGGCGGATGGTAAAAAGCGGCAGGTCAATTTGATCCTTAAAGCTGAATCCACCTCCCATATACAACATGCAACCCTACAATATGGCTTCGAGACTATAGTCTTGAAGGTTTGCAAGCAGGATATAGCTCCCACGGCGGAAGGTGAGTCGTCCACCGTGGTTGATACACGGCTTTCTGGAAGTGCGGAGGTACCCACGCCCATTATTTCTGGCGACTCCAACTCTAAGAGAAGATCTATAACATCCATCTCTGAGGACGAAAGCTCTACTTCTGACACAGAGGGGCTTATCCGGACTCTTCAATTACCAATGATGGTAAGAATTCTACAGATTAACCACCATCACGCTAAAGCAGCCTCAGCGGCTCTATTGCTGCGCCTGTCCACAGGTGCGGTAGACATCGTCCTGATACAGAAGCCCTACGCAGTGGGAGGAAGGGTGTGCGGTATCAGGACACCCAACTTTAAACTGCTTGAGGCCGACTGCATTTGGCCAGGAAAGATCTACGTATCCTTCTCCGGCTAATTTAAGTGGTAAAGACCAAACATCTGCTAGTCTGGAGATCGGTAATCGCATATATTGGGTGGTCTCCAGTTACTTGCCTTATGAAGCTGTAGTAACGACTGCTCTATTTAGGGAAGTAGTAGAAGAAGCCACGTCTGACAAGCTCGAGCTGATTATTGGCGCAGACACGAACGCTCATCATACTATCTGGGGTAGTACGGATATAAACAATAGGGGTAATTCGCTTCTTGACTTTATTCTAACTACCAACCTATGTATTTGTAACATAGGTAATAAACCGACCTTTACAATTAAAGACAGACAAGAAGTACTAGACGTAACGGGTGGAATGTGCGGGACGACCACTCATTCTCAGATCACCATTATATTGAGTTCAAACTCGCTGAAAAAGCGCCTGAACCTGCCGTCCACAGAAATTTGGGAAAGACAAAGTGGCACCTGTATGAGAAGAATTTCAAGAAAGTCCTCAACTCCAAACTTCTGTACGAACCGAATGACAAAGCCGGTCTGGATAATCTGGTCGAGCATATCACCACATCATTCAATAGTCCCCTTGAAGAAGCCTGTCCAAAAACAAGGTACAAGGGTAAAACTAAACCCCAATGGTGGACTTCTGAGCTAACGGTTATGAAAAAGACCTGCAACAAGCTATTCAAGGAGGAGTACTGTCTCCACTAATTTGGAACCTAGCGGTGAATGAAATCCTGCTATATCCAGAACGTTGTTGCTGCAAGGTCGTGGCATATGCGGACGACGTTGCAATCGCAGTGAGTGGCAAATTCGAAAACGTCCTCCGCGACATTCTACAGGTGGCTCTGAACAAATTGGCTAGATGGACCAGAAGCAACTGTTTGGGCGTAAACCCAAACAAGACAGAAGTGGTTCTCTTTACTAGGATGAATAAAGTCCCACATGTGGACCCTCTACCTCGGATAAATGGAACAGCTCTAGTCTTTTCTAAAAGTGCAAAATTTTTAGGAATAATTCTAGATAGAAAACTGTTATTTAGACTTAACGTATTGGAACGTGTAAGGAAGGCCAAGGACGCCTTATATTCCTGCAAAAAGGCTGTAGGGTCGCGGTGGGGCCTCTCTCCTAAAACCGGCCACTGGATATATATAGCAGTAGTTCGTCCTATACTGCTATACGACATTGTGGTATGGTGGACGGCAACTGACAAACTAACCATCACCAACCTACTAACAAAGGTTCAGAGAACAGCCTGCCTGAGCATAAGCGGAGCCTTAAGGACTACAGCGACCGAGTCTCTACAAGCCCTACTCCATATACTGCCGATTAATATTGTGGCGAGAGAAGTTGCAACCAAAGCGGCAATAAGATTAAACTGCTTATCAATGTGGAGGTACAAGAACTATGGTCACATGAGGATATCAAAGTGTAGTGCTATGGTAACCGACCGAGTGGACTATATACCAACGGTGTACACCTTCGAAAGTAATTACATCACTATGATTCCTGCAAGAGATGAATAGGTTGGAAGAATACCAGGTAATAGAAACCATATCCACTTTTACACGGATGGTTCGAAGCTTGATGAAAAGGTTGGCTTCGGAGTACACTGTGAAGAGCTTAGATTGGATATAGCTCACAGACTACCAGATACCTGCAGTGTCTATCAAGCCGAAATAATGGCAATATGGGAAGTAGCCAAGTGTCTGAGTCGCAACATAGTAACCAACACTGGCGTTGTAATTTACTCGGACAGCCAGGCTGCCATCAATTCTCTGGAGGCAAAATCCCTAAATGCACAAACAGCCCTCGACTGCCGCAGATCTCTTAACGAGATGGCTGAGCAGTTTAATATACACCTCATATGGGTGCCTGGGCATATGGATATCCCGGGGAACTGCAAAGCCGATGAACTTGCTAGGAAAGGGACGACATTACAAATTTTCGAAGAAATTGCATATATTGGTGCGCCACTATCCACGTGCAAGCTTTGGCTTAGGCAAGAGGCAATCAGGCAGTCCAACGAAAGATGGACAGAAATCGGCACCAGCAGAGTAGCTAGACAAATCTGGCCAAGGTATGACCTGAGAAGATCA
Source organism: Eudasyphora cyanicolor (assembly GCA_963930755.1). Classification (NCBI taxonomy): domain Eukaryota; kingdom Metazoa; phylum Arthropoda; class Insecta; order Diptera; family Muscidae; genus Eudasyphora; species Eudasyphora cyanicolor. The sequence goes on along the minus strand of OZ005734.1, from coordinate 153,634,129 downwards.
ACAAGGCTAAATCTACTGGACAACTCAAGATCTAAAAGAAGGACCATAGAAAGGCGCAACGACGCTCGTGGTATACCTTCTGTGGCGAAGTGGAAAAGGTCTCTCACGCCGCAAGGCTGAGGAAAATACTATCATCTTCACCCTGTACAGTGGGTTACTTGCTGGATGAGGCAAATAATTGGACCAAAAACAGCGAGTAATCGCTCAATGTACTGCTCGACACACATTTCCCGGGGAACTCTCTAACAGAACCAGAGGATCGGCTGGACCAACAAGAGTACTGCACCTTTGGACAGGTGCAGCAATAGAGCCGCTGAGGCTGCTTTAGCGTGATGGAGGTTAATCTGTAAAATTCTTACCATCATTGGTAATTGACAGATTTACATCCACCCCGACAAGGGTGTTATCGAACTCTTCGTCCGTATCATCGAGAAGCGTGTCCCGCCAGATGCGTCAAAGAGTCCGGAGACTCCCCTCTGTGTCAGAAGTAGAGCTTTCGTCCAGATCTGTAAAGTCCAGAGATGGACGTTACAGATCTTCTGTTAGAGTTGGAGTCATCATAAATAATGGGCGTGGGTACCTCCGCACTTCCAGAAAGCCGTGTATCAACCACGGTGGACGACTCACCTTCCGCAGTGGGAGCTATATCCTGCTTGTATACCTTCAAGACTATAGTCTCGAAGCCATATTGTAGGGTTGCACTTGCACGTCGTAGGTTAGGTTAGGATTGGAAACTTTTATTATTTCTAATATGTCAGACGGGTTGGAGGGCTCTTCTGTAATCCAGGTAATGGCTCTAGGGTGACTGGGGATGTTGTTTTTTTCGACGACATGCAACTGGGCTTCCTGCCACACCTCACCCGCTCGACTAAGCGCAGCCTTATATAGGTCTACTGATCTGGCATCACCGAAATATAAGAGCTTTACTCTCCCCTGATGCCATACTGCATCGTTGCAGATTGGTGGGTTGCACGGCATTTATCTACGGACCATAATGGCTGATTGCACAATATAAGAGCTTTACTCTCCCCTGATGCCATCCTGCATCGTTGCAGATTGGTGGGTTGCACGGCATTTATCTACGGACCATAATGGCTGATTGCACATGGCTCCATTTTGTCTTTGAGGATGGATCCATCCTCACTACTTCTGTCTATAACGGCCATCACTAGACTCTCCTTCGCCACTTCATTGAAGGGCTTGGTGAGTGTCCTGTTGATAGTGACATTAAGGCCTCTTGCCTTTTTCGAAGGCAGGGGTTCATCAGGTGATCTGATTCTTTTGACTTTATTAGCCGTTAACACATTTGAATTTGTGGCTCTTTCAGCCGGCTGATTGGCCTTAGCAGCATCTATGACGCCTTTAGCCCAGGTTAGTGACTCTTTTTGTTTTTCGGTAAGAGCCGAAACCTCAACTGCCTCTAACTTCGTCAAAACTCTGAGCGCTATGGTAAAAACGACAATTTTTCACGGGACTGTAGGTACTATAAAAACATTACACAGCCGAAAAAAGCTATTTGTCTATTAAGCGATTTGTCGCGATGTAGGCCAGTGGTTGTGATGCTAAAATACGAAACCATGAGGTCGTGAGTTCAATCCGACCTCCCGGCAAATGAAATTTTTCGTCATATGACGACAACAATCGATAACTACTCTCTCTCAATTATACGCTCTATGGTATTTATAGCTATATGTATTGTACATTAAAATTAATCGTCTCCTGATTCCATTTTTTTTTGTTACGATTCACTTCAAAGAATATCAAATACCAAACACAAGTTCGACAAAAAATGAGCATATGGAAAATGAACTCGTGCTTACTGAACAAAGTATCGATTCTCATCGTTATCATAATACGATATGATAACGAAAAGCGCCTGAACCTGCCGTCCACAGAAATGTGAGAAAGACAAAGTGGCACCTGTATGAGAAGAATTTCAAGGAAGTCCTCAACTCCAAACTTCTGTACGAACCGAATGACAACGCCGGTCTGGATCATCTGGTCGAGCATATCACCACATCATTCAAGAGTCCCCTTGAAGAAGGCTGTCTAAAAACAAGGTACAAGGGTAAAACTAAACCCCAATGGTGTACTTCTGAGCTAACGGCTATGAAAAAGACCTGCAACAAGCTATTCAACAAGGCTATATCTACTGGGGTCGCTAATGTTTGGATTGCCTATAAAGAGCAACTCAAGATCTAACTCTTGGTATACCTTCTGTGGCGAAGTGGAAAAGGTCTCTGACGCCGCAAGGCTGAGGAAAATACTACCATCTTCACCCTGTACAGTGGGTTACTTGCTGGATGAGGCAAATAATTGGACCAAAAACAGCGAGTAATCGCTCAATGTACTGCTCGACACACATTTCCCGGGGAACTCTCTAACAGAACCAGAGGATCAGCAGGATCAACAATAGTACTGCACCTGTGGACAGGCGCAGCAATAGAGCCGCTGAGGCTGCTTTAGCGTGATGGAGGTTAATCTGTAGAATTCTTACCATCATTGGTAATTGACAGATTAACATCCACCCCGACAAGGGTGTTATCGAACTGTTCGTCCGTATCATCGAGAAGCGTGTCCCCGCCAGATGCGTCAAAGAGTCCGGAGACTCCCCTCAGCCCCTCTGTGTCAGAAGTAGAGCTTTAGCCCTCAGAGATGGACGTTACAGATCTTCTGTTAGAGTTGGAGTCACCAGAAATAATGGGCGTGGGTACCTCCGCACTTCCAGAAAGCCGTGTATCAACCACGGTGGACGACTCACCTTCCGCAGTGGGAGCTATATCCTGCTTGTATACCTTCAAGACTATAGTCTCGAAGCCATATTGTAGCGTTGCACTTGCACGTTGTATGTGGGAGGTGGATTCAGCGTTATGGATCAAATTGACCTGCCGCTCTTTACCATCCGCCTCACCCACCTTGCTGATTCTCCAATTATGGGCGGGCAGACCAGGATTGGAATCTTTTATTATTTCTAATATGTCAGCCGGGTTGGAGGGCTCTTCTGTAACCCTGGTAATTACCCTAGGGTGACAAGGGATGTTGTTTTTTTCGACAACATCCAACTGGGCTCCCGGCCACACCTCACCCGCTCGACTCAGAGCAGCCTTATATAGGTCTACTGATTTGGCATCACCGAAATATAAGAGCTTTACTCTCCCCTGATGCCATCCTGCATCGTTGCAGATTGGTGGTTTGCCCGGCATTTATCTGCGGACATCGAGGTAATGAGCCATAATGGCGGATTGCACATGGCTCCATTTTGTCTTTGAGGGTGGATCCATCCTCACTACTTCTATCTATAACGGCCATCACCAGACTCTCCTTGCCCCTTCATTGAAGGGCTTGGTGAGTGTCCTGTTGATGGTGACATTAGGGCCTCTTGCCTTTTTCGGAGGCAGGGGTTCATCAGGTGATCTGATTCTTTTGACTTTATTAGCCGTTAACACAGCTGAATTTGTGGCTCTTTCAGCCGGCTGATTGGCCTTAGAAGCATCTGTGACACCTTTAGCCCAGGTAAGTGACTCTTTTTGTTTTTCAGTAAGAGCCGAAACCTCAACAGCCTCCAACTTCGTCAAAACTCTGAGCGCTATGGTAAAAACACCCATTTTTCACGGGACTGTAGGTACTATAAAAACATTACACAGCCGAAAATTGCAAGTACCCAGCAAAATCTTAGTAAGCGCATGTCATTACCACTCGCATTACCAGGTAATGATATCTCATTATCGCCAGCATTACTTTCGGTAAATAAATAACGACTAACAAAATAATGACAAAAATAAGTTATTGCTAGTAATCTTTGTATACTTTATAAATTTTTCTTTAAATGATTTACGATTAATGATTTTTTCTTAACTGATTTACGTATATACGTTGTAGTTTGTATTCAGTTAAATCATTTAAAGAAAAGGTTATAAATTCAAATTGATTCTCTAAATTAGATTACTAATAATAGCTTATTTTTGTCGTTATTTAGTTAGTCGTTATTTATTTACCGAGAGTAATGCTGGCGATAATGGGATATCAGTACCTGGTAATGCAAGTGGTAACGACATTTAATTACCAAGATTTTGATGGGTTATATTAAAGCATATAAAGTGAGTTGGTGATTTGGTTATAATTCTGTGTTAGAGTTTATTGCTAAAGTTTAAATTTTAGCAAAAAAATAACCAAGTTAAACACCATAGTACTTTCTGTGTTGGTTGTTCATAAATAAACAAAGGAAGTTTACAAAAACAAATATCCGTGTCTCTTACTCGCTCCGTTGAGAGGCGGTTAGGTCTAAATGGCAGAAATGCGTACATATCTGTGACAACTACAGAAAATAATGCAACAACAACGCCCAGAAGAGATGACAGCCTCTTTTTAACCGTCAAAACCCCAAACCGTGCGAGTTCTTTCTTACCGCAGTTGTCAAGTATCGGAACAAAACAAAAAGAACTGAATAGCAAAATGCCAAATAAAGAGGAGCCTAAAATATGCTCTCAAACACAGTAGTTAAACCGAACGATAACAGTGTTGGAATTTCCAAGGGCGTGATTCCCAAAATTAGTACAAATTCAAACAGTATAACGGGTACAGATGATAATAAAATACACACAGAAATAGATCGTTACATCTTAGTAACAAAACGAAAGGCAAACTCAAGGTCCCCACATAAGGAACCTGATCCCAAAATTCCCAAGGGAATAAATGCGGTAAGTTCAAACCGATTTTTTCTCCTCAGCTCTGAGGAAAATAACGAAGAAACCAATTAAACTACTAGAGAACCCAAACCACCTCCAGTTTTCTTGAGCGAACAAACGACTAACACGTTTTAAAACAAGCTATCCCAACTACTAGGTAAAGAAAACTTCTATGTTGATTCACTTCGTAGAGGTAATGTATACGAAACTATGATACAAACATACACCGAAGTGTTTTATAAAATGGTGGTTGGGTTGCTCGACCAAGAAAAAAGGAATTACTACACTTGCCAGCTTAAGAGCTCAAAAGGTCTTTATAGTTCAGTTTCAACAGCTGAAATAATCGATAAACTTGACAAAGAGTCAAATTCATAATAAACATAAATAAAAAGAAAATTCCTCAGCCCATGTTTAAAGTTGAACTAACACTTGATTCTTCGCCAATAAAAAAAGGTGGATCTCATCCTATTTACGACTGGAGATATTTGTGCAACCGTAGAATTAGAGTCGAGGAACCCTTAAGACGAGCTGATCCTTCCCAATGTACAAATTGCCAATAATTTGGACACACCAAGGCCTACTGTAAATTCCGGCCGTTTGAGTCAGATATTGCGACGTGCACAAGTCCGTTGAATGTCCCCATCCAAGAACAGATACTGGCGTAGAAAATGTAGCAACTGCGATGAGAACCATACAGCAAACTACAGGGGATGCCCTGTATGCAAGCACATCGAAAAACCAATCAATGTTAATAAAACTCCAACTTATGCATGCTATATTCCATCGCCTTTCCCAGGCTTAAGAACCGTATCTCCTACGGAAAATGCTGGCTCGAGCGATCCAAATATGCACCGATCCCAAAGAACACAATTACACACAAGAAATGGTAACTCGTTACAACACCCCACCCCTTTTTCCCCCTTGAAAATGCAATAAAAAAATTAATAGAAACTATGAATTCTTTCATGTTAATTATGCAAAGCAGGATGCAAGAAATGATGAGAAAGTATGCTTATGCAACTCATATTAAACCAAATATAAATCCACTGAGAATTTGTTATTGGAATGCAAACGGCCTGCGCCAACACAGAAACGAGGTAGAAAATTTTCTCCGAAACAACTGTACAGTTATTTTATTAGTGTGAGACACATTTGTCAACAAGAAATTGTTTTAGGATATGTGGTTACTCCACATACGACACTAAACACCCTAGCGAGAGAGCCTGTGGTGGTACAGCTCTAATTGTTCAAAATAAAATTAAGCATTATCCTATGCCCGAATATACCCTAGCGGGAGAGCCTGTGGTGGTACAGCTCCAATTGTTCAAAATAATAATTGTTCTTATAATTCGGTGATGCCAGATCAGTAGACCTGTATAAGGCTGCTCTGAGTCGAGCGGGTGAGGTGTGGCCTGGTGCCCAGTTGGATGTTGTCGAAAAAAAACAACATCCCTAGTCACCCTACAGCCATACCTAAGTCAGAGAAGAGCCCTCCAACCCGGCTGACAAATTAGAAATAATAAAAGATTCCAATCCTGGTCTGCCGGCCCATAATTGGAGAATCAGCAAGGTGGGTGAGGCGGATGGTAAAAAGCGGCAGGTCAATTTGATCCTTACCGCTGAATCCACCTCCCATATACAACGTACAAGTGCAACCCTACAATATGGCTTCGGGACTATAGTCTTGAAGGTATACAAGCACCCACTGCGGAAGGTGAGTCGTCCACCGTGGTTGATACACGGCTTTCTGGAAGTGCGGAGGTACCCACGCCCATTATTTCTGGTGACTCCAACAGAAATTCTGTAACGTCCTTCTCTGAGGACGAACGCTCTACTTCTGAAACAGAGGGGCTGAGGGGAGTCTCCGGACTCTTTGATTCATCTGGCGGGGACACGCTTCTCGATGATATGGACGAAGAGTTTAATAACACCCTTATCATGTGGATGTTAATCTGTCAATTACCAATGATGGTAAGATTTCTACAGATTAACCTCCATCGCGCTAAAGAAGCGTCAGCGGTTCTATTGCTGGGAGGAAAGGTGTGATGTATCAGGACACCCAACTTTAAACTGCTTTTCAGCTGGAGAAAATTTATGTAGGCTGTATCAGGCTTTCATACATCATACCTAACGCGGGGAAGATATCACAAACTAGGCCAAAAGACTAAAGACCAATTAGCCTATCCTCCTTCCTATTGAAAGGTCTGGAGAGACTTTTAGATTATTTCATCAGGGAATATCTGGATACAAAACTTCTGTCGGTGAACCAGCATGCCTACAATAAGTGGAAGTCTACAGAATCAGCCCTGCACGAACTTGTGAGCACTATCGAATTGTCCCTGCGTTTCAAGGAATTCACCATGGTGGCATTTCTTGACATAGGGGCTTTTAACAACATTCACTCAAATGCAGTAATTGCGGCACTGTCACATCTTAAGGTCAACTCTAGCTTGATTAGACTTATACACTGAATGCTCAACAGAAGACGCATAACAGCGTGTCTTGGGTCTACAACTCTAACAAGGTTTGTAAACAGAGGGACTCCACAAGGAGGAGTACTGTCTCCACTAATTTGGAACCTAGCGGTAAATGAAATCCTACTAGATCTAGAACGTTCTGGCTGCAAGGTCGTGGCATATGCGGACGAACTGGCAATCGCAGTGAGTGGCAAATTCGTAAACGTCCTCAGAGACATCCTACAGGTGGCTCTGAACAAGTTGGCTAGATGGGCCAGAAGGAGCGGTTTGGGCGTAAACCCAAACAAGACAGAATTGGTTATCTTTACTAGGATGAATAAAGTCCCACATGTGGACCCTCCACCTCGGATAAATGGAACAGATCTAGTCTTTTCTGAAAGTGCAAAATTTTTAGGAATAATTTTAGATAGAAATCTGTTATTTAGACTTAACGTATTGGGACGTGTAAGGAAGGCCAACGTCGCCGTATATTCCTGCAAAAAGGCTGTAGGGTGGCGGGGGCCTCTCTCCTAAAATCGTCCACTGGATATATATAGCAGTAGTTCGTCCAGTACTGTTATAGGCATTGTGGTATGGTGGGCGGCAACTGACAAACTAACCATCACCAACCTACTAACAAAGGTTCAGAGAACTGCCTGCCTGAGCATAAGCGGAGCCTTAAGGACTACAGCGACCGAGTATATACAAGCCCTACTCCATATACTGCCGATTAATATTGTGGCGAGAGAAGTTGCAACCAAAGCGGCAATAAGATTAAACTGCCTATCAATGTGGAGGTACAAGAACTATGGTCACATGAGGATATCAAAGTGTAGTGCTATGGTAACAGACCGAGTGGACTATATACCAACTGTGTACACTTTCGAGAGAAATTACATCACTATGATTCCCGCCAGAGATGAATGGGTCGGCAGAATACCATGTAATAGAAACCATCTCCACTTTTACACGGATGGTTCGAAGCTTGATGAAAAGGTTGGCTTCGGAGTACACTGTGAAGAACTTAGTCTGGATATAGCTCACATACTACAAGATACCTGCAGTGTCTATCAAGCCGAAATAATGGCAATATGGGAAGTCGCCAAGATATTATCTGCTTCACCCTGTACAGTGGGATATTTACAGGAAGAGGCAAATAACTGGACCAAAAACAGCGAGCAGTCGCTCAATGTACTGCTCGACACACATTTCCCGGGGAACTCTGTAACAGAACCCGAGGATCAGCAGGACCAACAAGAGTGCGAGTGGACTGCGAGCGTCGCTAGCTTATTGACTGAGAGATCCAGAATAAGCTGGGCTATTAATAGCTTTGAGCCCTTCAAGTCACCTTGACCAGATGGCATCACTCCAGCAGAAATGCAGAAAATGTTAAAGTACATTATCCCCTGGCTGGAGAAAATTTATGTAGGCTGTATCAGGCTTTCATACGTCCCGAATCGATGGAGGGACACCAAAGTGGTATTCATACCTAAAGCTCGGACAGCCAGGTTGCCATCAATTCTCTTGAGGCAACATCCCTAAATTCACAAATTCTCGGGGAATTTGCATATATTGGTGCGCCACTATCCACGTGCAAGCTTTGGCTTAGGCAAGAGGCAATCAGGCAGTCCAACAAAAGATGGACAGAAATCGGCACCTGCAGGGTAGCTACGCAAATCTGGCCAAAGTATGGCCTGAGAAGATCAAAATATCTCCTCGCATTAGAGAGGAAAAGATTGTCTACGGTAGCATCAGTTCTGACCGGACACTGCTTGATCGGCGAACACGCCAAAAGATTGTACATTGACTCCAATGACGTCTGCAGAAGCTGTGGAGATGAGGAAGAAGTGGAGAGCATTGAGCACTTGCTATGCGACTGCCCCGCTCTGAGTAAACGACGACTGGACATACTGGGGTCGGCCTTTCTAGGCAGCCTAACAGACATTTCCAGTACCGATGTTCGAACTCTCGATAAATTTGTATATCAAACAGGTTGGTTTCGATGAGGGGCATTTCAGCCCGTGGTAACACTATGGACCTAAACTGGTCTATGTGAGCTTATAAAAAATACGGCTGCCACCCTAACCTAACCTACGCGTATTTTGGAATATGAATAGAATGCAAAGAACAGGTCATGATGTGCACAGAAGTGCAAGCAAAACTCATAAACAAATAAAAATTTGAATTGTACAGCTTGGGGCAAAAGTGAATTCATTTAATTGTAATACCCTACACTACACTGTGGTACAGGGTATTATGACTTTGTGCATTTGTTTGAAACACCCAAAAGTAGAAGAGGTAGTCCCATTGTTTATTACACCGATCGACTTGTAATCACATTCTCAGTCGATTCTTTAGTCGAGTTACTATTCCTGTAATCAAAGTACAGGTCGCAATTATAGCCCGATCTCACCGAAACTTTGCACATATATTTCTTTAGGCCCAAGGCCCGATCCCTATTGAATTTGGTTAAAATCGGTTCAGATTTACATATAGCTCCCATATATACATATGTATTTGTATTTTATATCAGATCAGTACGAAATCTTGCAGAGAGAGTTCTTCTATTAAATGAATTAACACTGCCAAATTCGGGAAAATCCGTTCATATTTAGGTATAGCCCCCCTATATATGTTTCACCCGATTTGACATGTAAGCGCTGTAGAACTCTTATTTTTAATCCGATCAGTACGAAATTCAACAGAGAGAGTTTTCTTATTACATGAATGAACACTACCAAATTCGGAGAAAATCCGTTCAGATTTAGATATAGCCCCTCATATATATGTTTCATCCGATTTGATATGTACGCGCTGTAGATCCAGTATTTTATATCCGATCCGTACGAAATTAAACAGAGAGAGTTTTCTTATTACATGTATGAACGCAACCAAATTCAGGGAAAATCGGTTCCGATTTAGATATAGCCCCCATATAAATGTTTCACCCGATTTGACATGACAGCGATGTAGAACCCGTACTTTAAATCCGATCAGTACGAAATTCAACAGAGACAGTTTTCTTATTACATGAATGAACACTACCAAATTCGGAGAAAAATCGGTTCAGATTTAGATATAGTCCCTATATATTTGTTTCACCCGATTTGACATGTAAGCGCTGTAGAAACCGTGTTTTATATCCGATCAGTACGAAATGCGGCAGAGAGAGTTTTCTTATTACATGTATGAACACTGCCAAATTCTTACTGCAATGCACATTTTCGCATTGTTAGGGAGGTGTAGGGAATTATATAGTCAGCCCCGCCCGACTTTCTGTCTTTCCTTACTGGTTTGAAATTGATATATCTTGCACAATTCGTTAGCGAGAGTGCTGTATAAATAGTTTGGTTGAAGTCTACGTGATTGGTACAATATAAATTAGAAAAGTTTAAATATCTGCAAGATGGGTTAAAAAATGCGTCGTCTGGGACGTCGCCTTACATCAATGGGGACCTTTGTATGGGGCCTATATAAAAACTTGGACCAATGTAACTCATTTTTACTATGAAAGATTAGGTCTGATATAAGTGGGTCCACCTAGTTCAATATAAAGTACAAATGTTTAAATATCCACAAGATGTGTTAAAAAATGCGTCGCTAGCACGTCGCCTTACATCAATGGGGACCTTTATATGGGGACTATATCAAAACTTGGACCAATGTAACCCATTTTTACTATGAACGATTAGGTCTTATATAAAGTGTAAATGAATGTCGCCTTACATCAATGGGGACCTTTATATGGGGACTATATCAAAACTTGGACCAATGTTACCCATTTTTACTATGAACGATTAGGTCTTATATAAAGTGTAAATTCTTCAATTTCAGCCAGATCAATTGAAAAATGTGTTTTCTAGAGTGTCAAGAAGTGACATAGATGGGGACCTTTATTTATATCAAAACATGGGCCGAAATACCCCAATTTCAATAGGTACGATTAACTTCAATATAAAATATAAATCTTTAAATTTCAGTTAAATCAATTGAATAATGTGTTTCTTAATATGGGGGATATACCAAAACATGGACCGATCAAATAATATTAAGTATTAATTCTTAAATTCCAGCCAGATAAATTGAAAAATGTGTTCTCTAGAGTGTCAAGAGGTGGCATCGCTGGGGACCATTATATAGGGGCTATATCAAAACAAGGGGCATTTTCAATAGGGATCGTTCCTAGTATAAGAAATGCATCTGTACTCGTTTTCGAAAAGATCGCTTCATATCTGCGACCTGCACTTTGATCACGAGAATACATGTACAGACAGACAGACATGGCTAAATCGACTTAAAAATTCGTCGATCGGTATATTATAAACAATCTCTTTGATTTTAGGCGTTACAAACTAATGCACAAAGTCATAATACCCTGTACCACAGTGTGGTGTCGGATATAAAAATTTCAATGGAGGTCAAGAACTGTTTCCATAAATATTAATTAAGAAAAAATTGCCTATACTAATTCAGTGTATAGGTGCTGATCAGTCGTAGTGAACGGACGTGTTTATCACAGATAGGTAAAACCTCTTACGCAATCGCAAAAAAATATGTACAAAGTCTGGAAGGCCTACATCGTAGTACCTATTACGGGCTAAAACAAACAAAGAAATAAATAAATTCTCTTGACGGGGATGCCTTCATGTTCCGATGGAGCGGGGTTCCCAATGGTCCGACTGTCCATCCGTTGGCCTTGGCCAAAGCCGAACACATCAAAAATGGTGAAAATTCCCCCAACAGGTGGTGCGGTGAGGCGAAAACGTTATGTCCGACCGTCGAAACGGCAGCACAATGAGCAGCGGTTAGAGCTGAGAGTTTTGACAAAGTTGGAGGCTCTTGAGGTTTGGCTCTTAGATGCCAAAGCGTCAAAGATGCTTCTAAAGCCAATGAGTCGGCTGAAAGAGCCACAAATTCAGCTGTGTTAGCGGCTACTGCCACTCATTCTCAGATCACCATTATATTTACTCGCTGAAAAAGCGCTTAAACCTGCCGTCCACAGAAATGTGAACAAGACAAAGTGGTATCTGTATGAACAAATTTGAAGAAAGTCCTCAACTCTAAACTTCTGTACGAACCGAATGACAAAGCCGGTCTGGATGTCGTTGCTGATCAGTCGTAGTGAACGGACGTGTTTAGCACAGAGCGGATAGTTAAAATCTATTACGCAGTACCTATTACGCAATCGCAAAAAATAAAACAAAATCTGTACAAAGTCTGGAAGGCCTACATCGTAGTACCTATTACGGGCTAATACGGAAAAAAAATTCATTGGCGGGGATGCCTTCGCGTTCCGATGGAGCAGGTTTCCCCAATCGTCCTACTGTCCGTCCGTTGGTCTTGGCCAAAGCCGACCACACCAAACATGGTGAAAATTTCCCCCCAGTACTCACAACAGGTGGTACGGTGAGGGGAAAACGTCATGTCCGACCGTCAAAACGGAAACACAATGAGCACCGGATAGCGCTCAGAGTTCTGACGAAGTTGGAGGCTGTTGAGGTTTCGGCTCTTACCGAAAAACAAAAAGAGTCACTTACCTGGGCTAAAGGCGTCTTAGATGCTTCTAAGGCCAATCAGCCGGCTGAAAGAGCCACAAATTCAGCTGTGTTAACGGCTAATAAAGTCAAAAGAATCAGATCACCTGATGAACCCCTGCCCTCGAAAAAGGCAAGAGGCCCAAATGTCACTATCAACAGGACACTCACCAAGCCCTTCAATGAAGTGGCGAAGGAGAGTCTAGTGATGGCCGTTATAGACAGAAGTAGTGAGGATGGATCCATTCTCAAGGACAAATGGAGCCATGTGCAATCAGCCATTATGGCTCATTACCTCGATGTCCGTAGAGAGATGCCGGGCACACCACCAATCTGCAACGATGCAGGATGGCATCAGGGGAGAGTAAAGCTCTTACATTTCGGTGATGCCAGATCAGTAGACCTGTATAAGGCTGCTCTGAGTCGAGCGGGTGAGGTGTGGCCGGGTGCCCAGTTGGATATTGTCGAAAAAACGACTTCCCTAGTCACCCTAGAGCCATCACCTGGGTTACAGAAGAGCCCTCCAACCCGGCTGACATATTAGAAATAATAAAATATTCCAATCCTGGTCTGCCCGCCCATAATTAGAGAATCAGCAAGGTGGGTGAGGCGGATGGTAAAAAGCGGCAGGTCAATTTGATCCTTAACGCTGAATCCACCTCCCATATACAACGTGCAAGTGCAACCCTACAGTATGGCTTCGAGACTATAGTCTTGAAGGTATACAAGCAGGATATAGTTCCCACTGCGGAAGGTGAGTCGTCCACCGCGGTTGAAACACAGCTTTCTGGAAGTGCGGAGGTATCCACGCCCATTATTTCGGGTGACTCCAACTCTAACAGAAGATCTGTAACGTCCTACTCTGAGGACGAAAGCTCTACTTCTGACACAGAGGGGCTGAGGGGAGTCTCCGGACTCTTTGACGCATCTGGCGGGGACACGCTTCTCGATGATACGGACGAAGAGTTCGATAACACCCTTGTAGGGGTGGAAGTTAATCTGTCAATTACCAATGATGGTAAGAATTTTACAGATTAACCTCCATCACGCTAAAGCAGCCTCAGCGGCTCTATTGCTGCGCCTGTCCACAGGTGCAGTAGACATCGTCCTGATACAGGAGCCCTACGCAGTGGGAGGAAGGGTGTGCGGTATCAGGACACCCAACTTTAAACTGCTTGTGGCCAACTGTGAAGGCACTCCAAGAACCTGCATTTTGGCCAGGAAAGATCTAAGTATCTTTCTCCTGGCTAATTTAAGTGGTAAAGACCAAACATCTGCTAGTCTGGAGATCGGTAATCGCATATATTGGGTGGTCTCCAGTTACTTGCCTTATGAAGCTGTAGTACCGACTGCTCTATTCAGGGAAGTAGTAGAAGAAGCAACATCTGACGAGGTCGAGCTGATTGTTGGCGCAGACACGAACGCTCATCATACTATCTGGGGTAGTACGGATATAAACAATAGGGGTGATTCGCTTCTTGACTTTATTCTAACTACCAACCTAAGTATTTGTAACATAGGTAATAAACCGACCTTTACAATTAAAGACAGACAAGAAGTACTCGACGTAACGTTTGCTACTGACCGGCTGTCAGACAAAATTATTGGGTGGAATGTACTGGACGACCACTCATTCTCAGATCACCATTATATTGAGTTCAAACTCTCTGAAAAAGCGCCTGAACCTGCCGTCCACAGAAATGTGAGAAAGACAAAGTGGCACCTGTATGAAAAGAATTTCAAGAAAGTCCTCAACTCCAAACTTCTGTACGAACCGAATGACAAAGCCGGTCTGGATCATCTGGTCGAGCATATCACCACATCATTCAATAGTTTCCTTGAAGAAGCCTGTCCAAAAACAAGGTACAAGGGTAAAACTAAACCCAATGGTGGACTTCTGAGCTAACGGCTATGAAAAAGACCTGCAACAAGCTATTCAACAAGGCTAAATCTACTGGGGTCGCTAATGTTTGGGATGCCTATAAAGAGCAACTCAAGATCTATAAGAAGGAGCTTAGAAAGGCGCAAAGACGCTCTTGGTATACCTTCTGTGGCGAAGTGGAAAAGGTCTCCGACGCCGCAAGGCTGAGGAAAATATTATCAGCTTCACCCTGTACAGTGGGTTACTTGCAGGATGAGGCAAATAATTGGACCAAAAACAGCGAGCAGTCGCTCAATGTACTGCTCGACACACATTTCCCGGGGAACTCTCTAACAGAACCAGAGGATCAGCAGGACCAACAAGAGTGCGAGTGGACTGCGAGCGTCGCTAGCTTGTTGACTGAGAGATCCAGAATAAGCTGGGCTATTAATAGCTTTGAGCCCTTCAAGTCACCTGGACCTGTCGGCATCACTCCAGCAGAAATGCAGAAAATGTTGAAATACATTATCCCCTGGCTGGAGAAAATTTATGTAGGCTGTATCAGGCTTTCATACATCCCGAATCGATGGAGGGATACCAAAGTGGTATTCATACCAAAAGCGGGGAAGATATCACACACTAGGCCAAAAGACTTCAGACCAATTAGCCTATCCTCCTTCCTATTGAAAGGTCTGGAACGACTTTTAGATTATTTCATTAGGGAAAACCTGGATACAAAACTCCTGTCAGTGAACCAACATGCTTACAATAAGGGGAAGTCTACAGAATCAGCCCTGCACGAACTTGTGAGCACTATCGAATCGTCCCTGCATTTCAAGGAATTCACCATGGTGGCATTTCTTGACATAGAAGGGGCTTTTAACAACATTCACTCAGATGCAGTAATTGCGGCACTGTCACATCTTAATGTTAACTTTAGTTTGATTAGACTAATTCAAAGTCTGCTCAACAGAAGACGCATAACAGCATGTCTTGGGTCCACAACTCTAACAAGGTTTGTAAACAGAGGGACCCCACAAGGAGGAGTACTGTCTCCACTAATTTGGAACCTAGCGGTGAATGAAATTCTGCTAGATCTAGAACGTTGTGGCTGCAAGGTCGTGGCATATGCGGACGACGTTGCAATCGCAGTGAGTGGCAAATTCGAAAACGTTCTCCGAGACATTCTACAGGTGGCTCTGAACAAATTGGCTAGATGGGCCAGAAGCAGCGGTTTGGGCATAAACCCAAACAAGACAGAATTGGTTCTCTTTACTAGGATGAATAAAGTCCCACATGTGCATCCTCCACCTCGGATAAATGGAACAGATCTAGTCTTTTCTGAAAGTGCAAAATTTTTTAGGAATAATTCTAGATAGAAAACTGTTATTTAGACTTAATGTATTGGAACGTGTAAGGAAGGCTAACGTCGCCTTATATTCCTGCAAAAAGGCTGTAGGGTCGCGGTGGGGCCTCTCTCCTAAAATCGTCCACTGGATATATATAGCAGTAGTTCGTCCTATACTGCTATACGGCATTGTGGTATGGTGGACGGCAACTGACAAACTAACCATCACCAACCTACTAACAAAGGTTCAGAGAACTGCCTGCCTGAGCATAAGCGGAGCCTTAAGGACTACAGCGACCGAGTCTCTACAAGCCCTACTCCATATACTGCCGATTAATATTGTGGCGAGAGAAGTTGCAACCAAAGCGGCAATAAGATTAAACTGCCTATCAATGTGGAGGTACAAAAACTACGGTCACATGAGAATATCAAAGTGTAGTGCTATGGTAACCGACCGAGTGGACTATATACCAACGGTGTACACCTTCGAGAGAAATTACATCACTATGATTCCCGCGAGAGATGAATGGGTTGGAAGAAACCCAGGTAATAGAAACCATCTCCACTTTTACACGGATGGTTCGAAGCTTGATGAAAAGGTTGGCTTCGGAGTACACTGTGCAGAGCTTAGATTGGATATAGCTCACAGACTACCAGATACCTGCAGTGTCTATCAAGCCGAAATAATGGCAATATGGGAAGTAGCCAAGTGGCTGAGTCGCAACATAGTAAACAACACTGGCGTTGTCATTTACTCGGACAGCCAGGCTGCCATCAATTCTCTGGAGGCAACATCCCTAAATTCACAAACTGCCCTCGACTGCCGCAGATCTCTTAACGAGATGGCTGAGCAGTTTAACATACACCTCATATGGGTGCCTGGGCATAGGGATATCCCGGGGAACTGCAAAGCCGATGAACTTGCTAGGAAAGGGACGACATTACAAATTCTCGAAGAATTTGCATATATTGGTGCGCCACTATCCACGTGCAAGCTTTGGCTTAGGCAAGAGGCAATCAGGCAGTCCAACGAAAGATGGACAGAAATCGGCACCTGCAGGGTAGCTAGACAAATCTGGCCAAGGTATGACCTGAGAAGATCAATATATCTCCTCGCACTAGAGAGGCAAAGATTGTCTACGTTAGTATTAGTTCTGACGGGACACTGCTTGATCGGCGAACACGCCAAAAGATTGGGTATTGACTCTAATGACTTCTGCAGAAGCTGTGGAGATGAGGAAGAAGTGGAGAGCATTGAGCACTTGCTATGCGACTGTCCCGCTCTGAGTAAACGACGACTGGACATACTGGGGTCGGCTGTTCTAGGCAGCCTAACAGATCTGTCCAGTACCGATATTCGTAATATCGACAAATTTGTATATCAAACAGGTTGGTTTCGATGAGGGGCATTTCAGCCCGTGGTAACACTAGGGACCTAAACTGGTCTATGTGAGCTTGTATAAAAAATACGGCTGCCACCCTAACCTAAACCTAACCTAAACCTAAGCCGGTCTGGATAATCTGGTCGAGCACATCCAAAAACAAGGTACAAGGGTAAAACTAAACCTCAACGGTGGACTTCAGAGCTAACGGCTAGGAAAAAGACCTGCGACAAGCTATTCAACAAGGCGAAAGCTACTGAGGTCGCTAATGATTGGGATGCCAATAAAGAGCAACTCAATATCTATAAGAAGGAGCTTAGGAAGGCGCAAAAACGTTATTGGTATACCTTCTGTGGCGAAGTGCAAAAGGTCTCTGACGCCGCAAGACTGAGGAAGATACTATCTGCTTCACCCTGCTTAGTGGGGACATGCTTCTCGACGATACGGACGAAGAGTTCGATAACACCCTTGTCGGGGTGGATGTTAATCTGTCAATTACCAATGACGGTAAGAATTCTACAGATTAACCTCCATCACGCTAAAGCAGCCTCAGCGGCTCTATTGCTGCGCCTGTCCACAGGCGCAGTAGACATCGTCCTGATACAGGAGCCCTACGTAGCGGGAGGAAGGGTGTGCGGTATTAGGACACCCAACTTTAAACTGCTTGTGGCCAACTGTGAAGGCACTCCAAGAACCTGCATTTTGGCCAGGAAAGATCTAAGTATCTTTCTCCTGACTAATTTAAGTGGTAAAGACCAAACAGCTGCTAGCCTGGAGATCGGTAATCGCATATATTAGGTGGTCTCCAGCTACTTGCCTTATGAATCTGTAGTACCGACTGCTCTATTCAGGGAAGTAGTAGAAGAGAAGCAACGTCTGACGAGCTCGAGCTGATTATTGGCGCAGACACGAACGCTCATCATACTATCTGGGGTAGTACGGATATAAACAATAGGGGTGATTCGCTTCTTGACTTTATTCTAACTACCAACCTTAGTATTTGTAACATAGGTAATAAACCGACCTTCACAATTAAAGACGGACAAGAAGTACTTGACGTAACGTTTGCTACTGACCGGCTGTCAGACAAAATTATTGGGTGGAATGTACTGGACGACCACTCATTCTCAGATCACCATTATATTGAGTTCAAACTCGCGGAAAAAGCGCCTAAACCTGCCGTCCACAGAAATGTAAGGAAGACAAAGTGGCACCTGTATGAGAAGAATTTCAAGAAAGTCCTCAACTCTAAACTTCTGTACGAACCGAATGACAAAGCCGGTCTGGATAATCTGGTCGATCATATCACCATATCATTCAATAGATCCCTTGAAGAAGCCTGTCCAAAAAGCAGGTACAAGGGTAAAACTAAACCCCAGTGGTGGACTTCTGAGCTAACGGCTATGAAAAAGACCTGCAACAAGCTATTCAATAAGGCTAAATCTACTGGGGTCGCTAATGATTGGGATGCCTATAAAGAGCATCTCAAAATCTATAAGAAGAAGCTTAGAAAGGCGCAAAGGCGCTCTTGGTATACCTTCTGTGGTGAAGTGGAAAAGGCCTCCGACGCCACTAGGCTGAGGAAGATATTATCTGCTTCACCCTGTACAGTGGGATATTTACAGGATGAGGCAAATAACTGGACCAAAAACAGCGAGCAGTCGGTCAATGTACTGCTCGACACACATTTCCCGGGGAACTCTGTAACAGAACCCGAGGATCAGCAGGACCAACAAGAGTGCGAGTGGACTGCTAGCGTCGCTAGCTTCTTGACTGAGAGATCCAGAATAAGCTGGGCTATTAATAGCTTTGAACCATTCAAGTCACCTGGACCACATGGCATCACTCCAGCAGAAATGCAGAAAATGTTAAAGTACATTATCCCCTGGCTGGAGAAAATTTATGTAGGCTGTATCAGGCTTTCATACGTTCCGAATTGATGGAGGGATACCACAGTGGTATTCATACCCAAAGCGGGAAAGGTATCGCACACTGGGCCAAAAGACTTCAGACCAATTAGCCTATCCTTCTTCCTATTGAAAGGTCTGGAAAGACTTTTAGATTATTTCATTAGGGAAAACCTGGATACAAAACTCCTGTCGGTGAGCCAACATGCTTACAATAAGGGGAAGTGTACAGAATCAGCCCTGCACGAACTTGTGAGCACTATCGAATCGTCCCTGCATTTCAAGGAATTCACCATGGTGGCTTTTCGCGACATAGAAGGGGCTTTTAACAACATTCACTCAGGTGCAGTGATTGCGGCACTGTCACATCTAAAAGTTAACTCTAGTTTGATTAGACTTATTCAAAGTCTGCTCAACAGAAGACGCATAACTGTTCGTAAACAGAGGGACCCTCCCCAAAGTACTATCTCCACTAATTTAGAACATAGCGGTGAATGAAATCCTGCTAGACCTAGAACGTTGGAGCTGCAAGGTCGTGGCATATGCGGACGACGTGGCAATCGCAGTGAGTGGTAAAATGACCTCAGAGATATCCTGCAGGTGGCTCTGAACAAGCTAGCTAGATGGGTCAGAAGCAGCGGTTTGGGCGCTAACCCAAAAAAAAAGATTAGTTCTCTTTACTATAATGAATAATGTCCCACGTGTGAATCCTCCACCTCGGCTAAATGGAACAGATCTAGTCTTTTCTGAGAGTGCAAAATTTTTAGGAATAATTCTAGATAGGAAACTGTTATATAGACCTTACGTATTGGAACGTATTAGGAAGGCCATCGTCGCATTATATATTCCTGCAAAATGGCTGTAGGATATTGGTGCGCCACTGTCCACTTGCAAGGTTTGGCTTAGGCAGGAGTCAATCAGGCAGTCCAACGATAAATGGACAGAAATCGGCACCTACAGGTGCCTAGGATGGCTAGACGAATCTGGCCCAGGTATGGCCTGAGAAGGACAAAATATCTCTTCGCACTAGAGAGAAAAAGATTGTCTACGTTGGTATCAGTTCTGACAGGACACTGCCTTATCGGCGACTAAACTGGTGAGCTGGTAAAAAAATACGGCTGTCACCCTAACCTAAATATTAATTTTAAAAAATTATATTAACGGAAATATGTAAGTTGCAAGAAACTACGATTTAAAAAAATATTTTCTTTTTTGACATAATTTTCATATCAATAATATTAACATAAGCAGTTTTTGGCCACCACTGTTTTTTTTTTTAATTTTGAGTTGTTATCCTTTTGTTGAACAAGTGCGATATTTACACCTCTTGCAGAAAACACTTATATTTGGGACAATATACTACAAAAACTATTTCTTGCGGCGTGAATGTATTTTCCGTTGGAGATGATGTAGACGACGAAGATGGAAATGAGTTTGAAATTTTCGCTTAATATTTCTCAAAATTATGAATATATAAACTTTTAATTTAGACGTGTTTTCGTTATACAATTTTAAGCAATATCAGTTACTGATACAGCCCAGCAAAAACTCTCATTATATAACTTTGTGAAAGGTCTGGAAAGACTTTTAGATAATTTCATTAGGGAAAACCTGGATACAAAACTCCTGTCGGTGAACCAACATGCTTACAATAAGGGGAAGTGTACAGAATCAGCCCTGCACGAACTTGTGAGCACTATCGACTCGTCCTTGCATTTCAAGGAATTCACCATGGTGGCATTTCGTGACATAGAAGGGGCTTTTAACAACATTCACTCAGATGCAGTGATTGCGGCACTGTCACATCTAAAAGTTAACTCTAGTTTGATTAGACTTATTCAAAGTCTGCTCAACAGAAGACGCATAACTGTTCGTAAACAGAGGGACCCTCCCCAAAGTACTATCTCCACTAATTTAGAACATAGCGGTGAATGAAATCCTGCTAGACCTAGAACGTTGGGGCTGCAAGGTCGTGGCATATGCAGACGACGTGGCAATCGCAGTGAGTGGCAAAATGACCTCAGAGATATCCTGCAGGTGGCTCTGAACAAGCTAGCTAGATGGGTCAGAAGCAGCGGTTTGGGCGCTAACCCAAAAAAGAGATTAGTTCTCTTTACTAGGATGAATAATGTCCCACATGTGAATCCTCCACCTCGGCTAAATGGAACAGATCTAGTCTTTTCTGAGAGTGCAAAATTTTTAGGAATAATTCTAGATAGGAAACTGTTATATAGACCTAACGTATTGGAACGTATTAGGAAGGCCATCGTCGCCTTATATTCCTGCAAAATGGCTGTAGCATATTGGTGCGCCACTGTCCACTTGCAAGGTTTGGCTTAGGCAGGAGTCAATCAGGCAGTCCAACGATAGATGGACAGAAATCGGCACCTACAGGTGCCTAGGATGGCTAGACGAATCTGGCCCAGGTATGGCCTGAGAAGGACAAAATATCTCTTCGCACTAGAGAGAAAAAGATTGTCTACGTTGGTATCAGTTCTGACAGGACACTGCCTTATCGGCGACTAAACTGGTGAGCTGGTAAAAAAATAAGGCTGTCACCCTAACCTAAATATTAATTTTAAAAAATTATATTTACGGAAATATGTAAGTTGCAAGAAACTACTATTTAAAAACATATTTTCTTTTTTGACATAATTTGTATATCAATAATATTAACATAAGCAGTTTTTGGCCACCACTGTTTATACCCTACACCACACTGTGGTACAGGGTATTATAACTTTGTGCATTTGTTTGTAACACCCAAAAGGAGAAGAAATAGACCCATCGTTTATTATACCGATCGACTTAGAATCACTTTCTGAGTTGATTTAGCTATGTCCGTCTGTCTGTCCGTCTGTCCGTCTGTCTGTGCATGTATTCTTGTAATCAAAGTACAGGTCGCAATTATGGTCCGATCTCGACAAAACTTTACACATATCTTTTTTTTGGCCCAAGGACGAACCCTATTGAATTTGGTTAAAATCGGTTCAGATTTAGATATAGCCCCCATATATATGTTAGCTCCGATTTGACATGTAAGCGCTGTAAAAACTTTATTTTATATCCGATCAGTATGAAATTCAGCAGAAAGAGGTCTCTTATTATATTAATGAACACTGTTAAATTCGGAGCAAATCGGTTCAGATTTAGATATAGCCCCCATATATATGTTACCCCCGATTTTACATAAAAAGTGTATTTTTAATCCGATCAATGTGAAATTCGGCAGAAAGAGGTTCCTTATTACATGAATTAACACTGCAAAATTTGAGGGAAATCGGTTCAGAGTTAGATATAGCCCCCATATATAGGTTACTGCCGATTTGACATGTAAATGCTGTAGAAACTATATTTTATATCCGATCAGTGCGAAATTCGGCAGAAAGAGGTTTCTTATTACTCGAAGGAATACTGCCAAATTCGGAGAAAATCGGTTCAGATTTAGATATAGCCCCCATACATATGTTACCCCCGATTTGGCATGTAAATGCTGTAGAAACTGTATTTTATATACGATCAGTGCGAAATTCGGCAGAAAGAGGTCTTTTTACATGAATGAGTATTCAGGGAAAATCGGTTCAGATTTATATATAACCTCCATATACATGTTCCTCCTGATTTGGTATCAAAGCGCTATAGAAGTTGTACTTTACTTCCGATCATTAATATTTACCGGAAAGATGTTTCTCAATTTAGGAACAAATATTGTTTAATATGGCGATTATCGGCTCAGAATTAGATAATATGTTGCTGCCGACTTTCCAATTATTCCAAATTAGTATCGCAATGACCTTTATCGCATTGTTACGGAGGTGTAGGGTATTATATAGTCGGCCCCGCCCGACTTTCTGCCTTTCCTTACTGGTTTTTTTTTAATTTTGAGTTGTTATCCTTTTGTTGAACAAGTGCGATATTTACACCTCTTGCAGAAAACACTTATATTTGGGACAATATACTACAAAAACTATTTCTTGCGGCGTGAATGTATTTTCCGTTGGAGATGATGTAGACGACGAAGATGGAAATGTGTTTGAAATTTTCGCTTAATATTTCTCAAAATTATGAATATATAAACTTTTAATTTAGACGTGTTTTCGTTATACAATTTTAAGCAATATCAGTTACTGATACAGCCCAGCAAAAACTCTCATTATATAACTTTGTGCATTTGTTTTAACACCCAAAAGAAGAAGAGATAGATCCATCGTTTATTATACCTATCAACTAAGAAACACTTACTGAGTTGATTTAGCAATATCCGTCTTTTCATGTATTTTTGTAATCAAAGTAGAGGTCGCAATTATTGTCCGATCTCAATGAAACTTTGCACATATCTGTCTTTTGGCCCAATGTCGGCCTCTTTTGAATGTGGTAGAAATCGGTTCAGATTTGCATATCTTTGCTGATCAGTCGGAGTGAACGTACGTTTTTATCACAGAGCGGATAGTTAAAACCTATTTCGCAGTACCTATTACGCAATCGCAAAAAATCTGTACAAAGACTGGAAGGCATCGTAGTACCTATTACGGGCTAAAATAAACAAAGAAATAAAAAATTCTCTTGACGGGGATGCCTTCATGTTCCGATGGAGCGGGGTTCGCCAATCGTCCGACTGTCCGTCCGTTAATCTTGGCCAAAGCCGACCACATCAAAAATAGTGAAAATTTCCCCGTAGTACTCACAACAGGTGGTACGGTGAGGGGAAAACGTCATGTCCACATGAGAGCGCTCAGAGTTTTGACGAAGTTGGAGGCTGTTGATGTTTCGGCTCATACCGAAAAACAAAAAGAGTCACCTACCTGGGCTTCTAAAGTCAATGAGTCGGCTAAAAGAGCCACAAATTCAGCTGTGTTGACGGCTAATAAAGTCAAAAGAATCAGATCACCTGATGAACCCCTGCCTTCGAAAAAGGCAGCAGGCCTTAATGTCACCATCAACAATACACTCACCAATCCCTTCCATCCCCAAGGACAACGAAGCCACGTGCAATCAGCCATTATGGCTCATTACCTCGATGTCCGTAAAGAAATGCCTGCCAAACCACCAATCTGCAACGATGCAGGATGGCATCAGGGGAGAGTAAAGCTCTTATATTTCGGTGATGCCAGATCAGTAGACCTGTATAAAGCTGCTCTGAGTCGAGCGGGTGAGGTGTGGCCGGGAGCCCAGTTGGATGTTGTCGACAAAACAACATCCCTAGTCACCCTAGAGCCATCACCTGGGTTACAGAAGAGCCCTCCAACCCGTCTGACATATTAGAAATAATAAAAGATTCCAATCCTGGTCTGCCCGCCCATAATTGGAGAATCAGCAAGGTGGGTGAGGCGGATGGTAAAAAGCGGCAGGTCAATTTGATCCTTAAAGCTGAATCCACCTCCCATATACAACATGCAACCCTACAATATGGCTTCGAGACTATAGTCTTGAAGGTTTGCAAGCAGGATATAGCTCCCACGGCGGAAGGTGAGTCGCCCACCGTGGTTGATACACGGCTTTCTGGAAGTGCGGAGGTACCCACGCCCATTATTTCTGATGACTCCAACTCTAAGAGAAGATCTATAACATCCATCTCTAAGGACGAAAGCTCTACTTCTGACACAGAGGGGCTGAGGGGATTATCCGGACTCTTCAATTACCAATGATGGTAAGAATTCTACAGATTAACCATAATCACGCTAAAGCAGCCTCAGCGGCTTTACTGCTGCGCCTGTCCACAGGTGCAGTAGACATCGTCCTGATACAGAAGCCCTACGCAGTGGGAGGAAGGGTGTGCGGTATCAGGACACCCAACTTTAAACTGCTTGAGGCCAACTGTGAAGGCACTCCACGAACCTGCATTTTGGCCAGGAAAGATCTACGTATCCTTCTCCGGCTAATTTAAGTGGTAAAGACCAAACATCTGCTAGTCTGGAGATCGGTAATCGCATATATTGGGTGGTCTCCAGTTACTTGCCTTATGAAGCTGTAGTACCGACTGCTCTATTTAGTGAATTAGTAGAAGAAGCAACGTCTGACGAGCTCGAGCTGATTATTGGCGCAGACACGAACGCTCATCATACTATCTGGGGTAGTACGGATATAAACAATAGGGGTGATTCGCTTCTTGACTTTATTCTAACTACAAACCTATGTATTTGTAACATAGGTAATAAACCGACCTTTACAATTAAAGACAGACAAGAAGTACTAGACGTAACGTTTGCTATTGACCGGCTGTCAGACAAAATTATTGGGTGGAATGTGCTGGACGACCACTCATTCACAGATCACCATTATATTGAGTTCAAACTCGCTGAAAAAGCGCCTGAACCTGCCGTCCACAGAAATGTGGGAAAGACAAAGTGGCACCTGTATGAGAAGAATTTCAAGAAAGTCCTCAACTCCAAACTTCTGTACGAACCGAATGACAAAGCCGGTCTGGATAATCTGGTCGAGGGTTCAGAGAACTGCCTGTCTGTGCATAAACGGAGCGTTAAGGACTACAGCGACTGAGTCTCTACAAGCCCTACTCCATATACTGCCGATTAATATTGTGGCGGGAGAAGTTGCAACCAAAGCGGCAATAAGATTAAACTGCTTATCAATGTGGAGGTACAAGAACTATGGTCACATGAGGATATCAAAGTGTAGTGCTATGGTAACCGACCGAGTGAACTATATACCAACGGTGTACACCTTCGAAAGTAATTACATCACTATGATTCCTGCCAGAGATGAATAGGTTGGAAGAATACCAGGTAATAGAAACCATCTCCACTTTTACACGGATGGTTCGAAGCTTGATGAAAAGGTTGGCTTCGGAGTACACTGTGAAGAGCTTAGATTGGATATAGCTCACAGACTACCAGATACCTGCAGTGTCTATCAAGCCGAAATAATGGCAATATGAGAAGTAGCCAAGTGTCTGAGTCGCAACATAGTAACCAACACTGGTGTTGTAATTTACTCGGACAGCCAGGCTGCCATCAATTCTCTGGAGGCAACATCCCTAAATGCACAAACAGCCCTCGACTGCCGCAGATCTCTTAACGAGATGGCTGAGCAGTTTAATATACACCTCATATGGGTGCCTGGGCATAGGGATATCCCGGGGAACTACAAAGCCGATGAACTTGCTAGGAAAGGGACGACATTACAAATTTTCGAAGAAATTGCATATATTGGTGCGCCACTATCCACGTGCAAGCTTTGGCTTAGGCAAGAGGCAATCAGGCAGTCCAACGAAAGATGGACAGAAATCGGCACCAGCAGAGTAGCTAGACAAATCTGGCCAAGGTATGACCTGACAAGATCAACAAGGCTAAATCTACTGGACAACTCAAGATCTAAAAGTAGGACCATAGAAAGGCGCAACGACGCTCGTGGTATACCTTCTGTGGCGAAGTGGAAAAGGTCTCTGACGCCGCAAGGCTGAGGAAAATACTACCATCTTCACCCTGTACAGTGGGTTACTTGCTGGATGAGGCAAATAATTGGACCAAAAACAGCGAGTAATCGCTCAATGTACAGCTCGACACACATTTCCCGGGGAACTCTCTAACAGAACCAGAGGATCGGCTGGACCAACAAGAGTACTGCACCTTTGGACAGGTGCAGCAATAGATCCGCTGAGGCTGCTTTAGCGTGATGGAGGTTAATCTGTAAAATTCTTACCATCATTGGTAATTGACAGATTTACATCCACCCCGACAAGGGTGTTATCGAACTCTTCGTCCGTATCATCGAGAAGCGTGTCCCGCCAGATGCGTCAAAGAGTCCGGAGACTCCCCTCAGCCCCTCTGTGTCAGAAGTAGAGCTTTCGTACAGATTTGTAAAGTCCAGAGATGGACGTTACAGATCTTCTGTTAGAGTTGGAGTCATCATATATAATGGGCGTGGGTACCTCCGCACTTCCAGAAAGCCGTGTATCAACCACGGTGGACGACTCACCTTCCGCAGTGGGAGCTATATCCTGCTTGTATACCTTCAAGACTATAGTCTCGAAGCCATATTGTAGGGTTGCACTTGCACGTCGTAGGTTAGGTTAGGATTGGAAACTTTTATTATTTCTAATATGTCAGACCGGTTGGAGGGCTCTTCTGTAATCCAGGTAATGGCTCTAGGGTGACTGGGGATGTTGTTTTTTTCGACGACATCCAACTGGGCTCCCTGCCACACCTCACCCGCTCGACTAAGCGCAGCCTTATATAGGTCTACTGATCTGGCATCACCGAAATATAAGAGCTTTACTCTCCCCTGATGCCATACTGCATCGTTGCAGATTGGTGGGTTGCACGGCATTTATCTACGGACCATAATGGCTGATTGCACAATATAAGAGCTTTACTCTTCCCTGATGCCATCCTGCATCGTTGCAGATTGGTGGGTTGCACGGCATTTATCTACGGACCATAATGGCTGATTGCACATGGCTCCATTTTGTCTTTGAGGATGGATCCATCCTCACTACTTCTGTCTATAACGGCCATCACTAGACTCTCCTTCGCCACTTCATTGAAGGGCTTGGTGAGTGTCCTGTTGATAGTGACATTAAGGCCTCTTGCCTTTTTCGAAGGCAGGGGTTCATCAGGTGATCTGATTCTTTTGACTTTATTAGCCGTTAACACATTTGAATTTGTGGCTCTTTCAGCCGGCTGATTGGCCTTAGAAGCCTCTATGACGCCTTTAGCCCAGGTTAGTGACTCTTTTTGTTTTTCGGTAAGAGCCGAAACCTCAACTGCCTCTAACTTCGTAAAAACTCTGAGCGCTATGGTAAAAACGACCATTTTTCACGGGACTGTAGGTACTATAAAAACATAACACAGCCGAAAATTGCAAGTACCCAGCAAAATTTTAGTAAGGTTATATTTTTGTACTTGATTATTAAGCGATTTGTCGCGATGTAGGCCAGTGGTTGTGATGCTAAAATACGAAATCATGAGGTCGTGAGTTCAATCCGACCTCCCGCAAATGAAATTTTTCGTCATATGACGACAACAATCGATAACTACTCTCTCTCAATTATACGCTCTATGGTACTTATAGCTATATGTATTGTACATTAAAATTAAAGACATACCTTCGTCTCCTGATTCCATATTTTTTTTTGTTACGATTCACTTCAAAGAATATCACATACCAAACACAAGTTCGACAAAAAATGAGCATATGGAAAATGAACGCGTGCTTACTGAACAAAGTATAGATTCTCATCGTTATCATAATACGATATGATAACGAAAAGCGCCTGAACCTGCCGTCCACAGAAATGTGAGAAAAACAAAGTGGCACCTGTATGAGAAGAATTTCAAGGAAGTCCTCAACTCCAAACTTCTGTACGAACCGAATGACAAAGCCGGTCTGGATAATCTGGTCGAGCATATCACCACATCATTCAATAGTTCTCTTGAAGAAGCCTGTCCAAAAACAAGGTACAAGGGTAAAACTAAACCCCAATGGTGGACTTCTGAGCTAACGGCTATGAAAAAGACCTGCAACAAGCTATTCAACAAAGCTAAATCTAGTGGGGTCGCTAATGTTTGGATTGCCTATAAAGAGCAACTCAAGATCTAACTCTTGGTATACCTTCTGTGGACAGGCGCAGCAATAGAGCCGCTGGACAGGCGCAGCAATAGAGCCGCTGAGGCTGCTTTAGCGTGATGGAGGTTAATCTGTAGAATTCTTACCATCATTGGTAATTGACAGATTAACATCCACCCCGACAAGGGTGTTATCGAACTCTTCGTCCGTATCATCGAGAAGCGTGTCCCCGCCAGATGCGTCAAAGAGTCCGGAGACTCCCCTCAGCCCCTTTGTGTCAGAAGTAGAGCTTTCGTCCAGATCTGTAAAGTCCAGAGATGGACGTTACAGATCTTCTGTTAGAGTTGGAGTCATCAGGAATAATGGGCGTGGGTACCTCCGCACTTCCAGAAAGCCGTGTATCAAGCACGGTGGACGACTCACCTTCCGCAGTGGGAGCTATATCCTGCTTGTATACCTTCAAGACTATAGTCTCGAAGCCATATTGTAGGGTTGCACTTGCACGTTGTAGGTTAGGTTAGGATTGGAATCTTTTATTATTTCTAATATGTCAGACGGGTTGGAGGGCTCTTCTGTAATCCAGGTAATGGCTCTAGGGTGACTGGGGATGTTGTTTTTTTCGACGACATCCAACTGGGCTCCCTGCCACACCTCACCCGCTCGACTAAGCACAGCCTTATATAGGTCTACTGATCTGGCATCACCGAAATATAAGAGCTTTACTCTCCCCTGATGCCATCCTGCATCGTTGCAGATTGGTGGGTTGCCCGGCATTTATCTACGGACCATAATGGCTGATTGCACATGGCTCCATTTTGTCTTTGAGGATGGATCCATCCTCACTACTTCTGTCCATAACGGCCATCACTAGACTCTCCTTCGCCACTTCATTGAAGGGCTTGGTGAGTGTCCTGTTGATAGTGACATTAGGGCCTCTTGCCTTTTTCGAAGGCAGGGGTTCATCAGCTGATCTGATTCTTTTGACTTTATTAGCCGTTAACACATTTGAATTTGTGGCTCTTTCAGCCGGCTGATTGGACTTAGAAGCATCTATGACGTCTTTAGCCCAGGTTAGTGACTCTTTTTGTTTTTCGGTAAGAGCCGAAACCTCAACTGCCTCTAACTTCGTCAAAACTCTGAGCGCTATGGTAAAAACGACAATTTTTCACGGGACTGTAGGTACTATAAAAACATTACACAGCCGAAAAAAGCTATTTGTCTATTAAGCGATTTGTCGCGATGTAGGCCAGTGGTTGTGATGCTAAAATACGAAACCATGAGGTCGTGAGTTCAATCCGACCTCCCGGCAAATGAAATTTTTCGTCATATGACGACAACAATCGATAACTACTCTCTCTCAATTATACGCTCTATGGTATTTATAGCTATATGTATTGTACATTAAAATTAATTGTCTCCTGATTCCATTTTTTTTTTGTTACGATTCACTTCAAAGAATATCAAATACCAAACACAAGTTCGACAAAAAATGAGCATATGGAAAATGAACTCGTGCTTACTGAACAAAGTATCGATTCTCATCGTTATCATAATACGATATGATAACGAAAAGCGCCTGAACCTGCCGTCAACAGAAATGTGAGAAAGACAAAGTGGCACCTGTATGAGAAGAATTTCAAGGAAGTCCTCAACTCCAAACTTCTGTACGAACCGAATGACAACGCCGGTCTGGATCATCTGGTCGAGCATATCACCACATCATTCAATAGTCCCCTTGAAGAAGGCTGTCTAAAAACAAGGTACAAGGGTAAAACTAAACCCCAATGGTGGACTTCTGAGCTAACGGCTATGAAAAAGACCTGCAACAAGCTATATCTACTGGGGTCGCTAATGTTTGGATTGCCTATAAAGAGCAACTCAAGATCTAACTCTTGGTATACCTTCTGTGGCCTCTGACGCCGCAAGGCTGAGGAAAATACTACCATCTTCACCCTGTACAGTGGGTTACTTGCTGGATGAGGCAAATAATTGGACCAAAAACAGCGAGTAATCGCTCAATGTACTGCTCGACACACATTTCCCGGGGAACTCTCTAACAGAACCAGAGGATCAGCAGGATCAACAATAGTACTGCACCTGTGGACAGGCGCAGCAATAGAGCCGCTGAGGCTGCTTTAGCGTGATGGAGGTTAATCTGTAGAATTCTTACCATCATTGGTAATTGACAGATTAACATCCACCCCGACAAGGGTGTTATCGAACTCTTCGTCCGTATCATCGAGAAGCGTGTCCCCGCCAGATGCGTCAAAGAGTCCGGAGACTCCCCTCAGCCCCTCTGTGTCAGAAGTAGAGCTTTCGCCCTCAGAGATGGACGTTACAGATCTTCTGTTAGAGTTGGAGTCACCAGAAATAATGGGCGTGGGTACCTCCGCACTTCCAGAAAGCCGTGTATCAACCACGGTGGACGACTCACCTTCCGCAGTGGGAGCTATATCCTGCTTGTATACCTTCAAGACTATAGTCTCGAAGCCATATTGTAGCGTTACACTTGCACGTTGTATGTGGGAGGTGGATTCAGCGTTATGGATCAAATTGACCTGCCGCTCTTTACCATCCGCCTCACCCACCTTGCTGATTCTCCAATTATGGGCGGGCAGACGACCAGGATTGGAATCTTTTATTATTTCTAATATGTCAGCCGGGTTGGAGGGCTCTTCTGTAACCCTGGTAATTACCCTAGGGTGACAAGGGATGTTGTTTTTTTCGACAACATCCAACTGGGCTCCCGGCCACACCTCACCCGCTCGACTCAGAGCAGCCTTATATATATATATATAACGGCCATCACTAGACTCTCCTTGCCCCTTCATTGAAGGGCTTGGTGAGTGTCCTGTTGATGGTGACATTAGGGCCTCTTGCCTTTTTCGGAGGCAGGGGTTCATCAGGTGATCTGATTCTTTTGACTTTATTAGCCGTTAACACAGCTGAATTTGTGGCCGGCTGATTGGCCTTAGAAGCATCTGTGACGCCTTTAGCCCAGGTAAGTGACTCTTTTTGTTTTTCAGTAAGAGCCGAAACCTCAGCAGCCTCCAACTTCGTCAAAACTCTGAGCGCTATGGTAAAAACACCCATTTTTCACGGGACTGTAGGTACTATAAAAACATTACACAGCCGAAAATTGCAAGTACCCAGCAAAATCTTAGTAAGTGCATGTCATTACCACTCGCATTACCAGGTAATGATATCTCATTATCGCCAGCATTACTTTCGGTAAATATATAACGACTAACAAAATAATGACAAAAATAAGTTATTGCTAGTAATCTTTGTATACTTTATAAATTTTTCTTTAAATGATTTACGATTTATGATTTTTTCTTAACTGATTTACTTAACTGATTTAGTTTGTATTCAGTTAAATCATTTAAAGAAAAGGTTATAAATTCAAATTGATTCTCTAAATTAGATTACTAATAATAGCTTATTTTTGTCGTTATTTAGTTAGTCGTTATTTATTTACCGAGAGTAATGCTGGCGATAATGGGATATCAGTACCTGGTAATGCAAGTGGTAACGACATTTAATTACCAAGATTTTGATGGGTTATATTAAAGCATATAAAGTGAGTTGGTGATTTGGTTATAATTCTGTGTTAGAGTTTATTGCTAAAGTTTAAATTTTAGCAGAGTCACTAACCTGGGCTGACGCCTTTAGCCCAGGTTAGTGACTCTTTTTGTTTTTCGGTAAGAGCCGAAACCTCAACTGCCTCTAACTTCGTAAAAACTCTGAGCGCTATGGTAAAAACGACCATTTTTCACGGGACTGTAGGTACTATAAAAACATTACACAGCCGAAAATTGCAAGTACCCAGCAAAATTTTAGTAAGGTTATATTTTTGTACTTGATTATTAAGCGATTTGTCGCGATGTAGGCCAGTGGTTGTGATGCTAAAATACGAAACCATGAGGTCGTGAGTTCAATCCGACCTCCCGCAAATGAAATTTTTCGTCATATGACGACAACAATCGATAACTACTCTCTCTCAATTATACGCTCTATGGTACTTATAGCTATATGTATTGTACATTAAAATTAAAGACATACCTTCGTCTCCTGATTCCATATTTTTTTTGTTACGATTCACTTCAAAGAATATCACATACCAAACACAAGTTCGACAAAAAATGAGCATATGGAAAATGAACGCGTGCTTACTGAACAAAGTATAGATTCTCATCGTTATCATAATACGATATGATAACGAAAAGCGCCTAAACCTGCCGTCCACAGAAATGTGAGAAAAACAAAGTGGCACCTGTATGAGAAGAATTTCAAGGAAGTCCTCAACTCCAAACTTCTGTACGAACCGAATGACAAAGCCGGTCTGGATAATCTGGTCGAGCATATCACCACATCATTCAATAGTTCTCTTGAAGAAGCCTGTCCAAAAACAAGGTACAAGGGTAAAATTAAACCCCAATGGTGGACTTCTGAGCTAACGGCTATGAAAAAGACCTGCAACAAGCTATTCAACAAAGCTAAATCTAGTGGGGTCGCTAATGTTTGGATTGCCTATAAAGAGCAACTCAAGATCTAACTCTTGGTATATCTTCTGTGGACAGGCGCAGCAATAGAGCCGCTGGACAGGCGCAGCAATAGAGCCGCTGAGGCTGCTTTAGCGTGATGGAGGTTAATCTGTAGAATTCTTACCATCATTGGTAATTGACAGATTAACATCCACCCCGACAAGGGTGTTATCGAACTCTTCGTCCGTATCATCGAGAAGCGTGTCCCCGCCAGATGCGTCAAAGAGTCCGGAGACTCCCCTCAGCCCCTTTGTGTCAGAAGTAGAGCTTTCGTCCAGATCTGTAAAGTCCAGAGATGGACGTTACAGATCTTCTGTTAGAGTTGGAGTCATCAGGAATAATGGGCGTGGGTACCTCCGCACTTCCAGAAAGCCGTGTATCAAGCACGGTGGACGACTCACCTTCCGCAGTGGGAGCTATATCCTGCTTGTATACCTTCAAGACTATAGTCTCGAAGCCATATTGTAGGGTTGCACTTGCACGTTGTAGGTTAGGTTAGGATTGGAATCTTTTATTATTTCTAATATGTCAGACGGGTTGGAGGGCTCTTCTGTAATCCAGGTAATGGCTCTAGGGTGACTGGGGATGTTGTTTTTTTCGACGACATCCAACTGGGCTCCCTGCCACACCTCACCCGCTCGACTAAGCACAGCCTTATATAGGTCTACTGATCTGGCATCACCGAAATATAAGAGCTTTACTCTCCCCTGATGCCATCCTGCATCGTTGCAGATTGGTGGGTTGCCCGGCATTTATCTACGGACCATAATGGCTGATTGCACATGGCTCCATTTTGTCTTTGAGGATGGATCCATCCTCACTACTTCTGTCCATAACGGCCATCACTAGACTCTCCTTCGCCACTTCATTGAAGGGCTTGGTGAGTGTCCTGTTGATAGTGACATTAGGGCCTCTTGCCTTTTTCGAAGGCAGGGGTTCATCAGGTGATCTGATTCTTTTGACTTTATTAGCCGTTAACACATTTGAATTTGTGGCTCTTTCAGCCGGCTGGTTGGACTTAGAAGCATCTATGACGTCTTTAGCCCAGGTTAGTGACTCTTTTTGTTTTTCGGTAAGAGCCGAAACCTCAACTGCCTCTAACTTCGTCAAAACTCTGAGCGCTATGGTAAAAACGACAATTTTTCACGGGACTGTAGGTACTATAAAAACATTACACAGCCGAAAAAAGCTATTTGTCTATTAAGCGATTTGTCGCGATGTAGGCCAGTGGTTGTGATGCTAAAATACGAAACCATGAGGTCGTGAGTTCAATCCGACCTCCCGGCAAATGAAATTTTTCGTCATATGACGACAACAATCGATAACTACTCTCTCTCAATTATACGCTCTATGGTATTTATAGCTATATGTATTGTACATTAAAATTAATCGTCTCCTGATTCCATTTTTTTTTTGTTACGATTCACTTCAAAGAATATCAAATACCAAACACAAGTTCGACAAAAAATGAGCATATGGAAAATGAACTCGTGCTTACTGAACAAAGTATCGATTCTCATCGTTATCATAATACGATATGATAACGAAAAGCGCCTGAACCTGCCGTCAACAGAAATGTGAGAAAGACAAAGTGGCACCTGTATGAGAAGAATTTCAAGGAAGTCCTCAACTCCAAACTTCTGTACGAACCGAATGACAACGCCGGTCTGGATCATCTGGTCGAGCATATCACCACATCATTCAATAGTCCCCTTGAAGAAGGCTGTCTAAAAACAAGGTACAAGGGTAAAACTAAACCCCAATGGTGGACTTCTGAGCTAACGGCTATGAAAAAGACCTGCAACAAGCTATATCTACTGTGGTCGCTAATGTTTGGATTGCCTATAAAGAGCAACTCAAGATCGAACTCTTGGTATACCTTCTGTGGCGAAGTGGAAAAGGTCTCTGACGCCGCAAGGCTGAGGAAAATACTACCATCTTCACCCTGTACAGTGGGTTACTTGCTGGATGAGGCAAATAATTGGACCAAAAACAGCGAGTAATCGCTCAATGTACTGCTCGACACACATTTCCCGGGGAACTCTCTAACAGAACCAGAGGATCAGCAGGATCAACAAGAGTACTGCACCTGTGGACAGGCGCAGCAATAGAGCCGCTGAGGCTGCTTTAGCGTGATGGAGGTTAATCTGTAGAATTCTTACCATCATTGGTAATTGACAGATTAACATCCACCCCGACAAGGGTGTTATCGAACTCTTCGTCCGTATCATCGAGAAGCGTGTCCCCGCCAGATGCGTCAAAGAGTCCGGAGACTCCCCTCAGCCCCTCTGTGTCAGAAGTAGAGCTTTCGCCCTCAGAGATGGACGTTACAGATCTTCTGTTAGAGTTGGAGTCACCAGAAATAATGGGCGTGGGTACCTCCGCACTTCCAGAAAGCCGTGTATCAACCACGGTATACAAGCAGGATATAGCTCACCTTCCGCAGTGGGAGCTATATCCTGCTTGTATACCTTCAAGACTATAGTCTCGAAGCCATATTGTAGCGTTACACTTGCACGTTGTATGTGGGAGGTGGATTCAGCGTTATGGATCAAATTGACCTGCCGCTCTTTACCATCCGCCTCACCCACCTTGCTGATTCTCCAATTATGGGCGGGCAGACGACCAGGATTGGAATCTTTTATTATTTCTAATATGTCAGCCGGGTTGGAGGGCTCTTCTGTAACCCTGGTAATTACCCTAGGGTGACAAGGGATGTTGTTTTTTTCGACAACATCCAACTGGGCTCCCGGCCACACCTCACCCGCTCGACTCAGAGCAGCCTTATATATATATATATATAACGGCCATCACTAGACTCTCCTTGCCCCTTCATTGAAGGGCTTGGTGAGTGTCCTGTTGATGGTGACATTAGGGCCTCTTGCCTTTTTCGGAGGCAGGGGTTCATCAGGTGATCTGATTCTTTTGACTTTATTAGCCGTTAACACAGCTGAATTTGTGGCTCTTTCAGCCGGCTGATTGGCCTTAGAAGCATCTGTGACGCCTTTAGCCCAGGTAAGTGACTCTTTTTGTTTTTCAGTAAGAGCCGAAACCTCAACAGCCTCCAACTTCGTCAAAACTCTGAGCGCTATGGTAAAAACACCCATTTTTCACGGGACTGTAGGTACTATAAAAACATTACACAGCCGAAAATTGCAAGTACCCAGCAAAATCTTAGTAAGTGCATGTCATTACCACTCGCATTACCAGGTAATGATATCTCATTATCGCCAGCATTACTTTCGGTAAATATATAACGACTAACAAAATAATGACAAAAATAAGTTATTGCTAGTAATCATTGTATACTTTATAAATTTTTCTTTAAATGATTTACGATTTATGATTTTTTCTTAACTGATTTACGTATATACGTTGTAGTTTGTATTCAGTTAAATCATTTAAAGAAAAGGTTATAAATTCAAATTGATTCTCTAAATTAGATTACTAATAATAGCTTATTTTTGTCGTTATTTAGTTAGTCGTTATTTATTTACCGAGAGTAATGCTGGCGATAATGGGATATCAGTACCTGGTAATGCAAGTGGTAACGACATTTAATTACCAAGATTTTGATGGGTTATATTAAAGCATATAAAGTGAGTTGGTGATTTGGTTATAATTCTGTGTTAGAGTTTATTGCTAAAGTTTAAATTTTAGCAAAAAAATAACCAAGTTAAACACCATAGTACTTTCTGTGTTGGTTGTTCATAAATAAACAAAGGAAGTTTACAAAAACAAATATCCGTGTCTCTTACTCGCTCCGTTGAGAGGCGGTTAGGTCTAAATGGCAGAAATGCGTACATATCTGTGACAACTACAGAAAATAATGCAACAACAACGCCCAGAAGAGATGACAGCCTCTTTTTAACCGTCAAAACCCCAAACCGTGCGAGTTCTTTCTTACCGCAGTTGTCAAGTATCGGAACAAAACAAAAAGAACTGAATAGCAAAATGCCAAATAAAGAGGAGCCTAAAATATGCTCTCAAACACAGTAGTTAAACCGAACGATAACAGTGTTGGAATTTCCAAGGGCGTGATTCCCAAAATTAGTACAAATTCAAACAGTATAACGGGTACAGATGATAATAAAATACACACAGGTCCCCACATAAGGAACCTGATCCCAAAATTCCCAAGGGAATAAATGCGGTAAGTTCAAACCGATTTTTTTTCCTCAGCTCTGAGGAAAATAACGAAGAAACCAATTAAACTACTAGAGAACCCAAACCACCTCCAGTTTTCTTGAGCGAACAAACGACTAACACGTTTTAAAACAAGCTATCCCAACTACTAGGTAAAGAAAACTTCTATGTTGATTCACTTCGTAGAGGTAATGTATACGAAACTATGATACAAACATACACCGAAGTGTTTTATAAAATGGTGGTTGGGTTGCTCGACCAAGAAAAAAGGAATTACTACACTTGCCAGCTTAAGAGCTCAAAAGGTCTTGTGGTAGTAATTAAGGGTATTTATAGTTCAGTTTCAACAGCTGAAATAATCGATAAACTTGACAAAGAGTCAAAATCATAATAAACATAAATAAAAAGAAAATTCCTCAGCCCATGTTTAAAGTTGAACTAACACTTGATTCTTCGCCAATAAAAAAAGGTGGATCTCATCCTATTTACGACTGGAGATATTTGTGCAACCGTAGAATTAGAGTCGAGGAACCCTTAAGACGAGCTGATCCTTCCCAATGTACAAATTGCCAATAATTTGGACACACCAAGGCCTACTGTAAATTCCGGCCGTTTGAGTCAGATATTGCGACGTGCACAAGTCCGTTGAATGTCCCCATCCAAGAACAGATACTGGCGTAGAAAATGTAGCAACTGCGATGAGAACCATACAGCAAACTACAGGGGATGCCCTGTATGCAAGCACATCGAAAAACCAATCAATGTTAATAAAACTCCAACTTATGCATGCTATATTCCATCGCCTTTCCCAGGCTTAAGAACCGTATCTCCTACGGAAAATGCTAGCTCGAGCGATCCAAATATGCACCGATCCCAAAGAACACAATTACACACAAGAAATGGTAACTCGTTACAACACCCCACCCCTTTTTCCCCCTTGAAAATGCAATAAAAAAATTAATAGAAACTATGAATTCTTTCATGTTAATTATGCAAAGCAGGATGCAAGAAATGATGAGAAAGTATGCTTATGCAACTCATATTAAACCAAATATAAATCCACTGAGAATTTGTTATTGGAATGCAAACGGCCTGCGCCACCACAGAAACGAGGTAGAAAATTTTCTCCGAAACAACTGTACAGTTATTTTATTAGTGTGAGACACATTTGTCAACAAGAAATTGTTTTAGGATATGTGGTTACTCCACATACGACACTAAACACCCTAGCGAGAGAGCCTGTGGTGGTACAGCTCTAATTGTTCAAAATAAAATTAAGCATTATCCTATGCCCGAATATACCCTAGCGGGAGAGCCTGTGGTGGTACAGCTCCAATTGTTCAAAATAAATTTAAACATTAATCTATGCTCGAATATAGGACTGAGCATATCCTTCATTCCACGTCAAACAGAACGATTTTTCGAAAAAATCTGGTCTACATTCACGGTTGTTTGGAAATTCGCATATACGTTTTACTATTAAAATGAATCATCTTGTAGTTGGCGGAAAAAACCAAATTTTTTTTATATTTTATAAGCATCTGAAATTTGAAAAATTTGGGAAAATTAAGAAACATATTTCTGTCAAATTTTGTAATGATCGGAAGTAAAGTACAACTTCTATAGAGCTTTGATACCAAATCGGTAGTAAGATATATATGGGGGCTAAATCCCGATTTTCCCCAAATTTGGCAGTGTTAATTTATGTAAAAAGAAACCTCTATCTGCCGAATTTCGCACTTATCGCATTTAAAATACAGTATCTACAGCGCTTACATGTCAAATCGGGAGTAACGTATATGTGGGGGCGATATCTAAATCTAAACCGATTTTCCCCAAATAAAGCAGTGCTCATTTATTTAATATGAAACGTCTTTTTGCCGAATTTCGTACAGATGGAATAGGAATAGCGCTGACACGTCATATCGGGAGTAACGTATACATGGTGGCAATATCTAAATCAGAACCGAATTTCCCAAAATTAGGTTGTGTTCATTTATATACAGTTTATACCAGGGATGTAACGAATCATTTTAACATTCGTTTTCGCAAAAACTATCTTTGGATTATTCGCTTTCGCAAAAATATATTTCAGAGAATATGACTGGAAGATAGTGAGAAAATTCGTGTCTAGTACCGATTTTCTGTAACTCGTGAGGTATAAAAAGATCATAAATAAGGAGCGCACAACAGGCCGAACCACTGGCTTAAGTGTATGGCCATGGACATGAGACGTTTAAACGGCTCCTCTCTTCAGACTAACCTAACCTAACCTATTTCAGTATTCGCTTCCATTTGTTAAAAATGTTATATCTTCTTATTCGCTTCACACATTTTGAAGATATTAATACCAATGAAAACCTCTTCCACTTTTTTTCATAACAGTTGAAAAATATGCTTGTCCTTGTGGTAACAGGAGGTAAAAATATGGAAAACATTCTTAATACTTGAATATCCTGGAAAAGTATCATTTTAGTTCCTTAATTTTGTTGGTACTAAGAGGTCAAACTATTATTCGCATTCGATTTCGCAAAAATGCATACTTAACTATTCGCTTTCGCTTTCGCAAGAAATACATTTCAATATTCGCTTTCGCTAAAGTCACTTTCGTTACATCCCTTGTTTCTACAGCGCTGGCATGTCAAATCGGGGGTGACATATATATGGGGGCTATATCTGAACCGATTTTCCCCAAATTTGGCAGTGTTTATTTATGTAAGAAAAAACCTCTTTCTGCCGAATTTCGTACTTATCGGATATAAAATACAGTTTCTACAGAGCTTAAATTTCAAATCGGGGGTAACATATGCTCGTATGTGGGGGATATATCTAAATCTGAACTGATTTTCCCCAAATTTGGCAGTGTTCATTCCTATAATAAGAAACTTCCTTTTGCCGAATTTCGTACTGATAGGGTATAAAATACAGTTTCTACAATACTTACATGCCAAATCGGGGGTAACATATATATGGGGGCTATAGTTAAATCTGAACCGATTTTCCTCAAATTTAGTATTGTCTGTAAGTGTATCAAGAGACTTCTCTCTGTAAATTTTTTAAAGATCGGGAAAATATGTTGCTTATACAGGGCATATATGCCAAATCGGAAGTACATATATATGGGAGCTATATGTAAATCTGAACCCATTTTAATCAAATTCAATAGGGATCGTCCGTGGGCCAAAAGATAGATATGTGGTAAGTTTCGTTGAGATTGAACCATAATTGCAAACTTCACTTTGATTACAAAAATACATGCACAGACAGACGGACGGACAGACGTACATAGCTAAATCAACTCAGAAAGTGATTTTAAGTCAATCGGTATAATAAAAGATGGCTCTATTTCTTCTCCTTTTGTGTGTTACAAACTAATGCACCCTGTACCACAGTGTGGTGTTGGGTATAAATATATAAGGCATGAACAAATATGTCCATCACTTGATCTGTCATCGGATCATTCGACACAACAATCATGAAAATGGGTGTGACAATTTGCCCAATAAATATACCAACTGGTTAACCCCCCGTCAAACACATATG
Source organism: Eudasyphora cyanicolor (assembly GCA_963930755.1). Taxonomy (NCBI): domain Eukaryota; kingdom Metazoa; phylum Arthropoda; class Insecta; order Diptera; family Muscidae; genus Eudasyphora; species Eudasyphora cyanicolor. Next base: position 153,593,198 of record OZ005734.1, on the reverse strand, counting down.
CCTGTCCAGACCCCTATACGATCTGTATGGCAAAATGGGTACCGTAACTTTGAATTTCTAAGTATGTTCGTATATTATTTTGGTCTTTAGACTAAATGTAAAAACAATTTTATTATACCCTCCACCATAGGATTGGGGGTATATTCATTTCGTCACTCCGTTTGTAACAACTCTAAATATTGATCTGAGACCCCATAAAGTATATATATTCTTAATCGTCGTAAAATTCTAAGACGATTTAGCCATGTGCGTCCGTCCGTCCGTCTGTTGTAATCACGCTACAATCTATAATACTTGAGCTAGGTGCCTGAAATTTGGTATAGATATCTGCAGGTAACTTGGGATTGAAAATGGGCGACATCGGTCCGTATTTAGATATAGCTCCCATAGACAGCATCTAAATTGTTGTTATTCCTACTGTTCTCATCTACTATATTTTTCCTACTGTTCTCATCTACTTATTTTTTAGTTATTTTCTTTAGGTTTCTGTTATTTTGTGGGGTCACATGCTATCCATGGTGGAGGGTATATAAGATTCGTCATGGCCGAACTTAACGCTTTTACTTGGTTTTTATTCATTTTGTGGAATGCATGCATATAACAAGTATATCTTTAGAATGTTGTTGTCACACAGGATTAGTGCATTTGGTGCAGTAAAAACGTGTCTTCCTACGCAGCTTTTCGTATTGCGTGAAACAAAATCTGCAATCTTTTCTGGAACTCAGTGTACTAGGGCCGCTTTGTTGGTTAGGCAGCATGTTGCTGGGAATATTCAACGGCCTCCCAAAGAAAGATTCAATGGCCAAACGGGTTGAATGTTGTCCCAAAATATGGTTGTTGTTCATGCGATTTTCAGTATTAGCAAGCACCAATTGTTTACTCAGCGTGTTCAAGAACAATCGTCGCTTCTCTTTTCTGGTTCCTTCTATATTTCTATACGTCTATCATGTTGCAAAAAATGCTAATGGCCAACGTCTGGTTGACCGTTTTGTGGAGTAATGCGTTGCCATTTGGTCCATTGTATCAACGCCGGCCTTTGTTGAATTGTAAAATAATATAGCTTCCGGTTTTTTGTTACCCCTTCTACTTTCTTGGTATAGTGCACAGTGGATAGTAGATTTACTGCTTTGTTCTTCTTTGTAACGTAGCTACACAGTGATATAAGGTTATCATAGAAACCGAACACAGATGACAGTACTGGCCGTTTGCTGTCTTTTTTCACTTCTTTGGGAAGACACCTTTTGTTGGATCTAATGGAACGTATGCTAGTCCAATCGACCAAAGACGTTTAGCTGCGTCTAGTGTTGTAAAGAAGTTATCAGCAATAATAGTTCTGCCGCTGTTGGTGTATCGATTATCCACACTCATGAGCACATTTTCGCCTTGGTTTGTCGCTCGTTGTTCTCCCTCCTTACCAGTATACAGTTTTCCTAGCAACGGATATTTGGTTTTCGCATCGCATGCCCACCATACTTTTATGCCATACTTTGCGGGCTTTGATTGGATGTATTGCGTGAACTTTGTGCGCCCACAGTATGGAAATAGCAAATTACTGGCAAGATTGTTATTCAAGAAGTTCCATATGTCGCGAGTGGGAGCAGCTTTGTTGACGGTTTGTTGACGAAATGCGCGCGTACGACTATCGTCAAATCGAATACAGCGCATCAAAGTAACAAATCGTCTATATGACATGGCTGCACGGAATATTGGAAGTGCATCAGTTTGCCACATCAATATTGAGAGCTGCATAGTATTATGACTGACAAAGCCAATAATATCCCAATAAAAGCGTCAAGCTCAACACTTGTCATATCAACCCATACTCGTGGTGTGCAGTTTGCATGTTCTGTGGTCCATTTGCGTGTAACTTTTTCTCCATATAGATTTGTTTGTGTTACGATGATGAACGTAATATTCGGTGAAAAGAAAAGCTTGAACACCTCAAGCGGAGTGGTCAGGTTTGTTTTTGGTCCACTTCCGAAACGCATGATGTTGTGCTGGCGGAATCTCACTGTAGCGGGTTCAGCTGTACTCCACTTGGTACCATTTTTTCCAAGCAAAAAACCGTCTGCAGCTTGAGTTGGTGCATTCTCACTTTCTTCTTCGGATTCTTCATCGCTGTCGAATATTTAATTTGCTTCAATTTCCAATTCATATTCAATGTCCGAGGCGTCATCGTCGGGCACAAAATCTGTGTTTTCACCGCTTTGGTCTTCAAATAAATCTAGTTCTTCGTCTGCTTCTGTGTGAAATCACGCTGTAACGCTGATGATAGTTGTTGTTGGAAATTATCAGTAAGGCTGCCTGTACGCACACGCGTATTGTACACAAAGTATAAATCCTCTGCCATAATAATAGTAATAATTTCACTTTAGTTTCCGCACAAAAAAATATGTATGTTCAGCATTCAATAATAAACTAACTGGACTCAAAACCAAAATCACAAACAAAAGAAAGAAATAAAAGAAAAATTAACACAGAAACTACCTGTAAGTAAACATCTGCATTGAATTCACAGAAAAACAACTCAAAATGTGTATAATAATAATTTATTTCATACAAATTTTATAGGGGTCTGGCCAGGCATTCAATAATAAACTAACTGAACTCAAAACCAGAATCACAAACCAAAGAAAGAAATAAGAGAAAAATTAACACAGAAACTACATGGAAGTAGAAAAAGACTAAAAGATAGCCAGAATAGATTGAAATCAGCCCTAAAATCAGTTGACGAAAGTGATCTAAAAAAATATTTGCAATCTCTGGAAGGCAACAAAACATGCGAGGTCCTGTTGCGCATGAATCTGTTGTTTCGCCTTGAAAACGGGAACTGGGCAAAAGGCACAGACGAGAAAGTAAATGCATTCGCAAACTACCTCCAGTCCGTTTTTACACCCAACAGTGGTACAACCGAAATGTATCCGCCCGTGATAGATTATGTAATTTCTCGCTTAATCTATCCGCCCATGACAGACGACATAAATCCTCGCCCAATCTATAGTGATAGATTATATAATTACTCGCTTAATTTATGCGCCCGTGATAGACGAAATACTTCATTGTCCAATCTATCCGCACGTGATAGATGATATAGTTCCTCGCCCAATCTATCAGCCCATGATATATGATATAATTCCTCGCCCAATCTATCCGCCCGTGATAGACGACATCATTCCTCGCCCAATCTATAAGCCTGTAATAGATGATATAATGTCATAGATCTAAAATTATAGAAATCGCCCGGAGTATATGGCATAACAGCGAATATATAAATTGGAGGACATGTATCCTACGAAGGGATACATGTCCTCCAATTTATATATTCAATTCACTGATTCCTCAAAGGGATCATGTAAAATATCTTGGAATCCATTTGGATCGTCGTGGTCGCATCACTCAGACTCTAAGGTAACTCAAATAAAACTTAAAACAAATAAATTTCAGTGGCTTATCAGCCAAAGATCTGCCCCAGATCCAGAGCATAAAGTTATTATATACAAAACGGTATTAAAGCCCATTTGAACATAGGTTATCCAGCTCTGGGGTACAACGTGCGCTTCAAATGTATGTAAATTACAAGGAAGACAATCAAATATTGATCGTTTAATTACAGGTGCACTTTGGTATACAAGAAACGCTATCATCCATAAGGGCCTCAACATGCCAACTGTAAAGGAGGAAATTGAAAAATATTTCCGTTGCTACTTGGCCAAACATCCTGGCTCGCTAGAGCTACTAAATGTTGAAGGACATACACCTTAGAAGAAGAGATAAGCTTGACTTGATTTTAAATTAAATCTAAACAAAAATTAAATTATGAATTCTTAAATTTGAAATGTTAAGTTTTTGTTAAAGTAAAAAATCGTGTAAAGTCTCAATGGTTTATTCGCATTAGCAATAACCCAGAGAATAGTACACTAGGTTAAGATTTGTTCACTTATTCTCATCTTCATTGTTTAATAATGAACGATTCAATAATAAATGTAATGAACTGAAAAAAAACCTTTTGTCCGGTTTTGTACACGGGGCAAAATCGCCTTTTTTTAATATGTTTGAATGGAAATAAAATATATTTGGAACGCAATTTTTTTAATATTATATGTTTCTGAGCAAATAAATTTTAGTTGAAAATCAATAAAATTTATTTGGAACATATATTAATATACTAGCTGGACCCGGTCCACTTCGTTGCCCCAGATTTAGATTTCCGATCCCGTCCATTTTTGAAAACAAACGATTTGTCACGCCCACATTTACGCCGCCCACTTTTTGCATTTTTTTTTCCAAAACCATCTCAGACAAAAGAAAAAAATTTTAAATCGGTCCAGTGGTTTAAGCGTCTATAAAACACATACATACATACAAACATTTTTCCATTTTTATATATATAGATAGATTACAACAAAATATATTTGGAAACTAATTTTCTCAAATAAAATATGCGGTTATATAAAAATAAAATTATTGTTTAAGATTTTTTCCAAATATATTTTGTTTAAAAAAGCTTTTCAAAACGTTGCAAATATTTCGAATTTCATTGATTTCGAGTTATATCTTACATTTTAAAATTATACATACGTACACGCTGAAAAAAAATCGCTTCTGTAGTATATTGTCCCAAACCTATTCGGCTTGAAACATATATATGTTTAGGGTACACTCTAAACATATAATATTTGGTACACACAAAAATTAAATATTTTTGGGAAGACGTTGTTCTAAACAAATCTTTGTTTACATCCCAATATGTTTTTACTTTGAACTATTTTTTCCGAAACAAATATTCATTTGCATTTAAGTATTCAGAAACTACCTAAATTGTGTTAACTATTTTTCATGTCGTAAAAATAATAAATAATAATAATTGAAATCGTATAATCTTGGATCGAAATATATTTCTTGGAGGATTGACAATTAATGATGGCTTGGAATACTCAGAAATGTTAGATGATTGATTTAAAACAGAAGATTATGCTGCATTTGGTACCATAACTGGGAGAATCAATTCGAAACCAAAAAAAAAATAAAACTGAAATTCGAAAAATTCAACAAAAGTTTAGAAAATCTTTTTTAAATAAAATATATTTGGAGAAATTCCTAAACAATAATTTTATTTGTATTCAAAGACATATTTTATTTCAGACAATTAGTTTGCAAATATTATATGTTGTAACATATTAATATACGAGTTGCAAATATATTTTATTGATTTTCAAGTAAAATTTATTTGCTCAGAAACACATAATATTTATAAAGTTGTGTTCCAAATATATTTTCTTTCGATTCAAACATATCAAAAAAGGCGATTTTGCCCCGTGTAGCAATAAATTTTGTTTTAAAGCACTAATTTTTAATTTCTATTTATTTCAAGTCTTCATTTGTTGTGAATCCATCAGGAAAGTATCATTTCAATTATAAATGAATTTTACGAACATTTAAATTTTTTGCAAAAATAAATGTAAAACTTGTCTTGAAATGAATGGTGTTTTCTTTTGTCTTAAAAAAACGCCTTTTATTTTGCCCCAAAAATGCCTTTTATTTTCATTTGTAAAAGGAATGTTGTTATTTATATATTTCAAGCGGAATATGTTTCGGACACTATACTACCGAAGCGATTTTTCAGCGTGTAGTCACAATTCCCGTTAGCGCGAGATACCACATATCCAGCACAAGCCATGATTCCATTATCTTTAGCGAATTGTTTTCGGTTTGGTTTGTACATTTACTTGTATTTAGTTGACACCTTTAAGTTTGGGTAGTATATGTATGTGAGAGCGAAATTTGATAAGCAAAATGTATCTAAAACTCTCGATTATAAACGCAACCGCCATTTCTTTCTTTTTTCTGTTTCTTTCCGTATCTTATAACGCAATATCAATTAGGCATATGTCATGCCAGACATTTAACTTGGTAAGCCTGTCGATCGCACAGTTGTCCAGTTCTTGTCAATCACCCGGATGTGCGTGTTACACATGAGTTAGTTTTTTGAGTAATTTAAAGAAGTTTCGTGTTTCATTTATCACTTTTGAGTTGAACGAAAGACGGTATGATAGTTAAATCCGAATTTTATTCAACTGTAGTAATAGTACGACAACCTTACTGCATATGAGTCATTCCATGCCACACCGTACAATATTCAAAAAAAGTTTGTAGATTTACGGTACGGATTTTCTTGAAAACTTCAGAAAACATTCTTCAATAATGTGGTTTTGGGAAAAAAAAATCTGAAAGTGTATTGATTTAATAGCACTCAAAATGTTTAATTTCAGAAAACATTCTAAAAACCGTCTATAATGTTTTTTTGGAAAAAAATTGAAAATGTATGAATTTACTACCACTTAAAATGTTCACTTATCGAAGAATTTTAGTAAATACGAGTATGTGCATGTTCAATTTTGGATTTTTTTTTGGAATACGCAATTATTTAAAAAAAACTTAATATTCCAGTTTTTCAAAATTGTAGTTTTTGTGTCACATAGCTGTAAAATTAACATATCTCAGAGATTTTTCTCAAGCTTATCATTTATTAAAAATTGCATATCTTCTTAAGATCTTCACGTATTTTCAAGAAATTAATACCAATACCAGTATTTCTCTTTAATATGTATGTCCGTGTGGTAACAGGAGGTGAAAATATCGAAAACTTCCATAATCCTTGATTATCCTGTAAAAATAATAATCGAAGTTTTTATTTGTTTTGGTAGTAATGGGTCAAACTATTATGAAACTAAATGGAACATCGATGTACTTAGACGATTTAGCAATTTATTGAGTTAATATTCGATATGAGTCAAGGCTGCATTTAGATCTCTTGTATAGATGGGGGGATACCAAAATGGTATACGAGTACATACCCGAAGCGGGAAAGGTATCATACACTACACCCCAAAACAAAGTTTGCTGTTAATAACAAACACGGTCTGCTAATTTTCAGCAAACATTTTTTCTGCCAATACTGCAAATTTTCTGCAGTAACAGCAAAAAGTTTGCAGTTTTGCATTAGCAAACTCACTGCTGAAAAAATTGCAATTTGCTTAAAAATGTTTGCTGTTAATAGGTTAGGTTGAAGAATGTAGACGTTTAAACGTGGCATGTCCATGGACATACACTTAAGCCAGTGGTTGGCCTGTTCTGCGCTCCTTATTTATGATAGTTTTACACCTCACGAGTTACAGAAAAATCGGTACTAGACACGAACTTTCTCAGTATCTTCCAGTCATATCCTCTGAGATGAGTCAAGTCTGGTAATATGTCGGACCCGAAATATTGGGATCTTGCATGTGTGGCCGGGCAGTGACACAGAAAATGTTCCATCGTTTCGATGTTTTCCCTCAATGCCCTGCATTCGTTGTGTTCTGCTAGTCCTATGCGATACAGATGTGCTTGTAAGCTTGAGTGTCCCGTTAGAACGCTCATCATCTTACAAATCTCGATCTTGTTTAGTTTCAGAAAACTACTTGTTTTCTTCTCATTTGGGTCACCCCACAGTATCTCTGCAGTTGCTCCTACCGTTGCGCTATTCCTCACAGTTTTGTGTGCCATCACTACCCAGTGCTTCAACTCATCCATCGTGGCTTCGAAAGGTTTCCATTTTTCTAAGTTTATAACTCGAAGTTCTCTGTCCTTTGAAGCCAAGCTGTTTGCCCGTTCATTTCCAATCACTCCGTTGTGTCCTAGTACCCAGAAAATACGCAATTGACCATGGGCTGAGTAATCATTTATCGCTCTTTTACAGTATAACACAGTTCCAGATTTGAGCCTTTCCGATGTTATTGCTTTAATCGCCATATGGCTATCTGTGAAGATGTTGGCATATTTAGGCTTTGTGGTATTACTGAGCCAGTTCACACACTCCGTGATTTCTCGAACTTCTGCTTAAAATACCGTGTTATGGTCAGGGAGGTTCGACTTCTGGTTCATCAATAAAAAGACCCAGAGCCGTCTTTCCTCCTAGCTTGGACCCATCCGTGTAGCAGCTGGTTCACACTGCCACATGGGCCAGTGTTCCGTTTTCCCAGGAGCGTCTGTCTGGCACAAACGAATCACAGGCAGCTATAAGCCGTACTTCAGGAATGCGGTAGGAGATTTCTGGTGTTTGAATGTGACCCACTAGATATTCAAAAATCTTCTGATGGGACGACTTGTGGTCTCAAATTATCCATTCTCCCATCACCTGTAGACGTCTTGCTGTGAGGGCTGCCTCATACTTTATACGGATGTCTTTTAGTTGGATGTGCAGTATAGTTAGGGTTGCCAGAGGGTCGGGATTTTCCCGACTTTTCACGTATTTCCAGAGTCATGATTATTGAAGTAATTTAGGAGGGAAATCCCGACTTTTTTAGTTTTATTTATTTATTTAATCGACATAGTCTAGCACAATTAGAATATAATTCTTATCAATAGTAGTAGTTATATGCTACTCTTAGCTTTTGTTGATCTGTAGAGTCCCATATAAAAGAGTGGGTATCAAGTAAGTTTTCGCTAAGAGGTTACGTATGTGTAATGGTGTAGATATTTGAACCATCCAAAGATCTCAAAGCATACCATGAACTTTTCCGTTATGTAGTTTCCGTCACAGTTATGTAGTTACGATTACTTTTATATATATGTATACATTTGGATTTGGAAAGATTAATGCACTGTCCATTATCGTTTGCCCAATGGTTGATATTTATTAAGTCTTCGTTGATGTTTCCAATACAATGCTGCATGTCTTTTGATTTAGCTCCAGAGTATAGGTGCAAATCATCAGCGTACATGTGTACATTACAATGGCGCAAAGTATATGGGAGGTCGTTTATGTACAAACAAAAGAGCAATGGGCCGAATATGGAGCCTTGGGGAACTCCTCTATGTTATTCCAATGGCATTGAGTGGTTATTATTAAAATGGACAATTTGCGAGCGTCCTGTAATGTATGAGGAGATGAATCTGCAGGCGGAATTTGAGAAGTCAAACAACTTTTCTAATTTACTTAACAGAATAGAATGATTGACAGTATCAAAGGCTTCACGATAATCCAATAGCACCATAAATGAGTCCATAGTCTCCTCCAAATTGACCCCGAGATCTTAAACAACGTCAACTAGGGCTGTGATGCAACTTCTGCCTCTCCTGAAGCCAGATTGTTTGTTTGATAATAATTCGTTACTGTTGATAAAGTCGTTCATTTGCATATACATTAGGTTTTCGAGAACTTTCGACAAGAATGGCAATATGGCTATTGCTCCAAAATCATTGTTAGATGTTGGAGTAGAAAGAATTTTCGCATTTTTCCACTCCGTGGGGAACATAGATTTCGAGAAAGCAGTATTAAACATGTGATTAAAGTATGGCAACAAATAAGGCAAAAAGTTCTTATAAAGCTTTGGTTCAAGTCCATCCATACCGGCAGCATTGGATTTTATTTTCAAAAAGCTGGTAAGAACTTCATCCTGGTCAACGCATCGAAATGTAAAATCATTTTTTCTGCGAACATTGCAGTAGCTCGAATAAATATTTGTACTATTATATGTAAGATTCTCACCCACAAACTTTTTGTTCAATTCATTGACATTAACATCAACATCCACTTTACATATTTCTAGGTTTCTGTCCTATACCGATTTTCCGAATTTCTTTCCATTTTAAATGACTATCAACTTTGTTTATAGAATGATGATTTTGAACTCTGGATTTCATGGGCAACTTGGCGCCCCATTAAAAAATATATTTGAAAATAAATAAAAATAATAAATATTTTTGAAATCTCGATATGTAATACATTCAGGATTAGTATTCACCTGCTGGTCATAAATCATAAAGAACAGGTCGTGTTTTAAAAAAACAGGAGCTGAGATTTGGTCATATAAGTGAATTTTTGATGTTTGATTCACAAATATGACATCAAGCAGGCTATTCGATGAGGGGTGAAAGTGAGTTGGGTTCGTTTCCAAGTGATTGAAAGGCATCTGTCAGTTCATTTTCTACGAGTAGATTGCTGTTAAAGTCACCAGATATAATTACGTCATTATATGCCATAGATAAGTCAGATATTATTGATATTAAATCGTCTATTGGGATGTTTTTATTAGCATTTTTTGATTATTCCTTGGATTTATCTCCAAAAAAATGAATTCGATGGGACTAGTTTCACTCGGCTTAGTTTTAATTTTGCATTTTATTCCATTTCGGACATAAAAACATGTTCCACCAGCAAATGTTTTTCTGTCGGCACGATATAAGGTGTATCCAGAAATATTATATAGACTGTCTTGGATATTACAATGAAACCAGGTTTCCGACACGCAAATTATGTCGACCTCCGACGATATGAAAATATGGTTTAATTCATCCATTTTGTTTTTCAAACTTTGGGCATTAAAATGGACAATGTTGAGACCAGATTTTTGCTTCGCTAGTACACTGATAGAAAAAGCTTCGTCATGACGACGAAATTGTACATCATCACGATTATTTTTTCGTCAAAAGTCAGCTAACGTACGGAATAATCCTCTTGATGAATTTGTTCGTCACCATGACGAATTTCTGTTTCCAAAAACTTTCGTCCTCAGGATGATCCATTCATCACCACGACGAACCCCATTCATCATCATGACGAACCCCATTCATCATCACGACGAACTCTATTCATAACCATGCTGAACTCCATTCATCACCATGCTGAACTCCATTCATCACCACGACGAATTCCATTCATCACCACGACGAATTCCATTCGTCACCACGACGAATACCATTCATCATCACGACGAATTCCATTCGTCACCACGACGAATCCCATTCATCACCACGACGAATTCATGCTCACGACTATTTAAATTTTAAAAATTCTAATAAATGTTCTTCTAGTTTTAAACCATTTAAAATGGTATGGAAAATAAAATTATATGACTGCATTGCTAGGTTCAGTTGTGAATATTCGTTTCGAGACGCAGTTCTTATCAGGTAAGGCTGAAATCTAACAAACGAGAAGTATTCATTACTTCTGCTATTTTAAATCAAAAATAATCACATCAAGTAATGTATTTGCCAACAGACCACTAGCACAAATGTTTCACACTTATACAGCTTGTCGAGCTGCATGTACGAGTATGCATGTGTTTGATGTTTTGTTAAACAAACATCAGTTACGCCGTGCCAGTGCGGGTTGTTTGAACCAATCGGTGCTGCGTGGAACACACACGTGGACGAACATAACAACGCCGCATGTCTTACTTTGTTTTGCTTTAGGAGTTGACGTTGCCGTAAAGGGCGAATCGTTCTCATGATGAATGGATAATCTTATTGACGAACGGTGTTCGTCATTAATTATTAGAATTTTTAAATTGATCTTTTACAACAAATTATTTAGCTAAGGTAATCAGAACGCATATAGAACAGTACATTTAAGCAGAAACTATAATTTGATTGCTTCGTTTGATCATATTTTCAGCAAAATGGCCAAATAAATCTTTTCGTCGTGGGAATGAAACCTTATCATTCTCTCGACGAATTTCGAAATCACCAAAAACATGACTTGAAAACATCGCATGTACGAAACTTTTCATCACCAGTGCGAAGATATATTGACGAAACTGATTCGTCATGGTGACGAACGGTTTTTCTATCAGTGTATACGAATCAAATTAAGACTTGCATCTTTGGAAATAAATCCAATATCAAGTACTAGTAAAGCTAAATAGGCAACATTTTCCTGTCGCATTGATTTTAGATTTGTAGAAAAAAATAAAAATATTTGTGAAATAAAAGGAGATTAAACAAAAGCTGGAGGCTGTTGAGGTTTCCGCTCTTACCAAAAAAACAAAAAGAGTCACTTACCTGGGCTAAAGGCGTCATAGATGATTCTAAGGTCAATCAGTCGGCTGAAAGAACCACAAATTCAGCTGTGTTAACAGCTAATAAAGTCAAAAGAATCAAATCACCTGATGAACCCCTGCCTTCGAAAAAGGCAAGAGGCCCTAATGTCACCATCAACAGGACACTCACCAAGCGCTTCAATGAAGTGGCGAAGGAGAGTCTAGTGATGGCCGTTATAGACAGAAGTAGTGAAGATAAATCCATCCTCAAGGACAAATGGAGCCATGTGCAATCAGCCATTATGGCTCATTACCTCGATGTCCGTAGAGAAATGCCGGGAAAACCACCAATCTGCAACGATCCAGGATGGCATCAGGGGAGAGTAAAGCTCTTATATTTCGGAGATGCCAGATCAGTAGACCTGTATAAGACTGCTCTGAGTCGAGCGGGGGAGTTGTGGCCGGGTGCCCAGTTGGATGTTGTTGAAAAAACAACATCCATAGTCATCCTAGAGCCATCACCTGGGTTACAGAAGAGCCCTCCAACCCGGCTGACATATTAGAAATAATAAAAGATTCCAATCCTGGTCTGCCCGCCCATAATTGGAGAATCAGCAAGGTGGGTGAGGCGGATGGTAAAAAGCGGCAGGTCAATTTAATCCTTAACGATGAATCCACCTCCCACATACAACGTGCAAGTGCAACCCTACAATATGGCTTGGAGACTATAGTCTTGAAGGTATAGAAGCAGGATATAGCTCCCACTGCGGAAGGTGAGTCGTCCACCGTGGTTGATACACGGATTTCTGGAAGTGCAGAGGTACCCACGCCCATTATTTCTGGTGACACCAACTCTAACAGAAGATCTGTAACGTCCTACTCTGAGGAAGAAAGCTCTACTTCTGACATAGAGGGGCTGAGGGGAGTCTCCGGACTCTTTGACGCATATGGCGGGGACACGCTTATCGATGATAGGGACGAAGAGTTCGATAACGCCCTTGTCGGGATGGATGTTAATCTGTCAATTACCAATGATGGTAAGAATTCTACAGATTAACCTCCATCAAGCTAAAGTGGCCTCAGCGGCTCTATTGCTGCGTCTGTCCACAGGTGCAGTAGACATCGTCCTGATACAGGAGCCCTACGCAGTGGGAGGAAGGGTGTGCGGTATCAGGACACCCAACATTAAACTGCTTGTGGCCAACTGTGAAGGCACTCCAAGAACCTGCATTTTGGCCAGGAAAGATCTAAGTATCTTTCTCCTGGCTAATTTAAGTGGTAAAGACCAAACATCTGCTAGTCTGGAGATCGGTAATCGCATATATTGGGTGGTCTCCCGTTACTTGCCTTATGAAGCTGTAGTACCGACTGCTCTATTCAGGGAAGTAGTAGAAGAAGCAACGTCTGACGAGGTCGAGCTGATTATTGGCGCAGACACGAACGCATATCTGGGGTAGTACGGATATAAAAATAGGGGTGATTCGCTTCTTGACTTTATTCTAACTACCAACCTAAGTATTTGTAACATAGGTAATAAACCAACCTTTACAATTAACGATAGACAAGAAGTAGTAGACGTAACGTTTGCTGCTGACCGGCTGTCAGACAAAATTATCGCGTGGAATGTACTGGACCACCACCCATTCTCAGATCACCATGATATTGAGTTCAAACTCGCTGAAAAATGTTGTTACACGCCGATAATTATTTCATATAAGAAACCATAATAAAAAGGTCGAAATCTCAGAAAATACATAAGTCATTTGGTATGGTAAGATAAAATCACCCTGGCTAGCTCCGTCAGTTTGGTAAGTCATTGACCCGTATTTTCAGCGCATAAACATATTAAGAAACACTCCATGCCACGGAAACCAAAATGTTTACAAAAAGAATAATTATAGAGATACTGTTAAGATTATATTCCAATTAAAAAAATATATCATGTTCGAAATCACTGCAATATAACCGACCTGTAGCAAAATGTGGCATGACAAGTTGTCACGTCATGCCAGGTACACTTCTCCCACCCATATGCCTTGACAGAGTAAGTACCTGCATTTTACTCTGTCCCTACTATGACCACCTTCCAACACTAAAGCTTGTGTTTGCTCAACACTCCTTATTAGTTGACTATTTTCACCCTTTTACAAAAAAAAAAAGACAAATGTGAAAAAAATAAGATTGTCAAGAAATTAATATAAAAAAGAAGGAAATTATTCCAATATATATAAGTATACATGTATTTGTATTCGTATGTATGTATATATATACCGTATATGTATTTGGGTACATAAGTAATTGTACATGTATATGTATTTGTATATGTATAACAAAATCTTAAGTATAACTGTACATTTGTATATGTCTATTTATAAGTGTAGGTGTAAGTTCATGGGTATACATTTAAGTGTATGTGTATCAGTAGGTGTAAGTACCCTGCAGTCAGCCAGGCAAGATATGTCTCTATGTCACCACTTGTTCTATAGTGACAATTGAACAAGGTAAAAAGTCTACAACTTTGCTTTTATGCGCGAGTAGAAATACTTTGCAGACAACTGTTGTACAGTATTTATGGCGACATTGTCATTGCTTGTCTTTTTTGTTTGACTGCACATTATAATAGCTGCCAGTTGCTCTTTTTTCATTCCTTTATTTTCTTCTGTCAAGGAAGCACGCGTTCGTTTTGTGAAAATAATTTTTGTGTGTTAAAAAGATGATTTATAAAAATAAAAAAAAAACAATATCATATAAAAATAGAAGTTTGCGATGTGAGCAAGAAAACAGCGAAATGCATATTGTGGGAGAAAGTGAAGATTTTGTGGAGAATTTGGAAGATTTTGGCGTTCTGAAATTGACGTTGCGGGAGAAGTTAAAGCAGTGGTACATAGAAACAACTCCTTCTAGGAAGTGTTTGGAGAAACTATTGTCAAAATTAAATGCATTTAATTTTATGTACAATCCACTATTTATTATTTTTTGTTAATTAAATGAATAAAAGTTTTAGCCAGCCTCGAAGAAAGTGAGCATATAAATATATGTGTTTAAGTGTACTGCGCCCACCTTTATAAAGATGTAGACCAGGGTCACTAAAGTTTACTACTGAATCTTTGGTTCAAATGTCTCTATATAAATTACTTTGACATTTAACATTTACTAGTGAATCTTTGTTCCAAATGTCTACATATGGTTAACTATGACATATAACATTTACTAGTGAATCTTTGGTGCAAATATCTACATATGGTTTACTTTGACATTTAACATTTACTGCTGAATCTTTGGTTCAAATGTCTACTGGTGGTTTTTCAATGACAGCTAAGGTTAAATGTCTATAGGAGATTACATGGGCAGGGGCACATTTTGTCTGTAGTACTACTGACAATGTCACAAGTAAATCACCACAATTTTACTAATGGCATTTCCTACAGGGTATAAACATGAGTATATGTGTGTGTAAACATAAGTATATGTATAAATGGGTAAGTAGAAATTTAAGTATAAGTATGTATGTATAGGATTATAATTATATATGTATAAGTAAGCGAATGTGTAAATGTGTGTAAGTTAGGCTACACATGTTTATTTCACATGTGTAAAACGTCCCTTTTTTTTGGGGGGGGGGGGGGGGTTATGAATCTCGATCGGGGCCGTAAACAAATTTATAAATTATTTGTTAACACCCAAATAATTACAACATTATTTGCTTTTCTAAATTTTCAATACAATTCTTATACATCACCGAATAGCCTGTGGTTATCTGCAAAGGCTGCCGGTGTCCTGGTGAAGGCTCCCTGTAGTCTAACGAAGACGGCCGAAGGTCCGTTGAAGGCTGTAGGTGACCCGGTGAGTGCGGCCTGTGAAGATTGCAGGTGACCTGATGTGGCGGCCAAAGGTCTGGTGGAGACTGTAGGTGTTTTAGCGCAGACTGGTCTGCCGAATTGTTGCGGGAGGAAACCAATGGTCTGGCGCAGGCTATGACAGTCGAAATGTTGGCGGAGGCTGCCGGTGGTTGCTAAAATGTTGGTGAAGCCTACCGCAATTAATGATGATCGGTGATGACCGCGTGGAGGCTGCCTTTGGTTGTTAAGGCGGGGGGTGTTTTTGGCGAAGCCTACCGCAATTTGATGACAACCGGTGATGACCGCGTGGAGGCTGCCGTTGGTTGTTAGGCTGGCGGTGTCCTTGGCGAAGCCTACCGCAATTTGATGACGGCCGGTGATGACCGCGTGGAGGCTGCCGTTGGTTGTTAGGCTGGTGGTGTCGTAGGCGAAGCCTATCGCAATTTGATGACGACCGGTGATGACCGCGTGGAGGCTGCCGTTGTTTGTTAGGCTGAGGTAACCTTATTGGCTCCGTTAGTTTTCCCACCAGCTTAGAGAACACCATAGAAAAAAAACCGCACCAAACACTTCACTCTTTTCTTGGCTATCCTCACCACTTGTCTTCGTCAAAATCTATTGCATCCGAAAACTGCAATATTCGCATGTTGTTCTACTGCTTTCGTTAAGAGTTCCGCCATTGCTACCAGCATCTTATCCACACCGTTGTATTCGTGGCCTAATGACCTAATTAGTCTGGCGTCCTATTTCACTAACTACACGATCCGTAACACTGACTACGGCGATCCGTAACAAACCTGCTTCGTCTCAGCATCTCTGATCGTTGAACGAACAGGCAGGATAGCCGATAGAACTATACGTGCGGCTCGACCCACGAAGCCGGGCTTAACCTAAATCGAATGCAGACATTTTTGAAATGAAATGTTCCCGTCCCAGTTGGTGTGGTCAGAATCGTTCTTGAGGAAGTATCGAATTTTCGAAACAATCTCTCTATTTGCCCTCTCGGAGGCATTCGCCTGTGGCGAATAGAATCCAGTTGTTATATGATTAATGCCATACACTGAGAAAAACTCTTTCATTTCCTTGGAGGTGAACTGTTTCGCGTTGTCGCTATGAATGTGCTGAGGAACCCCAAAAGTACAAAAGATATCGTTTTGAAGGAAATCAATGACGTTTATAGACGTCGCCGCTATCATAGGCTTCAGAAATATAAATTTGGTCAGATGATCCACCACAACAAATAACTGACAGTTCTTAGACTTACTACACGGGTATGGACCCAAAAAATCGCAGTAAAGCCTTCGAAATGGTCTTGTGGTTATAAATCGTTCCCCCATGGGAGGTTCTAAGACAATATGCTACCTCTTCGAGTAGTACCATATGGCTATCAAAATCTGGGCTGCAAACGAGAAGATCGTCTAAGTAAATAAATTCTCGGTCCCTTAACCCTGAAGGTATAGTTTTGTCCATAAGACGACTCATCGTTTGGGGACCGTTGCAGACCCCAAACGGCATTACTTTGTATTGATAAAGGGCGCGTCCAGGTACTGCAAAAGCAGTCTTTTATTTGGAGGCCTCCGACAATTTTATTTGGAAATACGCAACCTTTAGCTCTATCCCGGTTATATAATGGGTGTCCTGTAGCCGGCTGAGAAGTCCGTTTATATGAGGGAGCGGATACGAATCCTTCTTTATTAGTGAGTTTAGTTTTCTACAATCAAGGCAGAGTCTTATTTTTCCCGGTTTACGAACGGTGACAATAGGGCTACACCAGGGCGAATTTGATTTCTCAATTACACCAAGGGACAAGAGTCTATCTAATTCCTCATAGACCTCTGCCTGGCGGGGTGGCGAAAGTGGGTAATGTCTAGATTTTACAGGAGTGGCATCTCCTGTGTCAATGTTATGTTCTATCAGAGTCGTGGACCCAAGTCCTAACCTCTCAAATGATGGAAATTGTAAGATTTTAGATTCGAGTTCTAATCTTTGCTCATCGCTGAGATCGTGAAATAGTGCATTATTGTCATGGTGTAACTCTAGGCTTGATATGTTAGGTATGATTTCGGGTGCGAGTGCATAGGCCCTCCAAAAGTCTATCCCAAGATACCCTTCTTGAGATAGGGTTCTTACTATATAAAAAACTATAGGTTTTGTTACCCCTTTAAATGTTACTGGAAGTGAGCAAAATCCTAACACATCATTTATCGAGCAATTAGCAGTCGAAATACTCGATCTACAATTTTCCGTCTTGATATTGTTTCTTGATAAAATCTAGACTTCCCTTGCCTAAAACTGAAACACTTGCCCCGGAGTCCAATAAACAAATCAAATCGCTGTCACAAACTTTAATCCTCGCAAAAGGGTTGCCATCATTTACATTAGATAAAAAAGTTGCCTCGATTGTCTTCCGTTAATTCTTTCTCTTTCGGTACCGCTCCATACACCTTAACAGTCTTAATTTGGGTCTGTAGTTACACACAGGGTAGTCCTGTAAGCAGGTCTGAAGTTGATCGGGAAGAAAATGTCCCTGTGGGTTACTTTCTTCCGATTCTTGAAGTAACTCGGGATTTACTTCGCTGAACGAGAGTCCCCGTTTATCTTCTCGCTCCGACGCCGGTTTTCCGAATATGGGTTAGGTTTAGGTTTATTTTTTATACAAGCTCACATAGACCAGTTTAGGTCCCTAGTGTTACCACGGGCTGAAATGCCCCTCATCGAAACCAACCTGTTTGATATACAAATTTGTCGATATTACGAATATCGGTACTGGAAAGATCTGTTAGGCTGCCTAGAAAAGCCGACCCCAGTATGTCCACTCGTCGTTTACTCAGAACGGGACAGTCGCATAGCAAGTGCTCAATGCTCTCCACTTCTTCCTCATCTCCACAGCTTCTGCAGAAGTCATTGGAGTCAATACCCAATCTTTTGGCGTGTTCGCCGATCAAGCACTGTCCCGTCAGAACTGATACTAACGTAGACAATCTTTACCTCTCTAGTGCGAGGAGATATTTTGATCTTCTCAGGTCATACCTTGGCCAGATTTGTCTAGCTACTCTGCAGGTGCCGATTTCTGGCCATCTTTCGTTGGACTGCCTGATTGCCTCTTGCCTAAGCCAAAGCTTGCACGTGGATAGTGGCGCACCAATATATGCAAATTCTTCGAAAATTTGTAATGTCGTCCCTTTCCTAGCAAGTTCATCGGCTTTGCAGTTCCCCGGGATATCCCTATGCCCAGGCACCCATATGAGGTGTATGTTAAACTGCTCAGCCATCTCGTTAAGAGATCTGCGGCAGTCGAGGGCTGTTTGTGAATTTAGGGATGTTGCCTCCAGAGAATTGATGGCAGCCTGGCTGTCCGAGTAAATGACAACGCCAGTGTTGGTTACTATGTTGCGACTCAGCCACTTGGCTACTTCCCATATTGCCATTATTTCGGCTTGATAGACACTGCAGGTATCTGGTAGTCTGTGAGCTATATCCATCTCCACTTTTACACCATCCGTGTAAAAGTGGAGATGGTTTCAATTACCTGGTTTTCTTCCAACCCATTCATCTCTCGCGGGAATCATAGTGATGTAATTTCTCTCGAAGGTGTACACCGTTGGTATATAGTCCACTCGGTCGGTTACCATAGCACTACACTTTGATATTCTCATGTGACCGTAGTTTTTGTACCTCCACATTGATAGGCAGTTTAATCTTATTGCCGCTTTGGTTGCAACTTCTCTCGCCACAATATTAATCCGCAGTATATGGAGTAGGGCTTGTAGAGACTCGGTCGCTGTAGTCCTTAAGGCTCCGCTTATGCTCAGGCAGGCAGTTCTCTGAACCTTTGTTAGTAGGTTGGTGATGGTTAGTTTGTCAGTTGCCGTCCACCATACCACAATGCCGTATAGCAGTATAGGACGAACTACCGCTATATATATCCAGTGGACGATTTTAGGAGAGAGGCCCCACCGCGACCCTACAGCCTTTTTGCAGGAATATAAGGCGACGTTAGCCTTCCTTACACGTTCCAATACATTAGGTCTAAATAACAGTTTTCTATCTAGAATTATTCCTAAAAATTTTGCACTTTCAGAAAAGACTAGATCTGTTCCATTTATCCGAGGTGGAGGGTGCACATGTGGGACTTTATTCATCCTAGTAAAGAGAACCAATTCTGTCTTGTTTGGGTTTATGCCCAAACCGCTGCTTCTGACCCATCTAGCCAATTTGTTCAGAGCCACCTGTAGAATGTCTCGGAGGACGTTTTCGAATTTGCCACTCACTGCGATTGCAACGTCGTCCGCATATGCCACGACCTTGCAGCCACAACGTTCTAGATCTAGCAGGATTTCATTCACCGCTAGGTTCCAAATTAATGGAGACAGTATTCCTCCTTGAATAGCTTGTTGCAGGTCTTTTTCATAGCCGTTAGCTCAGAAGTCCACCATTGGGGTTTAGTTTTACCCTTGTACCTTGTTTTTAGACAGGCTTCTTCAAGGGAACTATTGAATGATGTGGTGATATGCTCGACCAGATGATCCAGACCGGCTTTGTCATTCGGTTCGTACAGAAGTTTGGAGTTGAGGACTTTGTTGAAATTCTTTTCATACAGGTGCCACTTTGTCTTTCTCACATTTCTGTGGACGGCAGGTTCAGGCGCTTTTTCAGCGAGTTTGAACTCAATATAATGGTGATCTGAGAATGAGTGGTCGGCCAGTACATTCCACCCAATAATTTTGTCTGACAGCCGGTCAGTAGCAAACGTTACGTCGAGTACTTCTTGTCTGTCTTTAATTGTAAAGGTCGGTTTATTACCTATGTTACAAATACTTAGGTTGGTAGTTAGAATAAAGTCAAGAAGCGAATCACCCCTATTGTTTATATCCGTACTATCCCAGATAGTATGATGAGCGTTCGTGTCTGCGCCAACAATCAGCTCGACCTCGTCAGATGTTGCTTCTTCTTCTACTTCCCTGAATAGAGCAGTCGGTACTACAGCTTCATAAGGCAAGTAACTGGAGACCATCCAATATATGCGATTACCGATCTCCAGACTAGCAGATGTTTGGCCTTTACCACTTAAATTAGCCAGGAGAAAGATACTTAGATCTTTCCTGGTTCTTGGAGTGCCTTCACAGTTGGCCACAAGCAGTTTAAAGTTGGGTGTCCTGATACCGCACACCCTTCCTCCCACTGCGTAGGGCTCCTGTATCAGGACGATGTCTACTGCACCTGTGGCCAGGCGCAGCAATAGAGCTGCTAAGGCTGCTTTAGCGTGATGGAGGTTAATCTGTAAAATTCTTACCATCATTGGTAATTGACAGATTAACTTCCACCCCGACAAGGGTGTTATCGAACTCTTCGTCCGTATCATCGAGAAGCGTGTCCCCGCCAGATGCGTCAAAGAGTCCGGAGACTCCCCTCAGCCCCTCTTTGTCAGAAGTAGAGCTTTCGTCCTCAGAGTAGGACGTTACAGATCTTCTGTTAGAGTTGGAGTCACCCGAAATAATGGGCGTGGATACCTCCGCACTTCCAGAAAGCTGTGTATCAACCGCGGTGGACAACTTACCTTCCGCAGTAACTTAATCCTGCTTGTATACCTTCAAGGCTATAGTCTCGAAGCCATACTGTAGGGTTGCACTTGCACGTTGTATATGGGAGGTGGATTCAGCGTTAAGGATCAAATTGACCTGCCGCTTTTTACCATCCGCCTCACCCACCTTGCTGATTCTCCAATTATGGGCGGGCAGACCAAGATTGGAATCTTTTATTATTTCTAATATGTCAGCCGGGTGATGGCTCTAGGTTGACTAGGGATGTTGTTTTTTCGACAATATCCAATTGGGCACCCGGCCACACCTCACCCGCTCGACTCAGAGCAGCCTTATACAGCTCTACTGATCTGGCATCACCGAAATGTAAGAGCTTTACTCTCCCCTGATGCCATCCTGCATCGTTGCAGATTGGTGGTGTGCCCGGCATCTCTCTACGGACATCGAGGTAATGAGCCATAATGGCTGATTGCACATGGCTCCATTTGTCCTTGAGGATGGATCCATCCTCACTACTTCTGTCTATAACGGCCATCACTAGACTCTCCTTCGCCACTTCATTGAAGGGCTTGGTGAGTGTCCTGTTGATAGTGACATTTGGGCCTCTTGCCTTTTTCGAGGGCAGAGGTTCATCAGGTGATCTGATTCTTTTGACTTTATTAGCCGTTAACACATCTGAATTTGTGGCTCTTTCAGCCGGCTGATTGGCCTTAGAAGCATCTAAGACGCTTTTAGCCCAGGTAAGTGACTCTTTTTGTTTTTCGGTAAGAGCCGAAACCTCAAAAGCCTCCAACTTCGTCAGAACTCTGAGCGCTATCCGGTGCTCATTGTGTTTCCGTTTTGACGGTCGGACATGACGTTTTCCCCTCACCGTACCACCTGTTGTGAGTACTGGGGGGGAATTTTCACCATGTTTGGTGTGGTCGGCTTTGGCCAAGACCAACGGACGGACAGTAGGACGATTGGGGAACCCCGCTACATCGGAACGCGAAGGCATCCCCGCCAATGAATTTTTTTTTCTGTATTAGCCCGTAATAGGTACTACGATGTTGGCCTTCCAGATTTTGTACAGATTTTGTTTTGTTTTTGCGATTGCGTAATAGGTACTGCGTAATAGATTTTAACTATCCGCTCTGTGCTAAACACGTCCGTTCACTACGATCAGCGATGATGATATGGGTTACTACATTTTGGTGTTGTGACCCCTCTTTGACCACATTTAAAACACAAAATGTGCCTGGTTTCACCAGGACAATAAATATAGCTATGCCTCATTTGCAGGCTATTCCAACATTTTATCCCTGAATAAGCATTTCTAATGTAAGGTCGGATTATTTTCAGGGCTTCCACCTGAGGATCCGATTCCTCATCGGATTCTTCGACATCTTCAACAGAAATCTCATTTAGTTGACGAGTTCGGTTTGCAGTATGACTGAATTGTGATTTATTCTCGAGAATAACTTTCTCAGCTTTTCGAGCAATATCCCTGAGTTCCCCCAAATCCTTCGGATTAGAAATAAACAACATGATTTTAAGGTCTGGGTTAAGATTTTTCTTGATAATTCCTATCAATGACGCATCCGCCATCGGAGTCCCTAATCTTTGACTAATTTGCACTACGGCCGAGTGATAATCATCATAACTTTCCTTAGCATTTTGCTTCCTAGTGGAAATTCTCAAAATCACCTCATGGCCACTTTCCAGGGTGCCAAATTCTCTAATCATCGCAGTTTTCAGAAGAGTATATGATAGGTTAGGTTTTTGCTTGGTGTACATCCAGTACCAATCGTCTGCCTTACCCGTCAGAAATACTTGAAAGTTCGCCATTAAATGATCTGAGGGACATTGAGAACGTTGTGCAAGAGTGTCCACTTTGAAAAGGAAGTCCGAAACACTTCCTGTGCCGTTATATGATATGTTCCAATCCTTCAAATTTTTAGAGTACCCAGAAGAAAAGTTTGAGGCTGCGCTCAATTGAGAAATGTGTGCCCTATCCTCATTATTCGAATACATAGGTGTTGTCCTATGACTGGTCTGTGGGCCGAATGTTTCTCTAATAGAGCTAAGGTCTCTCCTAAATTCTTCCTGCGTCTCTCTCATAACTTGTTGGAAATAAAACATCAAGGATTCAGTAGAATTAACATCTGAGTGCCCTGGTCTTTCCACCATTGTAGATTTCTCGATTGGGTCTTCCGAAATGCTTAAATAATTCGGCTCAAGTGAAGAATTATTGTCAGTCTTATCTTTTCCTAATTTACTTGTATTATTTTCCTCAGAAATGTTAATAGAAGTAGCCAAGGGGGATGTCGGACTTGGTGTTGTTGCCGTAGCTATACCCCTGCCCCTCATGAACGTCAGAGAAACTTTCAGGTTGTTTCTTGTAGATGGACTAGCACTGGGCAAACCACCAGTGCTGGCAGGCTTCCTATAAACTTTACTTACTGGAGAACCCCTTCCTCTGATGTTGTTAGAATATGAATTTGAGTTGCTATTACGAGAAGTCGTTGGTGTATGTGCGCCTGAGCGTGTTATGCGTTTGTGCATAATTCACTTCAAAGATTAATTTAATACTAAAATTATTTATCTTCTATCTTTAATAAAAGTTTTTTAAAAGGAATCAGAAAAGGCGATATATTTTTAAATAAACGAGGAATGTTGAGCAACTACGGTTACAAGTCAGAAAAAGGGTCCTAGTTTCCTACAAAAGGTTGCCTAGATACCGAAGTATTCTGTCTAATCTTACAATCCTGGCCTATCATATGTCTCCCAAATGAAGAATGCTTCTCGATGACTCAGGTATAACAATTTTAATAAAAATCATAATCAGAAATCTTGGTGTTATTAAATCGAATGTGTCCTACCCTAATGTTCGAACAATCTAAACCGCAGTTGACCAAAATTTTAAATAAACTCAGACAAAGACTGATATCAAAAGCTTAAACATATTGTGTTTTCATGATTATGATTTCGTAGCGCAACAGGTACTGAACTACTATCAGTCGTCAGTCTGGACTTCCAGTTCCTCAAAATCACAAAAAACACAATTGGGTGTTAAGAGAACAGATTCTGACTATGCTTACTTACAATATGTAGTTGCTTTCACAACACTGTCATCAGGTATAGTACAGAATCCCAATAGATTAGGACTCGTGAAATTACAAAAACATTTGTAAATAAAGAAGAACAAATCGTTACAGTTGGTTCCATTCACTTACACCTGCATTATATGCGTTACATGAAAGGTTTTGCCTCATCCCTACAGTGATTCGTAAACTCAAGTTTCAAAAATAAATTTCTTTATCTTCACTTGCTGTGGTGATATTGGAATATAATTTAAATTTATGGAATAAATTTATAGAATATAAAATTCCAATAGTTGTATTTTATAATCCAAATACTCTAGCTTGTCATTGGGCTATATATTTCGAATAATAATATTCTATAGATCAGCTAACTCTAGTTTAACGTTGGGCGCCATCTATGTTACGCGCCGATAATTGTTTCATATAAGAAACCATAATAAAAAGGTCAAAATCTCAGAAAATACATAAGTCATTTCGGCATGGTAAGATAAAATCACCCTGGCTAGCTCCGTCAGCTTGGTAAGTCCTTGACCCGTATTTTCAGCGCATAAACATATTAAGAAACACTCCATGCCACGGAAACCAAAATGTTTACAAAAAGAATAATTATAGAGATACTGTTAATATTGTATTCCAATTAAAAAAATATATCATGTTCGAAATCACTGCAATATAACCGACCTGTAACAAAATGTGGCATGACAAGGTGTCACGTCATGCCGAGGTACACTTCTCCCACCCATATGCCTTGACACAGTAAGTACCTGCATTTTACTCTGTCCCTACTATGACCACCTTCCAACACTAAAGCTTGTGTTTGCTCAACACTCCTTATTAGTTGACTATTTTCACCCTTTTACAAAAAAAAAAGACAAATGTGAAAAAAATAAGATTGTCAAGAAATTAATATAAAAATAGAAGGAAATTATTCCAATATATATAAGTAGTATACATGTATTTGTATTCGTATGTATATATATATATATATACCGTATATGTATTTGGGTACATATTCAATTGTACATGTATGTGTATGTGTATATGTATAAAAAAAATCTTAAGTATAATTGTACATTTGTATATGTATATTTATAAGTGTAGGTGTAAGTTCATGGGTATAAATTTACATAAGTGGATGTGTATCCGTGTAAGTATAAACATGAGTATATGTGTGCGTAAACATAAGTAAGTAGAAATTTAAGTATAAGTATGTATGTATAGGATTATCTATCTATATATATAAACCAGTAAGGAAAGGCTAAAGTCGGGCGGTGCCGACTATATAATACCCTACACCACTCTCGTAATATTGAATAACTCTGATATATAAATTTTGTAATTCATGTATAAATTGTTTACATAAATTTACTTTTGGGACATTTTATACTTAAATAATACCCTGTACCACAGTGTGGTGAAGGGTATAAAAACGATTGGATCTAAAGAGCCAAATCGGATGAAACATATATATGGGAGCTATAGCTAAAACTTTACCGATTTTCTTCAAATTCGGCAATGTTTGTTCATGAATCAAGAAACTCTAACATTCTAAATTTCAAAACGATTGGATGTAAAATATAGGTTCTTCAGGACTAAAGAGCAAAATCGGACGAAACATATATATGGAAGCTATAGCTAAATCTTAACCGATTTTCTTTAAATTCGGCAATGTTGGTTCATGGATCAAGAAACTCTACCATTCTAAATTTCAAAACGATTGGATGTAAAATACAGCTTTTATAGGACTAAATGGCCAAATCGGACGAAACATGTATATGGGAGATATAGCTAAATCATAACCGATTTTCTTCAAATTCGGTAGTGTTGGTTCATGGATCAAGAAACTCTACCATTCTAAATTTCAAAATGATTTGATGTAAAATACAGCTTCTACAGGACTAAAGAGCAAAATCGGACGAAACATATATATGAGAGCTATAGCTAAATCTTAACCGATTTTCTTCAAATTCGGCAATGTTGGTTCATGGATCAAGAAACTCTACCATTCTAAATTTCAAAACGATCGGATGTAAAATACAGCTTCTATAGGACTAAAGGGCCAAATCGGACGAAACATATATATGGGAGCTATAGCTAAATCTTAACCGATTTTCTTCAAATTCTGCAATGTTGGTTCATGGATCAAGAAACTCTACCATTCTAAATTTCAAAACGATGGGATGTAAAATACAGCTTCTATAGGACTAAAGGGCCAAATCGGACGAAAGATATATATGGGAGCTATATCTAAATCTGAACCGATTTCAACCAAATTCAATAGCGATCTTAACAGCCGCGAAATACTCTAAACTGCAAAATTTCAGAACGATCGGAGTGAAATTGCGACCTGTAGTCGACGAACAACTTTACATGGACAGACGGACGGACGGACGGACGGACATCGTTAAATCAACTCAGCTAGTGATTCTGAGTCGATCGGTATACTTTAAGGTGGGTCTAGCTGTGTTATTTTCAGGTGTTACAAACATCTGCCGTGAAACAAACTTATAATACCCTGTACCACAGTGTGGTGTAGGGTATAAAGAGAGTGTCTGTTTGTGGGTTTGTTTGTTCCGTATAGACGTATAAACGGCTAGACCGATCATCTTGACATTTTCACAGAATGTACATGTGAAGGTGCTGAAAATAGGGTACTTGAATTTTCGATATATCAAGTGGGCGTGGACCCGCCCATATGGGTCAAATTTTGGTATTGAGAATAATGTTTAGCTAGAAAGCTGAAATTTTGTGTGTATGCATTTAGTGGCAGATTATGTGAATTTTCAAAAAATGGGCGGAATCGGACCAAAGAGCATGACCCCGCCCATACAAGACAAATTTTGAAATTGAAATATTTTCCACAATTTATTAGCGAGAGTTCTGTAGTTTTGTGTATATGTATCAGGTGACAGTCTACGTGATTGGTCCAAAAATGGGCGGGATCGGACCAATGGGCGTGGCCCCGCCCACATAGACTAAATTTTGAAATTTCGATATCTTGCACAATTTGCTATCGGGAGTGCTGCAATGTTGTGTATATGTATCTGGTGGCATTCTACGTAATTGGTAAAAAAATGGGCGGGATCGGACCAATGGGCGTGGCCCCGCCTATATATTTTGCACAATTTGATAGCGAGAGTGCTGGAATTTTGTGTATATGTATGTGGTGGCAGTCTTCATAATTGGCACAAAAATTGGCGGAATCGGACCAATGGGCGTGGCCCCGCCCACATAAGCCAAATTTTTAAATTGAGATATCTTGCACAATTTGTTAGCTAGAGTGCTGTAATGTTGTACGTATGTATCTGGTAGCAGTCCACGTGATTTTTCCAACAAAAGGGCGGGATCGGACCAATGGGCGTGGCACCGCCCATATAAGCCAAATTTAAAAATGTGATATCTTGCACAATTTGTTAGCGAGAGACCTGGAATTTTGTGTACATATATCCGTTTGCGATCTACGTGATTGGTCCAAAAATGGGCGGGTTCGGACCAATAGGCGTGGCCCCGCCCATATAACCCAAATTTTGAAATAGAAATATCTTGCACAATTTATTATCGAGAGTGCGCAAGTTTTGGGCATATGTATCTGATGACAGTCTACGCGATTCGCCTAAAAATGGACGGGATTAGACCAATAGACGTGGCCCCGCCTATATAAGCCAAATTTTGAAATTGAGACACATATATTGCACAATGTTTAGCGAGAGTGATGTCTGGTGGTAGTCTACGTTATTGGTCCAAAAAAGGGTCGGGATCGGATCAATGGCCGTGGCCCCGCCCATATAAACTAAATTTTGAAATTGAGATGTCTTACACAATTTTTTAGCGACAGTTCTGTAATTTTGTGCATATGTATCTGATGATAGCCTACGTGAATAGTCTAAAAAGTGGCGAGATCGGATCAATGGGCGTGGCCCCGCCCATATAAAACACATTTTGAAATTGAGATATCATTCACAATTTGTTAGGGAGAGTGCTGTGATTTTGTGCATCTCACGCATTCTACGTGATTACACAAAACAGGGCGGCACCGCCCATAGAAACCTAATTTTGAAATGAAGATATCTTGCACAATTTGTTTAAGTGTGCGCTGTACTTTTGTGTATATGTATCTGGCGGCAGTCTACGTGATTGGTCAGGAAATGGGAGGGATCAGACTAATTTGCGTGGCCCCGTTCATGTAAGCCAAATTTATTATCGAGAGTGCTGCAGTTTTGGGTATATGTATCTGATGACAGTTTACGCGATTCGCCCAAAAATGGGCGGGATCAGACCAATGGACCTGACCCCGCCTATATATTTTGCACAATTTGATAGCGAGAGTGCTGGAATTTTGTGTATATGTATGTGGTGGCAGTCTTCATAATTGGCACAAAAATTGGCGGAATCGGACCAATGGGCGTGGCCCCGCCCACATAAGCCAAATTTTTAAATTGAGATATCTTGCACAATTTGTTAGCTAGAGTGCTGTAATGTTGTACGTATGTATCTGGTAGCAGTCCACGTGATTTTTCCAACAAAAGGGCGGGATCGGACCAATGGGCGTGGCACCGCCCATATAAGCCAAATTTAAAAATGTGATATCTTGCACAATTTGTTACCGAGAGACCTGGAATCTATATATATATAAAAGAGAGTGTCTGTTTGTGGGTTTGTTTGTGGGTTTGTGTGTTTGTTTGTTCCGTATAGACGTCTAAACGGTTTGACCGATCATCTTGAAATTTTCACAGAATGTACATGTGTAGGGGGTGCTGAAAATAGGGTACTTGAATTTTCGATATATCAAGTGGACGTGGACCCGCCCATATGGGTCAAATTGAGGTATTGAGAACATTTTTTAGCTAGAGTGCTGAAATTTTTTTGTGTATGTATTTAGTGGCAGATTATGTGAATTTTCCAAAAATGGGCGGATTCGGACCAATGGGCGTGGCCCCGCCCATATAAGCCAAATTTTGAAATTGAAATATTTTCCACAATTTATTAGCGAGAGTTCTGTAGTTTTGTGTATATGTATCAGGTGACAGTCTACGTGATTGGTCCAAAAATGGGCGGGATCGGACCAATGGGCGTGGCCCCGCCCACATATATATGAGAGCTATAGCTAAATCTTAACCGATTTTCTTCAAATTCGGCAATGTTGGTTCATGGATCAAGAAACTCTACCATTCTAAATTTCAAAACGATCGGATGTAAAATACAGCTTCTATAGGACTAAAGGGCCAAATAGGACGAAACATATATATATGGGAGCTATAGCTAAATCTTAACCGATTTTCTTCAAATTCTGCAATGTTGGTTCATGGATCAAGAAACTCTACCATTCTAAATTTCAAAACGATGGGATGTAAAATACAGCTTCTATAGGACTAAAGGGCCAAATCGGACGAAAGATATATATGGGAGCTATATCTAAATCTGAACCGATTTCAACCAAATTCAATAGCGATCTTAACAGCCGCGAAATACTCTAAACTGCAAAATTTCAGAACGATCGGAGTGAAATTGCGACCTGTAGTCAACGAACAACTTTACATGGACAGACGGACGGACGGACGGACATCGTTAAATCGACTCAGCTAGTGATTCTGAGTCGATCGGTATATTTTAAGGTGGGTCTAGCTGTGTTATTTTCAGGTGTTACAAACATCTGCCGTGAAACAAACTTATAATACCCTGTACCACAGTGTGGTGTAGGGTATAAAGAGAGTGTCTGTTTGTGGGTTTGTTTGTTCCGTATAGACGTATAAACGGCTAGACCGATCATCTTGACATTTTCACAGAATGTACATGTGAAGGTGCTGAAAATAGGGTACTTGAATTTTCGATATATCAAGTGGGCGTGGACCCGCCCATATGGGTCAAATTTTGGTATTGAGAATAATGTTTAGCTAGAAAGCTGAAATTTTGTGTGTATGCATTTAGTGGCAGATTATGTGAATTTTCAAAAATGGGCGGAATCGGACCAAAGAGCATGACCCCGCCCATACAAGACAAATTTTGAAATTGAAATATTTTCCACAATTTATTAGCGAGAGTTCTGTAGTTTTGTGTATATGTATCAGGTGACAGTCTACGTGATTGGTCCAAAAATGGGCGGGATCGGACCAATGGGCGTGGCCCCGCCCACATAGACTAAATTTTGAAATTTCGATATCTTGCACAATTTGCTATCGGGAGTGCTGCAATGTTGTGTATATGTATCTGGTGGCATTCTACGTAATTGGTAAAAAAAATGGGCGGGATCGGACCAATGGGCGTGGCCCCGCCTATATATTTTGCACCATTTGATAGCGAGAGTGCTGGAATTTTGTGTATATGTATGTGGTGGCAGTCTTCATAATTGGCACAAAAATTGGCGGAATCGGACCAATGGGCGTGGCCCCGCCCACATAAGCCAAATTTTTAAATTGAGATATCTTGCACAATTTGTTAGCTAGAGTGCTGTAATGTTGTACGTATGTATCTGGTAGCAGTCCACGTGATTTTTCCAACAAAAGGGCGGGATCGGACCAATGGGCGTGGCACCGCCCATATAAGCCAAATTTAAAAATGTGATATCTTGCACAATTTGTTAGCGAGAGACCTGGAATTTTGTGTACATATATCCGTTTGCGATCTACGTGATTGGTCCAAAAATGGGCGGGTTCGGACCAATAGGCGTGGCCCCGCCCATATAACCCAAATTTTGAAATAGAAATATCTTGCACAATTTATTATCGAGAGTGCGCAAGTTTTGGGCATATGTATCTGATGACAGTCTACGCGATTCGCCTAAAAATGGACGGGATTAGACCAATAGACGTGGCCCCGCCTATATAAGCCAAATTTTGAAATTGAGACACATATATTGCACAATGTTTAGCGAGAGTGATGTCTGGTGGTAGTCTACGTTATTGGTCCAAAAAAGGGTCGGGATCGGATCAATGGCCGTGGCCCCGCTCATATAAACTAAATTTTGAAATTGAGATGTCTTACACAATTTTTTAGCGACAGTTCTGTAATTTTGTGCATATGTATCTGATGATAGCCTACGTGAATAGTCTAAAAAGTGGCGGGATCGGATCAATGGGCGTGGCCCCGCCCATATAAAACACATTTTGAAATTGAGATATCATGCACAATTTGTTAGGGAGAGTGCTGTGATTTTGTGCATCTCACGCATTCTACGTGATTACACAAAACAGGGCGGCACCGCCCATAGAAACCTAATTTTGAAATGAAGATATCTTGCACAATTTGTTTAAGTGTGCGCTGTACTTTTGTGTATATGTATCTGGCGGCAGTCTACGTGATTGGTCAGGAAATGGGAGGGATCAGACTAATTTGCGTGGCCCCGTTCATGTAAGCCAAATTTATTATCGAGAGTGCTGCAGTTTTGGGTATATGTATCTGATGACAGTTTACGCGATTCGCCCAAAAATGGGCGGGATCAGACCAATGGACCTGACCCCGACTATATATTTTGCACAATTTGATAGCGAGAGTGCTGGAATTTTGTGTATATGTATGTGGTGGCAGTCTTCATAATTGGCACAAAAATTGGCGGAATCGGACCAATGGGCGTGGCCCCGCCCACATAAGCCAAATTTTTAAATTGAGATATCTTGCACAATTTGTTAGCTAGAGTGCTGTAATGTTGTACGTATGT
Organism: Eudasyphora cyanicolor; assembly: GCA_963930755.1. Lineage (NCBI taxonomy): Eukaryota > Metazoa > Arthropoda > Insecta > Diptera > Muscidae > Eudasyphora > Eudasyphora cyanicolor. Next base: position 153,561,287 of record OZ005734.1, on the reverse strand, counting down.
ATCTGGTAGCAGTCCACGTGATTTTTCCAACAAAAGGGCGGGATCGGACCAATGGGCGTGGCACCGCCCATATAAGCCAAATTTAAAAATGTGATATCTTGCACAATTTGTTACCGAGAGACCTGGAATCTATATATATAAAAGAGAGTGTCTGTTTGTGGGTTTGTTTGTGGGTTTGTGTGTTTGTTTGTTCCGTATAGACGTCTAAACAGTTTGACCGATCATCTTGAAATTTTCCCAGAATGTACATGTGTAGGGGGTGCTGAAAATAGGGTACTTGAATTTTCGATATATCAAGTGGACGTGGACCCGCCCATATGGGTCAAATTGAGGTATTGAGAAAATTTTTTAGCTAGAGTGCTGAAATTTTTTTGTGTATGTATTTAGTGGCAGATTATGTGAATTTTCCAAAAATGGGCGGATTCGGACCAATGGGCGTGGCCCCGCCCATATAAGCCAAATTTTGAAATTGAAATATTTTTCACAATTTATTAGCGAGAGTTCTGTAGTTTTGTGTATATGTATCAGGTGACAGTCTACGTGATTGGTCCAAAAATGGGCGGGATCGGACCAATGGGCGTGGCCCCGCCCACGTAGACCAACTTTTGAAATTTCGATATCTTGCACAATTTGCTATCGGGAGTGCTGCAATGTTGTGTATATGTATCTGGTGGCATTCTACGTAATTGGTAAAAAAAATGGGCGGGATCGGACCAATGGGCGTGGCCCCGCCCATATAAGCCAAATTTTGAAATTGATATATCTTGCACAATATGTTAGCGAGAGTGCTAGAATTTTGTGTATATGTATATGATGGCAGTCTGCGTGATTGGTTCAAAAATGGGCGGGATCGGCCCAATGGGCGTGGCCCCGCCCACATAGACCAAATTTTGAAATTTTGATATCTTGCACAATTTGCTAGCGAGAGTGCTGGAATTTTGTGTATATGTATATTGTGGCAGTCTGCGTGATTGGTCCAAAAATTTATCTATTGTTTATCTAGAGCGCTGTAATGTTGTACATATGTATCTGGTGACAGTCCACGTGATTAGTCCAAAAATTGGCGGGATCTGACCAATGGGCGTGCCACTGTGTTTTATATCCGTTCAGTACGAAATTCGACAGAAACAGGTTTCTATTTTACATGAATGAGTATTCTAGGAAAATCGATTCAGATTTATATATAACCTCCATATATATGTTCCTCCAGATTTGGTTACAAAGCGCTATAGAAAGTTCGATCATTACAAAGTTCTCCAGAAAGATTTTTCTCAATTTAGGAACGAATATTGCTTAATTTTGCGATTATCGGTTCAAAATACATTTACCACTTATTCCAAATTATTATCGCAATGACCCTTATCGCATTGTTAGGGAGGTGTAGGGTATTATATAGTCGGCCCCGCCCGACTTTCTGCCTTTCCTTACTGGTATTAGTAATAAATTCACTGAATGAAAAAATACCGAATTCAGTGGAAAGTCCAGAAAATAGAAATGTATACTTATAAAATTTCCAAATTCTTAGACTTAGACTGCTACCAGATACATATACGCAAAATTTCAACACTCTCGCTAACAAAATGAGCAAGATAATTCAATTTCAAAATTTGGCTTATATGGGCGGTGGCCCGCCCATTGGTCAGATCCCGCCAATTTTTGGACCAATCACGTGGACTGTCACCAGATACATATCTACAACATGACAGCACTCTAGATAAAAAATTGTGCAAGTTATATCAATTTCAAAATTTGGCTTATAAGGGCGGGGCCACGCCCATTGGTCCGATCCCGCCCATTTTCTGACCAATTACGTAGAAAGCCACCAGATACATATACACAACATTGCAGCACTCCCGATAGCAAATTGTGCAAGATATAAAAATTTCAAAATTTGGTCATTGTGGGCGGGGCCACGCCTATTTGTCCGAACCAGCCCATTTTTGGACCAATCACGTAGATCGCCAACGGATATATATACACAAAATTCCAGGTCTCTCGCTAACAAATTGTGCAAGATATCACATTTTTTAAATTTGGCTTATATGGGCGGTGCCACGCCCATTGGTTCGATCCCGCCCGTTTTTGGATCAATCACGTAGACTGCCACCGTTTACATATACACAAAATTCCAGCACTCTCGCTAACAAATTGTGCAAAATATCTCAATTTCAAAATTTGGCTTATATGGGCGGGGCCACGCCCATTGGTCCGGTCCCGCCCATTTTTTCACCAATTACGTAGAATGCCACCAGATACATATACGCAACATTGCAGCACTCCCGCTAGCAAATTGTGCAAGATATCAAAATTTTGTCTATGTGGGCGGGGCCACGCCCATTGGTCCGATCCCGCCCATTTTTGGACCAATCACGTAGACTGCCACCGTTTACATATACACAAAATTCCAGCACTCTCGCTAACAAATTGTGCAAAATATCTCAATTTCAAAATTTGGCTTAGATGGGCGGGGCCACGCCCATTGGTCCGATTCCGCCCATTTTTGGAAAATTCACATAATCTGCCATTAAATGCATACAAACAAAATTTCAGCACTATACCTATAATAGGAGCAGAAATATCGGATTTTTAACCTGCGATTTGTATGGGAGGTACCACGCCCCTTTGTCCAATTAATTTTTTTTTCTATATAAACCATCTCGTGAAAATTTAGAATCGAATAAAAAAAAAATCATCCAAATCGCTCCAGCCGTTCTGACGTGATGCCATTACACAGATGGACCGTTTCATTTTTATATATATAGATTTGTATTTTCTGGACTTTCCACTGAATTCGGTATTTTTTCATTCACTGAATTTATTACTAATACCAGTAAGGAAAGGCAGAAAGTCGGGCGGGGCCGACTATATAATACCCTACACCTCCCTAACAACGCGATAAGGGTCATTGCGATAATAATTTGGAATAATTGGTAAATGTGGTGTGTGAACCGATAATCGCTAAATTAAGCAATATTCGTTCCTAAATTTAGAAACATTTTTCTGGAGAACTTTGTAATGATCGGAAGTAAAGTACAACTTCTATAGCGCTTTGTAACCAAATCTGGAGGAACATATATATGGAGGTTATATATAAATCTGAATCGATTTTCCTTGAATACTTATTCATGTAAAATAGAAACCTGTTTCTGTCTAATTTCGTACTGATCGGATATAAAACACAGTCTCTACAGCGCTTAACATATATATGGGGTCTATATCTAAATCTGAACCGATTTTCTCTGAATTTTGCGGTATTCCTTCATGTTATAAGAAACCTCTTTCTGCCGAATTTCGTACTGATCGGATATAAAATACAGTTTCTACAGCGCTTACATGTCAAATCGGGGGTAACATATATATGGGGGCTATATCTAAATCTGAACCGATTATCTCCGAATTAGGCAGTATTCCTTTATGGCCCCGCCCATATTAGCCAAATTTTGAAATTGATATATCTTACACAATTTGTTAGCTAGAGTGCTGTAATGTTGTACATATGTATCTGGTGGCAGTCCACGTGATTGGTCCAAAAATGGGCGGAATCGGACCAATGGGCGTGGCCCCGCCCATATAAGCCAAATTTTGAAATTGAGATATTTTGCACAATTTGTTAGCGAGAGTGCTGGAATTTTGTGTATATGTATATGGTGGCAGTCTACGTGATTGGTCCAAAAATATGCGGGAGCGACCCAATGGGCGTGGCCCCGCCCACATAGACCAAATTTTGAAATTTTAATATCTTGTACAATTTGCCAGCGGGAGTGCTGCAATGTTGCGAATATGTATCTAGTGGCATTCTACGTAATTGGTCAAAAAATGGGCGGGATCGGACCAATGGGCGTGGCCCCGCCCATATAAGCCAAATTTTGAAATTGATATATCTTGCACAATTTGTTAGCTAGAGTGCTGTAATGTTGTACATATGTATCTGGTGGCAGTCCACGTGATTGGTCCAAAAATGGGCGGAATCGGACCAATGGGCGTGGCCCCGCCCATATAAGCCAAATTTTGAAATTGAGATATTTTGCACAATTTGTTAGCGAGAGTGCTGGAATTTTGTGTATATGTATATGGTGGCAGTCTACGTGATTGGTCCAAAAATATGCGGGATCGACCCAATGGGCGTGGCCCCGCCCACATAGACCAAATTTTGAAATTTTGATATCTTGTACAATTTGCCAGCGGGAGTGCTGCAATGTTGCGAATATGTATCTGGTGGCATTCTACGTAATTGGTCAAAAAATGGGCGGGATCGGACCAATGGGCGTGGCCCCGCCCATATAAGCCAAATTTTGAAATTGGTATATCTTGCACAATTTGTTAGCTAGAGTGCTGTAATGTTGTACATATGTATCTGGTGGCAGTCCACGTGATTGGTCCAAAAATGTGCGGAATCGGACCAATGGGCGTGGCCCCGCCCACATAGACCAAATTTTGAAATTTTAATATCTTGTACAATTTGCCAGCGGGAGTGCTGCAATGTTGCGAATATGTATCTAGTGGCATTCTACGTAATTGGTCAAAAAATGGGCGGGATCGGACCAATGGGCGTGGCCCCGCCCATATAAGCCAAATTTTAAAATTGATATATCTTGCACAATTTGTTAGCTAGAGTGCTGTAATGTTGTACATATGTATCTGGTGGCAGTCCACGTGATTGGTCCAAAAATGGGCGGAATCGGACCAATGGGCGTGGCCCCGCCCATATAAGCCAAATTTTGAAATTGAGATATTTTGCACAATTTGTTAGCGAGAGTGCTGGAATTTTGTGTATATGTATATGGTGGCAGTCTACGTGATTGGTCCAAAAATATGCGGGATCGACCCAATGGGCGTGGCCCCGCCCATATAAGCCAAATTTTGAAATTTAGATATTTTGCACAATTTGTTAGCGAGAGTGCTGTAAGTTTGTGTATATGTGTCCGGTGGAAGCCTACGTGATTGGTCTAAAAATAAGCGGGATCTGACCAAAGGGCGTGGCCCCGCCCGTATAACCCAAAATTGAGCTATCTTGCACAATTTAGTAGCGAGAATGCTGTAATTTTATGGATATGTATCTTTTGGTAGTCTACGTGATTGGTCCAAAAATGGGCGGGATAGGACCAATGGGCGTGGCACCGTCCATATCAGCTAAATTTTAAAAATGTCATTGGCCAAAAATGGGCGAGGTCACACTAAGGGTCGTGGCCCGCCCATATAAGCCAAATTTTGAAATTGATATATCTTCCACAATTTTATACCGAGAGTGCTGTAATTGTGTGCATATATATCTGGTGGGTGTCTACGTGATTGGTCCAAAAACGAGCGGAATCGAACCAATGGGCGTGGCACCGCCCATATAAGCCAAATTTTGAAATTGAGATACCATGCACAATTTGTTAGCGATAGTGCTCTAATTTTGTGCATATGTATCGGGTGATAGCCTACGTGAATGGTCTAAAAAGTGGCGGTATCGGATCAATGGGCGTGGCCCCGCCCATATAAACCAAATTTTGAAATTGAGATATCTTGCACAATTTATTATCGAGAGTGCTGCAGCTTTGTTTATATGTATCTGATGACAGTCTACGTGATTGCTCCAAAAATGGGCGGGATCAGACCAATGGACGTGGCACCGCATTTTGTAAGCGAGAGTGCTGTAATTTTGTGCTCATGCAGTCTACGTGATTAAACAAAAAAAGGGTGTGATTCAACCAATGGGCGTGGCCCATTGCACAATTTGTTAGCGAGAGTGCTGTAAGTTTGTGTATATGTGTCCGGTGGAAGCCTACGTTATTGGTCTAAAAATAAGCGGGATCTGACCAAAGGGCGTGGCCCCGCCCGTATAACCCAAAATTGAGCTATCTTGCTCAATTTAGTAGCGAGAATGCTGTAATTTTATGGATATGTATCTGGTGGTAGTCTACGTGATTGGTCCAAAAATGGGCGGGATAGGACCAATGGGCGTGGCACCGTCCATATCAGCTAAATTTTAAAAATGTCATTGGCCAAAAATGGGCGAGGTCACACTAAGGGTCGTGGCCCGCCCATATAAGCCAAATTTTGAAATTGATATATCTTCCACAATTTTATACCGAGAGTGCTGTAATTGTGTGCATATATATCTGGTGGGAGTCTACGTGATTGGTCCAAAAACGAGCGGGACCGAACCAATGGGCGTGGCACCGCCCATATAAGCCAAATTTTGAAATTTAGATACCATGTACAATTTGTTAGCGATAGTGCTCTAATTTTGTGCATATGTATTGGGTGATAGCCTACGTGAATGGTCTAAAAAGTGGCGGTATCGGATCAATGGGCGTGGCCCCGCCCATATAAACCAAATTTTGAAATTGAGATATCTTGCACAATTTGTTACCGAGAGACCTGGAATTTTGTGTATATATATCCTTTGGCGACCTACATGATTGGTCCAAAAATGGGCGGGTTCAGACCAATAGGCGTGGCCCCGCCCATATAAGCCAAATTTTGAAATTGAGATATTTTGCACAATTTGATAGCCAAAGTGCTGGAATTTTGTGTATATGTATATGGTGGCAGTCTTCGTAATTGGTCCAAAAATTGGCCCGTATAACCCAAAATTGAGCTATCTTGCACAATTTAGTTACAATTTAAATGCTGTAATTTTATGGATATGTATCTTTTGGTAGTCTACGTGATTGGTCCAAAAATGGGCGGGATAGGACCAATGGGCGTGGCACCGTCCATATCAGCTAAATTTTAAAAATGTCATTGGCCAAAAATGGGCGAGGTCACACTAAGGGTCGTGGCCCGCCCATATAAGCCAAATTTTGAAATTGATATATCTTCCACAATTTTATACCGAGAGTGCTGTAATTGTGTGCATATATATCTGGTGGGTGTCTACGTGATTGGTCCAAAAACGAGCGGAATCGAACCAATGGGCGTGGCACCGCCCATATAAGCCAAATTTTGAAATTGAGATACCATGCACAATTTGTTAGCGATAGTGCTCTAATTTTGTGCATATTTATCGGGTGATAGCCTACGTGAATGGTCTAAAAAGTGGCGGTATCGGATCAATGGGCGTGGCCCCGCCCATATAAACCAAATTTTGAAATTGAGATATCTTGCACAATTTATTATCGAGAGTGCTGCAGTTTTGTTTATATGTATCTGATGACAGTCTACGTGATTGCTCCAAAAATGGGCGGGATCAGACCAATGGACGTGGCACCGCATTTTGTAAGCGAGAGTGCTGTAATTTTGTGCTCATGCAGTCTACGTGATTAAACAAAAAAAGGTGTGATTCAACCAATGGGCGTGGCCCCGCCCATATAAACGTAATTTTGAAATTGAGATATCTTGCATAATTTGTTTAAATGAGCGCTGTATATTGTGTATATGTATCTGGTGGCAGTCTACGTAATTGGTCAGGAAATGGGACGGATCAGACTAATTGGCGTGGCCCCGCCTATATAAGCCAAATTTCGAAATTGAGACACATATCTTGCACAATTATTTAGCGAGAGTGCAGTCTACGTAATTGGCTAAAAAATGGGCGGGATCGGACCAAATGGCGTGACCCTGCCCATATGAGCCATTTTTTGGAATATATCTCGAAAAAATTGTTAGCGAGAGTGCTGTTATTTTATGTATATGAAATCTGAAGTCTGGGGCAACGAAGTGGACCGGGCCCAGCTAGTCTATATATAAAAGAGAGTGTCTGTTTGTGGGTTTGTTTGTATGTTTGTTTGTTCCGTATAGACGTCTAAACGGCTTGACCGATCATCTTGAAATTTTCACAGAATGTACATGTGTAGGGGGGTGCTGAAAATAGGGTACTTGGATTTTCGATTTATCAAGTGGGCGTGGACCCGCCCATATGGTTCAAATTTTGGTATTGAGAAAAATTTTTAGCTAGAGTGCTGAAATTTTGTGTGTATGCATTTAGTGTCAGATTATGTGAATTTTAAAAAAATGGGCGGAATCGGACCTATGGGCGTGGCCCCGCCCATATAAGCCAAATTTTGAAATTGAAATATTTTCCACAACTCATTAGCGAGAGTTCTGCAAGTTTGTGTATATGTTTCAGGTGACAGTCTACGTGATTGGTCCAAAAATGGGCGGGATCGGCCCAATGGGCGTGGTCCCGCCCACAAAGACCAAATTTTGAAATTTCGATATCTTGCACAATTTGCTAGCGGGAGTGCTGCAATGTTGTGTATATGTATCTGGTAGCAGTCCACGTGATTTTTCCAAAAATGGGCGGGAGCGGGCCAATGCGCGTGGCACCGCCCATATAAGCCAAATTTTAAAAATGTGATATCTTGCACAATTTGTTACCGAGAGACCTGGAATTTTGTGTATATATATCCGTTGGCGATCTACGCGATTGGGCCAAAAATGGGCGGGATAGGACCAATGGGCGTGGCCCCGCCCATATAAGCCAAATTTTGAAATTTAGATATTTTGCACAATTTGTTAGCGAGAGTGCTGTAAGTTTGTGTATATGTGTCCGGTGGAAGCCTACGTTATTGGTCCAAAAATAAGCGGGATCTGACCAAAGGGCGTGGCCCCGCCCGTATAACCCAAAATTGAGCTATCTTGCTCAATTTAGTAGCGAGAATGCTGTAATTTTATGGATATGTATCTGGTGGTAGTCTACGTGATTGGTCCAAAAATGGGCGGGATAGGACCAATGGGCGTGGCACCGTCCATATCAGCTAAATTTTAAAAATGTCATTGGCCAAAAATGGGCGAGGTCACACTAAGGGTCGTGGCCCGCCCATATAAGCCAAATTTTGAAATTGATATATCTTCCACAATTTTATACCGAGAGTGCTGTAATTGTGTGCATATATATCTGGTGGGAGTCTACGTGATTGGTCCAAAAACGAGCGGGATCGAACCAATGGGCGTGGCACCGCCCATATAAGCCAAATTTTGAAATTGAGATACCATGCACAATTTGTTAGCGATAGTGCTCTAATTTTGTGCATATGTATTGGGTGATAGCCTACGTGAATGGTCTAAAAAGTGGCGGTATCGGATCAATGGGCGTGGCCCCGCCCATATAAACCAAATTTTGAAATTGAGATATCTTGCACAATTTGTTACCGAGAGACCTGGAATTTTGTGTATATATATCCGTTGGCGACCTACATGATTGGTCCAAAAATGGGCGGGTTCAGACCAATAGGCGTGGCCCCGCCCATATAAGCCAAATTTTGAAATTGAGATATTTTGCACAAAGTGCTGGAATTTTGTGTATATGTATATGGTGGCAGTCTTCGTAATTGGTCCAAAAATTGGCGGAATCGGACCAATGTTTCTGTCGAATTTCGTACTGATCGGATATAAAACACAGTCTCTACAGCGCTTACATGTCAAATTGGGGGTAACATATATATGGGGTCTATATCTAAATCTGAACCGATTTTCTCTGAATTTTGCGGTATTCCTTCATGTTATAAGAAACCTCTTTCTGCCGAATTTCTTACTGATCGGATATAAAATACAGTTTCTACAGCGCTTGAATTTCAAATCGGGGGTAACATATATATGGGGACTATATCTAAATCTGAACCGATTTTCTCCGAATTTGGCAGTATTCCTTCATGTAATAACAAACCTCTTTCTGCCGAATTTCGTACTGATCGGATATAAAATACAGTTTCTACAGCGCTTACATGTCAAATCGGGGGTAACATATATATGGGGGCTATATCTAAATCTGAACCGATTTTCTCCGAATTTGGCAGTATTCCTTCATGTAATAACAAACCTCTTTCTGTCGAATTTCGTACTGATCGGATATAAAATACAGTTTCTACAGCGCTAATTTTGACATGGGCAGCGAAGCGCACCGGGCTCAGCTAGTATATATATAAAAGAGAGTGTCTGTTTGTGGGTTTGTTTGTTTGTTCCGTATAGACGTCTAAACGGCTAGACCGATCATCTTGAAATTTTCTCAGACTGTGCATGTGTAGGGGGTGCTGAAAATAGGGTACTTGAATTTTCGATATATCAAGTGGGCGTGGACCCGCCCATATGGGTCCAATTTTGATATTGAGAAAAATTTTTAGCTAGAGTGCTGAAATTTTGTGTGTATGCATTTAGTGGCAGATTATGTGAATTTTCCAAAAATGGGCGGAATCGGACCAATGGGCGTGGCCCCGCCCATATAAGCCAAATTTTGAAATTGAGATATTTTGCACAATTTGTTAGCGAGAGTGCTGGAATTTTATGTATATGTATATGGTGGCAGTCTACGTGATTGGTCCAAAAATGGGCGGGATCGGCCCAATGGGCGTGGCCCCGCCCACATAGACCAAATTTTGAAATTTTGATATCTTGCACAATTTTCTAGCGGGAGTGCTGCAATGTTACGTATATGTATCTGGTGGCATTCTACGTAATTGGTAAAAAAATGGGCGGGATCGGACCAATGGGCTTGGCCCCGCCCATATAAGCCAAATTTTGAAATTGATATATCTTGCACAATTTGTTAGCTAGAGTACTGTAATGTTGTACCTATGCATCTGATGGCAGTCCACGTGATTGGTCCAAAAACGGGCGGGATCGAACCAATGGACGTGGCACCGCCCATATAAGCCAAATTTTAAAAATGTGATATCTTGCACAATTTGTTAGCGAGAGACATGGAATTTTGTGTATATATCCGTTGGCGATCTACGTGATTGGTCCAAAAATGGGCGGGTTCGGACCAATTGGCGTGGCACCGCCCATATAAGCCAAATTTTTAAATTGAAATATTTTGCACAATTTGTTAACGAGAGTGGTGGAATTTTGTGTATATGTATATGGTGGCAGTCTACGTGATTGGTCCAAAAATGGGCGGGATCTGACCAATAGTCGTTGCCCCGCCCATATAAGCCAAATTTTGAAACTGAGATGTATTGAACAATTTGTTACCGACAGTGCTGTAATTTTGTGTATGTATATCTGGTGACAGTCTACGTGATTGGTCCAAAAATGGGTGGGGTCACACTAATAGGCGCGGCCCAACCCATATAAGGCAAATGTTGAAATTGATATATCTTACACAATTTTTTAGCGAGAGTGCTGTAATTGTGTGCGTATATATCTGGTGGTAGTCTACGTGATTGGTTCAAAAATGAGCGGGAACGAACCAATGGGCGTGGCACCGCCCATATAAGCCAATTTTTTAAAGTGAGATATCATGCACGATGACAAATTGTGATAGTGCTGTTATTTTGTGCAGCTCATGCAGTCTACGTGATTAAAGAAAAAAACTGCGGAATTAGACCAATGGGCGTGTTCCCGCTCATATAAACCTAATTTTGAAACTGAGATATCTTGCACAATTTGTTTACGGGATCTCTGTAATTTTGTATATATGTATGTATGTGATTGGTCAGAAAATGGAAGGGGTCAGTCTAATTGGCGTGGCCCCGCCCATATAAGCCAAATTTTGAAATTGAGATATCTTGCACAATTTATTATCGAGAGTGCTGCAGTTTTGGGTATATGTATCTGATGACAGTCTACGTGAATGGTCCAAAAGGGTCGGACGAATGGGCGTGGCCCCATCCTTATAAGCCAAATTTTGAAATTGAAATAGCTTGAACAATTTGTCAGCGAGAGTGTTGTAATTTTGTAAATGTGCATTTGATGACAGTCTACGTAATTGTTTAAAAAATGGGCGGGATCGGACCAAATGGCGTGACCCCGCCCATATGAGCCATTTTTTGGAATATATCTCGAAAACTTTGTTAGCGAGAATGCTGTTTATTTTATGTATATGCATTTGGTGGCGGTATTCGTGATTGGTCAAAAAATTAACGGAATTGGAAATCGGGCGTAGACCCGCCCATATGGGTCCAATTTTGATATTGAGAAATTTTTTTAGCTAGCCATATAAGCTAAATTTTGAAATTTAGATACTTTTCACAATTCATAAGAGAGTGTTGTAATTCTGTGTATATGTATCTATTGGTAGTATACGTGATTGGTTCAAAAATGGTCGGGATCGGACCATTGGGTGTGGCCCCGCCCATATAAGTCAAATTTTTGAATTGAGATATCTTGCACAATTTGCTAGCGAGAGTACTGCAATGTTGTGTATATGTATCTGGTGGCATTCTACGTAATTGGTCCAGGACCAATGGGCGGGATAGGACCAATGGGCGTGGCACCGCCCATATCAGCTAAATTTTAAAAATGTCATATTTTGCCAATTTGTTAGCGAGAGTGCTGGAATTATGTGTATATATATCTGGTGGCAGTCTACGCGATTGGCCAAAAATGGGCGGGGTCACACTAATGGTCGTGGCCCGCCCATATAAGCCAAATTTTGAAATTGATATATCTTCCACAATTTTTTACCGAGAGTGCTGTAATTGTGTGCCTTTATATCTGGTGGGAGTCTACGTGATTGGTCCAAAAATCAGCGGGATCGAACCAATGGGCGTGGCACCGCCCATATAAGCCAAATTTTGAAATTGAGATACCATGCACAATTTGTTAGCGATAGTGCTCTAATTTTGTGCATATGTATCGGGTGATAGCCTACGTGAATGGTCTAAAAAGTGGCGGTATCGGATCATTGGCCGTGGCCCCGCCCATATAAACCAAATTTTGAAATTGAGATATCTTGCACAATTTATTATCGAGAGTGCTGCAGTTTTGTTTATATGTATCTGATGACAGTCTACGTGATTGTTCCAAAAATGGGCGGGATCAGACCAATGGACGTGGCACCGCATTTTGTTAGCGAGAGTGCTGTAATTTTGTGCATCTCATGCAGTCTACGTGATTAAACAAAAAAGGGTGTGATTCAACCAATAAGGGTGGCCCCGCCCATATAAACGTAATTTTGAAATTGAGATATCTTGCACAATTTGTTTAAATGAGCGCTGTATATTGTGTATATGTATCTGGTGGCAGTCTACGTGATCACGTGGTCAGGAAATGGGACGGATCAGACTAATTGGACCGGGGCCAGCTAGTACATATATAAAGAAGAATGTGTGTTTCTTCGTTGGTTTGTTTGTACCGAATAGACGTCTAAACGGCTGGACCGATCTTCTTGAAATTTTCACAAAATGTACATGTGTGGGGCGTGGTGAAAATAGGGTACTTGAATTTTCGATATATCAAGTGGGCGTGCCCATATAAGCCAAATTTTTAAATTGATATATCTTGCACAATTTGTTAGCGAGAGTGCTGGAATTTTGTGTATATGTATCTGGCGGCAGTCTACTTGATTGGTCCAAAAATGGGCTGAATCGGGCCAATGGGCGTGGCACCACCCATAAAAGCAAAGTTTTGAAATTGATATATCTTGCACAATTTTTTAGCGAGAGTGCTGTAATTTTGTGCATATGTATCTGTTGGTAGTCTACGTGATTGGTCCAAAAATGGGCGGAATCGGACGAATGGGCGTGGCCCCGCCCATATAAGCCAAATTTTTAAATTGATATATCTAGCACAATTTTTTAGCGAGAGTGCTGTAATTGCCCGAACTGAAATAAAAATAATTTGAATAGAAATCAAACAGAATGATTTATATACGATAAAGTATTAAAATAAATTTTATCATATAACTGTCACAAAATGTTGAAAGATAAGAGATATATTAAAATCTTTGGAATATACTTACTTACACTGAAATATTTAGTCACTCTTCTACGACACAAATTCTCATAATAGATCCATACAAAATTTGCTGTACTAAAAGTTAAAAAAAATATTTATGTAAGATATTATTAATAATAGAAACTGATTGTTTTGAAAGTGGCGAAAGTTACATTTTTCATATAAATTGAGTTATCAAAAATAATTTTCTCAAAAAAATCAATCGTGACTTAGATTTTAAAATCTTAAGTTTTGTTAGCAAACAAAACTACGAAAACTTATTAAAAATTACTTCTGTAAAACAAAAGCTAATGCTGCTTATGACATTCTTAACCCTGGTGTTAGATTAGGAAATCTGTACGAATCCTAGATTAAGAGTCCATTTGGTCAACATTACATTTTTCATATAAAATGAATATGGAAGACAATATTTTATATTTATTTTTATTCAATACTTCGTGAAAAGAAAGCAGCTTATTTACAATTATTTTTGAGCAAAAACGCTTATTATTTTGATTTTAGTAAAACAAAAATATTCCTTGGACCAAATTATAAGGCAATATATAAATACATACATATATTTATAAAGGAAACGATACAAAAATTGGACCAAATGGGCCTAATTTAAAAGCAGGTTTAATTATGAAGGAAAAATTTAAACTAAAATTCAAAAAAGGAAAAAATCTTTTTAAATAAACTATATTTTTAAAACTTTTTAACAATAACTTTGATTGTGTGAAAACACGTACTGAACTGACGTTCACATATAAAATATATTTTGTTCTAATACAAATAAAATATATTTGTTCAGAAATACATAATACTTACAAATATTGTTTCCAAATCTATTTCCTTTCAATTCAAACATTCCCATGTAGGTGTATGCTCACTTATTTTTTGCAAGTTATGAATGGCATTCAGCACTGCATTTTTCATATATCCATCACATTTATCTTCAAAGTGATCTAAAATTAAAATAATTAATTTTTTTCTGAAAATAAATCAATTAAAATTATCTATAAACAAAAAAAAATGCTAATAAATTTTATCATATCACAATTGGAAAACGCTGAAAACTAAAAGAAATATTTCAACCGTTCATATATAATACTTAGGTTGAAATATTTTGTAAAATTTGCCACTCTTCTCACAAAAGACCCATTCTAAAATTGTTTTACTAAAAAAATTAAAAAAGATAGTTATATGTATAACATATTATTAATAATAAATTTCTGTATTGCCACAAATAATTTTACATTTCTGCATTATGCGCTGGTATTTTTAATAAATAAATACGTTCAATTAAAATGTGTTTTGTTAATTTTGTAATTGCCAATAAGATTTTTATTTCAGGATAATAATATTATTTTTCACGTACCTAAACATTTTCCCATTGTCTCTTTCAGTATTAAAAAATCTATTACACACATTTTTGTCATCCATTTGGCACAAATCTCTTCACAGGACTTACAAACAAGATCTCCTTCAAAAACGCATGTACATCGCCATAAATAACATACAGCAAAAGTAACTATGACATACGCTCTTCCTTATCACAGAGATCGATGGTGACGCCGACGGCATAACCACATGCATACACACATGTACACGACGGTTTAATTTGTTGTTGTTGCTATGCTTTAGCAAAAATAACTGTTAACAGCCCATATTAAAATTATTTTCGGTGCAATATGCACGTATGTATGCACGTATACTTACATATTCACAGCAATCACATTTTTTCACAATCCGCGTCCCGAAAACAGACAACCGTTTCCTTCCATCGCTTGTAAATAACTGACCAAACAAAACTGATTCTTCTCTCGTATGTATTCTTAAAAATAATGACAATAGTCATAAAATATATTATCAAGACAGCCTTTCCTTTAAGTGGAGCATAGCCTTAAATTTATTACTCAAATATCTCATACTGTTAATTAAGTCCGATTCGGCATTAAAACTATGACATGTCTACGTCGTAGTGTTAATGTAGAAAATCCTTAAAAGTATTGAAATATTACTTAAAATAATGCGGATTGTCACAAAAATAATGATTTTTTTCTTTAACTTAAATGCGTACATTTAAAGAAGCGCGTACACAAAACTAATGATTAGATAGACATTAATTCAAATTCAAAAAACTTTATATTAAGGAAAATTTCGTAAAAAACGTGTAAATTTTCATTATTTTAATGAAAATTGTCATTGAATTGATGTCGAGGTAGCATACTTAATATAAGAATGTGTCATCATTAGTTTTATTACTATTTTTTTTCAGTGTATATATATCCAGTTGACGATTTTAGGAGAGAGGATTCTAGTTGAAATATACAGACGTGAAAGTGATTATCGGAAGTTTTGAAATCGAGTGATTTAGAGTGAGTTGAAGTGTTTTAGTGTGAATAGTGAAGATACCCCAGTTGGTGTCTCAAGTGTTTAGGTGAGAGTTGAAGGTGTCTCAGAATCTCCGGCGAGATTTGAGTTTAGGTGAGGACTAGGAATAGTGACTTTGATATTGATTTAGATTTTTGTTTTGATTTGATTGCTTTTGGATAACGGACTGGAGTAGTTGTGTAGGTGGGGCTGCTGATGCCGGAGGATATGCCGGCACCGATGGGGAGAAGGAGGTCGAAGAGGCTGTCTGTGACGAAGGGGCGTGCTAAGGCTGAGTCACAGGAGATGAGTGTAGACGAGTCGGCGACCACGGATAGCGAGGTGACGCGGATGTCTACGACTGGTGGAGGGCGAGTCCGGCATACGGAGAGTGAGGAGTCGTCGGGAGGCGTAGCTGTCGGCAGGAAGAAGTCGAAGATGGTTGGCGAGGCACCGTCTACGTTGGCTGCTGCGTTGGCTGCTGCTGTTAGGAGTGAGGATGTTGATGCAGGTGTTGCTGCTGCTGGATTTGAAATGGATGGGATTTGAAATCTGGGGCAACGAAGTGGACAGGGCCCAGCTAGTCTAGTTTCGTACAGAAGTCTAAACGGCTTGACCGATCTTCTTGAAATTGTCACAGAATGTACAGGTGGAGGGGGTGCTGCAAATAGGGTACTTGAATTTTCGATATATCAATTGGGCGTGGAAATTTGTTTGTATGTGTGGCAACCCGTATCTAGTCACACACACACACAACCATGCCGACAAGTACACAGCGACGGTAAAAAGAGTGCGGAGCAATAGAAAGAGTTTAGTCTTGTAAGAACTGCCAACCGAGGTTCACGGATTAACTGTGTCATTGAATACAATTAATAAATAAATGTATAAAACTAATTACTCGAGTCGACTTGTTATTTGGTGAAGTTTACAGGTTGTTACAGTGGCGACGAGTGAAAAAAAATAACTAATTTACACCTAACTGTGTGAGTAAAAAAAAAAGATGTTGAAAAACATAAGAAAAAGAACGGTGCCTTAAATATTTGTTTTTTTTTTGCGAAATGGTGATCGCGTCGGAAAAAAACGATGTATGCAATTGTGTGTAAAGAATAGAGAAATGTCGATAAAAGAACGACGGGAAAAAACAGGAGAACAACAGGAAAAAAAGGGAATCAAAACAAAATAATAAGTGGTGTTAAAACGCATTTAGTGAAATGTATAATTAAAACGCATTAGGGTACATACACTATGCGGGCGGAGATCTGACAAAGGTCAGAGGCTGGGTATTAGCCATGTATGTCATCTGACAAATGTCAGAAGCCGTGCTTTGAATGCAGGCTGAGAAAATTTTAGTTATCTGACAAAAGGTCAGAGGCTGGGTGCCGGTAACTGTTTGTAATCTGACAAATGTCAGAGGCCGTGTGATGGGCGCAAGCTAAAATTCGGCAAACTAACACATGTTAGTTGCAGAGAGATAGGAATAATCCTTATTAGATTAAGACCAGTTCGTAGAACGTAAGCTAATAATTAATTTTAAATTTCAGGTGAGGCGCGGATAGGATAACGAA
Organism: Eudasyphora cyanicolor; assembly: GCA_963930755.1. Classification (NCBI taxonomy): domain Eukaryota; kingdom Metazoa; phylum Arthropoda; class Insecta; order Diptera; family Muscidae; genus Eudasyphora; species Eudasyphora cyanicolor. The sequence continues at coordinate 153,543,765 of OZ005734.1, read as the reverse complement.
CATGGCTGACGTAATAAAACCATTTTTGTGTGATTCAATTGAGAAATCATTATTGCGTTCCGAGTGGGAAAAATGGCTGAGGTCCTTCCAAATTTATGTGGATGCAGAAGAGATCAGCTCTGTATTGAGGAAACGCAACAAGTTACTTCATTTTGGTGGTCCTCAACTACAATCGGTGGCATATTCACTGCCGGGAGCTGTAGTTCCATACGAAGAGAAACAGGGAAATGACGTGTTCAAAATTTTAGTTGAGAAACTTAATGAATATTTTACGCCAAAACGAAATTCGGCATTTGAACGACATCTCTTCAGAAACATTGTTCCCTTGGAAGGAGAAAGTTTTAACAAATTTGTTTTGAGATAGAGGAGATATGCCTAAAGGATAAGATTATTGATGTATGGGCATCTTTAAGCCTTAAGCGGAAATTGTTAGAAAATGAGCATAGTTTAGACGAGATTTTGGATGCATGCCAAGTAGACGAACAAATTAGTAAGCAGTCGCAATCAATGTTGGCCAAACCCGACGCAGACACTATCAGTAAGATCGGTTCAAGAAAAATGCGAACAACGTCGAATGTGGCAGATGCGGTCGTATTGACCACGCTGAAAACAGCCTAAACTGTCCGGCTCGAAATATAAAATGCAACAAATGTTCACGCATAGGCCATTTCGCCCGCAGGTGTAGAACGAACATGAAACGATCGTTTGGACAGGGCAGAAACTCTGAAGCGAAGCGGAGGCGCTCTGATATTCGGTCCGTTGATGATGAGGAGCCTGATGATGGCCTCGGGAGACGCCGTAGTGACTGTTTTAGGATAACAAGTGACAGCGAGATGGATGAAGCGGTGGTGTGTCAGATTGGTGCTCACGCTGTCTCGATGATTATAGACTCCGGATCTCGATTTAACCTTATTAGTAACGCAGATTGGCAAATGCTGCAGGGAAGAAAGGCAACAATGTTTAACATTCTTACGAAGTCCGCGAATCAATTTCGGGCATACGCTTCTGAGAAATTACTTAAAGTAACATATGTTTTTGAGGCCCCGATTTCCATTAAAAATAACCCTGAGATGATTGCCACATTTTATGTCATTGAAAATGGGAGACAATCATTATTAGGACGGGAAACGGCTATAGGTTTAGGTTTTTAGGTTAGGGTGGCAGCCGTATTTTTTATACAAGCTCACATAGACCAGTATAGGTCCCTAGTGTTACCACGGGCTGAAATGCCCCTCATCGAAACCAACCTGTTTGATATACAAATTTGTCGATATTACGAATATCGGTACTGGAAAGATCTGTTAGGCTGCCTAGAACAGCCGACCCCAGTATGTCCAGTCGTCGTTTACTCAGAGCGGGACAGTCGCATAGCAAGTGCTCAATGCTCTCCACTTCTTCCTCATCTCCACAGCTTCTGCAGAAGTCATTAGAGTCAATACCCAATCTTTTGGCGTGTTCGCCGATCAAGCAGTGTCCAGTCAGAACTGATACTAACGTAGACAATCTTTGCCTCTCTAGTGCGAGGAGATATTTTGATCTTCTTAGGTCATACCTTGGCCAGATTTGTCTAGCTACCCTGCAGGAGCCGATTTCTGTCCATCTTTCGTTGGACTGCCTGATTGCCTCTTGCCTAAGCCAAAGCTTGCACGTGGATAGTGGCGCACCAATATATGCAAATTCTTCGAGAATTTGTAATGTCGTCCCTTTCCTAGCAAGTTCATCGGCTTTGCAGTTCCCCGGGATATCCCTATGCCCAGGCACCCATATGAGGTGTATGTTAAACTGCTCAGCCATCTCGTTAAGAGATCTGCGGCAGTCGAGGGCTGTTTGTGAATATAGGGATGTTGCCTCCAGAGAATTGATGGCAGCCTGGCTGTCCGAGTAAATGACAACGCCAGTGTTGGCTACTATGTTGCGACTCAGCCACTTGGCTACTTCCCATATTGCCATTATTTCGGCTTGATAGACACTGCAGGTATCTGGTAGTCTGTGAGCTATATCCAATCTAAGCTCTGCACAGTGTACTCCGAAGCCAACCTTTTCATCAAACTTCGAACCATCCGTGTAAAAGTGGAGATGGTTTCTATTACCTGGTTTTCTTCCAACCCATTCATCTCTCGCGGGAATCATAGTGATGTAATTTCTCTCGAAGGTGTACACCGTTGGTATATAGTCCACTCGGTCGGTTACCATAGCACTACACTTTGATATTCTCATGTGACCGTAGTTTTTGTACCTCCACATTGATAGGCAGTTTAATCTTATGGGCGCTTTGGTTGCAACTTCTCCCGCCACAATATTAATCGGCAGTATATGGAGTAGGGCTTGTAGAGACTCAGTCGCTGTAGTCCTTAAGGCTCCGCTTATGCTCAGGCAGGCAGTTCTCTGAACCTTTTTTAGTAGGTTGGTGATGGTTAGTTTGTCAGTTGCCGTCCACCATACCACAATGCCGTATAGCAGTATAGGACGAACTACTGCTATATATATCCAGTGGACGATTTTAGAAGAGAGGCCCCACCGCGACCCTACAGCCTTTTTGCAGGAATATAAGGCGACGTTAGCCTTCCTAACACGTTCCAATACATTAAGCCTAAATAACAGTTTTCTATCTAGAATTATTCCTAAAAATTTTGCACTTTCAGAAAAGACTAGATCTGTTCCATTTATCCGAGGTGGAGGGTGCACATGTGGGACTTTATTCATCCTAGTAAAGAGAACCAATTCTGTCTTGTTTGGGTTTATGCCCAAACCGCTGCTTCTGGCCCATCTAGCCAATTTGTTCAGAGCCACCTGTAGAATGTCTCGGAGGACGTTTTCGAATTTGCCACTCACTCCGATTGCAACGTCGTCCGCATATGCCACGACCTTGCAGCCACAACGTTCTAGATCTAGCAGAATTTCATTCGCCGCTAGGTTCCAAATTAGTGGAGACAGTACTCCTCCTTGTGGGGTCCCTCTGTTTACAAACCTTGTTAGAGTTGTGGACCCAAGACATGCTGTTATGCGTCTTCTGTTGAGCAGACTTTGAATTAGTCTAATCAAACTAAAGTTAACATTAAGATGTGACAGTGCCGCAATTACTGCATCTGAGTGAATGTTGTTAAAAGCCCCTTCTATGTCAAGAAATGCCACCATGGTGAATTCCTTGAAATGCAGGGACGATTCGATAGTGCTCACAAGTTCGTGCAGGTCTGATTCTGTAGACTTCCCCTTATTGTAAGCATGTTGGTTCACTGACAGAAGTTTTGTATCCAGGTTTTCCCTAATGAAATAATCTATAAGTCTTTCCAGACCTTTCAATAGGAAGGAGGATAGGCTAATTGGTCTGAAGTCTTTTGGCCTAGTGTGTGATATCTTCCCCGCTTTTGGAATGAATACCACTTTGGTATCCCTCCATCGATTCGGGATGTATGAAAGCCTGATACAGCCTACATAAATTTTCTCCAGCCAGGGGATAATGTACTTTAACATTTTCTGCATTTCTGCTGGAGTGATGCCATGTGGTCCAGGTGACTTGAATGGTTCAAAGCTATTAATAGCCCAGCTTATTCTGGATCTCTCAGTCAAAAAGCTAGCGACGCTCGCAGTCCACTCGCTCTATTGTTGGTCCTGCTGATCCTCTGGTTCTGTTAGAGAGTTCCCCGGGAAATGTGTGTCGAGCAGTACATTGAGCGACTGCTCGCTGTTTTTGGTCCAATTATTTGCCTCATCCTGCAAGTAACCCACTGTACAGGGTGAAGCTGATAATATTTTCCTCAGCCTTGCGGCGTCGGAGACCTTTTCCACTTCGCCACAGAAGGTATACCAAGAGCGTCTTTGCGCCTTTCTAAGCTCCTTCTTATAGATCTTGAGTTGCTCTTTATAGGCATCCCAAACATTAGCGACCACAGTAGATTTAGCCTTGTTGAATAGCTTGTTGCAGGTCTTTTTCATAGGCGTTAGCTCAGAAGTCCACCATTGGGGTTTAGTTTTACCCTTGTACCTTGTTTTTGGACAGGCTTCTTCAAGGGAACTATTGAATGATGTGGTGATATGCTCGACCAGATGATCCAGACCGGCTTTGTCATTCGGTTCGTACAGAAGTTTGGAGTTGAGGACTTTCCTGAAATTCTTTTCATACCAGTGCCACTTTGTCTTTCTCACATTTCTGTGGACGGCAGGTTCAAGCGCTTTTTCAGCGAGTTTGAACTCAATATAATGGTGATCTGAGAATGAGTGGTCGTCCAGTACATTCCACCCAATAATTTTGTCTGACAGCCGGTCAGTAGCAAACGTTACGTCGAGTACTTCTTGTCTGTCTTTAATTGTAAAGGTCGGTTTATTACCTATGTTACAAATACTTAGGTTGGTAGTTAGAATAAAGTCAAGAAGCGAATCACCCCTATTGTTTATATCCGTACTACCCCAGATAGTATGATGAGCGTTCGTGTCTGCGCCAACAATCAGCTCGACCTCGTCAGATGTTGCTTCTTCTACTACTTCCCTGAATAGAGCAGTCGGTACTACAGCTTCATAAGGCAAGTAACTGGAGACCACCCAATATATGCGATTACCGATCTCCAGACTAGCAGATGTTTGGTCTTTAGCACTTAAATTAGCCAGGAGAAAGATACTTAGATCTTTCCTGGCCAAAATGCAGGTTCTTGGAGTGCCTTCACAGTTGGCCACAAGCAGTTTAAAGTTGGGTGTCCTGATACCGCACACCCTTCCTCCCACTGCGTAGGGCTCCTGTATCAGGACGATGTCTACTGCACCTGTGGACAGGCGCAGCAATAGAGCCGCTGAGGCTGCTTTAGCGTGATGGAGGTTAATCTGTAAAATTCTTACCATCATTGGTAATTGACAGATTAACTTCCACCCCTACAAGGGTGTTATCGAACTCTTCGTCCGTATCATCGAGAAGCGTGTCCCCGCCAGATGCGTCAAAGAGTCCGGAGACTCCCCCCAGCCCCTCTGTGTCAGAAGTAGAGCTTTCGTCCTCAGAGTAGGACGTTACAGATCTCCTGTTAGAGTTGGAGTCACCCGAAATAATGGGCGTGGATACCTCCGCACTTCCAGAAAGCTGTGTTTCAACCGCGGTGGACGACTCACCTTCCGCAGTGGGAACTATATCCTGCTTGTATACCTTCAAGACAATAGTCTCGAAGCCATACTGTAGGGTTGAACTTGCACGTTGTATATGGGAGGTGGATTCAGCGTTAAGGATCAAATTGACCTGCCGCTTTTTACCATCCGCCTCACCCACCTTGCTGATTCTCCAATTATGGGCGGGCAGACCAGGATTGGAATCTTTTATTATTTCTAATATGTCAGCCGGGTTGGAGGGCTCTTCTGTAACCCAGGTGATGGCTCTAGGGTGACTAGGGATGTTGTTTTTTTCAACAATATCCAACTGGGCACCCGACCACACCTCACCCGCTCGACTCAGAGCAGCCTTATACAGGTCTACTGATCTGGCATCACCGAAATGTAAGAGCTTTACTCTCCCCTGATGCCATCCTGCATCGTTGCAGATTGGTGGTGTGCCCGGCATCTCTCTACGGACATCGAGGTAATGAGCCATAATGGCTGATTGCACATGGCTCCATTTGTCCGTGAGGATGGATCCATCCTCACTACTTCTGTCTATAACGGCCATCACTAGACTCTCCTTCGCCACTTCATTGAAGGGCTTGGTGAGTGTCCTGTTGATAGTGACATTTGGGCCTCTTGCCTTTTTCGAGGGCAGGGGTTAATCAGGTGATCTGATTCTTTTGACTTTATTAGCCGTTAACACAGCTGAATTTGTGGCTTTTTCAGCCGGCTGATTGGCCTTAGAAGCATCTAAGACGCCTTTAGCCCAGGTAAGTGACTCTTTTTGTTTTTCGGTAAGAGCCGAAACCTCAACAGCCTCCAACTTCGTCAGAACTCTGAGCGCTATCCGGTGCTCATTGTGTTTCCGTTTTGACGGTCGGACATGACGGTTTCCCCTCAGCGTACCACCTGTTGTGAATACTGGGGGGAAATTTTCACCATGTTTGGTGTGGTCGGCTTTGGCCAAGGCCAACGGACGGACAGTAGGACGATTGGGGAACCCCGCTCCATCGGAACGCGAAGGCATACCCACCAATGAATTTTTTTTTCCGTATTAGCCCGTAATAGGTACTACGATGTAGGCCTTCCAGACTTTGTACAGATTTTGTTTTATTTTTTGCGATTGCGTAATAGGTACTGCGTAATAGATTTTAACTATCCGCTCTGTGCTAAACACGTCCGTTCACTACGACTGATCAGCAACGATCGGAAACGGCTATAAAACTCAACGTTTTGAGACTCGGTTTAAATGTGAATAGAATTGACGAAGTAAAGCCGTTTCCGAGGTGGAAAGATGTGACCGTTAAATTATCCATTGACCCGAACGTAATGCCTGTTCAGCAGCCTATGCGACGTGTTCCAGTTGCTTTGGAAGAGAAGGTAATCGGGAAACTGGAGGTAGCGTTGGCCCAAGACATTATCGAACCAGTCTATGGTCCAAGTGCCTGGATTTCCCCAATAGTAGTGGCATTTAAAGAAAATGGTGATATTAGGCTATGCGTGGACATGCGCAGAGCGAATAAAGCAATATTAAGAGAGAATTACCCATTACCGACGTTCGACACATTTATGACCAAGTTGAGAGGAGCCAAATACTTTTCTCGACTGGACCTAAAGAACGCATATCATCAATTGGAACTCCACGAGAATAGCAGGGAAATAACGACATTTATAAGTATTCGAGGTTTGTTTAGATTCAAACGACTGCTGTTTGGGGTAAACTCTGCTCCTGAAATATTTCAAAGAATGCTCGAGGAACTATTGGCACCATGTCCAAAGGCCTTAAATTACATCGACGACGTAATTATTTTCGGAAGCAGCGAGGACGACCATGACAGAACTGTCCAGGCAGTATGTAAAATATAACGACGTTTGCTTGAACGAGGAGAAATGTGTTTGGAAGACACACAAGCTAAAATTTCTGGGCCACATATTGTCAGACAAAGGCATTGAGGTTGATCCTGAAAAGGTGCAAGTGATATCATCGTTTAGAGAACCCAAAAACAAGGAGGAAATGCGAAGTTTCCTGGGCCTGGTCACATATGTGGGTAAGTTCATTCCGGATTTGGCAGATCGTACTGAGCCATTACGACGCTTACTTAAAACAAATTGCAAATTCAGTTGGGGTGTAGAGGAACAACAAGCTTTTGAGGGCCTGAAACTGATACTGGCAACTATACCAAATTTATCTTACTTTGATCCGAAGCGTAAGACTCGATTGATTGCTGATGCTAGTCCCGTGGCTTTAGGGGCTGTTCTGGTCCAATTTGAGGAGAACAACGATGCCCGTATAATAACGTTTGTCAGTAAGAGCCTATCGGAAGTTGAAAAACGATATTCTCAAACGGAAAAGGAAAGTCTTGCTTTGGTCTGGGCAGTGGAAAAGCTTTATTATTATCTGGCGGGCCTTGAATTTGAACTGGTGACCGACCATAAACCGCTGGAGGCTATTTTTAAACCTACTTCGAAACCGCCAGCCCGTATTGAAAGGTGGCTCTTACGTCTTCAGGCTTTCAAATTCAGAGTGATCTACAGAGCTGGTAAAGAAAATATCGCTGACTCTCTATCCAGACTTTGTCCAACAACGACCACCGACTGTTTCGATTGGAATAGTGAGCAGAGCATTTTTAACGTTATATCAAGCTGTGTACCAACATCACTTTCAATATCAGAAATAGCGGAAAAGAGCGTGGAAGATGAGGATATTGTTGACGTAATGACATGTCTTAGCAGTAACTCGTGGAACTCCGCTAAGTCCAACGGTTTTTATCCTTTTCGTTTCGAGTTGTCGACACTTGGCAGTATACTTTTGCGCGGGACACGCCTTGTTATTCCTAAACCCCTGCGACCAAAGGTCCTTCAACTAGCTCATGAGGGTCATCCTGGGGAGTCGCCCATGAAACGCAGATTGAGGTCAAAAGTATGGTGGCCCCTGATTGATCGCGAAGCGGAAAGTTTTGTTAAAGCTTGCAAGGACTGTCTTTTAGTATCACAGCCATCAAACCCACCACCAATGGACAGACATCCGTTCCCAACTGGTCCTTGGATCACACTAGCTTCTGACCTTTTAGGTCCATTGCCAAATGGACAGTATGTTTTGGTTTTTATCGATTATTATTCGAGGTATATGGATGAAGGAGATATTTTGCAGACTGGGACCACCAAAACACCTGAGGACCGACAACGGGCGACAATATGTGAGCGCAGAGTTTAACCAATATTGTCAGACTAATGGCATAGAACAAATATTGACACCACCATATTGGCCTCAAGCAAATGGAGAGGTCGAGAACATGAATAGGTCCCTGGTGAAACGGTTGAAAATAGCCGCCGCGAATAAGAGGAACGTTTTGGAAGAAATCCAGAAATTCGTCCACATGTATAATGTCACCCCACATAGCACTACTGGTGTGGCTCCAACAAAGCTTATGTTCAACCGCGTCATTAGGGACAAAATACCTGGACTGGAGGATTTAACTGGAGAATTTAATGGCTCTGTCGAAAAAAATGAAGATTGTTTAAACAAGCAGAAGGGAAAGGAACTGGCTGACAAGAAGAGAGGGGCCAAGGAGTCGAATATAGTTGTCGGGGACAAAGTGCTTTTGAAGAATGTTGTTTTTCCACACAAGTTGACACCGCATTTTGATAAGTCCGAATATGTGGTAACGGAAAGAACGGGTAATATAGTAAAGGTGTCAGGAGATGGTAAGACTTTCTGCAGGAATGTTAGCCACATAAAGAAAGTTCCAACAGCTACCATGCCACTGCCGCCAGAAGCGTCGGTCTTGGCTGCGAAAACTGTTCCTGATTCCACAGATTTACAGTCTTTCTGCAGGAATGTTAGCCACATAAAGAAAGTTTCAACAGCTACCATGCCACTGCCGCCAGAAGCGTCGGTCTTGGCTGCGAAAACTGTTCCTGATTCCACAGATTTACAGTCTTCATCATCAAGTGTTCAGCAGCTTCCACATATGTCAGATCCCGTTATTCGAAGGCCGAGTGAGGACTCCAGAGAAAAAACGTTGGCCAGTGGAGAGGACCTTAGGGTCCGTCTTAAAAATATTGGAGGGATGTGGCAACCCGTATCTAGTCACACACACACACAACCATGCCGACAAGTACACAGCGATGGTAAAGAGAGTGCGGAGCAATAGAAAGAGTTTAGTCTTGTAAGAACTGCCAACCGAGGTTCACGGATTAACTGTGTCATTGAATACAATTAATAAATAAATGTATAAAACTAATTACTCGAGTCGACTTGTTATTTGGTGAAGTTTACAGGTTGTTACAGTATGCATTTAGTAACAGTTTATTCGATTGGCCAAAAAATGGTCTGGATCGGTCCAATGGGCGGCCATAAAAAACAAATTTTTAAATTGTGATAATTGTATATAAGTCACATTTTGAAATTGAGATATCTTACACAATTTGTTAACAAAAGGGCTGTAATTTTGCGCGTATGTATCCGGTGACAGTCTACGTGATTGGTACAAAAATGGCCGGGATCGGGGTATATGTATCTGGTAACAGTCTACGTGATTGAAAAACAAATGGGCTGGGTCGAAATAATGGGCGTGGCCTCGCCCTTATAAGCCAAATTTTTAAGTTGATATATCTTGCACAATTTATTAGCGAGAGTGTTGCAATTTGGTGTATATATATCTGGTGGCAGTCTACGTGATTGGCCCAAAAATAGCCGGGACCGGACCAATGGGCGTGTCCTCGCCCATATAAGCCAAATTTTGATTTTCAGATATCTTCAACAATTTGTTAGGAGAGTAATGTAGTTTTGTGTATATGTATCTGGTGGCAGTCTATGCTATTGGTTCAAAAATGGGCGGGATCGGACTAATGGGTGTGACCCCGCCCATATAGCCAAATTTTGAAATTGAGGTATCTTGAACAATTTTTAGGAGAGTACTGCAATTTTGTGTATATGTATGTATCTGGTGGCAGTCTACATTATTGGTTCGAAAATGCACGGGATAGGACTAATGGGTGTGGCGACGCCCATATAATCCAAACTTTGAAATTGAGATATCTTGCACAATTATTTAGTGAGAGTGCTGCACTGTACATAGTATATATATATATATATATATATATATATATATATATATACATTTCAAAAGTTTGATCGATTTTCTCCAATCGCAAAGCTAAATTGTTAAATTTTTTTATTTATTTGTATTAGGGTGTAACAAAATCGACTGCAAAGGGAATCCCGAGCGCGGCTTTTCATATCGAAGATATAGGACTAAAAGTAAAAATCCCATTTTTGGGGATTTTTGATGTATTTTTTGGGAATTGAGGGATTTTCCATTAGAAATTTCCACATGCTGCGTTTGATTATTATTCCTAATATCGAAATAAAGAACTTTAAAAAAAAATATTCGAAATATGTATATACATTTTTAAGAATTTTATGCCGTGTTTTCGTTTCTGTCTATATGCAAAATATTTGTTTTAATTTTTCCCTACCTTCTTGTACTTATTGGTTATTATATCAGTCAATATGCACTGATTGCTTGTAGATCACATGTTTTTATCAAACAATAATACAATTTAGTAAGATTTACCTTTCAGAAAATATTGTTTTATGGCAATATTTCTAGGAAACCCTTAATCATTGACAGGTATAAAAATATTTGTTGCAATGTTTATTTAGCTAATAATATTCATTCATATATGATTTTTGTACATGTATCAGGTAGAAATGTCAGGTATATTATTGTTTTTATATAAATATAGCATCTTCGAGAATGTATATCATTACCAAATTTGCAAGTATGGCGTTTAAGAACTCGTCACTATTTTTTATTTTGTGTGAAATCCCATTTCACACTTTTGAGGAAAAAGTCCGTAGAGTAGTAGAATTTATCGAAGGATCCTATAAAATTAAAGTATTAAAAAGCGAAATCACAAAAATACAAAAATTTGTTAAAACATTTGATGTAAAGTGGACAACAGCAAAATCGAGTTCAAAATTTCTTGAAAAATATTCAGATTGGCTCGAGAACAACATAGATTTAACAGTTTGTACTTCATATGTTGGTCCACCCCATAAACCTTACGAAGATGTATCGACAAGAACTAAGAAGAGGCGTTTGTCCAATAATCTTTTGGCAATGACTACTGAAGAAATTACGGATACTTTTAAGGCAATGTTGAAAAAAGAGAAACAACCAACTGATGCTTTAAAAATTGCCGGTGTTCTTCAAACAGCATCACCGAAACGTCTAAGGGGAATTGTTGAGAGTATTTCGACACCATCATCTAAGTCAGTTTTTACGGATGAAGAAGCACTTGCTCTTATGCTACAACTGGGACTCAGCAAAGACAACTACAACACACTTAGGAAGGCATTGTCAGAAAAAGGAGTCGATGTCTTACCTTCATATAACAAAATAAAGGACAAAAAGAAGTCTATTATTCCTTCACCGCTACAAGTTTCACCAAGTGGAGTCAGTATTGGTCTTCCTAACCTTCTGGAAAATACAGCATCGAGAATAGTTTCCAGTCTTACTACAGAACAGCTGAGTACAATGGATAATTGTGACTTGCAACTTATGTGCATGTGGGGATGTGATGGCTTATCAACCTAAATTCAAACGAGTATCAACAAGTCCGAGCGAGACAGATTATAGAAGTGTGTTCACGGCATCATTAGTTCCCCTCAGATTAAGAGAGAGGGAAGACACGGATTGTCCCTCAACTAGTTTTGATGACATTTGGATAAATTCGACTCCAGGATCAAAAAACTTTTGTAGACCAATAATGTTTGAGTATACAAAAGAGTCGGCTAACAACACACAAAACCTGGTTGATCATATCGAGAAGGAAATCCTAGACATGGATTATTCAGATTATTTTACAGAAATAAAATAAAAAATTTATATTACAGAAATAATATAAGAAAATAAATTATTTTTCTCAAGAAGTGGGTCTTTCGCTTACAAAATGGGTATACACAAATTAAGGCAACAAGAGTCCCACCAACATATTATAAAGGCCGATATCTTTATCCTTCGGACTCAATTTTATGATTGTTCTTGTTACTAAATTTTATTATTGTTTGATAAAAACATGTAATCTACAAGAAATCAGTGCATATTGACTGATATAATAACCAATTATTACAAGAAGGTAGGGAAAAATTAAAAAAAAAATATATTGCATATAGACAGAAACGTAAATACGGCATAAAATTCTTACAAATGTATATATTTCGATGAATTTTTTTTAAAAGTTCTTTATTTTGATATTAGAAATAATAATCAAATGCAACATGTGGAAATTTCTACTGGAAAATCCCTCAATTCCCAAAAAATATATCGAAAATCCCCAAAAATGGGATTTTTACTTTTAGTCCTATATCTTCGATATGAAAAGCCGCGCTCGGGATTCCCTTTGCAGTCGATTTTATTACACCCTAATAGAAATAAATAAAAAATTTAACAATTTAGCTTTGCGATTGGAGAAAATCGATCAAACTTTTGAAATTTATGTAAAAAAGTTCCAAATCTGAGAAGGGTGGCAACCACACCAATTAAAATTTTGGCTTCGGATTTTCTCTAAAAGATTCTGTGAAACGTCTCCTTTAAAATTAGTATAAATATATTGATATACTTTGTGTAACAAACTTTTTCCACAAGACCTAAAAACAAATTGGACTTTTTTCGCCAAAAAATCTCCAAAAATTACAATTTTAAAAAATTTTACTTTAAAGGGCCATAACATTCTTATTTCTTGACATTACTTATCGATTCTTTTTTTCATGATAAACTCCAAGGCAAAGTCCGCGAAAAAATGAAAAGTTCAAATTTAAAATCCACATATCTCAGAAACTGTACAAGATATCTTCAAGCTATAAAATGTTTATTGTAGGTCTGGTCTAGGAATAGCCACTCAAATCGGACATTCAAAAGTTAGAAGCCGATTAAAATTTTGTATACCAGAGGTGGTCAATATAGGGGCCCAAGTTCAGAACTTAAACTCTCTAACACCTCTTGTATACACACCTAACATTTCATCGCCATACGATAAGTGGTTTTGAAATGGCAGAATTATGTAATTTTTTTTCTATTTTAGCCCAGTGTGCTACGTAGGGCTCCTGTATCAGGACGATGTCTACTGCACTGGACGGGCGCAGAAGTATAGCCGCTGAGGCTGCTTTAGCATGATGGAGGTTAATCGAATTCTTACCATCAGTGGTAAACGACAGATTACCATCCTCCCCGACAAGGGTGTTATCGAACTCTTCGTCCGTATCATCGAGGAGCATGTCCCCGCCAGATGCGTCAAAGAGTCCGGAGGCTCTCCTCATTCCCTGAGTGTCCGAAGTAGTGCTTTCGTCCTCGAAGAAGGACGTTACAGATCTTCTGTTAGAGTTGGAGTCACAAGAAATAATGAGCGTGGGTAAGTCCGCACTTCCAAAAAGCCGTGTAGCAACCACGGTGGACGAATCGCCTTCCGTAGTGGAAGCTTTATCCTACTTGTATACCTTCAAAACTATAGTCTCGAAACCATATTGCAGGGTTGCACTTGCACGTTGTATATGGGAGGTGGATTCAGCGTTAAGGATTAAATTGACCTGCCGCTTTTGCCCATCCGCCTCACCCACCTTGCTAATTCTCCAATTACACTATGCAACAAACAAATTTTTTTGTCTCAGACTTAAAATTATTTTTTTGTATATTTATAAAACCAAAAACAAAATTTTTTTATGGATAAATTTTTTTTAAAAAAAAAATTTATTAAAAATGCTATTATCGTCGAAGGTACCCTTAGTATTTGCACTATAATTTTTGGAGTATATGCCCGATCAGGTCGACTTATACGTAAAGTTGAAGCTATTAATGTGGGCTACCCATATTGGAAATATCTCTTTCACTTAAAAACAGTGGTTTAGTAACAGTCATTAAACAAATTAGAAAAAGTAGATTTTTTCACAAAAAATCCTGGGACGAAAAAAAACATAAAAAATAGAAAAAAAATATTTATTTTATTTTTTAAAAGTTTGCATCCTAGCGAAGCAAATAATGCCTATTTGATAAAAATCTATGGATAAATCTAGAAATTATATCCCTTTTGTTAGAGGTCCAATCTGTTTACTTAGACAAAAATAGCAGTCTGTATGGTGAATGAAAATTAAAACGTTTTATTCCACAAAACATTTTTTTAATTACTTATTTTCCGCAGATGTAGCAGAAATTGTCGGGATCATTTACACATTGAAAAGTTCTTTGCTTTTACTCATACTTCGAAATATAATAATATTTTTCAGAAAATCGACTTATCTCTTTAAGGCGCTGAACTAATTAAACTAAATTGAATTAATTTATTAATAATAATTTCATTCATAAATTCCGTACATATAATTTTACTACCTGTGTATACGACTGGGATGTCCATGCCCCTAAAAGGCGTAACTGAATGAAACATCATAAATAAAAAACCACAAATATTGTTGAATGACCCTCTACCCGAGCGGATGACTGAACAGTTCAATATTCACCTGATATGGGTGCCGGGCTACAGGGATATACCAGGGAACTGCAAGGCAGATGAACTTGCACGACTAGAAACTACCTTACACACTCCAGTTAACCTGGAACATATGGGCATTCCTCTAGCAACCTGCAAGCTCCTCTTAGAGATAGTGCACTTACGGCAACTAATGACAGGTGGTCACTCGTCAGGAACTCCACACATTACAGGCTGATGTGACCCGGCCTAGACTCAAAACGCACCAAAGCACTGCCGTTGTCGAGAACGGACGTCTCACTTATTGTGTCTGTCACGACAGGCCACTGTCTTATTGGACGGTAGAAGCTGTGCAGACGAAGAGGATGAGGAATTAATAGAACACCTTCTGTGTCTGCTCTCTCTAGAAGGCGGTATACCATCTTGGGCTCTTATTTCTTGGAGGAGTTACCTAACTTGGCTGATGTTGGCATCCGCCAACTTTTGAGCTTTTTAAAGCTATCAAATTGGTTCAACGTGAGGGGATAGGGATAACTTATGTTTTCCTTTACGTCCGTGTGGTAACACAATGGACTGAATAGCTAAGTGAGTCTGGTTTAGAGGCTGCCACTATTAAGTTCACCTAACCTACTTTATTTCCGAACTTCTTTTAATTTTCAGAATGTTATAACGAAATGCTAACTTAAATTTTAGCTTAAAAAGCGCAATAATATAAATATATACGTTTGCTAGGTTAGGTATCGATATCGACCTAAAAACCTACGTTTGCTTAAACATTTTGGCACAATTTTGTTATTCTTACTGCTACGGAAATTTAGTAAACCATTCTATAGAAATGATATTTATGCTGAGTATGAACATACATTAGTGTGCAATTCGAAACTGTGACAAAGTATTCATGTTTGAGTCCAATTGAGGTTAATGTATCAACGTTGTCTATTAATGTTGGGTAGGTGATCGCGTAACTCGCGTGTAATAGCAACAGCCACACGAGTTACTAATTCAGCTAACTGCAGAGGCGCGTGCAAAGGCAACAGCAGAAACAACATCAACATGGGTAGAGGAGTTAACTTAAGTAATGTTTAGTTTTTAGTCTTAATCAAGTACTCAAATAAACTAGGTGCATAGCACCGATAAAAAATGTGCCTAGCTTTTTAATTTATATACTGTCAGGCCTATTCTTTAAATCAAAAAAATTGCTAAATCGAAAAATTTATTTATAAAAAATTATTAAATTGTAGCAATTGCATTGCTTTCTTGTAATTCCCAGAATCAATAATAAAGACACGATCGGTTTCCATGCTTCGATGAAGTATTTTGTGGTTTTGAAACTTTTGTTAATATACATTTTAGACAAAATGTACATTTTGCAACATAAAACTTATGATTGGTCTGATTTAAGCAAATGTGCTTAAAATTTTACCATCAGCTTTAAAAGGAATTTAACAAGGAAAAATATAATGATCGCCTTTGAGTTGTTATTATTGTAACAGAAGTAAAGAAATTATTTTTAAACAAGTACGAAAGTTCAGTAGGGTAAACCGACTAATGAATCCCCTCAACTTGAGTCCCAAAAAAATATTAGTAAATTAATTTTTTTTGTTTTAATCAAATTATTATCAATCTAAATTGCATTTAATTACTTTAAAGTATGTACTGTTATTAAAGTTCAAAGCTGTTAACTTTTTTTTGGAAAATTGTCCATTTGTGTGGGGGTTACCAAAAGGGGCGTGCCTATAACTGCCACTTTTCTCTAGACTCTAGGTACTATAAAAGTATTGCACTGTACGAAATTTCAAGTATTTGTATGCACTGGTATTAAAGTAAAAGCTGTTAACTTTTGGTACAAAAATGTCCATTTGTGTGGGAGGTACCAAAAGAGCGTGCCAAAAACGCCCACTTTTCTCTGGACTCTTGGTACTATAAAAGCATTACACTGTAAAAAATTTCAAGTATTTATATGCACTGGTATTAAAGTTATAAGCTCTTAACTTATGGTGTAAAATTAACCATTTGTGTGGAAGGTACCAAAAGGGCCGTGCCAATTAAAGTTAAAAGCTGTTATTTTTTCGTACAAAAATGTTCATTTGTGTGGGAGGTACCAAAAGAGCATGGCAATAATGCCCAGTATTGTAGGTACTATTAAACCATTACACAGTACAAAATTCCAAGTCTTTGTATGTACTGGTAATAAAGTTATAAGCTATTAACTTTTGGTTTTAAATTGTCCATTTGTGCGGGAGGTACCAAAAGGGGCGTGGCAACTTCGCCCATTTTTCTCGAGGTAATAGTGACTTCCGAATCTTTGTATGTACTGGTAATAAAGTTATAAGCTATTAACTTTTGGTTTTAAATTGTCCATTTGTGCGGGAGGTACCAAAAGGGGCGTTCGCCCATTTTTCTCGAGGTAATAGTGACTAATAAACCAATACTATGTGTTGACAGAACAAGATATCCAAAATAATCAATATAGATAAGCCAACACATATTTTAAGCTGTTATAGCAAATTACAAATAATATGCTATCAAAAATCATTCTGTTAAGTCATGTTATTAAAAAAATTAATTGCTTATCACATATAAACGATTTCTTATTATTTTCGTAACTGTTTTGTTAAAGTAAAATGTTAATAAAAAGTGAGACCCTTTTTATGCAATAACGACTTTTTGAAAGACTTTATTTTTCGAAAACGACTTTTCGTGCAACCTTTTTAAATTTGTCAACGGTAACCCTGAGATAGAGTTGTTACAAAAGAAATGACAAAATGAATATATATACATAGTATGGAGGGTATAAGAATGGACCGATATTGGTCATTTATAATGGGAAAGTTTTGGACACTCATAGCTTCTCCGACCATAGATATATTAGCTTCTGCTTGAATGCGAAGCCTCCTGATACCGTCTTCCCACCCATTATAAGGAAGGCTGATTGGGAAAAATTTAGGCACATCTTCAATAGGTCTCTTTAAAAAAGTCCTGCAATGAAAATGCAAACTATCCGGGATATAGAAGAAACGGTGGAATGAGTCACAATTTAGAAAAAATTTTGAGTTTTTGGGTTTCACGAAATTTCTAATTGCTCTCTAACGGCTGAACCGATGTTTGCAAAGTTTACCTTTTTAAAAGAGGACACAACGCACCATCTTATGTTGGGAAGTTCATATGTGATACCTGCCCAATTCAAATTTGCTCGAATGAAGTCATTATATTAATGTCTTCTGAAAGTGATTTATCTGATAGTGTAGGCATTTTCAATGGCAAAAATTATATTTAAATAACATGTTTTTCAGATTAATTTGTTGTTGAAAGTTCAGTATTAAGCACTTATTAACATGATGACTACAAACTTAATGTAGAAATCAAGACGGCTCTTTCAAAGATAACCAATAACGCAGAAAAAATTCAGCTGCTGCTATTAATGCTAATGCGGTAAATGCTCGTTCTACGGAGACTTGTGTAGCCGGGACTCCGAGTATAACTTGAAGCAGTTCATATAATTGTGGCTCGTCAACTGTTTTGGGTGACCACCATTGCATAATGTCCGTACTGCAAGACTCCCGCCTCGATAAAATTAATCTAGGAAAAAATATTTTTTCCACTAACATAAAAACGTTAAATTTTTTAAAAATGTTACCTTCGTAACTTTTGCTTTATATTGATTGAAGTAATTAGTTCAGCAGATGGTTCGGTTGCACATTCGGCATCTGACTAAATAAACAAGTCTTATTCTGATGTCGGTCGAAGAGGTGTTGGAGTATTTTCTACTACGGAGTGGGATGACCCATGGTTTTAATGATATTCCATAACCTAACAATGTGTATTTCTGCGCTCTTGTGCAGCTCAGCCGTAAAGTAAGCTGATCCAACAAAGTTAAATCTTGGATCAACTTGCACTGCAGAACGAAATGCATCATTGTCAAGTAACTTCCGTGTACGCTTTTCCATAAAAAGTATAATATCATTCGAGTATTGGTTATTCTCCAATTTACTCAACTTCATCCAACCAACTTCTATAAAAATTACCTATAAAGTTTGTTTATTAAGCGATTTATATGAAAAATAAGGTTCAGGTGCTTGCACTCTTACCTATTATTAGTTGTTCCCCTTGCAATTTTTTTGTTAAAATGAAAAGCGGATGAAATCCTTCAATAAATTGGTCAAGGAATTACCATCCATCTTCTTCAAAATTCATTTCTACATGGGACTCAGCAAGGTTTATGTAAAACTCTTTGTTTTTCTTTAGGCTGGCCAACATGACATAAGACGTACCCCTGGGATTTACTTTTCTTAACCACATAGCGAATATTTGTTATATGTTATTATTATATTTATTTGTTTTCAACACGTCATGAACAACAAGTTGTATGGTATGGGCCGCGTATCTTACTGTAGAAAATAAGATCAAAAATTCTTAAATCGTCATTACAATTGTCGTTCTGCTCACGATCTACTTCAGAAGCAGAGCTATTGAATTCATTTTCTGGTAATTAAATTTCTTGTGATGAAAATCGGTTTTCAAAACAGTTTTCAAAAGAAATTTCCTGCTCTTCCTCCAACAGTTTGGAAGCCTTTATCATATTTGCTCCATTATCCACTGTGCAGGAGTATATGTGTTCAATTGGAATGCAGTATGTTTCTTGAGAACTTCTATCATACCCAGTGTTTGTATGATAATTTTTCCTGATAAGTATATCGAGAGCTTATATTCAAAACCCTCTATCTTCAATTTTTGCAAAAATGAGATTTTTATGTTAAAATATTCGGTAAAATAAGACGCATCTATGGTACTAATTTGGAAATAAAAAAAAAACAAAACTTGAGATTTTATGGTCATTTTTGTAATTTCTCTATCTTACACACTTATTTTTTCTGAATGCAATACCCTCTATCTCTTCATATAATTTTTGACTATTTTTTTTTTGTTTTTTTTTTTCTTCTAAAAGACGGTTCTTTGATGAAAAGAGTATGCTAAACCCGAATTTGGTTAAATTTTTTTAGTCGAAGCTTTAGTTTTCAAATTATGACTATTTTTATATCTAACCTGTGATTCCACAAGAATACCATTTTCTATGACAATTTGAAAATGGATTAAAAAATGAACCCCAAGAAATACTTAAATAAAAAATTAATCATTAATTCATTGTTATTATTATTTATTATTTTTATTATAATATGTATAATATAAATTAAAAAAATTTGTGGAATTCATAAATAAATATTTTTTTACTATGCAAAACCCTCTATCTTTTTTTATACATGAAGAATTTTTGAATAGCAATACCCTCTATGTTCCATAAAATGGCTCGTGGCGCAAATATTAAAAAAAATATTATTTAGTAGTTCACGTAGTTAGGTGTAATAAACATTGTAGAACAAACAATTTTAATTTTCTTTAAAATTAGGGATATAAACGGTTTTTTGGCTCTACTGAACAATTGTGTTTTTTAAGATAGAGGATATTGAATATAAACTGTCGATATAATTTTAATTTAATATTTCTAAGAAAATTGCAATTGATATACCATTCTCGCAATATTGTGCGGTAATTCCCAAAACGCTCTTTCCAAATCTTATTGAGCTGTCTACTTTTATAGATAACATTTTCAGTTTGACATCTTGTGCAATTAAGTCCCTTACATCTTTCGCAGCTTTATCAATTTTTCCAACAATGTTAGATGAATTAATACGAATTCCAATAGCATTGCACATTGGATCAACAATTGTTTTAAATCCCCTTGAATCAAACAGTTTAAATGGGACATTATTGATTGATATCAATTCTACACAACCACGGATTAATGTTTTTTCATCCATGCTAATTTTAATTTTTTTTGTATGGATTTTTAATAGTTCGCTCTGCAGAAGTTGAAGGTGTTGCATTGCTATTTTGTCCTTCTTCTAAATTCACAAGTTTTAAAATGCCAGCAACAGTTTTATGAAAGCATATTATGTGCCGTTTTAAATTTGAGATTACAAATTGTCCACTTAATTTTTTTCACAGTTGTCAATTTCACAAATCGTCCTATTTTCTTTACTTTCAGAACGAAAATATTTTCGCGTTTCATTATTTATTTCTTTATTGTTCATTGTAATATAATAGAATATATGTGTAAACTTTTAAAAATAAAATAAACCCAACTAATTGCTACGCACAAGCGCTCTGTATGAGAAAAACTGAAAGAGTACTCGGGCATAGTATAATCTGCTCGATTTCGAGCGTATTTTACTCGCACTCGAAAACGAGCAAAGCATATGCACTCTTATTCAAGTGGCAGAGAAAAAAGAGTATACTCGATTTGTTTTTTCACTCGCAGGAGTACTCGCGCTCGAATTCGAGCTAGTTTCACTCTCTACTCGAATTCGACCGAAGATTTCGGAGCTCTGCGTAAAACAGTTTTATTGCTAAATCACAGTCACATCACTTGAGTTCCCTAAAGAGCAATTAAGAAGAAGGAGATTTTTTAATAAACTTAAATTGTTCGGAAAATTACGCATTCAAAATTTAAGATGCTGTACAGCTTGTACAGTCTTATCACTGGCCAAATAGCCAGCCTATACTTCATCCTTATGTTATGTATCACAAAAATTAATCTGACATCGACAATAATTGCTTGGTTGTAATATCCGAGGAAGAGAAACATGATGTATCATCAGTACATCTATTCAACAAAAAAAAAATGATTCGACACCTAAAAGAAAAATAAAGCGACGTACTCGTAGTTAAAAGGCTGATTTTCTTCTCAGATTAATGTGCTGCACAATATAAAAATAAATTAAATTTTTAAAATTTATTAAACTACAACGCTGACTTTGGTATTGAAGCCGAATTAGCGAACTCTCATGAAAAAGGTGAATGTGACGGAGTTGGTGGGGCTGTAAAGAGGATGGCATCTCGCGCTAGCTTGCAACGACCCAATTATGTTGTATGAATGGGCCCAGCAATCATGTAATAATATTTATTTTGAATATTGCTCAAAAAAACAACACTAAACAAAGGAGATGAGGTTACAAAACTGCTTTAGAAAAGCTAAAATGATTAAAGGTACTCGAAAATACCATTATATTAAACCCACTAGAAATAAATACTTATATTGTAAGGAATATTTTTGTTTTCCTTAATTTTCAATATGTTACAAAGCTTAAAGTTAATGCTAAAATATTAAGTTTTAATTATTTTGTTACATTCGAAGTACATTACCATTAAGTAATTTGTATAAACAACATTTAAAGTTTTACAAATTTCCCTGTTTTGAAATGTTTTATATTTTTTCCCAAAAACCTTTGGTCGTTATTAAAAAAGCTTACTCATACATATTTTGACCAGATATCACAACTTTAATATACATACATACCATGTCGGAGCGATATATAGTTCGTGCAGAAACAGAAAAAAACGTCAAAAATTGCCAGACCAGTCGTAGTATTTCGTCCATAACATTTACAAATATTGAGTCTCCAAAAATCCAATTGCTGTTTTGGATTTGTGAGAGTCTGACGCATCTTCTGGATTTGAAGAAAAAATCGAAAGAGGAGCAAAATTTTTTTTAAATAAGGTAAACTTTGCAAAAATTGGTTCAACAGTTCGCGAGCAATTACAAATTTCATGAAACCCATAAACTCATTTTTTTAATTTTTCTAAATTTAAAATGCCCATAAAATTTGTTTAAAAATTTTTTTTAAATAAAATAACAGTGAGATCTTACTTTTACCTATTTATAACTGTTTAGAAACATTTTAGCCACAAATGATCAACATAGTTCGATACTACGTCCAGTGAGAAATCACTGGGAATGCTCCTGGATACACATTTCCCGGGCAATTCTGAAGTGGCATTGAATACTTCAGTTGTAGTGCAGCCATCAGAGGTTGCCAACGAGATTGTAACCGAATCTAGAATTCTTTGGGCTATCAAAAGCTTTAAACCTTTTAAGTTGCCAGGAACAGAAAAAGTCTCGCCGGCGAAGCTACAAACAGTGACTGATACAATTGCTCCCTGGCTCAGAGAGATTTACACATGTTGTTTTCATCCCAAAGAGGGAAAGCCGTCCCACACTGGAGCTAGGGATTTCCGGCCAATTAGACTAGCGCCATTTCTCCGTAAAACTTTAAAGAAATTAATAGACAGTAACATTAGGACAAAAATGTATCACAGACTACTGTCCACTCAACAGCATGCCTACAGCAAGGGCAATTTCACCGAACCCGCCATGCATGATCTAGTTAGCTTTATTGAATAATCCCTCTCTGTTAAAGAAAGTACTATGGTTGGTTTCTTAGATATAGAGGGGGTCTTCAATAACATAAATCCATACCGAAAATATTTTCTTCGTACTATTTACGAAAAATTCTTCATATTATTTACGAAGATTTTCGTAAATTTCATTCATATTATGAAGAATATTTTACGAATTTACAAAGAGGTTTCTTAAGAAATTGTCATAAAAGCTTCGTAAAATTATGTTGATACATGTTATGAAAATATTCTCATTTTGTATGAAATGACGTCTTAACATATTCGTAATTTTTGTGAGTTCGGTCGTGCGAACCTGAAAATAAGCGCTGCAGAAGCAAAATATTAATGTTGAGAAATACCAAAACAAAAATCAATTGTGAATCTTGACTTATGGCGAATTCTTTTCTGGAAAAAAGTGCAACATTTGCATTGCCCTTTTTCCGAAAACGGCACTTTTGTGATACTTTTTTGAAATTTGGTAATTAAGTTACTCGAATTTAGCACAACTAAAATTTCAAAAAAGTGATATTATAGTGCAGTTTTCGGAAAAAGGGCAATGCAAGTGTTGCACTTTTTTGCAGAAAAGAATTCGCCATTAGACAACGGTTGAGACTACATAAAGGTGACGTCCAGGAAGCAGCTTATAGAAAGACAAATTGATTTGGTTTTTTAATATAAAATTATTCTTGACCTCCTAATAATGGATTACTTGCGGTGTACTGACATCGAAAGAATTCAAAGGAGATACACAAAAGTTCAGCAAGAATTTGCTGAAAATAAAGGTGTGTTGAGAAATAACGTCACTTCGTCAGAGGTGTATTTCAACGTGCTTGTTTCTGATCTCATAGCAGTTAAAGAAGAAATAGGCCATTGGTTTGACGAGGTTGCTAAGGAGAAAGAGCTCAAAGAAGAATTGATAAAGATGGCTAGATTTATAAGAGTCATATATTCGGATACGCAAGACGATACAGCCAATAAGTCTACACGAAAGAAGGAATGTCTGGAATATGTGTATGGAGAATGCGCCAACATATTTCCCAAAATGGGTCTACAAGTGACATGGTTGCAAGGGAGCTTGTAGAAGACATCCGTGAAGCATACCGCTGTGCCCTTCACCTTATTGAGGAGCGGTTGGAAAATAGTGTGTGAAGAAGAAGAAGAAGCTGAAGATGCAGAAAATAAAGATATGAATGAAGATTTGCAACGAGAGGACAATTGTGAAAATAAAACAAGTAAGAAAGTTTCAGTCGGGTAAACCGACTAAGGTATACCCTCACTTTGTGAGTAATGTAATATTGAATATTACTCGAATTATTCTGTCAATTTGTGTGGGAGGTACCAGAAGGGGTTTATCAAATACACCTTTTATTTTGCTGAACATTAGATACTTTAAATTCATTGCACTGTGCCGACTTATAAGCATTTATGTGCACTGGTATAAACGTTTTGAGACATTAAATTGTGGTATGATTTGGGCATTTTGTGTGGGAGGTACAAAGAGGGGCGTGGCAATAACGCCCACTTTTCACAGGGCTATAGACACTATAAAAACATTACACTGTACAAAATTTCAAGTATTTTTATACACTGGTTTTAATGTTATAAGCTGTTAACTTTTGGTGCAAAAAGGTACCTTTGTGTGGGAGGTACCAAAAGGGGCGTGACAATAACACCCATTTTTCCCTGGACTGTAGGCAATATAAAAGCATAATACTGTACAAAATTTCAAGTATTTTTATACACTGTTATTAGTGTTATAAGCTGTTAACTTTTGGTGCAAAATGGTGCATTTGTGTGGGAGGTACAAAAAGGGACATGGCGACTTCGCCCATTTTTCTCGAGTTGATAACGACTAATAAGCTAATACTATGTGTGGAATTTCAAAAGATTCGAATAAGTAGTATAGCAGTTATTAAAGAATCATTTTAACCCTTTGTGGGGGAGGTACTAGAAGGAGTGGACCAATATGGCCCATCTTCGAACTTAGCCGGAGATAGAAAAAAATATTACCACATACCAAATTTGAGGTCAATCGGTTACTCCTTTCGAGAGTTATCGTGCGCACCAGCCAGCAGACAGACAGACAGACAGACAGACGGACATTGCTCATTCGACTTAAAATGACCCAAAACGGATTTCCTCCGAACATACTTAGAGTCTTAGGTCACTCCTTCGACGTGTTACACTTTTTTCCGTAGCAAATGATATATACCCTCGTCACACTAAAGTGAGGGTATAAAGAGAGAATGAATGAATGAAGAAGTAAAAAACCAAGAAGAAAAAGATTATAAAGAAGTAATTGACTCTAAGAATTATAGGGAGGATGAGGTAATACAGAAAGAAAAAGATAATGAGAAGGATGAGATGATGATTGTGGCAGAAAAACAAGAAATAGAAAAGGAAAAAACTCGGGAAGAAAATCAGATGGTAACGCGAAAGAATACGATGTCCAGCATTATATTAAAGAGGACGCATTGCTATCGAAGGAAGATGTCGGGAAAGGCGACTATGTAGAAGAAAAGAAGATTATTATTGAAGCTGATAATGGAAAATCTGAGCAAACGACTGAAACTGAAGAAGAATACAAAATTGACATCGTAAATGATGCGAAGAAGGAAGAGACCAGACAGATGAGAGATGCTCCTAGGAGGCGACATGCTGAAAATTTTAATTTGAATTTTTTATAGTTATATAATTTATGTGCAGTACATTTATGATTTATTAGTAGTTGAGATATATTTTACTGCTCTCAAATCTATGTGGATCACTTCAAGCCCGGGTATATGTTCAATGAACATGCTCTGTGCCGCCGTTTTAGGTGGCACCAAATACATACTTAGACACGACAGAATGATAATATTTTAGTTGCTGATAAAGTGGTTGTGTTTTGGGAGTGATAAGACAGCACATATTCGAAGGGACATGCGTAGCCATGAGGCTGAGAGATGTACCTCATATGATAGCAGAAAATTCTGCAAGAGGGCTAAATGTAAAAACCCTCATGCGGACTTGCTCCGTCTCGTTTCTTCGTAGTTTAAGTACCTAGGTTTAATATCTCATAGTTTGTACTTATAGATTAAGATTATTCAAAATAAATTAGTATAATACGAATACTCAAACGAGGAGTATCTTGCAAATAATCAACGGTAGAGTTGAAATATTTGCTCACACCGTAAAGGTCTTATTTTATTTCTTTACAGAGTAACATAATTTTTAAATTTAATGGTCATATAAAATATGAAATAATTGTTGGTAAATAAATTGATGTGATTATTTTTGATTTGAAAGCAGTAATCCTCTCCTGATAAGAGAGAGCTGCGTTAGAGGCAGCTCTCTCTTATTTGCGGATTAGAGGCAAAAACGGTCTAAAGTCAGAAGAACATTTATATACAATTTTAAAATAGTGTAATGTAATATGTAAGAAACATTTCGTGATATTCACGAAGATAATATTTTCAGTGTAGCCGCTGTTATTACAGTCTTAGAAGCCCTGAGGGTTGAAAGCAGTATATGTAGGTTCATTCATAACCTTCTAATTATGAGATGCATTTCAGCTAGTTTGGGGTCAACTGACCTCCATAGATTTGTCAGCAGGGGAACACCCCAGAGGGTGTTCTGTCCCCTCTGCCATGTAATCTCTCCATGAACAATATTTTGCTTTCTCTGAAGATGATGGGTGCCAGAGTTGTTGCCTATGCAGATGACGTGGCAATAGCTGTAAGAGGGAAGTTTCTGGATACTCTCAGAGACATTGTATAGCAGGCCCTTCATACAACCGCAAGATGGGCTTCCGGTAATGGTCTTGGTGTAAACCCGACCAAGACTGAACTAGATCTTGTCACCAGCAGAAATAATGTATCACGGCTCCTTGGGGAGACTCCCAGTCTCCTTGGGGGGTATTGAAATTTCCTTCTCTGAAAGTGCAAAATACTAGATAATAGGTATTTTACTAGACAGGAAATTGCACTTAAAACCCAACATTTTGGAAAGAGCAATTAATGCTATGGTAGCGCTATATTCCTGTAAAAGGACAATAGGAAAACGCTGGGGTCTGAACCCGCGTTTAATATATTGGTTGTATACGGCATTAGTCAGACCGATAATGCTATACGGCATTGTTGTCTGGTGGACAGGTCTGCAGAAATCCACTTTCTGTGCGCTGAGACGACACCAACTGCGGCACTAAATGTTATACTACATTTAAGTTATATTCCTGAATTCGAAAACTGTCCTCGACTGTCGCAGATCTCTTAACGAGATGGCTGAAAAGCTCAATATTCACCTGATATGGGTGCCGGACCACAGGCATATACCAGGGAATTGCAAGGTAGATGAACTTGTAATACTAGAATCAACCTTGCACGCTCCAGGGGATATGGAACATGTGGACATGCCTCTAACAACCAGCAAGCTCTTCTTTAGACAATGAGTGCACTTACGGCAACAAATAACAGGTGGAATACATTCTAGGCTGATGTGTCCCGGCCTAGACTCGAAACGCACCAAGGGACTGTTGTCGGACGTCTCACTTATCGAGACTGTCATGACAATAAATGTTAATGTGTTAATATTTTTTCCATCAATAACAACATAAGTCCTTACATGTTTTTAATTCGGAGAAGGTTATGGTTACTACACATCTTATGTCGATAATTGTAATAATAACTGCAGACTATTTTCTTAAACATTTCACATACTCGTATGTGGGTAATTTCGACATTACCGGATAATTTGGGTGTTCCTAATTCGGTATTCCTTTGACATATTTTTTTAAAAATATATTTGTTATGAACAAATTATATACCAAATTCACGAATGTCATTCCCCTGGCTTTCGCTAATCCTACTTTCATTTAATTTTTCAAAAAAATGTTGTCAAAAATAGTAAACATTTATTTAATAAAATTGGCTCAATGTAAAGTATAATATTTAATGATTTAGGTATTCTATTAATGTTTATAATTTTTTATTAATTACTACTTTCATGGATGATTATTTTGTGTCCCTGAAGATTTGAGTCATTCCTCTGTCAACTCTTATTTCCCTTAAAATTCAAATTTTCAAACCATTCTGGATTTCCAATAATTACAATTATAAAGAGTATTTTTTCGATAACATGCTTAGTTATCGTTCAATAAGGATTGAAAAATAGACCAAAAACATTTATTTTTCTGACAAAATGGCATCAATAACACTATGCAACAAAAATTTTGTCCAAGGGATGTGGATAACAGTTTCTGGTGCAATTTGGTGTCACTAACGCAAAAAAAATATTAAAAAAAATTGTTATGGTAATTTTTTTTAAAATTTTTACATTTAGTATTTGGACCATAATTCAAGTATAAGCCTGATTGAGCCGTGTTATGCGTTAAATTAAAGGGAATTATGAGGGCTGCAAATATCGCTTTCACGTAGAATGTTTGGTTTAGTAACAGTCGTCAAAAATATGAGAAAAAATGACATTTACTTATAAAAAAAACCATAAAAAATAGAACAAAAAGTCGAAGAAATTATTTTACCACATTTTTAAAATGCCAGAATGCTAACGAAGAAAACACTGTCTATTTGAAATCTATGGATAGATGTTAAAGTTATGAGACATTTTGTAAATATTAGGGAAATTCAAAAAAATCTTGTTTCATATTTTTTCGTTTTAAATGATGTTTTTTTTTTGCTTACATTGATTGTATTCGCCGTATGTGAGAGAGACATATAAGAGACATTGCACTTGCATTTTATTTAATGAGGATTGATGTGAGACATTATAAAATTATAGAGAGGACGAGGTTTTTATACAACTGTGTTCGAGGAACTTAATCAAACATACAATTCAAAGTAATGGCGGTTATTTGTTGACAGCAGTAAAGAAAGTTTGAAGGAAGTACTTTTGCACAATGGAAACCAGAAACCGTCGTTTCCCTTGCTCACGCTGTCAACACTAAGGAATCATACGAAACAAATGGCTAAATTGAAAAAATATGAACAACATGACTGGAAAATTTGTTGCGATTTAAAAGTAGTTGCGATGTTATGTGGAATGCAAGGCGGATATACAGAATATTGCTGTTTTTTATGCCTCTGGGATAGCCGTGCTCACTAAGATCATTACAGAAGAAAGAAATGGCCGACAAGAAAACACATTACATTGGGTGAAAACAACGTAAAATACACACCTCTCGTCAAAAAAAAAACATTATTTTGCCACCACTGCATATTAAGCTGGGGCTCTTTAAAAATTTTGTAAAAGCCTTAGGAAAGATGGCAATTCACTCTCATAATTAAAAAGTTTATTTAAAAGTCTTTCTTTTCAAAAAATCAAAGAAGGCGTTTTTCATGGGCCTAAAATAAGGAAACTGATGAAAGATGTAATTTTCGAATCATATTTGACGTCGAATGAAATTGCAGCATGGAGTTTGTTTAAGCTTGTAGATTCAAATTTCTTTTGATCCAATAAAAGCCCGCAATATGAAACAATAATTAATGATTTGTTGAAAAATTATGAAAAAATTGGTAAGAAATATATTTTCCTATATTTATGTATATAACACATATGTATGTATGCTTCTAACTTATTTTTCGCTTTATGTATTCCAACAGTTGTAAATATGTCCCTAAAAATTCATTTCTTGCATTCTCATTTAAACTTTGTCCCCGAGAATTTTGGCGACGAAAATTTTAAAATACTAAACGTTAGTTATTTAAATAAATAATAATTTTAAATAGTTTAAATTACTATAATAATAAATATTAATATTAACAAAACAAATAAATATTTAAATAATATTAATTTCTTTTTGAAAAAAAAAAATCCCTGCATTATCCATATTAATAACTTTCATAAGTAACAATATAACAAAACAAAAATACTTTTATAAAAATTTATTAATAATTTTTTAAACTAATAATTTGTCAATAAACATTATTTATATAAATAATCTTTAATAGTAAAGATTTTGAATTTAAAAACTCCTTACATTAAAACCTATCAGCAGAAAAAAAAAATTTTTATCGACTAATGAGTTTTCATGTTTTCACTTTTTAAAATACTAAACTTTAATTATTTAAATAAATAATAATTTTAAATAATTTAAATTACTATAATAATAAATATTAATA
Source organism: Eudasyphora cyanicolor (assembly GCA_963930755.1). NCBI lineage: Eukaryota > Metazoa > Arthropoda > Insecta > Diptera > Muscidae > Eudasyphora > Eudasyphora cyanicolor. The sequence continues at coordinate 153,513,856 of OZ005734.1, read as the reverse complement.
TTAACAAAACAAATAAATATTTAAATAACAAAAATTTGGTAATTCCTCCTATAAAAATCTATTTTAATAAATATTTATATTTATTAATTTATATATATATATATATATATATTTATAAAATTAAATTATTCAATTATATAATTATTTAACCCTATATAAATAAATTATTAAAATATTAAACAAATTATATAATGATTTAAATATTTAATAAATATTTATATAATATATAAATTTATTTAATTAATTATTTATTTATGTAAATAATTACTAATTAATTTTCATTAATATATATATATATATATATTTATAATAATTTATATTAAAAAAAAATATAATAAAATATTAATATTAATAATTTATAATAAATTTATTATAAATAATAATAATTAATTAAAATATTTGTTTTAAAAAAAATGAAATTGATGAGTTTTCATGTTAATGATAAATATTAACTTTTAATTATTAAAATTAATATTAATTTAATTCCATATTATTATTTATTTATATTATTTTAATTAAATTTTTAATAATATTAATATTATAAAATTTATAATAATTAAAATAACAAAAATTTATAATAACTAAGATAACAAAAATTTGGTAATTCCTTCTCATAAAACCTCATTTTAATAAATATTTCTATTTATTAAATTTATATACATATATTTTTTCTAAACAATTTAAATATTTTTAATATTATATATATAAATCATTTACAAAATGAAATTATTTACTAATCTTAATATTATTATTATTTACCCCTACATAAATAATTAAAATTATTAATAAATACTAAAAAAATTATTTCATAAAATTTATACCCCTAATATAAATTTATGAAATAATATAAATTCCTTTTTAAATTTAATATATATAATTAATTAAAAATTAATTTTATTAATATATTTATACTAAAATTATTTTTATTTAAAAAAAAAAAATTAAATTATAAAATATAAATAATAATAATTTATAATAGTAAAAATTTTGACAAAAAAATGAAATTGATATAAATGTGTATATATATATATATAAACTAATAAATTTTAAAAAATTATTAATAATTTTTTATGTATATTTTAATAATAAATACTATATATATAAATAATTTTTTATAGTATAAGCTTTTAACCAGGTTTATCTTGAATTAATGCATTAATTTTAATAACTTGACAAAAAATTGCTCCTTTAATGTTAATTTCTTATATTATTTTTAAACCATTAATTATTATTAGAATTATTTTATCAAGATTAATTGGTGCACTAGGAGGATTAAATCAAACTTCTTTACGTAAATTAATAGCTTATTCTTCTATTAATCATTTAGGCTGAATATTAGCTGCTATATATAATGGCAATTTATGATTAACTTACTTTATATTTTATACTTTTTTAACCTTTTCAATAATTTTTATATTTAATATATTTAAAATTTCTTATATTAATCAATTATTTTCATTATTTTTTAATGAAAAAAGAATTAAATTCTTTTTATTTTTCAATTTACTATCTTTAGGAGGATTACCTCCTTTTTTAGGATTTCTTCCAAAATTACTAGTAATTCAATCATTAACTATTAATAATCAATTATTTTTATTGACTTTTATAGTAATAATAACTTTAATTACATTATATTTTTATATACGATTATGTTATAGAACATTTATATTAAATTATTATGAAAATAATTGAATAACGTACTCTTTTTACAAATTTTTAAATATAAAATCTTTATTAATTTGTTCTTATATTTCTTCATTTGGTTTATTTTTAACTTGTTCCTTATATTATTTATTTTAAGGTTTTAAGTTAAATAAACTAATAGCCTTCAAAGCTATAAATATAAGAATAATCTTTTAAGCCTTAGTAAAATTATTACTCCTTTAGAATTGCAGTCTAATATCATTATTGACTATAAAGCTAAATTGATTAAAGAGAAAAATTCTCATAAATAAATTTACAATCTATTGCCTAAACTTCAGCCATTTAATCATTTAATTTTGTTATTTAATCGCAACAGTGATTATTTTCTACAAACCATAAAGATATTGGTACTTTATATTTTATTTTTGGTGCATGATCTGGTATGGTAGGAACTTCATTAAGAATTTTAATTCGAGCAGAATTAGGGCACCCTGGTGCATTAATTGGTGATGATCAAATTTATAATGTAATTGTTACAGCTCATGCTTTTATTATAATTTTCTTTATAGTTATACCTATTATAATTGGAGGATTTGGTAATTGACTAGTTCCATTAATATTAGGAGCTCCAGATATAGCCTTTCCTCGAATAAATAATATAAGTTTCTGATTACTACCACCTGCTTTAACCCTTCTTCTTGTAAGTAGTATAGTTGAAAAGGGAGCTGGTACTGGATGAACTGTTTATCCACCTCTGTCATCTAATATCGCTCATGGAGGAGCTTCAGTAGATTTAGCTATTTTTTCTTTACATTTAGCTGGAATTTCCTCAATTTTAGGGGCTGTAAATTTTATTACTACTGTAATTAATATACGATCTACTGGAATTACATTTGACCGGATACCTTTATTTGTATGATCAGTTGTAATTACAGCTTTATTACTACTTCTTTCCTTACCAGTATTAGCTGGAGCTATTACTATATTATTAACAGATCGAAATTTAAATACCTCTTTTTTGACCCTGCTGGAGGTGGAGACCCTATTTTGATTCTTTGGACATCCAGAAGTTTATATTTTAATTTTACCAGGATTTGGAATAATTTCTCATATTATTAGTCAAGAATCAGGAAAGAAAGAAACCTTTGGTTCTCTAGGAATAATTTATGCTATATTAGCAATTGGTTTATTAGGATTTATTGTTTGAGCCCATCATATATTTACAGTAGGAATAGATGTTGATACTCGAGCTTATTTTACTTCAGCTACTATAATTATTGCTGTCCCAACTGGAATTAAAATTTTTAGTTGATTAGCTACTCTTTATGGAACTCAATTAACTTATTCCCCTGCTATTTTATGAGCTTTAGGATTTGTATTTTTATTCACTGTAGGAGGATTAACTGGAGTAGTACTTGCTAATTCTTCAGTTGATATTATTTTACATGATACTTATTATGTAGTTGCTCATTTTCATTACGTATTATCTATAGGAGCTGTATTTGCTATTATAGCTGGATTCGTTCATTGATACCATCTTTTTAAAGGATTAACTTTAAATAATAAAATATTAAAAAGTCAATTTTTCATTATATTTATTGGAGTAAATTTAACTTTCTTCCCTCAACATTTCTTAGGATTAGCTGGGATACCTCGACGATATTCTGATTACCCAGATGCTTATACGGCATGAAATGTAATTTCAACAATTGGATCAACAATTTCATTATTAGGAATTCTTTATTTATTTTATATTATTTGAGAAAGTTTAGTAACTCAACGTCAAGTTATTTTTCCAATTCAATTAAACTCTTCAATTGAATGACTACAAAATACACCTCCTGCTGAACATAGTTATAATGAATTGCCTCTATTAGTTAATTTCTAATATGGCAGATTTGTGCAATGGATTTAAGCTCCATATATAAAGTATTTTACTTTTATTAGAAACTACTAATGTCAACATGAGCAAATTTAGGTTTACAAGATAGTTCTTCCCCTTTAATAGAACAATTAATTTTTTTTCATGACCATACACTTTTAATTTTAGTAATAATTACTATTTTAGTAGGATATTTAATATTTACATTATTTTTTAACAATTATATTAACCGATTTCTATTACATGGACAAACTATTGAAATTATTTGAACTATCCTACCAGCAATTATTTTATTATTTATTGCACTTCCTTCTTTACGTTTACTATATTTATTAGATGAAATTAACGAACCTGCAGTTACATTAAAAGCAATCGGTCATCAATGATATTGAAGTTATGAATATTCAGATTTTAATAATATTGAATTTGACTCTTACATAATACCAACAAATGAATTAGCTACAGATGGATTTCGTTTATTAGATGTAGATAACCGAGTAATTCTTCCAATAAATTCTCAAATTCGAATTTTAGTAACTGCTGCAGATGTAATTCATTCATGAACTGTTCCTACTTTAGGAGTAAAAGTTGATGGAACTCCTGGTCGATTAAATCAAACTAATTTTTTAATTAATCGACCAGGCTTATTTTATGGTCAATGTTCAGAAATTTGTGGAGCAAATCATAGTTTTATACCAATTGTAATTGAAAGAATTCCTGTAAATTATTTTATTAAATGAATTTCTAATAATTCTTCATTAGATGACTGAAAGCAAGTATTGGTCTCTTAAACCATTTAATAGTAAATTAGCACTTACTTCTAATGAAAACAAGTAAAAAAGTTTCAGTCGGGTAAACCGACTAAGGTATACCCTCACTTTGTGAGTAATGTAATATTGAATATTTCACAAATTATTCTGTCAATTTTTGTGGGAGGTACCAGAAGGGGTTTAAGAAATACACCTATATTTCGCTGAACAGTAGATACTTTAAATACATTGCACTGTGCCGAATTGTAACCGTTTATATGGACTGGTATATTAACGTAGAGATATTAAATTGTGGTATAATTTGGCGTGGTGATAACGCTCATTTTTCACTGGACTATAGGCATTATAAAAGCATTACACTGTACAAAATTTCAAGTAATTCTATACACTGATATTAATGTTATAAACTGTTAACTTTTGGTGCAAAATGGTACCTTTGTGGGAGAGGTACCAAAAGGGGCGTGACAATAACGCTAATTTTTCAATGGACTGTAGGCACTATAAAAACATTACGCTGTACAAAATTTCAAGTATTTTTATACGCTGGTATTAATGTTATAAACTGTTAACTTTTGGTGCAAAATGGTGCATTTGTGTGGGAGGTACCAAAAGGGACGCGGCAATATCGCCCATTTTCCTCGAGTTGATAGCGACTAACAAACTAATACTATGTGTAGAATTTCAGAAGATTCGAATACGTATAATAGCAGTTATTAAAGAATCAATATTTCACAACATTTTAACCCTTTGTGGGGGAGGTACCAGAAGGAGTGGACCAATATGGCCCATCTTCGAACTTAGCCGGAGATGGAAAAAAATATTACCACATACGAAATTTGAAGTCAATCGGTTACTCCTTTCGAGAGTTATCGTGCGCACCAGCCAGCAGACAGACAGACAGACAGACAGACAGACAGACAGACAGACGGACGGACATTGCTCATTCGACTTAAAATGACCCAAAACGGATTTCCGCCGAACATACTTGGGGTCTTAGGTCACTCCTTCGATGTGTTACACTTTTTTCCGTAGCAAATGATATATACCCTCGTCACACTAAAGTGAGAGTATAAAAAATTAGTTAAAATATATAACATTAGTTTGTCAAACTAAAATTATTAATTTATTAATATTTTTTAATTCCTCAAATAGCACCTATTGGTTGATTAAGCTTATTTATTATTTTCTCAATTACATTTATAATTTTTAATATAATAAATTACTTTTCATTTATTTCTTCTATACCTAAATCAAATTTAACTAATAAAATTAGTTCAACAAATTCTTTAAATTGAAAATGATAACAAATTTATTTTCTGTATTTGACCCTTCTTCTAGTATTTTTAATCTTTCTTTAAATTGATTAAGTACATTTTTAGGTATTTTAATAATTCCTTCAATATATTGATTAATACCTTCACGATATCATATTTTTTGAAATAATATTTTATTAACCTTACATAAAGAATTTAAAACTCTTTTAGGTCCAATAGGAGCCAACGGATCAACTTTTATTTTTGTCTCTTTGTTTTCAATAATTTTATTTAATAATTTTATAGGATTATTTCCATATATTTTTACTAGAACAAGTCATTTAACATTAACTTTAACACTAGCTTTCCCTTTATGATTATGTTTTATAATTTATGGCTGAATTAACAATACTCAACATATATTTGCTCATTTAGTCCCTCAAGGTACTCCAGCTGTACTTATACCTTTTATAGTATGTATTGAAACGATTAGAAATATTATTCGACCTGGAACCTTAGCTGTTCGATTAACAGCTAATATAATTGCGGGTCATTTACTATTAACTTTATTAGGAAATACAGGTCCTTCAATATCATCAATTTTATTAGGATTTTTATTAATTACACAAATTGCTTTATTAGTTTTAGAATCTGCTGTTGCAATAATTCAATCTTATGTATTTGCTGTTCTTAGTACACTATATTCTAGTGAAGTAAATTAATTAATGTCAACTCATTCAAATCACCCTTTTCATTAAGTAGATTATAGCCCATGACCATTAACAGCTTCAATTGGAGCAATAACAACAGTTGCAGGAATAGTAAAATGATTCCATCAATATGATAATTCATTATTTTTATTAGGAAACCTAATTACTATATTAACAGTTTATCAATGATGACGAGATGTTTCACGAGAAGGTACATTTCAAGGTCTTCATACTTTACCAGTAACAACAGGTTTACGATGAGGAATAATTCTATTTATTTTATCAGAAGTTTTATTTTTTGTTTCATTTTTTTGAGCATTTTTTCACAGAAGACTATCTCCTTCTATTGAATTAGGAGCTATATGACCTCCTATAGGAATTACTCCTTTTAATCCTTTCCAAATTCCCTTATTAAATACCGTAATTTTATTAACATCTGGAATTACAGTAACTTGAGCTCATCATAGTCTTTTAGAAAGAAACCATTCTCAAACTACTCAAGGACTATTTTTTACAGTTTTACTAGGAATTTACTTTACAATTCTTCAAGCTTATGAATATATTGAAGCTCCTTTTACAATTGCAGACTCCGTTTATGGTTCATCTTTTTTTATAGCAACAGGGTTCCATGGACTTCATGTATTAATTGGAACAACTTTTCTATTAGTATGTTTAATTCGACATTTAAATAATCATTTTTCAAAAAATCACCACTTTGGATTTGAAGCTGCTGCTTGATATTGACATTTTGTTGATATTGTATGATTATTCCTTTATGTATCAATTTATTGATGAGGAGGATAAAATTTTATCTATATAGTATAAAAAGTATATTTGACTTCCAATCATAAGGTCTATAATTAATAGTATAGATAATTTTTTCAATTCTAATAATCGGTTCAATTATTATACTAATTTCTGTAATTGTAATATTTCTAGCTTCAATTTTATCAAAAAAAACTATTGTAGATCGAGAAAAATCATCTCCATTTGAATGTGGATTTGATCCTAAATCTTCTTCACGATTACCATTTTCATTACGATTCTTTTTAATTACAATTATTTTTTTAATTTTCGATGTAGAAATTGCATTAATTTTACCTATTATCTTAATTTATAAATTTTCTAATTTATTAACTTGAACAATTACTTCAATTCTTTTTATTTTAATTCTTTTATTAGGACTTTATCATGAATGAAATCAAGGTATATTAAACTGATCAAACTAGGGTTGTAGTTAATTATAACATTTGATTTGCATTCAAAAAGTATTGAATTTCAATCTACCTTAATAAAATGTATTATTACTAAAATTGAATATGAAGCGATCAATTTCAATTAGTTTCGACCTAATCTTAGGTAAATTTACCCTTATTCTTTATTTGCAAGTTCATAATTAATTGAAGCCAAAAAGAGGCTTATCACTGTTAATGATAGAACTGAATTAATTTTTCCAATTAAATAGAAGTATGGTGATCAAGTAAAAGCTGCTAACTTTTTTCTTTTAATGGTTAAATTCCATTTATACTTCTATTTATATAGTTTAAAAAAAACCTTTCATTTTCATTGTAAAATTAAATAATATTATTTTATAAATTACTATAATTAATTCATTAAATTAATTATTATTAAAATTTATATTTAATATATATATATATAAATAATATTATCTTATAAATTACTATAATTAATTCATTAAATTAATTATTATTATTAAAATTATATTTAATATATATATATTAGGGCGTACCGAAAAAAAAAAGTTCGCCGTACACCCCCTGATATGAAGTATATTTTCAAAACATTTTCAAAAAATTTGTTTTTTTTTTACGCCGACTGTAGAGGTCGCGGTTTTACGTTTTTCTTTATATCTTCTGCGTTTACAGTCGCATCTTAAAGTGTGATATATTGATGTTTTCGTCTCGAGGAGACAAATTTTTTCGCTTCATAATCATCGACCTTAATTACCCCCTTCTAGGGCTTACCCCTTATATCTCAGTTGCTACCACCCTAATGTGCCACCCTAATTACAGAAAATTAAAGCTCGCAAAAAATCACGAAACTTTTGCTAAGAAAGTATTTCGGTAATTCCAGCAGAACAGTCTTAAAAATGCTTCTGTTTATTTTCGCCGAATGTAGGGGTAAACTTTTTTAACTTTTTCTTTTTTTCTTCGGTATTTACAGTCGGATATTGAAGTGTGATGTATCTATGGTTTTGTTTTAAAAATACAAATTTTGTGTATCAAAAGTCATTAACCACAAGTACCCAATTCTCTTACTTACGCATCGTATTTCATCTTTTACAGCAACAAATAAAAAATTGTAAGATAAAATTAAATTATGCAAATTTTAATCTTTCATGTTTTGACGTGATTCAAGTTGGCTGTATTTTTGGCGACTGTCAAGTTTAGAAAAAATGTGACCTATGCGTTGCTCATCGGTGACCGCCATAGCGGATTCATGTACTACATGAACGAAACGCTCGGTGTTTTGAGAATGGCATGGATAAGCTGCAAAAATAATTTAGTTTGAAAAGAAAACTATTAAGTTAAGTTATTTTCCGTATTCTTACCTGGTAATTCGATTATTTCGTTTGAAGATTGTAAGTCTTCCAGCTGATCTTGAGTATAGAACTGCAAGCATGGCGGCTCAGTCAAGTGGAATTTATTCCAATTGATCATATCGACGTATGAGTCACTCTCAAAGTTGATAAAATCATCTAGTTCTGGACCAAACATTTGACGAATGCATGTCGTTACTTCATTGCGGGCGGATAGAATCTTCTCATAACCATCTAAACGTACTAGCGGATCTTGGTCTGTTATCATCGACAATAAAACGTTCTCGGGGTGGAAAAAGTACGCATTATTTGCGATGAACGAACGGAGGACCTGTTGAACATCTATCGGCAAATGGCGGATCCAAGATATATATTGGAAAACGTGGCGACTTCCGTGAATTGCCAGTGGTTGGCTTTTCACCAGAAACCAGAATGGCGCATACACTTTCACAACGAACTCAGCTAGTTTTTTCAATGTCATCGAAGGTTGCGTACACGTTACATAATATCGGAGGATTCGAGAGGCAGTTGTTAGCCAGCGCGCTGTACTGATAGCTCCGGGCTGCACGCTGGCTAATTTCTCATCGCATTCTCCGGTATGAACGGCTCGTACCATACGATACAAATAAAGTTGGTCTCCTCGAACATTCCATCCATCTATGTTTGCTGGCATTTCTCCCATTGTAATGCGTCCGAAATTTCTGTTGACCTGACCAATTGTAATAAGCAAAAAATTATCCGAATTATTAACTAATTAAATGCTATCAATTACATTATCGTATATATATCTGAAGCAAGTCTACTTAAAAACTATTATTATATCAAACTTACAGAATAGTGTGTGCAATTTTGAATGCCTTCTCCGATACTTCCTGGCCATATTCCAGGGCCTTTCTGTTTCCCAAGCAATGATCTCAACAGGGCATTGAATGGTAATTCGTTGAAATGAAAAAGGCACACGAACCATTGCAGCGGTCTCTGTAAATGTATTTCCATTCTTCGAATGACTCCATTTTTGTAGCCAGTATTTGTGGGTGTTCCATCGCAACTTATTGCAACTAAGTCATCGATATTGAAATTTTCATCACTCAAATACTTCACGATGCTCCTCTGGATTCCCAAAGCAGTGCTGTCAGTGGGTGTAGAATAGCCAATGAATTTGGAATCTGGCTCTTTAACAAGCGTAATGTGTTCTTCTTTTACAACAACATTTCGCGTCACATTTGCTTCGGTCACTCTTTTCAAAGTTGGCTCTTTCTTGCCATCGAAAGAGATGCACGTTAAGCGTTCATGACACCTTGCCGCGGCTATTGCTTCTTTACGGAACTTTATACGTTCTCTTTGTATTTTGCCTTTGTCGATGATGATCCCGTCAAAGAACTCACATATATTTTCTGCTGTTTCTGCTGATAGCTCTTCTCTGGCCTTTGCAGTAATCGACAATCTTAGATCCTTTATAAGCATCGTCGCGAGCAAGGCACCGTACCGAACTGAGGTGTCACTGCGATCCAAAGCTGCACTAAAATTACGCAATGAAATGTCCGCAACTGTAAATTTTTTTTTAAACATCTGTGAGAAATCGCCAAAATTTTCTACAAATTCCAGATCTTCATCGCTGTCAGGTTGATACCCAACCGTGTCGGACTCGCTAGGCACCGCATTCGTTGATCCAACAATTGATGACATTTGTACACAGTCACCGTTCATCGACATCGTATCAAAAACATCATCTAAAGACAGCAATCGTGGACCGCACTGATCGATGAAGAAATCCTTTGCAGAGTCTGGTATTTTATCAGAAGCGTTGCAATTGCAGGGAATACTCCTTTCAATGCCGCACTTACAACGCGAAATCAAGAACAAACTATTCCACTTACTTACATCGTACTTCAATGCATTTTTAACTATTTTATAGTAATCGTTTAGAAGCTTGTCCAAATGTTTACGAACAGCTGTCACCGATAAGATTGGAATTTCTGCGCGCTCCCACAAAAGTTTAATTCTTCTAAAAACGTCTTGTTTAAAAGCACCGAACTTTCTATTTGGATCACTGTTATGATGCAGGTACAAAAAGTAATAAATAACATCGCACTTCATCGGTAATTTAGTGGTATTTAAATCACTGATAGTAAAAAACATTTTTTATGAATTTTTATTGAAATTTAAATATTTATTGATGCTTCAATGAGCTACGCTTAATAACTGAATTATTTGACTAATTTAATAAAACATAGAAGCAATTACAACAGTTATGTCATGGGTAAAACGATTAGCAGTAGTAAAACAATGTAAGAGAGTAGTAACGGTACGAATTATGTTCTTTAAACAAAATAAGAGAGAAACAATGTAAGAGAGTAGTAACGGTACGAATTATGTTCTTTAAACAAAATAAATTTAAATAAAATAATAAGGTGAGGATGAGGAAAATAGCATGACTTGATAGTATTCTATACTTAACTTAATAATTTTCGCTTAGCCAAGATTTTTTCTAAACTTGAGAGCCGCCAAAAAGAAAGGCAACTTGAATCACGTCGAAATATGAACGATTAAAATTTTCATAATTTAATTTGATCTTAAATTTTGTTATTTCTTGTTATATAAGTTGAAATACGATGGGTAAGTTAGAGAAGGGGGTGCTTGGGGTCAATGACTTTTGATACACAAAATTTGTATTTTTAAAACAAAACCATAGATACATCACACTTCAATATCCGACTGTAAATACCGAAGAAAAAAAGAAAAAGTTAAAAAAGTTTACCCCTACATTCGGCGAAAATAAACAGAAGCATTTTTAAGACTGTTCTGCTGGAATTACCGAAATACTTTCTTAGCAAAAGTTTCGTGATTTTTTGCGAGCTTTAATTTTCTGTAATTAGGGTGGCACATTAGGGTGGTAGCAACTGAGATATAAGGGGTAAGCCCTAGAAGGGGGTAATTAAGGTCGATGATTATGAAGCGAAAAAATTTGTCTCCTCGAGACGAAAACATCAATATATCACACTTTAAGATGCGACTGTAAACGCAGAAGATATAAAGAAAAACGTAAAACCGCGACCTCTACAGTCGGCATAAAAAAAAAAACAAATTTTTTTGAAAATGTTTTGAAAATATACTTCATATCAGGGGGTGTACGGAGCACTTTTTTTCAGCTGCCTGTATGGTCGGTACGCACTAATATATATATATATATATATATATATATATATATATATATATATATATATATATATATTAAATATTAAATATAAATATATTCAAAGATAAATTTATCTCCCTAGCATCTTCAGTGTCATACTCTAATTATAAGCTATTTGAATAAAAACAAATTATATACATATATAAACCAATAACTCAAAAAATAAAACTTAATAAATAAATTTTTAAATTATTATTTTGAAGAATTTGATTTAATTGAGAATGTTTAATTAATCTTTTATAAAGTTGTTGACCCCCAAAATATTCTGATCAGCCTTGATCAAATGATTTAATTCTAATTTTCCCAACAATTAAAGGATAATTAATAATTCCATAAGTAGAAATATAAGGTATAAACCATATAGAACCTAAAAAATAAGAAGAATTATAGTTATTTAAAGCCTTATTTATAAAAAATAATGAAACATTAGAAATTAAATAACCAGATACTCCACCAATAATACAAACAAATAAAGTTAGTAATTTTAATGAATTTGGTAAAATGATAACATCAGGAGTAGGGAAAATTAATCAACTTAGTATACTTCCACCAAAAATTCTTAAAATTAATAAACCTGTTATACTTTTTAATATAATTCAACCTTCATCATTTAATATATTTAATGAAGAAAAATTTGAAGTTCCTGTTATTGTATAATATACTAATCGAAAAGAATAACAAACAGTTAAACCTGTCGAAAAAAAATATAAAAAAAAGAAAATATATTAATGTAAGAAAAAGATACTATTTCTAAAATTAAATCCTTAGAATAAAATCCAGCTAAAAAAGGTATGCCACATAAAGCTAAATTTGCTACATTAAAACAAGATGAAGTTATAAGCATTATTATTCTTAAACTTCCTATTAAACGAATATCTTGAGTATTATTTATATAATGAATAATTGCTCCTGCACATATAAATAGTAAAGCCTTAAATAAAGCATGAGTTAATAAATGAAAAAAAGCTAATTTATAATAACCTATTGATAAAATTCTCATTATTAAACCTAACTGTTGATAAAGCAATAATTTTTTTAAATCAAATTCATAATTAGCTCCTAACCCAGCTATAAATATAGTTAAACCAGATAGTAATAATAATAAATTTCCTAATCAAGAATTTTTTAATAAAATATTAAATCGAATTAATAAATAAACTAATGCTGTTACTAATGTAGAAGAATGGACCAAAGCAGAAACAGGTGTTGGAGCAGCTATAGCAGCTGGTAATCAAGAAGAAAAAGGAATTTGAGCACTTTTAGTTATAGCAGCTAATATAACTAACAACCCAATAATAATTATTTCTTTATCTAAATGCATCACTTCTAAATAAAAAATATAATTTCATCTTCCATAATTTAATATTCAAGCAATTGCTAGTAATAAAGCAACATCACCAATTCGATTAGATAATGCAGTTAATATACCTGCATTATAAGACTTGACATTTTGAAAATAAATTACTAAACAATAAGATACTAAACCTAATCCATCTCATCCTAATAAAATTCTAATTAAATTTGGTCTAATAATTAATAATATTATTGAACTAACAAATATTAATACTAATATAATAAATCGATTAATTTTATAATCACTTTCTATATATTCCTTTCTATAAAAAATTACTAAAGAAGAAATTATTAAAACAAAACATATAAAAATTAAACTTATTCAATCTAATAAAATTGTTATTACAATTATTAACGAATTTATTGAAACAACTTCTCATTCAATAAAAATTCTATAATCATTTATAATAAAAATTAATCCTATTGTAAAAGATAATAAACTAGAAAAAAATAAACAAATAAATCTAATTGTACAAATTGATAAATATTTCACAATTTAAAAAGAATTTATCTTATCATTGACACCACAAATCAATATTTTTATTAAACTATTTAAATTATAATCATAATATACAAATATCTCTCTTTAAAATTAATAAATTTAAAGGAAATCAATGCAAAAATAAAAGTAAATATTCACGAATTTTTCCTCCTCTAAATGAATAAGCTCCTGAAAACACCTTCCCGTGTTGTCTATAAGCATATAAATATAAAGTATAAGCAGCAGAAAAAAAGATAATAATGATAATATTAATATAGTCACTCAAGATCATCTAACAATTCTATTAATTAAAGAAATTTCTCCTAATAAATTTAAAGTTGGAGGAGCAGCTATATTAGCAGAACTTAATAAAAATCATCATAATGCTATAGAAGGTATAAAATTTAATAAACCCTTATTAATTAATAATCTTCGTCTTCCTAAACGCTCATAAGAAATATTAGCTAAACAAAATAAACCTGATGAACATAAACCATGAGCAATTATTAAAGTATAAGACCCACATAAACCTATGTATGTTATAGTTATTAAACCAGCTAATACAATTCCTATATGAGCAACAGAAGAATAAGCAATTAAAGCTTTTAAATCAGTTTGACATAAACAAGTTAATCTAACTAATACCCCTCCTACTAAACTAATTCTAATTCAAATAAAATTAAATTTTAATCCTAATAACTGTAAAAAAGGAAATACTCGTAATAAACCATATCCCCCTAATTTTAATATAATTCCAGCTAAAATTATTGATCCAGAAACTGGAGCTTCAACATGAGCCTTAGGTAATCATAAATGTACTAAAAATATTGGTATTTTTACTAAAAAAGCTAATACCAAAGAAAAATAAAGAATTTCATAATTAAATATATAATTACTTAATAAATAAAAATTTATTGTATTTGTAATTTTATATAAATAAAAAATTCCAATTAATATAGGTAAAGAAACTAATAACGTATAAAATAATAAATATACCCCAGCTTGCAATCGTTCAGGTTGATAACCTCAACCCAAAATTAAAAATAAAGTTGGAATTAAACTTATTTCAAAAAATAAATAAAATATAAACAAACTTATTCTTCTAAATGTTAATACTAATAAAATTAATAACAAAATTATATTAAATAAAAATAAATTTACATAATTATTATATTTATAAATACTTTCACTTGCTATTAATATCAAAGAAACAATTCATAAACTTAATAAAATTAATCCATAAGAAATTATATCTATTCCAAATAAATAAGAAATAGATATATAATAATTCGAGTAAATATTTATTATAATAAAAATAAATCTAATAAAAAATAGTAAACTTTGAACCATTCAATATATATTTTTAATAAAACATATAGGAAATAAAAATAAAATTATAAAAATTACTTTTAACATATTATAAAATATTAAATCTTTGAAAATAATCATTTCCATGTGTACGAATTATTGAAACTAAAATTGAAAGCCCTAAAGCCCCTTCACATACTCTAAAAGTTAAAAATATTATTCTAAAAAAAATTTCATAACTATATATATTTAAATAAATAAATAATAATAAAAATAATCTTAAAACAATATATTCTAAACTCAATAATATAGATAATAAATGCTTTCGATTAAAAACAAAAGTAAGTACTCCTATAATAAATAAAATTCTTGGTAAAAATCAATTTAAAATTATTAACATTAGTTTTAATAGTTTAACAAAAACATTGGTCTTGTAAATCAAAAATAAGATTAATTCTTTTAAAACTTCAAGAAAAAAGAAATTCTTTATCATTAATCTCCAAAATTAATATTTTTTTTTAAACTACTTCTTGATATTATACAATGAATTCTAATAACTTTTTTATTTATTTTTAATTTTATTTTTATAAATATTAAACACCCCCTAGCTATAGGATTAACACTTCTAATTCAAAGAATATTAGTATCTATATTATCTGGTTTAATAACTAAAAGATTTTGATATTCTTATATTTTATTTTTAGTTTTTTTAGGAGGAATATTAGTATTATTTATTAATGTAACTTCATTAGCTTCAAATGAAATATTTTCTTTTTCAATTAAACTAATAATTACTTCTTTTATTATTATATTATTACTAACAATTACTCTATATTTTATTGACAAAAATATTTTATTACAATATTACAATTTAGAAAATCAATATATTTATAATATAAATTCCTTTTTTAATGAAAATTCTATATCATTAAATAAATTATATAATTACCCAACAAATCTATTAACTATTTTATTAATAAACTATTTACTAATTACATTAATTGCTGTAGTAAAAATTACAAATTTATTCAAGGGTCCTTTACGACCTATATTTAACTAATGAACAAACCTTTACGATTAAAACACCCAATTTTAAGAATTGCAAATAATGCATTAGTTGACCTTCCTGCCCCAAGTAATATTTCATCTTGATGAAATTTTGGATCATTACTAGGATTATGTTTAATTATTCAAATTTTAACTGGATTATTTTTAGCAATACATTATACAGCAGATATTAATATAGCTTTTAATAGTGTAAATCATATTTGTCGAGATGTAAACTATGGTTGATTATTACGTACTTTACATGCTAATGGAGCATCCTTTTTTTTTGTTTGTATTTACTTACATATTGGACGAGCAATATATTATGGATCTTATTTATATACTCCAACTTGATTAGTAGGAGTAATTATTTTATTTTTAGTAATAGGAACAGCTTTTATAGGATATGTTCTTCCATGAGGACAAATATCATTCTGAGGAGCTACTGTAATTACTAATTTATTATCAGCAATTCCTTATTTAGGAATTGATTTAGTACAATGAGTTTGAGAAGGATTTGCTGTTGATAATGCTACTCTTACACGATTTTTTACTTTTCATTTTATTTTACCTTTTATTGTTTTAGCTATAACTATAATTCATTTACTATTCCTACATGAAACTGGATCTAATAACCCTATTGGATTAAATTCTAATGTTGATAAAATTCCATTTCACCCATATTTTACATATAAGGATATTTTTGGATTTATTATTATAACAATAATTTTAATTTTATTAGTTTTAATTAATCCTTATTTATTAGGAGATCCAGATAATTTTATCCCTGCTAATCCATTAGTAACACCAGTCCATATTCAACCTGAATGATATTTTTTATTTGCATATGCAATTTTACGATCAATTCCAAATAAATTAGGAGGAGTAATTGCTTTAGTTTTATCTATTGCAATTTTAGCTATTCTTCCATTTTATCATCTAAGTAAATTTCGAGGAATTCAATTCTATCCAATTAATATAATTATATTTTGAATAATAGTAGTCACAGTAATTTTATTAACATGAATTGGAGCTCGACCTGTAGAAACACCCTATGTATGTACTAGTAGGGCAAATTTTAACAGTTATTTATTTCTCTTATTTTATAATTAACCCTCTAATTACTAAATGATGAGATAATTTATTAAATTAGTTAATGAGCTTGAATTAAGCATATGTTTTGAAAACATAAGATAGAAATTAAACTTTCTATTAACTTATACTAAAATTAATTCACTATAATATATAAAATAAAAAAATTTTAAATCCTACAAAAAATAATAAAAAATTTAATGAAAAAGGTAAAAAACTTTTTCAAGCTAAATATATTAATTTATCATATCGAAACCGAGGTAAAGTTCCACGAACTCAAATAAATATAAATGAAACAAAAGTTAATTTTAAAAAAAATATAAATGAAAATACATCTCTCCCTAAAAATATTACACAAAATAATATACTTATAAATAAAATTCTTGCATATTCAGCTAAAAAAATTAATGCAAAACCACCTCTTCTATATTCAACATTAAACCCAGATACTAATTCAGATTCTCCTTCAGCAAAATCAAAAGGAGTTCGATTTGTTTCTGCTAAAGAAATTCTAAATCAAACTAATGAAACAGGAAATATAATAAATAAAAATCAAATAAATATTTGATACTTATAAAATATTAATATATTATAACCCTCAATTAAAAAAATAAAACTTAATAAAACTAAAGCTAAACTTACTTCATAAGAAATAGTTTGAGCTACTGCTCGTAAACCTCCTAATAAAGCATAATTTGAATTAGAAGATCAACCAGCAATTATTACAGTATAAACACCTAAACTAGTGCAACATAAAAAAAATAATAATCCTAAATTAAAAGAAAATAATTTAATAAATATAGGTATACATATTCATACTAATAAAGATAAAAATAAAGAAAAAATAGGAGAAAAATAATAAGAAATATAATTTGATAATAATGGATAAGTTTGTTCCTTAGTAAATAATTTAATTGCATCACAAAAAGGTTGAGGAATTCCTATAATTCCAACTTTATTTGGACCTTTCCGAATTTGAATATAACCTAAAACCTTTCGTTCTAAAAGAGTTAAAAAAGCAACTCTAACTAATACAAAAATAATTAATAATAATCTTCTAATAATAAATAATAAATTTTCTAAATAAAACATGTACTATTTGTAATATAAATTACATAAATAAATTCTAAATTTATTGCACTAATCTGCCAAAATAGTATATTAATTATATTCATAATAAAAATAAAAATTTATTAAATATTAGGTCCTTTCGTACTGAAATATTTTAATTTTTTAAAGATAGAACCAACCTGGCTTACGCCGGTTTGAACTCAGATCATGTAAGAATTTAAAAGTCGAACAGACTTAACATTTTAACGGCTACACCAAAATATATCTCTTAATCCAACATCGAGGTCGCAATCTTTTTTATCGATATGAACTCTCCAAAAAAATTACGCTGTTATCCCTAAAGTAACTTGAATTTTTAATCGTTAATAACGGATCAATTATTCATAAATTAATGATTTTAATTATTAAAAGTTTATTAAATTTTAATATCACCCCAATAAAATACAATTAATTATTATAACAAAAATAAACCAAAAAATTATAATAATTTAAGTATAAAGATTTATAGGGTCTTCTCGTCTTTTAGCTTTTTGACTAAAAAATAAAATTCTATTATAAATTTATATGAAACAGTTAATATCTCGTCCAACCATTCATACCAGCCTTCAATTAAAAGACTAATGATTATGCTACCTTTGCACAGTTAATATACTGCGGCCATTTAAAAATTTTCAGTGGGCAGGTTAGACTTTAAATATAATTCAAAAAGACATGTTTTTGTTAAACAGGCGAACATTAATTTTGCCGAGTTCTTTATATAAACTTATCATATAAAAATATTTATACATTAACATATACTAATTTTATCATTATTTTTTTAAATTAAAATAAATACTTTAATAAAAAATTAAAATTTAAATAAATAATTTAAATTATAAAATAAATTATAACACTTTTACTAATAATAACTATTTCTAAATTTATATTTATTATTTTATTTAAATATTTTTAATAATTTATTTTACAGCTTATCCCATAAAATATTAAAATTAAATATTTATTTAATTAATTTAACTAATTAAATAATATAAAATTTCTAAATTAAATTTATTTCTTAAAGAACTAGATACCTTTAAAAACGAATAACATTTCATTTCTAATATATTATTTAAAATAATTTTATCACATTAACTTTTATAATATATTAACTCTTTTAAAATCGAGAAAATTAAATTAATTCATTTTTATTAAATAAACCCTGATACACAAGGTACAATAAATTAAATTTTCTTTTAAAATAATAATTTTTCAAATTATTTCAATTTTCTTTCACAATACTAATTCACTATAATTAAATTTATTTTTTCTTTATAAAATACTAAAACTAAACTTTTTATAATTATTTTTAATAAAATAATAAATAAACAAACAAAATTAATAAATAAAAAATATTCAATCTATATTGATTTGCACAAAAATCTTTTCAATGTAAATGAAATGCTTTACTTAATAAGCTTTAAATTGCATTCTAGATACACTTTCCAGTACATCTACTATGTTACGACTTATCTTATCTTAGTAATAAGAGTGACGGGCGATGTGTACATATTTTAGAGCTAAAATCAAATTATTAATCTTTATAATTTTACTATCAAATCCACCTTCAATAAGTATTTCAAACTTATATTCATATAAATAAATTTATTGTAACCCATTTCTACTTAAATATAAGCTACACCTTGATCTGATATATTTTCTTTTTTAAAATTTTGAAAATTAACATTCTTATAAAATATTCTAATAACGACGGTATATAAACTGAACAAATTTAAGTAAGGTCCATCGTGGATTATCGATTATAGAACAGGTTCCTCTGAATAGACTAAAATACCGCCAAATTTTTTAAGTTTCAAGAACATAACTACTACTACCTAAGTATAACTAATTACATTTTAAATAATAGGGTATCTAATCCTAGTTTATACCTAAAATTTTTAAGCTTCAATTTTTAAAAAATAAAATAATAATAATTTAAAAATTTCACTTAATAAATTATTTTATATTTTTATAAAATCAATTTAACTTTTAACTAATAAAATTTATTTGTATTATTCGTATAACCGCGGCTGCTGGCACAAATTTAGCCAATACTATTTTAATATTACTATTTCTAAATTTCCTTAATTAATAATACTAATTACTGCGAATAAAAATAATTTATTTATTATTTAAATAAATAAAAATTCATATAAAAATTTACATATAAATTAAACTAATAACAAATTAATAAGCCAAAATAAAACTTTAAAGAAAAAATCTTAAATTGATGAATTTATATAAATTCAATTTAATAAAATATAAATAAATAAAAATAGTAAAAATTTTAATTTATACTATTCATAAAATACTAAACTTTAATTATTTAAATAAATAATAATTTTAAATAATTTAAATTAATATAATAATAAATATTAATATTAACAAAACAAATAAATATTTAAATTATATTAATTTTTTTTTGAAAAAAAACCCTGCATTATCCACATTAATAACTTTCATAAGTAACAATATAACAAAAAAAAATACTTTTATAAAAATTTATTAATAATTTTTTAAACTAATAATTTGTCAATAAGCATTATTTATATAAATAATCTTTAATAGTAAAGATTTTGAATTTAAAAACTCCTTACATTAAAACCTATCAGCAGAAAAAAAAAAATTTATCGACTAATGAGTTTTTATGTTTTCACTTTTTAAAATACTAAACTTTAGTTATTTAAATAAATAATAATTTTAAATAATTTAAATTACTATAATAATAAATATT
Source organism: Eudasyphora cyanicolor (assembly GCA_963930755.1). Taxonomy (NCBI): domain Eukaryota; kingdom Metazoa; phylum Arthropoda; class Insecta; order Diptera; family Muscidae; genus Eudasyphora; species Eudasyphora cyanicolor. Next base: position 153,492,719 of record OZ005734.1, on the reverse strand, counting down.
AATATTAACAAAACAAATAAATATTTAAATAATATTAATTTCTTTTTGAAAAAAAATCCCTGCATTATCCATATTAATAACTTTCATAAGTAACAATATAAAAAAAAAAAATACTTTTATAAAAATTTATTAATAATTTTTTAAACTAATAATTTGTCAATAAACATTATTTATATAAATAATCTTTAATAGTAAAGATTTTGAATTTAAAAACTCCTTACATTAAAACCTATCAGCAGAAAAAAAAATTTTTATCGACTAATGAGTTTTCATGTTTTCACTTTTTAAAATACTAAACTTTAGTTATTTAAATAAATAATAATTTTAAATAATTTAAATTACTATAATAATAAATATTAATATTAACAAAACAAATAAATATTTAAATAATATTAATTTCTTTTTGAAAAAAAATCCCTGCATTATCCATATTAATAACTTTCATAAGTAACAATATAACAAAAAAAAATACTTTTATAAAAATGTATTAATAATTTTTTAAACTAATAATTTGTCAATAAACATTATTTATATAAATAATTTTTAATAGTAAAGATTTTGAATTTAAAAACTCCTTACATTAAAACCTATCAGCAGAAAAAAAAATTTTTTATCGACTAATGAGTTTTCATGTTTTCACTTTTTAAAATACTAAACTTTAGTTATTTAAATAAATAATAATTTTAAATAATTTAAATTACTATAATAATAAATATTAATATTAACAAAACAAATAAATATTTAAATAATATTAATTTCTTTTTGAAAAAAAAATCCCTGCATTATCCATATTAATAACTTTCATAAGTAACAATATAACAAAAAAAAATACTTTTATAAAAATTTATTAATAATTTTTTAAACTAATAATTTGTCAATAAACATTATTTATATAAATAATCTTTAATAGTAAAGATTTTGAATTTAAAAACTCCTTACATTAAAACCTATCAGCAGAAAAAAAAAATTTTTATCGACTAATGAGTTTTCATGTTTTCACTTTTTAAAATACTAAACTTTAGTTATTTAAATAAATAATAATTTTAAATAATTTAAATTACTATAATAATAAATATTAATATTAACAAAACAAATAAATATTTAAATAACAAAAATTTGGTAATTCCTCCTATAAAAATCTATTTTAATAAATATTTATATTTATTAATTTATATATATATATATATATTTATAAAATTAAATTATTCAATTATATAATTATTTAACCCTATATAAATAAATTATTAAAATATTAAACAAATTATATATTAATTTAAATATTTAATAAATATTTATATAATATATAAATTTATTTAATTAATTATTTATTTATGTAAATAATTACTAATTAATTTTCATTAATATATATATATATATATATATATTTATAATAATTTATATTAAAAAAAATATAATAAAATATTAATATTAATAATTTATAATAAATTTATTATAAATAATAATAATAATAATATATATATACATTAATTAAAATATTTGTTTTAAAAAAAATGAAATTGATGAGTTTTCATGTTAATGATAAATATTAACTTTTAATTATTAAAATTAATATTAATTTAATTCCATATTATTATTTATTTATATTATTTTAATTAAATTTTTAATAATATTAATATTATAAAATTTATAATAATTAAAATAACAAAAATTTATAATAACTAAGATAACAAAAATTTGGTAATTCCTCCCATAAAACCTCATTTTAATAAATATTTCTATTTATTAAATTTATATACATATATTTTTTCTAAACAATTTAAATATTTTTAATATTATATATATAAATCATTTACAAAATGAAATTATTTACTAATCTTAATATTATTATTTACCCCTACATAAATAATTAAAATTATTAATAAATACTAAAAAAATTATTTCATAAAATTTATACCCCTAATATAAATTTATGAAATAATATAAATTCCTTTTTAAATTTAATATATATAATTAATTAAAAATTAATTTTATTAATATATTTATACTAAATTTATTTTTATTTTAAAAAAAAAATGAAATTATAAAATATAAATAATAATAATTTATAATAGTAAAAATTTTGACAAAAAAATGAAATTGATATAAATGTGTATATATATATATATAAACTAATAAATTTTAAAAAATTATTAATAATTTTTTATGTATATTTTAATAATAAATACTATATATATAAATAATTTTTTATAGTATAAGCTTTTAACCATTAAAAAGGCCTACATGAAAACTTGTTAACGGAAAGTTTTTTTTTTACCCACTAATGAGTTCTCATGTTTTCACATTTTAAAATACTAAACTTTAATTATTTAAATAAATATTAAATTCAAACAATATTAATAATTAAGCTATACATTAAAAATAACTTATAATATTAAAAAATTTTTAGAAAAAAATTTTTGGGAAAAAAAAATTATCTAAATATAAATTAACTTATGAGTCAAAAATCTCCATTTTTTTTTTTTTACTTGAAGAGTGCAAAATATGAAACTAAGACGATATATATAAGAGATTAATAGATAGATATATATATATAAATGTTTAATTAATCAATATGTATCTATTAATCTCGATAAAAAGAATTTCTGCAACAATTAAATAAAGATCTTTATTATCAGTATATTTATAGGACGAGGTTAAATACATGTCACTATCTCTATATATATATATAAATAATTTATATTTATAGAGTAATTTATAATATTTATATAGATAATAGATTGTATTTATTAATATTAATAACTATTAAATAATAAATGTTTAGATATTATATAAATTATTATATAGATAAGTAAATATATATATATATATATATATATATATATATGCATAATTTAATTATCTACAATTAAATTTTACAGGAACTAGTAATTTAAAATTTTTGCCCCAATTTTTTTAATAAACATATGTTTAATCTAATCATAATTTTATTATAAAATTACAAAAATTAATTACTAATAATAATAATTTAATGTAATAAATTTATTATAAATATATTCTATTAATAATAAAAATTCTATTACTAAATAAAATTACCAAATTTATAATGACTTGAAAAGAAATAAAATAAATTTTAATTTTTTAAACTAATAATTTGTCAATAAACATTATTTATATAAATAATCTTTAATAGTAAAGATTTTGAATTTAAAAACTCCTTACATTAAAACCTATCAGCAGAAAAAAAAATTTTTATCGACTAATGAGTTTTCATGTTTTCACTTTTTAAAATACTAAACTTTAGTTATTTAAATAAATAATAATTTTAAATAATTTAAATTACTATAATAATAAATATTAATATTAACAAAACAAATAAATATTTAAATAATATTAATTTCTTTTTGAAAAAAAATCCCTGCATTATCCATATTAATAACTTTCATAAGTAACAATATAACAAAAAAAAATACTTTTATAAAAATGTATTAATAATTTTTTAAACTAATAATTTGTCAATAAACATTATTTATATAAATAATTTTTAATAGTAAAGATTTTGAATTTAAAAACTCCTTACATTAAAACCTATCAGCAGAAAAAAAAATTTTTTATCGACTAATGAGTTTTCATGTTTTCACTTTTTAAAATACTAAACTTTAGTTATTTAAATAAATAATAATTTTAAATAATTTAAATTACTATAATAATAAATATTAATATTAACAAAACAAATAAATATTTAAATAATAATAATTTCTTTTTGAAAAAAAAATCCCTGCATTATCCATATTAATAACTTTCATAAGTAACAATATAACAAAAAAAAAATACTTTTATAAAAATTTATTAATAATTTTTTAAACTAATAATTTGTCAATAAACATTATTTATATAAATAATCTTTAATAGTAAAGATTTTGAATTTAAAAACTCCTTACATTAAAACCTATCAGCAGAAAAAAAAAAATTTTATCGACTAATGAGTTTTCATGTTTTCACTTTTTAAAATACTAAACTTTAGTTATTTAAATAAATAATAATTTTAAATAATTTAAATTACTATAATAATAAATATTAATATTAACAAAACAAATAAATATTTAAATAACAAAAATTTGGTAATTCCTCCTATAAAAATCTATTTTAATAAATATTTATATTTATTAATTTATATATATATATATATATTTATAAAATTAAATTATTCAATTATATAATTATTTAACCCTATATAAATAAATTATTAAAATATTAAACAAATTATATATTAATTTAAATATTTAATAAATATTTATATAATATATAAATTTATTTAATTAATTATTTATTTATGTAAATAATTACTAATTAATTTTCATTAATATATATATATATATATATTTATAATAATTTATATTAAAAAAAATATAATAAAATATTAATATTAATAATTTATAATAAATTTATTATAAATAATAATAATAATAATATATATATACATTAATTAAAATATTTGTTTTAAAAAAAATGAAATTGATGAGTTTTCATGTTAATGATAAATATTAACTTTTAATTATTAAAATTAATATTAATTTAATTCCATATTATTATTTATTTATATTATTTTAATTAAATTTTTAATAATATTAATATTATAAAATTTATAATAATTAAAATAACAAAAATTTATAATAACTAAGATAACAAAAATTTGGTAATTCCTCCCATAAAACCTCATTTTAATAAATATTTCTATTTATTAAATTTATATACATATATTTTTTCTAAACAATTTAAATATTTTTAATATTATATATATAAATCATTTACAAAATGAAATTATTTACTAATCTTAATATTATTATTTACCCCTACATAAATAATTAAAATTATTAATAAATACTAAAAAAATTATTTCATAAAATTTATACCCCTAATATAAATTTATGAAATAATATAAATTCCTTTTTAAATTTAATATATATAATTAATTAAAAATTAATTTTATTAATATATTTATACTAAATTTATTTTTATTTTAAAAAAAAAAATGAAATTATAAAATATAAATAATAATAATTTATAATAGTAAAAATTTTGACAAAAAAATGAAATTGATATAAATGTGTATATATATATATATAAACTAATAAATTTTAAAAAATTATTAATAATTTTTTATGTATATTTTAATAATAAATACTATATATATAAATAATTTTTTATAGTATAAGCTTTTAACCATTAAAAAGGCCTACATGAAAACTTGTTAACGGAAAGTTTTTTTTTTACCCACTAATGAGTTCTCATGTTTTCACATTTTAAAATACTAAACTTTAATTATTTAAATAAATATTAAATTCAAACAATATTAATAATTAAGCTATACATTAAAAATAACTTATAATATTAAAAAATTTTTAGAAAAAAATTTTTGGGAAAAAAAAATTATCTAAATATAAATTAACTTATGAGTCAAAAATCTCCATTTTTTTTTTTTTACTTGAAGAGTGCAAAATATGAAACTAAGACGATATATATAAGAGATTAATAGATAGATATATATATATAAATGTTTAATTAATCAATATGTATCTATTAATCTCGATAAAAAGAATTTCTGCAACAATTAAATAAAGATCTTTATTATCAGTATATTTATAGGACGAGGTTAAATACATGTCACTATCTCTATATATATATATAAATAATTTATATTTATAGAGTAATTTATAATATTTATATAGATAATAGATTGTATTTATTAATATTAATAACTATTAAATAATAAATGTTTAGATATTATATAAATTATTATATAGATAAGTAAATATATATATATATATATATATATATATGCATAATTTAATTATCTACAATTAAATTTTACAGGAACTAGTAATTTAAAATTTTTGCCCCAATTTTTTTAATAAACATATGTTTAATCTAATCATAATTTTATTATAAAATTACAAAAATTAATTACTAATAATAATAATTTAATGTAATAAATTTATTATAAATATATTCTATTAATAATAAAAATTCTATTACTAAATAAAATTACCAAATTTATAATGACTTGAAAAGAAATAAAATAAATTTTAAAAAAAGAAAAGTATAAAGAGAATAAAAATTAAATTGATGAGTTTTCATGTTAATGAATTGCCTGATAAAAGGGTAAATTATGTAATAAGATTACATTCATTATAATATATTTAATAGAATTAAACTATTTCTAAAAGTATCAAAGACTTTTGTGCATCATACACCAAAATATATAAATTTATTAAAAAGATAAGCTAACTAAGCTACTGGGCTCATACCCCATTTATAAAGGTCCTAATCCTTTTCTTTTTAATTTTTAATAATTCATCAAAAATTATATTTGTAGGTATTCTAATAATAGGAACATTAATTTCTATTTCAGCTAATTCTTGATTAGGAGCATGAATAGGTTTAGAAATTAATTTATTGTCTTTTATCCCCCTAATAAGAGATAATAAATTAATATCAACTGAAGCTTCATTAAAATACTTCTTAACTCAAGCATTAGCGTCTTCAGTATTTTTATTTGCAGTAATTTTGTTTCTTTTAAATACCAGAAAAAGAGATTCCAATTATTTTATAGAAATAATTATTTTTTCCTCTCTTTTATTAAAAAGAGGTTCAGCACCTTTTCATTTTTGATTTCCTAATGTAATAGAAGGTTTATCTTGAATTAATGCATTAATTTTAATAACTTGACAAAAAATTGTTCCTTTAATGTTAATTTCTTATATTATTTTTAAACCATTAATTATTATTAGAATTATTTTATCAAGATTAATTGGTGCACTAGGAGGATTAAATCAAACTTCTTTACGTAAATTAATAGCTTATTCTTCTATTAATCATTTAGGCTGAATATTAGCTGCTATATATAATGGCAATTTATGATTAACTTACTTTATATTTTATACTTTTTTAACTTTTTCAATAATTTTTATATTTAATATATTTAAAATTTCTTATATTAATCAATTATTTTCATTATTTTTTAATGAAAAAAGAATTAAATTCTTTTTATTTTTCAATTTACTATCTTTAGGAGGATTACCTCCTTTTTTAGGATTTCTTCCAAAATTACTAGTAATTCAATCATTAACTATTAATAATCAATTATTTTTATTGACTTTTATAGTAATAATAACTTTAATTACATTATATTTTTATATACGATTATGTTATAGAGCATTTATATTAAATTATTATGAAAATAATTGAATAACGTACTCTTTTTACAAATTTTTAAATATAAAATCTTTATTAATTTGTTCTTATATTTCTTGATTAAGCTTAGTTATTATTTTCTCAATTACATTTATAATTTTTAATATAATAAATTACTTTTCATTTATTCCTTCTATACCTAAATCAAATTTAACTAATAAAATTAGTTCAACAAATTCTTTAAATTGAAAATGATAACAAATTTATTTTCTGTATTTGACCCTTCTTCTAGTATTTTTAATCTTTCTTTAAATTGATTAAGTACATTTTTAGGTATTTTAATAATTCCTTCAATATATTGATTAATACCTTCACGATATCATATTTTTTGAAATAATAGGTTTCACCAAGAAATGAAGTCCATCGAGCGGCGTTACCAAGGGCACTGGGATAAAAGAATGATGGCAGATTATACACATTTGGTTCCTCATTAGAGAAACCGATTCCGAAATCTACAAACGTCAACAAAGAACTCACAATTATGTTTTTCAACCAAGATTTTTTTTTTAATCTTAAATGACTGTTACTAAACAACTGTTTCTTTTTTATATTTAACGTATAAGTCGACCTTATCGGGCATATACTCCAAAAAATATTGTGCAAATACTAAGGGTACCTTCGACGATAGTAGTATCTTTAATAAAAAATTTAAAAAAAAAATGTATCCATAAAAAAATTTTTGGTTTTGATTTTATATAACAATATGCCACAATCTATACAAAAAACTAATTTTTATGTCTAGGACATAAAATTTTTTTTTGTTGCATAGTGTAATATGAAAAACATCGATACAAGAAAGCAAAAACCGAACAAATCTATAAATTTTTCGATAACTACCTACCTGGAATTAATATTAACAACGGAACTATAAAGGTCGACCACTAGGTTTCTCGATTGGTGACATATATGTATGTATCGAGCACCGCAAAATAAGAAGACAAATTAACGGACGTTTTACCGATATCATGCCTAGTTATCGGATGATAAAGCTTGAAAATATCTTATTTTTTAAACTTCAACATCCGATAACTAAGTGATGATGAAACCTCGTGTGAATCAAGACTAGGGAGATATCGATAAAACGAGGTGCCCTATCCAAATATGTCATTAGATCGATGGTTAGATCCTGTCATTACCCTGGGGGCTAAATTTTCAATAAAAAATCGTATAATTGGGTTAAACATTAAAAAATAGAGTAGCTTTGATAATAGTAACGGTTGTAAACTTTTTTTGTGAAGTTATTTTTTATTTTAATTTTTGAATATAGAACCTCTCAAAAATATTGTGTGAAAGTTTCATACATGACTCAGTTCATCAGAAAAACTTTAACGCCTTTTTCCCACAACCCACGTTTTCAAAGTCGTATCCATCATAACACTAAAACTACTGCACCGATCGTTTTTAAATTTTGAACACAACGCTGGTAGCGTTGTGTCAGAAAATCAGAAAAATGTGCCAGTTTTGCACGAATTATCGCTGCTCCCCTTAAATGGATTATATCTGAAATATTGAATTCTGCAAAAAACTTCAATGCCAAAAATTGTGTCGATATTGGCACGTAACATCGAAACCAACCATGTATGTTGTTTTTTTCATAAAAAATTTAGCACTTTTAGCACCAAATGTAACAGTTTTCCATCAACAACTCCAAATCCCGAAAAATCCACTTATTCAATTATTCGAGAAAATCACAGATATTATTTGTATTGTCGGTTTTGTCCAGTAAAACAAGAATATCGGGGCTTGCGAGAAAAACCCTGTTTTCGTACCATTGCGCACTTATAAGCCTGTAACTTAGTCAATTACACTATGCAACAAATGAACACTTTTTGAAAAATACACGAACCTGACTGTATAGCTTCGATTCTACTACCAAATGCTAGTATAACCCTATACTCAGTTTGGCGAGATTGGTGACCAATTTTTTTTTATGGGCCTCGAAAGATTCGGAAAATCAGTGGACCCCCTGAAAAAAGGTGTCATCGGTTTTTGAGCAACAGCTACTTCAGACTTGGTGATACCGCTTAACTATATTTGGCAATAATGTAGCTAAGAACACGTAGAACAAAGTCTGTTAACATTTCATGCCAAAAAATGTTGGTTTCCTGCACTTTTTTTCGAGAAACATAGGATTAAATTTATTTTTTTTCACTTTTTTCGGCATAACTTTAAGGGGTCGCTGATTTTTTACTAACAATATTTGGCAATATTGTAGCCACGGTAAATCTGAACAACTTTTGTGAATATGTCATTACAATCTGAACGTGTCTAGGCACTCTAAAAAGCTCAAAAAACCACATTGTACCCCAAAAATGTAAGTATTTCACTGTTATGTAACAAAAATATATTTTTCTGGTATAGGGTATGTTTAGCAACTTTATAGAAAATATTAAGGCCAATATTTTTGTGGAACATTTTAACCCTCTAGCTCCCCCACATAACTGTAATTTTTGGCCCCATTTTAACAAATCGTAAAAAACGCCCCTTAAAAGTGGGAGGGCGGGGATGAAATGTTCTACAAAAATGTTCGCCATAAACAGCTCAAAAAATAACACAAACGCCAAAAAAAGGTCAAATTCCTGATCATGCAGGAATGTTAGTCGTACGATCTAGTAGTTGAAGCAATGAAGATACCAGTTAATAACGTTGTTGACAGGAATTTGACCGTTTTTTGGGTTTTTGTGTTAAGATTTGGGTTTTAGTGTGTTCTGACACATATGCTGCTTGAAATATGAAAAACTTTAGGGTACACTGGAAATATATTATATTTGGAACACACACATATTATATAATTGGGAAGTTGTGGTTCTAAACAAATCTATGCTTATTTCCTAATATTGTTTAACCTACGCAAACAAAAATTTTTTTTTGTCCTAGACCTAAAAATTATTTTTTTGTATAAATTGTGGCATACTGTTACATAAAATCAAAACCAAAAATTTTTTAAGGTAATTTTTTTTAAAAAATTTTTTATTAAAAATACTATTATCGTCGAAGTTACCCTTAGTATTTGTACTATAATTTTTGGAGTATATGCCCGATCAGGTCGACTTATACGTTAAATTGAAGCTATAAATGGGCTACCAATGTTGGAAATATTTCTTTCATCATTAAGCAAATTAGAAAAAGTAGATTTTTTTAAAAAAATAAAAATTTCCTGGACGAAAAAAACATAAAAAAATAGAAAAAAATCGAAAAAAAAATGTTATTCCATTTTTTAAAAGTTTGCATCCTAGCGAAGAAAATAATGCATATTTGAAAAAATCTATGCATAAACGTAGAAATTATTGCCTCTTTGGTAGAGGTAAGAGAATTTCAAAAAATCTTTTTTTTAATTTCTGTTTAAATTGCGATTTTATTTGTTACTTTTATTTATATTATGTTCATTTGAGTTTATTTACATGAACAAATTTCATTAGAAGTAATTGTGAGCGATTTTATTTATTACTTTTATTTATATTATGTACATTTGAGTTTATTTACATGAACAAGTTTCATTAGAAGTAATTGTGAGTTCTTTGTTGACTTTTGTAGATTTCGGAATCGGTTTCTCTAATGAGGAACCAAATATAATCTCCCGTCATTCTCTCATCCCAGTGCCCTTGGTAACGCCTCTCGATGGACTTCATTTCTTGGTGAAACCTTTCCCCATGTTCGTCGCCAAGATTCTCGGGGAAAAAGTTTAAATGAGAATGCAAGAAATGAATTTTGAGGGACATATTTACACCTATTGGAATACATAAAGCGAAAAATAAGTTAGAAGAATACTCTTACATACATATATGTTATATACAGAAATATAGAAAAATGTATTTCTTACAAATTTTTTCATAATTTTTTAATAAATCATTAATCATTGTTTCATATTGCGGGCTTTTATTGGATCCAAGAAAATTTTAAACTACAATTTTAAACGACCTCCATGCTGCAATTGTATCCGACGTCAAATATGATTCGAAATTTACATCTCTCATCAGTTTCCTTATTTTAGGCCCATTAAAAACGCCTTCTTCGATTTTTTGAAAAGAAAGACTTTTTAAATATGAGAGTGAATTGCCATCTTTCCTTAAGGCTTTTACAAAATTTGTAAAGAGCCCCAGCTTAATATGCAGTGGTGGCATAATAAGAGGCATAAAACAGCCTTGCATTCCACATAACATCACAACTACTTTGAAATCGCAACAAATTTTCCAGTCATGTTGTTCACATTTTATGTACGAGTATTTTATCAAATAAGCCATTTGTTTCGTATGATTCTATAGTGTTGACGGCATAAGCATTGGGAATCGACGGTTTCTGATTTACGTTGTGCAAAAGTACTGCTTTCAATCTTTCTTTACTGCTGTCAACAAATAACCGCCATTCTTTTTAATTGTATGTTTGATTAAGTTCCTCGAACAATCCGGGAATGTCCTTGCAAAAGCATATGTTATCCACAGTTGTATAAAATTGTTTGTAAGGAATATCACGGACTCTATAATATGATATGTTAACATCTGGGGCCAAAATATTGTACCGTTCCAAATCTCTCACTAGATCATTGCGTTGAAACTGTGTTAAAAGCGATGACTTCTGACTCAAACTTGAATCGCTCAGAGTTGAGTACTCAGTTGGACTTGCTGATGTTTCCGTAATTAGGCTGTTAGCTACTTGGACACTTGGGAATTGGTATTGTGTCCGTATGTGCAACTGGCAAAGCGACAGATTTTACTTAAGCGTAATTCCAGCGAATGCTCCTTCCTACTCCAATCTGTTTACTTAGACATAAATAGCAGTCCGTATCGTGAATGAATGGTTGTCTCCAAATCATTGACATTCCAAATTGCACGTGATGTCTAAAATTAAAACGTTTAAAGTACTTACGGCATGTTTCCAGTACTCCATCGAGTAAGATTTACATGGCACGAATTACACAAAATACTAGGTGTCCACGGTTCGTTCATATTTTCAACTCGTATACCAAATTATTGCCCATTTATTTCTTCTATTATTTTACTAAACTCACGTAGATTTTTTTATTACATATTTTCGGCAGATGTAGCAGAAATTGTCGGGATCATTTACACATTAAAAAGTTTTTTGCCTTTTACTCATACTACAAAATATAACTTTATAGAATTTTTCAGAAAATCGACTTATCTCTTTAAGGCGCTGAATTACACTAATTTATTAATAAGTAATTTCATTCATAAATTCCGGATTTGATGTACATAAGTTGCAGTGCCTGTAGCTGACATATAGTTTGCTTCGAACGTAGAAACCCAATACATATAATTGTACTACCTGTATATACTACTGGGATGTCCATGCCCCTAAAAGGCGCAACTGAATGGAAACCTCATAAATAATAAACCACAAATATTGTTGAATGACCCTCTACCTGAGCGGATCTCATCCAATATAGCTCTCACATTGCATATCATGTTTTATGGAGGGTTACGAACGGCCATAAAACCTCGTCCTTTCTATAATTTTATAATGTCTGACATCCATCATCATAAAAGAGCAAGTGCAAGTTATATGTCTCTCTCACATATGAAAATATGAAAGAATATTTTTTTGAATTTCCCTAACATTTACAAAATGGCCCATAACTTTTACGACTATCCATAGATTTTTTTTTCAAATATACAGTGTTTTCTTCGTTAGCATGCTGGCTTTTCAAAAATGTAAAATAATTTTTTATGTTTTTTTGTACCAAGGAAAAAGTGTATTTTTAAAATTAAAAATCTTTTTTTTCTCATATTTTTGACGACTGTTACTAAACCAAAGATTCTACGTGAAAGCAGCATATGTAGCCCTCATAATACCCTTTAATTTGAAGGATAACACGGCTCAATCAGGCTTATACTTGAAAAATTATGGTCCAAATACTGAATGTCTTTCCATGAAAGCTGGAATTTAAAAAAAAAAAATTACCATACAAAATTTTTTAATATTTTTTTCGTGTTTGTGACACCTAGTTGCACCAGAAACTGTTATCCACATCCCTTGGACAAAAATTTTGTTGCATAGTGTTATTTATTATTTCCGAAACAAATATTTTTTTCTTTTAGTTATTCAGAAAATATGCCAATACCTTAATTGAAGACAAGCTTTGTTTTTCAGCAATGTTCGTAAAATTTCTTTATAATTGAAATGGTATGACGTTTTGAAAATATTTTTTTAACAGAGTATATTTATAGAAATTCCCAAACAATTAGTTTATTTGTATATAAAAACATATTTTATTTGAGAAAATTTGTTTGCAAATATACTTTGTTGTAATATATTAATATATACTTTCCAAATAAATTTTATTGATTTTCAAATAAAATTTATTTGGTGAGGAATTTATAATATTTTAAAAATGTATGTTCCAAATATATTTTTTTCCGATTCATTTTGTAGGGAATAAAATGGGTTTTAAAACACGTTTGTAATAGACGGAGTTATTAAAGTTTTCATTGAGAACTAAATTTTTATCCGGCAAATTTCACAAAACAAATCGTATTTTACTCGACATGACCTACAAGAAAAATAATATCGTGTCCCTAAGTATTTAGACTGTACACGGAGGAAAATCGCCATTTTTAATATGTTTGAACTGAAAGAAAATATATTTTTTAAATATTATATATTTGTTAACAAACAAATTTTGTTTGAAAATTATGAAACTTTGTTTTGAACGCATATATTAATATATTAGAACAATATATATTTGCGCACTGACTTTCACAAATAAAATGTGTTTACCCACAAACAAATTTTTTGTTTAAGATGTTTTCCAAATATATTTTATTTAAAAATGATTTTTTAAACTTTGCTGAATTTTTCGAATTTTAGTTATTTTTTAATAGATTATAGTTAAAATGTCTTAAGCAGCACTAGCTTTTGTTTTACATCAGTAAATTTTAATTTATATGTATTCCAATTCATCACTTTTTGTCAATCCCTCAATGCAATTTATATTTACGAAAGATTATACGATTTAAGTTTTAATTAAATTTTACAAACATATAAAATTTATAAAACAATGCTCTTTGAACATCTGAAAAACAGAAAACTTGTCTTTAAGTTAGGGCATTGATACATTGCCAAAATACATAAATACAAAATACTAGTTCCAAATAAAAAAATATTGGAATGGGAACATATTTTTGTTTAGAACAATATTCTCCCTAACATATAATATTTGTGTGTGTCAAATATTATATATTTGGAGTGTACCCTAAACATATGTATAATTCAAGCCGAATATGTTTGGGACAATATACTACAGAAACGATTTTTTTCAGCGTGTAGCATCGTGTTATTGTAGCGTGACTACAACATACGGACGGACATAGTTAAATCGTCTTAGAATTTAAGACGATTAAGAATATATATATGTAAACACTTTATAATGTCCCTGATCAATATTTTTCAGTGTTACAAACGGAGGGACAAAAAATAAATATAAACCCCCACCCATCCATCCTATGGCGGATGGTATAACAATTGCACTGACCGCTTATTTGAGGATATCCCACTGTAGTTCACATTGATACAATGTTAAAAATCGTTTTATTTTAGTAATAAATATAGTACGCATTATAATAACAAAAAATGTTATCTGTACATTTTTTTCTATTGGTAGTGTACGGACAAACATTAGCTACTGTAATTTTCGTCTCAAACTACGAACGTATTAATTAGTTAACACAAACGAAGTTTTGTCTGTACAGACAGAATATTAGACGAAAATGTCATACTCGTACCTTTGACATAAACTTTTTGTTTATACGCATTGGCGATAGATAGTTTGACAACACTGTTAACTTCTGCAAAATCTTCGACTTAGACAATTTTTCGTATCATACATCGTTCGGCTGACTCACAAGTCAGTACACCAACAAACATATATGTACATATATTTATTGTAATATATGTATGGCTGAAAGTATAAGGTATGTCCATACATTTCTTACTTGATTGCTTTTGTAAAGCATGCCAACGGCTACTCGCGACTTGAATAGGACGTCGCGACGTTAACGTCAAATGTTCCGACCCTTCATTCATTTCATTCTATTTTTCCATATACGGATACGAACACACACGAATGTGTATTCGCCGCCAAGTGTAAGTAAAATGTGCGTCGGAGAAGGGTGGTTTATTTGCTTCCTTCCACACATGACTGTTTATAATAAATTCCTCCTTGGGAGCAGTATTCCCTTTACATCCCACCAATATTGGACTTTGTCCATCAAAAAATTGCCATCACCCATTCTCAATGGGCCAGCACATTTACACAAGGATAGGACAGGACGATCTAAAGCACGAAGTATTCTGAGCAGACCGTAAGAAAGTGTCTACACATTCTTATATAAATGCTTATTTGTATGTGTACACATACGTACATTCATGGATATCAACAGAGGTTTTTAGATAGGTATATCCATTTATCCGTTCATGTATGTAAGTAAGTTTTATGTACATTTATCGCGAATACATCTCCGCTTCAAAATATTGAACGTAAGATGTGTTTGTGTATTACAGTCTGTACCCACCCGACCAACATTTCGAAAGCGAAATAGGTTCGCAAAAATAACAATTTGCGAACGAAATCGTCGTCAATTACTCAAAAATTATAAAACATTAGAACATTCACCAATGCGAATGTCTATCAAAAGTTCTTAGAAGTATAACTGCAAAGAACTATTTTGAAATATATTTTTATCTCATTTAAATGAAAATGTCGGTAAAATTGTTCTTGTTTTTGTTTTATTCTATCACCCGTTACTACGGGTGATACAAGTAGAGATAGTTTTTTCAGAAGCCCTTTTTTTACAGATTACGTGTGAGTCGTGTCATGCTGTCGTGTTATATTTGTTAACTATTGTTTGGCATTTCATCATGGAAAGACTTACGCCTGAACAACGTTTACAACGTTTTGACAACAAATTGACAGATTAATTAGTGAAATATTATAAAGGGTGATACAAGTAGAGATACTTTTTCAATAGCCTTTTTTGACAGATACGTATGAGTCGTGTCATACTGTCATGATATTTTTGTTAAGTATTGTTTGACATTTTATCATGGAAAGACTTACTCCTGAACAACGTTTACGCGTGTCATTCGCCAGTTACCAGTCGATATGCTCGAACGAGTCATCGAAAATTGGACTCAACGAAAATGGACCGTCTGAGACGTAGCCGCGGCCAACATTTGATAGACATAATCTTCAAAAACTAAATGCCAAGGAATGTTCTTTCAAATGATAATAAACATTCCTCGTTCAATTTGAATTTTCTGTGTTTTTTTCTTTAAAAAAGTAGGGAACCCCGAAATGGATCACGCTATACATAAAGGTGCAGTGATAGACATAATCTTCAAAAACTAAATGCCAAAGAATGTTCTTTCAAATGATAATTATACATAAAGGTGCAGCGCGGTAATTTGCTTATTTGGGAATGTTATGAACCTTAGAAAAATTGATTTTATATTTTATAATTAAAATCATAATTAAATAATTGAGCAGTAAGGGTATTTATAAATTACATGGTTTTAAATAATGTATATGGCAAATGTGGACCTTCGCTATCCACACACTGCTGCATACGTTTTCTTAAGTTTTCATGAACTTTAACAAGCATGTCGACTGGTATTCTGCCAATTTCAGGCTCAATATTGTTAATTTGGTCTTCCAAGGTGTTGGGACGGTTGATATACAGTATATGTAGTCGAAGATGTATACTAGATAGGGTCATAAAAAAAAAATTGCGGTTGTCACCCCCTAGATTTGAAGATTATTCAAAGGCAATTTCAGAAAAAAAATTTTCATTTTTTTGGTGCACCCTACATACCGCCCTTTTAGTTTTCTTTATCCTGTGTTGTTATTTGATGTCCGATCGTAACGGGATGCATATCGTTGTTCACGTTTTGGAAAGGGCTATATTTGGTCCACTGGCCATTTTTGACTCCGAGGTCAAATTACATAATTGACCTCTGTTATCTCGTTTTCTACCCCCCTTATTTGCACTTATTTTGAAACGATAATAAATGCATTTAAAAATAATTAAAAACCAAATAATTAAACTTTTGTCTTTAAAGTACTCAGTTTTATTCATAAACAAAAAAGTTACATAGGGTTCAGAATTGTAAAATATATGCTGGAGTAAAACTCGACTAGTTTCTTTTGACCTCGTTTTCTGTCTCTCTCTCTCACGTGAATAACCAATGCCACAAACACACCACCACAATGGCGGTTCTTTAAAGCACCAAAAAATTAAATTTGTGGGATTCTCCAACTAATTTTGAAACTTTTTTAAGGAAGAATTTATGAATAAAATCACTTTGTTTTCCCATTCACCCTACACTCCACCAAAATAGTATTTTTTCCACTAATTCCTGATTAAATCTAGTATGATACGTCGATTATCATCTCTTGACAATGACAACATTTCTTCCATACTTCAGTTTGGAATCCGAGGTAAATATTTACTAGTGACTTTAGTTATTTGATTTTCAAACCCCGTAAATGATATTTATTTTTAAAAACATGGAAAGGTATTTGTACGTAAGTTATTTATGGTGTTCAAACAAATTAACCATGTCTATAACACTTTATAATTCTCTATAACTTATTTGCTTATGAATACATGCTATATGATATATAGAAACATTTACTGATAGTTTTTTCAAATTTCTGGTTTTATTGGAAATGTTGAACTTTGTCATTAATTAATGCAACACAATATTATTCATATGACTACCAAGACTGGCTCGGCAGTACCTCATCCGGTCAACCCAATTTTTCAGCAAATTTCGAATCACCATAAGTTGCCATTTCGAATCTCTTCAATGGCAACTTATGGTGATTCCGTTTCTGAAAAATAATATCACCACATCATGTTGCTACATTTTTTCCATGCGAAAAATCGAACAAAAATCGTGCGGTGTGTAAAACCCATACCTACATTATAGCACAACCATTTGATTGTGCATTAAGAATGTACGCTTTCAATTAGGTTTGGTTCTGAAGTTTGCTTTTTGACGGTGCAACACTCCGTAAACTGGACTGAGTGTGGAAAACGCGATATTTTTGCATTTGCGGAATGTAATAATTTTACAAACGAAATCAAAATCCATTCATACTGCTGCACCATTTTACAAACGAATCTAAAAATGCGGTTTCAATGTAAAATGTAAAAAAAAATTAAATTTTTTTGCTCAAACGAAATCATCATTAGATTTCATGTTTCAACGCTTTAATTGTCTCTGGATGCTTTGCATAGCATTTATCCTTATTGGGTTCCCAAAGAAAGTAATCCAAAGGGCTCAAATCACAAGTCGAAGTAATTGGTAATTCAAATTTTAAATGGCCCACCGACAGTAGAATATCTGGTAAAAAATCCAAAGTGACGTATGGAAGAAAAGTAGCTCTTCAAGAGATGATCTACGAGGTATCATACGTAAAGATAGGATAATAAATATGGAGTCAGTGGCTTCAACATTTGATAGAGAATCCCGCAAATTTAGTTTGTTGATGCTGGACCGAACTGCCATAGAGGTTGTGCGTTTGTGGCATTGGGTTGTTCATGTGTGTGAGAGAGAGAGAGAGAGAGAGAGACAGAGAACGAGGTCAAAAGAAACTAGTCGAGTTTTACTCCAGCATATATTTTACAATTCTGAACCCTATGTAACTTTTTTGTTTATGAATAAAACTGAGTACTTTAAAGACAAAAGATTAATTATTTTTAAATGCCTTTATTATCGTTTCAAAATAAGTCCAAATAAGGGGGGTAGAAAACGAGATAACAGAGGTCAATTATGGAATTTGACATCGGAGTCAAAAATGGCCAGTGGACCAAATATAGCCCTTTCCAAAACGTGAACAACGATATGCATCCCGTTACGATCGAACATCAAATAACAACACAGAATGAAGAAAACTAAAAGGGCGGTATGTAGGGTGCACCAAAAAAATTAAAAAAAAATTTCTGAAAATGTCTTTGAATAATCTTCAAATCTAGGGGGTGACAAACGCAACTTTTTTTTCTTGGTTAGGCATCGACCCTATCTAGTGTATACCAACCGTCCCAACACCTTGGAAGAACTAATTAACTATATTGAGGCTGAAATTGGCAGAATACCAGTCAACATGCTTGTTAGAGTTCATGAAAACTTCAGAAAACGTATGCTGCAGTGTGTGGATGCCATATACACTCTTTAAAACATGTAATTTATAAATTCCCTTACTGTTCAATATAATTAAAATATAAAATAAAGTTTTCTAAGGTTCACAACTTTTTTATTTCATTCCCAAATAAACAAATTACCGCTCTCCACCCTGTATTTTGTTTTTCCTCTTAGTTAGGCTCAAGATCATTTTTGTTGTTTTCAGTAAATGAAAACAACTTTGTTTAAAATTAAAGAAGAAGTTAGTGACATGCATTGGGGGTGGTTGTAAGTAAAATTTTCAATAAGTTTCGAGTTCTTGAAATGTCCAAAGCCGGCTTCGTAAACCAAAGAGTCATTGAATGGACGGCCTTCGGCCGACTTTAACTGTTTTCTCATCTGGGTATGTTCAAAGACTGATATGCGGACCGAAGTCTATTTTCATGTAATCGATAAATGTGGAAGTAATCGTTTACTGAGGCACTTAGGTTAGGATAGGTTGAATAGAGGAGACGTTTAAACGTCTCATGTCCATGGGCATACACTTAAGCCAGTAGTTCGGCCTGTTGTGCGCTCCTTATTTATGATTTTTATACCCCACGGGTTACAGAAAATCGGTACTAGACACGTATTTTCTCAGTATCGTCCAGTCATATCCTCTGAGTGAGTCAAGTCTGGCAATATGTCGGAACCGAAATGTCGGGATCTTGCAGGATCACTGAGGCACTTACGGATAACTAAAAATTTATTCCTTTTTAATTTTTTCTTACATTTTGAGCCCATTGGAACAAAAAAAATCGATTTTTTCAAACTTAGTCCCCATTTACATGGTACTTTTTTTTAAGTAACTTATCGACTTATTCTCTTTTGAAAAAGTATTTACGTTCACACACGTACTTTTTTTTCAATACTTATACTTATTTTCATTTGTTTTGTTTCGGCTTTTCCTATGTGAATTGTTGTTGTTTCCAAGTGCGAACGAAAAACACAAAACGATGAGTACGATAAGTACGAGTACGGCATACTTTTTATCCCCCCGTTTCCGGGGGGATACTCGCCCAAAAAACGCCGATAAGTATACTTAATACTTAAAAAAATATCATGTAAATGCATACTTAATAACAAACCTACTATGTACTCGTATAACATGCCCCTTTGAAATGCTATATCTAAATATGTGTTCTCGGATATCATACTCTGCCCGGGAACATGATACAAATGAAAGAATAATTCATTTCGCTAACGTTCCGATAATAATTTAATTTGGCAACATTCTATGTTGAATAATTTTCTGAGTAAAACTGAGTCAAAATTAATTTATTAAAGACTTATTTGCAATAGTCGGTTTTGAATGTCTTATTCGATAAACGTTTGAGAAAATTCGTAAGCTGTGGTCAAGTGGGTAGTCAGTTATTCACATTTGTGACCCTAATGTGTGGAGGCAAAACGTTGGTATAAGATGTATGTACGTACACACACCCCGCAAGAGTGGATGTGACTGTTTTCCCGTTGCTTTGACGGTTACGACAGTGAAATAAGTAGCAGACCGATGTAGAGGAAACGTGTCTTTTGTTCAAAGAGGATGTTTGAAGCGCGCGTATAGAGTTAGTTGTATTATACTGCAGATATGCTGTCGCAGAAATAATACAGCATTTGTTACAACTTGGCAGTGTAGTACGATTCGAAACGGGCTAAACACACTCATCAAGGAGTGCGCTAGCAAATGTGTACAAACACACATGTATTTATGTCCGTCCGCTTGCTTGAATGTTTAGAGTCGTACATGTATTGTGAGTCCACCTTCAAGTCGACCGGTATAATAAGGCGAAACGACAATGACAGCAGGCAGAAAAACTGCGGTGCATATATGTGACCAATTCAAAAACACATACTTCCTTACGTACACATATAAGTGTGTTTATATATAAGTGGACTCTATAGATAAAAATGCATACCAAAATATTTTTTATATATGTACATACATATGTTTATATATACCTGAATATTATGGCACACGTGTATATGACCAGATGTGTGACATTCATTAGTACATAAGTGTCGGAGCCGTTCAATGCTATCACAAAACAACGACTTGTTACAAGAAAAGTAAGGTCCATCAGATGGCGGCTGGTGGTTCCAATGTCTTTACTACTATACGAACATATAACACAAATGTCCATGCTTATTATAGGTTATGGCGAAATTCGCGTTAAACATTGGTACGCATTTGCAACACAATAAATTATTTTTCGGATGCACGAAGCATTACGTACCTATAACTTAAAAAAACATTAAAAACTGCAATATGTGCAATATGTGAGTTCTCTACATCGTTTCTACTGATTTTTAAAATATTTGCTTGTATTAAAGAATTAAAACTATATGTCCTCGATGTAAAAATGTCAACTAGATTTGATTATGATATCAAATACATGAAAGTTATGTTAGTTTAAAAATTCTGTTCCTATGATTAATTGGATATAGCTTCTTTAATTCCCCAAGGATTTTCTCAAACACTATAAAATAAATTTTTGTAACATTTGCCCCAGTGATGGCTTTTACACCCGAAAGATTTTGGGGAATCGGATTTGGTAATTGCCTCTTTTCTCGTAAATCATGCAGATTTCGGACTTCAGTGTCATTTTGATTGATTTGATTTTGTCTGAACTGTTTTTACTGTGCTAATCTAATTATTAGGGAATAGTATGATATCAAAAGGCCAGCGAACTGACCACATATTTGGATAGAACACCTCAGAATAAGAAGCAAGTTATCGATACATTACGTAGTTGTCGGACGTTAAAGTTAGATCGTCAGATCGCGGAGCATCGGGCATCGTAGGTTAGGTTACGGACGCGCGGCACACAACCATTGCTGGCGTGCACCACTTCACTCGGAGACCATTTGGTCCATTGAGTTCGTCCTGAGAAGATAAGTAAAAGAAGAGGGAGAGGTCGAAGATAATGAAGGAGGTGATGAGTATAGATAAGAGCGAGGAAAGATGGCTTTTCAGGAGAGGGGGAGTACCAAAAACCTCGCCTGTTGATGCAGATGAATGAGTTGATATCAAACCATCCATCTCAAGCAATCTATGAAGGCCATGATTCTATAATATCGTGGGATGATAGAGATTTCAGATTTTGTTTATGCATTTATGCGAAAGCGCCTCGAAAAAAAGTTGAATTGCGGCGCCCCTCATAACTCGATACCGGGTCATCAGAAATTAAAAAAAATAAATTTATTTAGTTAGATAATCGTTATAGCAAGGTAACGCCGTCGAGTTTTTTTTTTAATTTTTGGGGACACTTTGAATTGATTATTGCTAAATAAAAAAATTTACATATTTAAAAAAAATCGTCAGCTTTATCTCGTAAATTATGTAAACAAATAGTGTTAAAAAATTCAAAAGGATCGGTTCAGTAGTTTTTGAGTTATGAGGGGCACCGTCTTTGAAAACATGGGTTGTGGGAAAAACGCTTTAAAGTTTTTCTGATGTACTGAGTCACGTATGAGGGGGGGCGGTTGCTTAGACTGCTGTATCTTTGTCAGTTTTGCTCCGATTCACCTCATATTTTCACACAATATTCTTCAAAGTTCTCTATTATAAAAAAAATTAAAAAAGCAAAAAAGGTTTATGAACGTTACTAGTCCTTAGGCATTGAGTGACTAGGTTTTCCCGCTTTGGGGGGATGAAAACCACTCTAACTTCACGCCATTTGGAGGGAATAAAATTCCTCAGTAGGTACTCCCTAAAAATCGTTAAGAGTAAGCATATCTTTCCTGACCCTTTTGTAGCATGGCCGGTGACTAGAGTGATCAAAAAACCGTTTTTTTTTTGAAAAAATAAATAACCGGTGGACAGTTTCACTAGTGAGTGAATCAACGCTTGTCGCCGGCACTGGGTTTTCCCTCCCCTGGGTTTTCCCTCTCCTTAGTCTTTTTTGGTTTAATCATAAATTGGTTTGGGGCGACACCCCCATAGTCAGTATTAGCCCGTAATAGGTACGTCGACTGAGCTCAGAAATTTCTGTCCAGAGACCGATGCATCCAATGGTTGCGTGGTAGCTAGGTGAATAGGTAGTGGGTTTTCCCTCCCCTGGGTTTTCCCTCTCCTTAGTCTTTTTTGGTTTAATCATAAATTGGTTTGGGGCGACACCCCCATAGTCAGTATTAGCCCGTAATAGGTACGTCGACTGAGCTCAGAAATTTCTGTCCAGAGACCGATGCATCCAATGGTTGCGTGGTAGCTAGGTGAATAGGTATTGCGTAATAGGTTAAAAACTGACCATTCTGCGATAAGACGTCCGTTCGCTACGACTGGCGGCGACTGACTATCGATGCAGTTAATTCACCTGTGTCTTTGGCTGATATTTGCAAGATTTAACGGATCTTTCTGCTAAAGTGGATACCATTCAAGCGGGCAATAAAAGCAAATACGGTCGTCGTCGATCCAGATCTCACTGTCATTTACGTTCAAATGATAGACCATCTGACAATTTGCTTTGCTGGTATCATCAAAAGTTGGAGAAGCTTCAACACTAGTTCCGGAAAACTAATCGGGTTGTCGTTAGCTAACACGATGGCTGATATTTGCAAGACTTTAACGGATATTTCTGCTAAAGTGGATACCAATCAAGCGACCAATAAAAGCAAAGCCGGCCGTCATCGATCAGAGCTCACAGTCATTTATGTTCAAATGATAGACCATCTGATAATTCGATTTGCTGGTATCATCAAAAGTTTGGAGATTTTGTCCAACATTGTAAACCAAATTGTCCCCGCTTCAACACTAGTTCGGGAAAACCAATGGGGCTGTCGTCAGTTAATGCGACTGGCAATATCGGCAGTGACAACCCCGTAAAGGAGTATCCTTTAAATATCTACGACACATGTACAAAGTCTCGATTTTGAATTGACTCCGTATCGGTGATGTCAGTGGTACCCTCATCCTTTATCAGAACAACTCTATAGCCGTCCGGCATGAGACTTCTTCCTGCAAACGGCAGTGAAATACAAACATATAGCAATTGTGTTCTTAAATAAGAAATTGGTTCGCCAACAGAAGTGGTTGTTTACCATTGCCGATGTCCAATGTTGGGAGCAGATTTCTTAATTCATTATAATTTGATGATTGATTTAAAACGGAAATGCGTCATCGATAATAAAACAAATTTAACAAGTCGTGGTGAAATTCGTAAGACCAACGATTTTAGTATTTAAACATTTTATTGACATCACAAATACTACTTTGTCGCGTAAATCGACGAGTGATGCAATTATTTTTCATAACATCGAAACAATCGGAAACCCTGTTGCAGACAGTCCACGAAGACTTTCTAGAGCAGGCTATGAACCCGACATTTTTTTCCAGCCGGCGCCGCCGCCGATTTTAGCGGCTCACATAGGCTGAAACTCATCCGCCCAACTTTATTTAGTGTGTCAAAAAGATTTATTTTATGCAACCATGAAAATTAAGAAAGTGACTACTAAGTAATATATACAATTGGGTCGGAATTTTTAATAAAGTTTAATTTTTGCGTAAACAGTTTCTAAATGGATCTCGCTTTCATTTATTTATAAAAACCCGGTCTAAAACCAGAAGAATATTTATAGACAATTTTAATATAGTGTAGGTCGGGGGCATATAAAATAGGAAATAATTTAATAAAAAATATGAAATAATTTCATAAAAAATATGAAATTGTTTCTTAAAAAATATGAAATAATTTCTTAAAAAATATAAAATAATTGAATAAAAAATATGAAGTAATTTTATAAAAAATATGAAATAAATTCATAAAAAATATAAAATATGTAGTTTCATAAAAAATATGAAATATTTTCATAAAAAATATGAAATATTTTCATAAAAAATATGAAATAGTTTCATAAAAAATATGAAATGGTTTCATAAAAAACATGAAGAATCTTCTTCGTAATATATATGATTTTTTTTCATACATCATATGAAACATTTCTTTGGCTGAAAAAATAAGACAGATTTCGTAATATATGTATAAGAAACATTTCGTGATATTCACGAAGATAAGTGTACACCACACAGTGGTACAGGGTATTTTGACTTTGTGCAATTGTTTGTAACGACCAAAAAGAGAAGAAATAGAACCATAGTTTATTATACCGATCAACATATAATCACTTTTTGAGTCGATTTAACCATGGCCGTCTGTCTGTCCATGTATTTTTGTAACCAATGTGCAGATCGTATTTATGGTCCGATTGTGATGAAATTTAGCTCAGTGTTCTTTTTTGGCCCAAGGACGATCGCTATTGAAATTGGTCACAATCGGTTCAGATTTACATATAGCCCCCATATATATCTTACCCACGATTTGAAATGTAAGCGCTGTAGAAACTGTATTTTATATCCGATCAGTACGAAATTCGGCAGAGAGAATTTTCTTATTACATGAATGAACACTACCAAATTCGGAGAAAATCCGTTTAGCTTTAGATATAGCCCCCATATTTGACATTTAAGCGCTGTAGAAACCGCTTTGTTTATTCGATCAGTGCGAAATACAACAGAGAGAGTTTTCTTACTACATAAATGAACACTGCCAAATTCGGGGAAAATCGGTTCAGATTTAGATATAGTCCCCATGTATATGCTACACCCGATTTGACATGAAAGCGCTGTAGAAACCGTATTTTATACCCGATCAGTACGAAATTCGACAGAGAGAATTTTCTTATTACATGAATGAACACTACCAAATTCGGGGAAATCCTTTCTGATTTATATATAGCCCTCATATATATGTTTCACCCGATTTGTCTTGTAAGCGCTGTAGAAACCGTATTTTATATCCGAGCTGTACGAAATTCGGCAAAGAGAGTTTTCTTATTACGTGAATGAACACTACAAAATTCGGAGAAAATCCGTTCAGATTTAGATATAGCCCCAATATACGTATATGTTTCACCCAATTTGACATGTAAGAGCAGTAGAAACCGTTTTCTTTATTCGATCGGTACGAAATTCAACAGAGAGAGTTTTCTTATTACATGTATGAACACTGCCAAATTCGTGGAAATTCGGTTCAGATTTAAACATAGTCCCAGTATATACTCGTATGTTACACCCGATTTGATATGTAAGCGCTGTACAAACCGTATTTTATATCCGATAAGTACGAAATTCGGAAGCGATTTTTTTTACATGAATGAAAACAGCCAAATTCCGTGAAATTGAGTTCAGGTTTAGATATCTGTGGTCACAAGGCATAACAGCATAACTCGAGTTATGCTCAAACTGAGTTATTAATGCCATAATGTTCCCTATCTTCGATTACATACTGTGACACATTTCGGTGGTGATCCCTCATTTAGTTATCTATATAAGGCAGCATATATCACTGTGTCACTACCTTACAAATGGATTATTATACCGATACAAACCTTTAAAGTTATCTCCTGAAAAGTTTCAAAAACAGACATATGCTGTTATGCCTTGTGACCACAGATATAGCCCCATATATATGTTTCACCCGATTTGACATATAAGCTCTGAAGGAACCGTATTTTATATCCAATCAGTACGTAATTCAACAGAGAGAGTTTTCTTATTGAATGTACGAATTCTTTCAAATTCGGGGAAAATCGGTTCAGATTTAAATATAGTCACAATATACTTATATATGTTACAGCTGATTTGATATGTAAGCGCTGTGGAAACCGTGCCAAATATGCAAAATTTTTTGGCGATATGTGAATCAATGATGCGAAATTTTAGAAGGATATGCCAATACTATTTAAAAAATCATGACACAAAAATGGATGACTTCAAAATTCAGCAAAAAATGTGCTTAAATATATGGAAAGTATGGGGTAATTCCAAAGAAAACTGACCCACTCTCAATATTTATGAATTTAGATTTAGAATGGTTAGATCTCGAACAGCCGAAACAATTTTTTCAAAGTCTACGTCGTTTTGAAGAGAACACAACATTCTCTATCACAACAAAGTCTAAAAAATTTGTGTACGTGATCTAAAACCTTTTTTTGTATAAATTGAAGCATATTATTTTATGAAACCAAAACTACTTTTTTATGGTAAAATTTTTTATTAAAATGTTTTGCTAGAATTCCAAAGTTCATGGGAGGTAACTTTAGTATGTGAACCACATTTTTGAAGTAAAAGCTTGACAAACCCGAGATACCATTTAAATTAAAAGAAAATTATGAGAGCTAAAAATGCTGAAAAGATCACTTTCATGTAGAAACAACGTTTTTGCTAGCACAAAAAACATAGGTTAGGTTAGGTTGAAGAGAGGAGACGTTTAAACGTCTCATGTCCATGGACATACACTTACGCCAGTGGTTCGGCCTGTTGTGCGCTCCTTATTTATGATCTTTTTATACCTCACGAGTTACAGAAAATCGGTACTAGACACAAATTTTTTCAGTATCTTCAAGTCATATCCTCTAAGATGATTCAAGTCTTTTAATATGTCGGACCCGAAATGTTGAGGGTTCCATCGTTTCGAAAATGTTCCATCGTTTCGATGTTTTCCCTGTATTTCCTGCATTCGTCGTTACCTGCTAGTCCTATGCGATGAAGATGTGCTTGTAAGCTTGATTGTCCCGTTAGAACACGCATCATCTTACTAATATCGATCTTGTTTAGTTTCAGAAAACTTCTTGTTTTCCTTTCATTTGGGTCACCCCACATCATATTTGCAGTTCCTCCTACTGTTGCGCTATTCCACACAGTTATGTGAGCCATCACCGCCCAGTGCTTCAACTCATTTTCGTGGCTTCGAAAGGTTTCCAATTTTCCAAGTTTATTACTCGAAGTTCTCTGCCCTTTGAAGCCAAGCTGTTTGCCCGTTCATTACCAATCTCTCCGTTGTGTCCTGGTACCCAGCAGATATGCAATTGACCATGGGCTGAGGAATCATTTATCGTTCTTTTACAGTCCAACACAGTTCTGGATTTGACCCTTTCCGATGTTATTGCTTTAATCGCCATTTGGCTTTCTGTGAAGATGTTGGCATATTTAGGCTTTGTGGTGTTACTGAGCCAGTTCACACACTCCGTGATTGCTCGAACTTCTGCTTGAAATACATTGTTATGGCCAGGGAGGCGGAAGTGAAGTCCGACTTCTGTTTCATCAATAAAAAGTCCCACACCTTCCTCCCCGCAGCTGGTTCCCACTGACACATGGGCCAAAGTTCCATTTTCCCAGGAGAGTCTGTCTGGCACAAACGAATCACAGGTAGCTGTAAGCCGCACTTCTGGAATGCGGTCGGAGATTTCTGGCGTTAGAATGTGGCGAACAAGAGATTCTAAAATCTTCTGATGGTACGACTTGTGGTCTCGATTTATCCATTCACCCATCACTTGTAGACGTCTTGCTGTGAGGGCTGCCTCATACTTTATACGGATGTCTATTGGTTGGATGTGCAGTATAGTCTCCAACGCTTTGTTGGTGCAGTTTTAAATGCCTCGCTTATGACTAGACTGCACATACGTTGAATTTTTTGCAAAGGTATTACGTTGCACTTCTTGTCCGTTGATGTTCACCATACTACACAGGCGTAGGTGATTATTGGTCTAATCACGCTCATGTTAAGCCAGTGAGTCATATTTGAACGTAGTCCCCATAGCTCTTCTGCACAACAACCAACATCTGTGGTTGTTGTGCATCTCTTTCTTGTACATGATCTTTCCACTACAGTTTCTGATCCAAGATTACTCCCAAGTATTTTATCTTTTTAGTTATAGCAATTGTCTTATTCAGGAATCGAGACCGGGTAAAACGTGGGATCTTCGTTTTCCTTGTAAATGGACATATTTCTGGTGGACATCTATTTCTGTGGGTTAACATTTAATCCCCTTGGTTGCGCCCAGTTATATGCTATGTTAAGTGCCTCTTCAGCTCTTCTGCATAATAGATTTGGATGAAAGCCCCTTAGAAGTATTACAACGTCGTCTGCATAACAGACTGGTTTAAGTCCTTCATTGGTGAGGGCTTTTAGGAGACGTTGTATCGTCGTAACCCATAGAAGAGGCGATAAAGTGCCCCCCTGAGGTACGTCATATGACCCACAAATAATCCACCTATTCCTTAGCATATTGTTGATCCAGTTTAGGCAACTATCTTCGAATAATTTTACATTCTGTAACTGTTCCTCTGTTGGTCCAGTATTACCAGTCGGAAAATAAGTTTTCATCAAGGTCTTCTCCATGTCATCCACCAGTGTTTCGGTTTGGACATGAGTTTTTGAGAGGAACTTTTTCATTTTAGACATGCTGTTAACGCTGTCTACCTGTTCACAAAAAAGTCTCCAGGAGTTACGTTTCGCCGATCTAATGATTTTATTGTATTCTTTGAGTCTTCTGTGGTAGTCGTCTCAATATACTGATTGTTTTTACGTCGAGCTCTGTTGTAAAGTCTGCGGACATCTTTGCCAATCAAGCGAATTTGTCCGGTCATTCAGGGTTTCTCATAGGCAGATTTCCTTTCTCGAAGTAGGCAACTATCTTCGAATGATTTTACAAGAGCCTCGGTAATCTTCACAACTGGCGGCGACTGACATAAAAATAGAAAAAAATTGCAAACAATTTGCTCCATTTATTGGAAGCTAGCATCCTAACGAAGATGACAGTACATATTTGAAAAAATATGGATATATGTATAAATTATGACCCATATTGTAAAAATAGGGAAATTCAAAAAAGAAATTTTTCATATTTTTTATTATAGCAATTTCGTTTTGGAGGTACCAACAGGGGTGTAGCGCCCATTTTTTGATATACTATGTGTACTACTTCCACATGAAAGTGTCATTACCAACATTTGTTGTCGTCATATTTCCCTTTAATTTCACGTGTATTCCTGCATTATCGAGCATATACCTCATAAAATATGGTCCAGATATTAAAAGCACCTTCCAAGAAATTTGGAAATATAAAGAAAAAATTTGTAAAAAAAAATTTGCGTAAAAAATTTTTAAATATATTTTTCGCATTTAGGACTCCACATTACACCAGGAAATTTTTTGCGCAGCCCTTCGACAAAAATGTTGTTGCATAAGGTAAGTAGAGATTTATTGACCCGATTTTCGACATTACATCAATTTTTAAGTTTTTAAGTTTTTTCGTCTAATTGTAAATATCTTAATGCGCCATATTTGCCTGAGAATGACATTCGTGCGCCATCGTTTGTTGGAAGCTTATCGGCTCAGCCGATTGTTGAAATTTAATCGGCTGAGCCGATCAGCAAAAAGATGATGGTTGGCGATCGTGTGGAGGTTACCGAAAGCTACATTTTTGTAAATGATTGGACGTAGTAAATGAATGGTTTGTATTTTTTTGAGGGCAACTTTAGTCGCCCGTTTTTATTACTTGATGATATCTTGACAATTGACAATTGATTTTTGGGAAGCGAAATGCCTCCCTTTTATACCATATTCAAATGGATTTACTTAACGCTGATTAACGTATTAATATATATATATGTATGTACATACTATTCTTATGGATTTACTTAATGTTAATTTACATATTAATATATTTACTTATATATGTATGTATGTACTATTCCTATTCAAAATATGCATTTATGTTGGCGTCGTCAAATTCCAACGTCAATGAACAACCTTCACATGGGACAGTGACTGTCTGCATGTCGAGGTAATTTGATATCCTCTTTTAGTTAACTGTGTGTCGGTATCAGTGACATTAGATTTGCGCTACACCTCCGCCTTTCAGAAGAATGGTCATATAATGTTGAATTTATGATCATTCTTTACATATTCCAAGTAAGATAAATCTAATCTCCTTAAATCAAGAATTTTATTATTACTGTTATTATTTATATTGGATCCAATTGTAATATTGTTTTTCATGTTCATTGATTATAAAACTTAATCCGATTCTTATGTACTATTTGTTCTTTATTTGTTGATACATCTATTATATTAACATTATCTCTTAAAAGTAGTTTTTTAATTTTAAAAGGGCCAATGTATTTTTGGTCTAATTTATGCCCTGATTCATTTTTCAATAATACTAAATCTCCTACATTAAAATTGAAACTTATGCTATTCTTATCATAAATTTGTTTTTGCCTTAATTTATTCTTATCCAATAATTGTTGTGCCCTTTTATGAGCGACCTCCATTCTAAATTTTGCCTCTTTGGCATAATTGTCAACATTATATAGTGGTGTTATATGATCAACTTCATTAAATTCATGAAAACCGTTAGGGAGTTTCGCATACACTAATTCGTACGGGCAATAATTATGTACCGTTGAGGGCGTTGTATTGAAACAATACGTAAAATACTTTAACCACTCATCCCAGTCGCTCCTATCCACAGATATGTAAGATCGTACGTACTCATTGAAAGTTCGGTGGCTCCTTTCAATGGTACCAAGTGTCTGGTGATGGTATGCCGTTGATGTTAGTTTTCGAATTTTGAGTATATCACATAGTTCAGTAATTATGGCATTTTTGTACTCCGTTCCCATGTCCGAAATGAACGTCTTCATTGGACCATAGGTTAGGATGAAGTTTTCGAAAATTGCCCTAGCGACTGTTTTAGCGCTTTTGTCGGGTATTGGTATGGTGACTAAATACTTAGTCAGGTCACATATTATGGTAATGGCGTATTCGTTTCCGTAGATAGATCTTGGAAATGGGCCAATGGTATCTACAAAAACCGTATCAAAAGCTCCTACTGGTGTTGGAGTTATTATCAATGGACTTTTCAAATGTTTAGTAACCTTAGCTGTCTGACATTTATGACATGTTTTGACATATCTAGTTATGTCCTTTGTCATATTTTTCCAGAAATAATATCGTCTAATCTTCTGTATTGTCCTAAAGATTCCACAGTGACCACCTTGAATGGGGTCATCATGGTACTTCTTCATAATGTCTTGAATATTCTCAGCATCTTTGCAATCAATGTGGGTCACCTTATTTAGTAGCGCTACTTTAATATTCATCAATTCTTTATTGCCCATATTTTTAAATTCATCAATTGAGACAAATTCGAAAATCTGCTCACTAGGTGCCACTTGTAAATTATCAATTCCATGTTTACAGGCCACTTCATCGAGCCTTGGGAAAAATTGTCCTAAGTCAAATTTCCCATTTATAAACAAGTCATTGATTTGTATATATGCAATTATAGATTTTCCTCGTTTTATGTAACATTTACCGGGGAAAATCTTTAATTTATAATATTTCCTGACGTCAGTGTTATTCAAAGGAACATATATACTGGGCCTTTCCATATTATTTGATTCATGCTGGCTATTCAAGGTATTATTTCCATTTGTACCCTTATCCTGTCGCGTCATCGACCTCGTCGTGACTTTAAGTACGCAGGTTATCTCCCTGTTCATGTCCATAAGGTCTTCTATCGTTATACGCGATAGCGCGTCAGCTACATAGTTGTCCTTACCCCTAAGATATTCTACAGTAAAGTTGTATTCTTCTAAATCGAGTCTCATCCTCGTCAATTTAGAACTTGGGTTTCTCATAGAAAATAAATACGAAAGTGGTCTATGGTCACTACGAACAAGGAAATGTTCTCCATATATATATGGTCTGAAATGTGCAATGGCCCAATGTATTGCAGTTAACTCTTGCTCAATAGTGGACTTGTTGCTTTCACCTTTTGTAAAAGTTTTTGACGCATATGCCACGGGTAGATGTTTCCCGTTGTATTCCTGAGTCAGCACCGCGCCGCAGGCATATTTGCTTGCGTCTGTGGTAATACAAAATTGTTTACCGAAGTCCGGGTATTGCAGTAATGTGGGACTCATTAGTGCCTTCTTTAGATATTTGAACGCAATATCACAGTCTTCTGTCCACTCGAATGGCACACCTTTCCTCGATAATCTCGTAAGATGTCTTGAGTATTCGGAAAAGTTCCTTATGAACCTGCGATAATAGTTACAGAAAGCTACAAATCTCTTTGCAGCGTCTGCGTCTTTAGGTGTTGGGTAATTCTCAATCACCGAATATTTGCTATCGTCCGGTAATATCCCTCTATCCGTGCATTTATGTCCGAGATATGTTACCTCTCGCATAAAGAATGAACATTTTCCGGGATGTAATTTGAGATTATTCCTTCGACATATTTTAAAAACATCAGTCAAATTCGAAAGCATATGTTTTTCTGAGCAACCCAAAATAACCAAGTCATCCATGTACAAGAATGCTTGTTCTGGTTTTAAACCACTAAAAGCTAAAGTCATCATTCTTTGAAAAGAATTAGGCGCTATTTTCAGTCCGTATGGTAATCTAGTGAATCTGTAATAACCATTGCCCGTTGAAAATGACGTGAGATCCCTAGACTTTTCCCTCAATGGGATTTGGTGGAATCCTGACATTAAGTCAAGACAAGAAAAATACTTAGCCCTTCCAAGTTGGTCTAGGATGTCATCTATCCTTGGTAATGGAAATTTATCCGCTACCAATTTCTTATTTATTTGTCTATAATCTATTACTAGTCTCCATCTCTTTTTATCAGAATTAGGCAGAGATTTCTTTGGTACTAGTAGAATTGGACTATTATATTCCGATTGCGATGGTTCAACTATTCCATCGTTTAGAAGTTTCTCTACTTGTTTGTCTATTTCGTCCTTATGTGTATGTGGTATACGGTAGTTCTTAATGTATACTGGGTTTTTATCCTTAACTCTTAGCTCTTGCTCATAAAAGTTGTTAGTTGTGATTGTTTCCGATTCTAAGCCAAAGATATCACTATATTCTGAACAAAGATCAGATAGCGTATTTTCAAAGGTTTTTGGAAAATTTTCCCTCAAAATTCGTAAAATTTCTGATTTTCTATTATCGCTATTAGTGTTGTTTTTTAAAACATCATAATTATTGATATCTTCGGTTTGGATGTCGGGTTTTGTAAGTGTAACAGGATGTATGTTTGTGTTTACAATTCGAATAAATGCTCTGTCAGATTTTACTAATGTACTTGCCACAAAAACTCCAGGTTGAAGTTCTTGATTTGGTACTAATACTTCTCTATGTGAGGTTAAAAATTTCACTTGACGAATGACTTCAGACCTTGCCGGCAGCGTTATGTTGTCATTGCATGTATTCGATATTGGTATTTCGATGTGCTGTGGGAAATTAAAGGGGCGTAGGATAAGGTAATCGTGATCCTCATTGAATTCCAGTACACAATTGTACTTTTTAATGAAATCCATACCTATGATTCCATCACAAGGTATTGGGAAATCATCAGATACCACATGAAAAGTATGAGGAATTAAGAAATTTTTGAATTTCAGGTCGAAAAATGTTGTTCCAATTGATCTTATTTTACCTTGTCCTATTCCGCTTAATGTTGTTATCCTATTTGTGTTAATTTGGTCGTTAGTGAAGTGTATTAATTTTATTAACGAGACGTCCGCTCCTGTATCTACCAGTAATGTTAGTGTTGTATTGGTTTGGTCTATTTTCACATGTATGAAAGAGCTTAAGTTGAGGTTAAGGTTATACACTTTTCCATCTATCTTAGGGGTGTATTCGGGTTTTCCGAACTAGTTTCGTCCGTGTGAGTCGTTCTTACATTATTATCATTGTTATTGTTCCAGGCGCCGCGATTGTACGAATTTCGGCCGCGCCCTTGTCGACCTCTACCATTGTTTTCATTGTACCCGCGATTGTTCTGATTCCTGTAGCTTCCACCTCTACCACGGAATCTTTTGTCATTCCTGCGATTGCGGTTATTATTGGGTCTCTGCCCGTAATATAATACAGTATTTTGCTGGCCTGTGGCAGCAGTACAGCTGCTTATGAACTTGCCTACTGCCTCGTTCATATTGTCAAATTTACCTGCTTCCATGATAAGTTTAACCTTCTCAAGGTTGCAATTTGTTGACATTGCCTTTACTGCGACTTGCGTTGAATATTTCGCCGCGAGTTCACAAGGCAGGCCATCCGATATATATGCGCCTTCTAGTGACTTTGTCAGCGACTCAATTTCACTACAATATGCGTTAGCGGATTTGTTATTTTGCCTAACATTTTGAATCTTAGCGGATAATACATCCACTGATTCACCTTTTACTGATTTGTTCAACGTATTTATTATCTGATTTATAGTCGTTTCCTCATTAACGAGGTTTCTCGCATGACCCTTTAATTTTGTCTTTATTAGGCTCACCGCCACTGTTTCGTGGGTGCCTTTGAGAGAATCCAGTAATCTCAGAGAATCTGTGAATGATCGCAAATTCTCGGGTTTCCCGTCAAATTCCGGTACTAACCTTGAAGCGGTGTTTAAAAACTCAATCGGAGTTTGAGACATGATCGGTTCATTTGTAACGAGAAAAGAAGGTAATTTTATCTCTATCTGATGAGTTGTTGGTAACTCAATGTCTATTCCCCGTCTCGCCGCAACGCTTATCAGTCTTCCTCTTACATCGGAGAAGAAACTTTCCGCTGCAGTTTTATGTGCTGTGCTGAATTTTCCGTAATTTACATTCAGCAAGACCCTAATTTCCTCTAGGCTCTGGAAAAGGTTTATTAGATGTTTATTTACCGTCTCATCACTAGTCGGTCTGTCGGTGTTGAGACATTTGTGTGACCTATCAAATTTTTCCCTTATATATCTACAGTGGGTAACTATTTTATCCCAATCCATAAATTGTCCCGTGGTGCTTAGATTTTGTCTAAGTTATCCGCACGACTCGTGTATCTTTTCCTTAGAGATCTCTTATGCAGGAGGTATAGTTTCAGTAATAAGTCTACTGCACTCAATGTTGTCGAGGCCAATAGGATATACCATAATGAATCTATTTGTGTAGTGTGATCGACCACTTCCACATTATTAACGACATTTGCAGTCGGGTTACTTATTTTTGAGTTTCTATGACCCATAATTAAAATTATTCTACAAATTATTATTAGTTTCTACGGTTTTTCCTTTTATATTTTCCTTTTCATACAATTAATAAAAAAATGTATTTATTTCTATTTTCTACCTATATTTTTTCATTGCCGGCGCTTAAAAACGCCTTGTGGCCGTATCTATCTTGTCGGCGCTCAAAAGTGCCAAGACAAGACAAATTTACATATATTATTTTAAAATATTATAATATTTATTCTAAATTTTCTGCTTGCCCGGATGTAATTCTTTTTCAATTGCTTCAACCTCTAACCACATCTCGCCTGATAGGTACCATGGTGGTGGTGGATCCGCGTTTATAATGCTTTTCAGGAAAGCCAATCTCCTCCTTAGCCGCACAGTTTTACCTCCTCTTCGATGTTTTGGTTTTCCTGTAGGCGGTATTGCCGTCAATTTTTGTTCAGTCGCTAGTTGCTGGCGTAGTCGATACTGCTGGATCGTCAACGGCTGTGGTCCGGGTAGATGCGTCTTCTGTTGTCCTGGCATTATCTTTTAGGCAAGACAATTTTTCCTTTTTTCCACAATCCACGGCTTGGATTGGACTGAGGTTTTATCAGTATCTTCAAAAATTTATTCTTTATCAGCTCAGCAGGGAGCTGTTTGTGGTTATGTTCGTAGCTCAACCAGGAGCTAATAACCTGGCAGGATCGCCATGTAAATGATTGGACGTAGTAAATGAATGGTTTGTATTTTTTTGAGGGCAACTTTAGTCGCCCGTTTTTATTACTTGATGATATCTTGACAATTGACAATTGATTTTTGGGAAGCGAAATGCCTCCCTTTTATACCATATTCAAATGGATTTACTTAACGCTGATTAACGTATTAATATATATATATGTATGTACATACTATTCTTATGGATTTACTTAATGTTAATTTACATATTAATATATTTACTTATATATGTATGTATGTACTATTCCTATTCAAAATATGCATTTATGTTGGCGTCGTCAAATTCCAACGTCAATGAACAACCTTCACATGGGACAGTGACTGTCTGCATGTCGAGGTAATTTGATATCCTCTTTTAGTTAACTGTGTGTCGGTATCAGTGACATTAGATTTGCGCTACATTTTAAATCTGTACCTGTCCGATACCCAATTGCCAACATCAAAGATTTGTGTGAGAAATTATATGGCAAATCAGTTTTTTCTACACCCGACCTTGCTAAGGCTTATTACCAAATACCAATGCTGAGGAAGACATCGAAAAGACAGCAGAATACACCCCTTTTGGACTTGTGGCATTTTATACCCTAAACCACACTGTGGTACAGGGTATTCTGACTTTTTGCATTTGTTTGTAACACCCAAAAGGAGAAGAGATAGACCCATTGTTTATTATCCCGTCGACTTGTAATCACTTTCTGAGTCGATTTTGCTATGTCCGTCTGTCTGTCTGTAGATGTATTCTTGTAATCAAAGTACAGGTCGCAATTATGGTCCGATCTCAACGAAACTTTGCAAATATCGGTTCAGATTTTCATATAGCTCCTATATATATATACATCTGATTTGACATGTAAGCGCTGTAGAAACTGTATTTTATATCACATCACTACGAAATCTTGCAGAGAGAGTTCTTCTATTAAATTAATGAACACTGCCAAATTCGGGGAAAATTGGTTCAGATTTAGATATAGTGCCCATATATATGTTACACCCGATTTGACATGTAAGCGCTGTAGAAACCGTATTTTACACCCGATCTGTTCGAAATTCGGCCGAGAGTTTTCTTATAACGTGAATGAACACTACCAAATTCGAAGAAAATCCGTTCAGATTTATATATAGCCCGCATATATATGTTACACCCGATTTGACATGTAAGCGC
Organism: Eudasyphora cyanicolor; assembly: GCA_963930755.1. Classification (NCBI taxonomy): domain Eukaryota; kingdom Metazoa; phylum Arthropoda; class Insecta; order Diptera; family Muscidae; genus Eudasyphora; species Eudasyphora cyanicolor. Next base: position 153,454,612 of record OZ005734.1, on the reverse strand, counting down.
TGTAGAAACCGTATTTAACACCTCATCTGTTCGAAATTCGGCAGAGAAAAACCGTGTTTTATATCCGATCAGTACGAAATTCGGCAGAGAGAGTTTTCTTATTACGTGTATAAACACTGCCAAATTCTTATCGCAATGCACATTTTCGCATTGTTAGGGAGGTGTAGGGTATTATATAGTCGGCCCCGTCCGATTTTCTGTCTTTCCTTACTGGTTATAGGTTAGGTTAGGTTGAAGAGAGGAGACGTTTAAACGTCTCATGTCCATGGACATACACTTAAGCCAGTGGTTCGGCCTGTTGTGCGCCCCTTGTTTATTATCATTTTATATCTCACGAGTTACAGAAAATCGGTACTATACCCGAATTTTCTCAATATCTTCCAGTCATACTATGAGATGAGTCAAGTCTGGCAATATGCCGGACCCGAAATATCGGGATCTTGCATGTGTGAAAGCCGGGCAGTGACATAGAAAATTTTCCATCGTTTCGATGTTTCCCCGCATTCGTCGTTTTCTGCTAGTCCTAAGCGATCAAGATATGCTTGTAAGCTTGAGTGTCCCGTTAGAACACTCATCATCTTACTAGTATCGATCTTGTTTAGTTTCAGAAATCTTCTAGTTTTCTTTTCATTTGGGTCACCGCACAATATCTTTGCAGTTGCTCCTACTGTTCGGCTATTCAACACAGTTTTGTGAGCTGTCACTGCCCAGTGCATCAACTCATCCTTCGTGACTTCGAAAGGTTTCCAACTTTCCAAGTTTATTACTCAAACTTCTCTGCCCTTTGAAGCCAAGCTGTTTGTCCTTTCCGTTTCCGCTTAATCAGCAAAATTACACGCCAACTTATACAAAAAAAATACTATAATGTAAATTTAAAGTCGTGATATATATGGAATAATAGGAGCAGAAGAGTGACTCTATAATTCTGAAATGGCATGTTGAGTAGTTTATTTTTGTAGTGTAAACTTATGGTCCAGCTGGTCTGAGTTTTTTTTACAGTGCGTCAAAGTTTTCATTTTTTGGTCAAAGGGAGCATTATACTAAATAAAAAAATTTGGTAAGTTAATGTCTGAAAGATTTCTTAATATCAGAGTTGTATGTATAGTGGAATTTTATGAGCATCTTGTAAGTCCATTCTTAATAAGTCAATTTGACCTTTTTTTCAAAAAAATCCAAAAAATTCCTTTAAAAAAGGACATTTAAGAATTTTAATATTCTACAAAAATTTTTGCCGAAAAATTTCAGTGGGGGTCGCGAAAGACACCAAAGTTGTATCTATAGCTCTTTACGCTTAATTAGCAAAATTACACGCCAACTTATACATTTAAATAAAATAATATAATTTTGAAATGTTTATTTTGAAAGTGACGTAAACGCCATTCTGCTTTACATGAATGCAAACATTTTCTGTGATTTAATTTAGCATAATGCTCCCTTCGACCAAAAAATGAAAACCTTGACCCTCTCCAAAAAAAAAAACTCAGACCAGCTGGACCATAAGTTTATTCTACAAAAATAATCTACTCAACATGCCCTTTAATAATTATAGAGTTACTCTTCTGATCCAATTCTTCCACAGATATCACGACTTTAAATTTACATTATAGTAGTTTTCTATAAGTTGGCTTGTAATATTGCTAATTAAGCGTAAAGAGCTATATTTACAACTTTTGTGTCTTTGGCAACACCCATTAAAATGTTCCGGCAATTTCAGATATTAACTTATAGCATTTTTTTCATTTAGTATAATGCTCCCTTCGACCAAAAATTTAAAATTTTGACCCAGTGTAAAAAAAAACTCAGACCAGCTGGACCATAAGTTTATTCTGCAAAAATTATCTACTAAATATGCCCTTTCAGAATTATAGGGCCGCTTCTGTTCCAATCCTTGGATTATATTCAAGTGCATATTTTTTGCAGATTGATGGCAAATTCTGATTGGTCCAAAATTTGTTTCAAAGAAAAGGGAATCGGAAAACAATTTCATGTTTTTTATTTTTGGTGCATATTTGTGATATACAAAATATGCAAAACATATTCAAAAAATGCAAGAAATATGCAAAAAAAATTTGCGATATATAAATCAAAAATGTGAAATTTTAGAAGGATATGTCAATATTATAAAAAAATCAATCACAGTCGCTTTCTGACTGTGAACGTGAGCAAACGTGTGTTTATCTACACTCTCTTTCTGTTGATCAACATAAAAAACAATAACCACTATGAGCAAAACAACAACCCAAAATCAATCAAAGCAATTAAAATTTGAAATGGACAATAATAAGCTATTAAACATTCTTTCGGTCGGACCTAAATATTTAATTATGTCCGGAACTGGAAGTGAAAAAACCTTAAAGGAAGTTTCCCCATTTCTAATTAAAAAAGTGATTGACAGTGTGTGCGGACAAGTTGAAATCTGCAAGAAATTAAGAAGTGGCGATTTACTTCTTAAAACAAAAAACGTCACTCAGGCCACCAAGCGCTGACTGGTTGCGCTGACAACACACAAGTTAATGTAACCGAACACAGTTCCCTCAATTACACTAAAGGAGTTATTTATTGTAATGGTCTACGAGACATCCCTGAAGAAGAAATTCTTGAAGAAATGAGGCAACAAAGAGTAATTGCGGTAAAAAAAATCATGAAGAAAGAAGAGGAAGAGCTGGTAGAGACTCTCACTTTCTCATCAATTACATTACCTGATGAAATAGAAGTCGGTTACGAGATCACCAATATAAGACCGTATATACCTTTGCCCATAAGATGTCGCAACTGTCATCGCTATGGGCACACAACAAAAATCTGCAAAAAGACAAACTTTGCACAAATTTCGGAGAGATCGATCACATTTCTAATGATGAATCATGAAAAAATCCAAAAAATTGCGTGAACTGCAAAGAAAATAAACTGCCGGAATGCAAACACTCTGTTCTGAGTAAGTCTTGCCCAATTTTCCTCAAACAAAAGGAAATCCAAGCCATCAGAACTTTGAACAAAGTCGACAACAAAACTGCTCATAACATTTATAAACAACGTCACCCAACACAGACGTCATACTCAGCCATCACAAGAAATGTCATAACATATGAATCTTCTGATGACAAACCAACCTGCTCAAACAACATAAAACCCACCGACAAAAAGAAAGATGTTAAAAAAGCAAAAGAGAAGGAGCAAAATAACAATACAGCAAAACAAACGTTATCTCAACCACCTCCAACTGTCATCAAAAAATTGCTGCCTGAGAAACTCCATATTCTTCCTAGGAATACATCAAAACGAACGAGAAAAGAACTCAAAAATACTCTATCAATCAACGATGCAAAGAAACACTGCAAGAATAATGAAAACGAATCTAACGGCATTGATTCGGATGAGTAAAATGAATATTTACAAAATCTCACGTACTCTCTTATTCGGCGAATTGAGATCAACGATTGAAGTTTCGTTTACTGTTGTTGTTGCAATAATAGTATACGCAGTCTTTATCATTGATACTGAATTCCAACTGCTCAAGAGAGTATTCTCTCTTCATTTATTTTATATGAGACTCTTTTATTTTTTAACTTCCAATCTCTCTCATTCAATGTTTAAGAAACTACTGTCTCTTAATATCTCTTATGCAGTTCTCTCTTATTATGTAAATGTATTTCTTCCTCAAACAATGTATCTGTATTTATTTGAATCTTATGGCCCTAAAGATACTTCAATGGAACATTAAAGGTTACAAAAATAACTTCAATGAACTGCAAACACTCATAACACTTTAAAAATCAAAATCCTATTCCAATTCCAATAAACTTTTGTTTATATATGTCTAAAAACTCAGCTTTGTTAGTACATAATTCAATACAGCACGAATTTATCGGTATTAACAATATCCTAGATTCGGTAGCTGTAAAAATTTTCTCAAAAATTACTTTTACAATTTTCTCTACTTACATAAACCCAGCAACATCATATTCCCTTACTGACCTTGAACAACTTTACCAGCCTTCCTATGAACCGATTTTGATAACCGGTGACATGAATTGTTGGCATTCGTTGTGGGGCTCTAAAACCAATAATGCCAAAGGTAAAATTTGGACAAAATTTATTAGTCAATCGAATTTCATTGTTTTAAACGATGGTTCCCCTACACATTTCTCAACACACAATACATTTACACACATTGACTTAACTATAGCTTCACCATCATTAGCAATTCATTCCAATTGGAAAATTGAAACCGAACTTTACGGTAGTGATCACTACCCCATTTTAACATCCTGTTTTTTCGACAATCAATCAGAAAACAGTATGCGTTACAAAGCGCCTTTCAATATGAATAAAGCTGATTGGCCCCAATACGAAGCAGTATCACATAAATATTGCTCGGAAAGACCTTTCAGTTCAAATATTAATAAAGAAGCAGCCAATATTCAAAAAATAATACTTCAGAGTGCCAATGAAACAATTTCACGATATCCACCTCTTAATAACAGACCATTTGTTCCATGGTGGAACCAAAAATTGGAACAATTAAAAAAAAGAGGAATCACCTTTTTAACAAATTCAAGAAAAATTGTACAAATGAAAACCTTATTAACTACCGAAAAATGAATGCAATATATAAAAGGGAACTTAAAACTTCTAAAAAATTATCAATCGAAAAATTTACGTCAGAAATTAATACAACTACACCAACGGAAAAAGTTTGGACTAATATCCGCAGATTTTGTGGAATCAATCCAAAAACAGGAATACACTGTATTTCTACAAACGGTAAGACAACAATTACTGACAGATCTGATATTGCTACTGCCTTTTGCAATTCCTGGTCTTCTTCCTCACAAGATTCTAATTTTCCTCAAACATTTCAAAACGCCAAAAAAGAAGTTATTCAAGAAACTAAATATTTAGTACCAAGCAAAAACGCTGCAACTATTGAAAGCAGCATTACTTTCATTGAATTCACTAGCGCTTTATCCAAACTTAAAGGCAAAACGCCCGGCATTGACGGAATATCATATAAAATGATAAAACATCTTTCAATGTCAGCAAAAAAACGATTGTTCACTCTATACAACAATATATTTAATACATTTAGGGAGGTGTAGGGTATTATATAGTCGGCCCCGCCCGATTTTCTGTCTTTCCTTACTGGTCTCATGTCCATGGACATACACTTAAGCCAGTGGTTCGGCCTATTGTGCGCCCCTTGTTTATTATCATTTTATAGCTCACGAGTTACAGAAAATCGGTACTATACCCGAATTTTCTCAATATCTTCCAGTCATACTATGAGATGAGTCAAGTCTGGCAATATGCCGGACCCGAAGTATCGGGATCTTGCATGTGTGAAAGCCGGGCAGTGACATAGAAAATTTTCCATCGTTTCGATGTTTCCCTGCATTCGTCGTTTTCTGCTAGTCCTAAGCGATCAAGATATGCTTGTAAGCTTGAGTGTCCCGTTAGAACACTCATCATCTTACTAGTCTCGATATTGTTTAGTTTCAGAAATCTTCTAGTTTTCTTTTCATTTGGGTCACCGCACAATATCTTTGCAGTTGCTCCTACTGTTGGGCTATTCAACACAGTTTTGTGAGCTGTCACTCCCAGTGCATCAACTCATCCTTCGTGACTTTGAAAGGTTTCAAACATTCCAAGTTTATTACTCAAACTTCTCTGCCCTTTGAAGCCAAGCTGTTTGTCCTTTCATTTCCAATCATTCCGTTGTGTCCTGGTAGCCAGCAAATAGTAATAAAACTGTCCAACAGCAATTTTGGAACAGAATAGCGACCCTATACTCTTGAAAGGGCCTGTTGAGTAGATCATTTTTGTGGATTAATCTTATGGTCCAGCTGGGCTGACCTTTTTTGGAGTAGTTCAAAGTTTTAATTTTTTTGGTCGAAGGGAATAGTGGAATTTTATGAGGATAATTTTTGGAAAAGATCATAACACTCTAGCTCCCCTCTTAATAGGTCAATTTGGTCTTTTTTCGTAAAAATCATAAAAAGTCCTTTCAAAAAGGACCTTTAATGATTAAAATATTCTACGAAATTTTTTTCGGAAAATTTCAGTGGGAGTTGCCAAATTTGTAAATAAAGCTATTTACGCTTAATCAGCAAAATTACACGCCAACTTATACAAAAAAAATACTATAATGTAAATTTAAAGTCGTGATATATATGGAATAATAGGAGCAGAAGATTGACTCTATAATTCTGAAATGGCATGTTGAGTAGTTTATTTTTGTAGTGTAAACTTATGGTCCAGCTGGTCTGAGTTTTTTTTACAGTGCGTCAAAGTTTTCATTTTTTGGTCAAAGGGAGCATTATACTAAATAAAAAAATTCGGTAAGCTAATGTCTGAAAGATTTCTTAATATCAGAGTTGTATGTATAGTGGAATTTTATGAGCATCCTGTAACTCCATTATTAATAAGTCAATTTGACCCTTTTTTCAAAAAAATCCAAAAAATTCCTTTAAAAAAGGACATTTTATTTAGAATTTTAATATTCTACAAAAATTTTTGGCGAAAAATTTCAGTGGGGGTCGCGAAAGACACCAAAGTTGTATCTATAGCTCTTTACGCTTAATTAGCAAAATTACACGCCAACTTATACATTTAAATAAAATAATATAATTTTGAAATGTTTATTTTGAAAGTGACGTAAACGCCATTCTGCTTTACACGAATGCAAACATTTTCTGTGATTTAATTTAGTATAATGCTCCCTTCGACCAAAATATGAAAACCTTGACCCTCTCCAAAAAAAAAAACTCAGACCAGCTGGACCATAAGTTTATTCTACAAAAATAATCTACTCAACATGCCCTTTAATAATTATAGAGTTACTCTTCTGATCCAATTCTTCCACAGATATCACGACTTTAAATTTACATTATAGTAGTTTTGTATAAGTTGGCTTGTAATATTGCTAATTAAGCGTAAAGAGCTATATTTACAACTTTTGTGTCTTTGGCAACACCCATTAAAATGTTCCGGCAAAAATTTCAGATATTAACTTACAGCATTTTTTTCATTTAGTATAATGCTCCCTTCGACCAAAAATTTAAAATTTTGACCCAGTGTAAAAAAAACTCAGACCAGCTGGACCATAAGTTTATTCTGCTAAAATTATCTACTAAATATGCCCTTTCAGAATTATAGGGCCGCTTCTGTTCCAATCCTTGGATTATATGCAAGTGCATATTTTTTGCAGATTGATGGCAAATTCTGATTGGTCCAAAATTTGTTTCAAAGAAAAGGGAATCGGAAAACAATTGCATGTTTTTTATTTTTGGTGCATATTTGTGATATACAAAATATGCAAAACATATTCAAAAAATGCAAGAAATATGCAAAAAAATTTGCGATATATAAATCAAAAATGTGAAATTTGAGAAGGATATGTCAATATTATAAAAAAATCAATCACAGTCGCTTTCTGACTGTGAACGTGAGCAAACGTGTGTTTATCTACACTCTCTTTCTGTTGATCAACATAAAAAACAATAACCACTATGAGCAAAACAACAACCCAAAATCAATCAAAGCAATTAAAATTTGAAATGGACAATAATAAGCTATTAAACATTCTTTCGGTCGGACCTAAATATTTAATTATGTCCAGAACTGGAAGTGAAAAAACCTTAAAGGAAGTTTCCCCATGTCTAATTAAAAAAGTGATTGACAGTGTGTGCGGACAAGTTGAAATGTGCAAGAAATTAAGAAGTGGCGATTTACTTCTTAAAACAAAAAACGTCACTCAGGCCACCAAGCTAGTTAAACTGGTTGCGCTGACACCAAACACACAAGTTAATGTAACCGAACACAGTTCCCTCAATTACACTAAAGGAGTTATTTATTGTAATGGTCTACGAGACATCCCTGAAGAAGAAATTCTTGAAGAAATGAGGCAACAAAGAGTAATTGCGGTAAAAAAAATCATGAAGAAAGAAGAGCTGGTAGAGACTGGTCTCATAATTCTCACTTTCTCATCAATTACATTACCCGATGAAATAGAAGTCGGTTACGAGATCACCAATATAAGACCGTATATAGCTTTGCCCATAAGATGTCGCAACTGTCATCGCTATGGGCACACAACAAAAATCTGCAAAAAAGACAAACTTTGCACAAATTGCGGAGAGATCGATCACATTTCTAAAGATGAATCATGTAAAAATCCAAAAAATTGCGTAAACTGCAAAGAAAATAAACTGCCGGAATGCAAACACTCTGTTCTGAGTAAGTCTTGCCCAAATTTCCTCAAACAAAAGGAAATCCAAGCCATCAGAACTTTGAACAAAGTCGACAACAAAACTGCTTATAACATTTATAAACAACGTCACCCAACACAGACGTCATACTCAGCCATCACAAGAAATGTCATAACATATGAATCTTCTGATGACAAACCAACCTGCTCAAACAACATAAAACCCACCGAAAAAAAGACAGATGTTAAAAAAGCAAAAGAGAAGGAGCAAAATAACAATACAGCAAAACAAACGTTATCTCAACCACCTCCAACTGTCATCAAAAAATTGCTGCCTGAGAAACTCCATATTCTTCCTAGGAATACATCAAAACGAACGAGAAAAGAACTCAAAAATACTCTATCAATCAACGATGCAAAGAAACACTGCAAGAATAATGAAAGCGAATCTAACGGCATTGATTCGGATGAGTAAAATGAATATTTACAAAATCTCACGTACTCTCTTATTGGGCGAATTGAGATCAACAATTGAAGTTTCGTTTACTGTTGTTGTTGCAATAATAGTATACGCAGTCTTTATCATTGATACTGAATTCCAACTGCTCAAGAGAGTATTCTCTCTTCATTTATTTTATATGAGACTCTTTTATTTTTTAACTTCCAATCTCTCTCATTCAATGTTTAAGAAACTACTGTCTCTTAATATCTCTTATGCAGTTCTCTCTTATTATGTAAATGTATTTCTTCCTCAAACAATGTATCTGTATTTATTTGAATCTTATGGCCCTAAAGATACTTCAATGGAACATTAAAGGTTACAATAATAACTTCAATGAACTGCAAACACTCATAAAAAAGCACAAACCAGCTATAGTGTCTTTACAGGAGACGCACTTTAAAAATCAAAATCCTATTCCAATTCCAATAAACTTTTGTTTATATATGTCTAAAAACTCAGCTTTGTTAGTACATAATTCAATACAGCACGAATTTATCGGTATTAACAATATCCTAGATTCGGTAGCTGTAAAAATTTTCTCAAAAATTACTTTTACAATTTTCTCTACTTACATAAACCCAGCAACATCATATTCCCTTACTGACCTTGAACAACTTTACCAGCCTTCCTATGAACCGATTTTGATAACCGGTGACATGAATTGTTGGCATTCGTTGTGGGGCTCTAAAACCAATAATGCCAAAGGTAAAATTTGGACAACATTTATTAGTCAATCGAATTTCATTGTTTTAAACGATGGTTCCCCTACACATTTCTCAACACACAATACATTTACACACATTGACTTAACTATCCATCATTAGCAATTCATTCCAATTGGAAAATTGAAACCGAACTTTACGGTAGTGATCACTACCCCATTTTAACATCCTGTTTTTTCGACAATCAATCAGAAAACAGTATGCGTTACAAAGCGCTTTTCAATATGAATAAAGCTGATTGGCCCCAATACGAAGCAGTATCACATAAATATTGCTCGGAAAGACCTTTCAGTTCAAATATTAATAAAGAAGCAGCCAATATTCAAAAAATAATACTTCAGAGTGCCAATGAAACAATTTCACGATATCCACCTCTTAATAACAGACCATTTGTTCCATCGTGGAACCATAAATTGGAACAATTAAAAAAGAAGAGGAATCACCTTTTTAACAAATTCAAGAAAAATTGTACAAATGAAAACCTTATTAACTACCGAAAAATGAATGCAATATATAAAAGGGAACTTAAAACTTCTAAAAAATTATCAATCGAAAAATTTACGTCAGAAATTAATACAACTACACCAACGGAAACAGTTTGGACTAATATCCGCAGATTTTGTGGAATCAATCCAAAAACAGGAATACACTGTATTTCTACAAACGGTAAGACAACAATTACTGACAGATCTGATATTGCTACTGCCTTTTGCAATTCCTGGTCTTCTTCCTCACAAGATTCTACACGGGGCAAAATCGCCTTTTTAGATATGATTGAATCGAAAGAAAATATATTTGGAACACAAATTTTTAAATATTTTATATTTCTTAGCAAATAAAGTTTATTTGAAAATCAATAAAATATATTTGGAACGCATATATTAATATATTACAACAAATTATATTTGCAAACTAAATTTCTCAAATAAAATATGTGTTTAAATACAAATAAAATTATTATTTAAGAATTTTTCCAAATATATTTTATTTAAAAAAGATTTCCAAAACTTTTGCTGAGTTTTTAAAATTTCAGTTTCAATTTTTTACTTGGTTTCGAATTGTACCTCCCAGTTATGATACCATATGCAGCATTACCTTCTGTTTTAATTCAATCATTTAAAATTTCTGATTATTCCAAACCAGCATTAGTTGTCAATTCTCTAAGTACTTGTGTCCAAGATTATATGATTTCAATTATTATTTTTTTTACGAATATTAAAAATTTCTAAAAATTTAACTTTGAATTACTGAAAAATTTGACACAATGTATGCATTTTATGAATATTTAAATGCAAATAAATATTTGTTTTACAAATAGCAGTCACATTGGGATGTAAACAAATATTTGTTTAGAACAACATGTTCGCAAAAACACAATTTTTGTATGTACCAAATATTACATGCTTAGAGTCTACCCTAAACATATATATGTTTCAAGCCGATTATGTTTGGGACAATATACTACAGAAGCGATTTTTTTTCAGCGTGTAATTTTCCTCAAACATTTCAAAACGCCAAAAAAGAAGTTATTCAAGAAACTAAATATTTAGTACCAAGCAAAAACGCTGCAACTATTGAAAGCAGCATTACTTTCATTGAATTCACTAGCGCTTTATCCAAACTTAAAGGCAAAACGCCCGGCATTGACGGAATATCATATAAAATGATAAAACATCTTTCAATGTCAGCAAAAAAACGATTGTTCACTCTATACAACAATATATTTAATACATTTAGGGAGGTGTAGGGTATTATATAGTCGGCCCCGCCCGATTTTCTGTCTTTCCTTACTGGTTATAGGTTAGGTTAGGTTGAAGAGAGGAGACGTTTAAACGTCTCATGTCCATGGACATACACTTAAGCCAGTGGTTCGGCCTGTTGTGCGCCCCTTGTTTATTATCATTTTATAGCTCACGAGTTACAGAAAATCGGTACTATACCCGAATTTTCTCAATATCTTCCAGTCATACTATGAGATGAGTCAAGTCTGGCAATATGCCGGACCCGAAATATCGGGATCTTGCATGTGTGAAAGCCGGACAGTGACATAGAAAATTTTCCATCGTTTCGATGTTTCCCTGCATTCGTCGTTTTCTGCTAGTCCTAAGCGATCAAGATATGCTTGTAAGCTTGAGTGTCCCGTTAGAACACTCATCATCTTACTAGTCTCGATCTTGTTTAGTTTCAGAAATCTTCTAGTTTTCTTTTCATTTGGGTCACCGCACAATATCTTTGCAGTTGCTCCTACTGTTGGGCTATTCAACACAGTTTTGTGAGCTGTCACTGCCCAGTGCATCAACTCATCCTTCGTGACTTTGAAAGGTTTCAAACATTCCAAGTTTATTACTCAAACTTCTCTGCCGTTTGAAGCCAAGCTGTTTGTCCTTTCATTTCCAATCATTCCGTTGTGTCCTGGTAGCCAGCAAATAGTAATAAAACTGTCCAACAGCAATTTTGGAACAGAATAGCGACCCTATACTCTTGAAAGGGCCTGTTGAGTAGATCATTTTTGTGGATTAATCTTATGGTCCAGCTGGGCTGACCTTTTTTGGAGTAGTTTAAAGTTTTAATTTTTTTGGTCGAAGGGAATAGTGGAATTTTATGAGGATAATTTTTGGAAAAGATCATAACACTCTAGCTCCCCTCTTAATAGGTCAATTTGGTCTTTTTTCGTAAAAATCATAAAAAGTCCTTTCAAACAGGACATGTAATGATTAAAATATTCGACGAAATTTTTTTCGGAAAATTTCAGTGGGAGTTGTCAAATTTGTAAATAAAGCTATTTACGCGTAATCAGCAAAATTACACGCCAACTTATACAAAAAAAATACTATAATGTAAATTTAAAGTCGTGATATATATGGAATAATAGGAGCAGAAGAGTGACTCTATAATTCTGAAATGGCATGTTGAGTAGTTTATTTTTGTAGTGTAAACTTATGGTCCAGCTGGTCTGAGTTTTTTTACAGTGCGTCAAAGTTTTCATTTTTTGGTCAAAGGGAGCATTATACTAAATAAAAAAATTCGGTAAGCTAATGTCTGAAAGATTTCTTAATATCAGAGTTGTATGTATAGTGGAATTTTATGAGCATCCTGTAACTGCATTCTTAATAAGTCAATTTGACCCTTTTTTTCAAAAAAATCCAAAAAATTCCTTTAAAAAAGGACATTTAAGAATTTTAATATTCTACAAAAATTTTTGCCGAAAAATTTCAGTGGGGGTCGCGAAAGACACCAAAGTTGTATCTATAGCTCTTTACGCTTAATTAGCAAAATTACACGCCAACTTATACATTTAAATAAAATAATATAATTTTGAAATGTTTATTTTGAAAGTGACGTAAACGTCATTCTGCTTTACACGAATGCAAACATTTTCTGTGATTTAATTTAGAATAATGCTCCCTTCGACCAAAAAATGAAAACCTTGACCCTCTAAAAAAAAACTCAGATTGATGGCAAATTCTGATTGGTCCAAAATTTGTTTCAAAGAAAAGGGAATCGGAAAACAATTGCATGTTTTTTATTTTTGGTGCATATTTGTGATATACAAAATATGCAAAACATATTCAAAAAATGCAAGAAATATGCAAAAAAATTTGCGATATATAAATCAAAAATGTGAAATTTGAGAAGGATATGTCAATATTATAAAAAAATCAATCACAGTCGCTTTCTGACTGTGAACGTGAGCAAACGTGTGTTTATCTACACTCTCTTTCTTTCGATCAACATAAAAAACAATAACCACTATGAGCAAAACAACAACCCAAAATCAATCAAACCAATTAAAATTTGAAATGGACAATAATAAGCTATTAAACATTCTTTCGGTCGGACCTAAATATTTAATTATGTCCAGAACTGGAAGTGAAAAAACCTTAAAGGAAGTTTCCCCATGTCTAATTAAAAAAGTGATTGACAGTGTGTGCGGACAAGTTGAAATGTGCAAGAAATTAAGAAGTGGCGATTTACTTCTTAAAACAAAAAACGTCACTCAGGCCACCAAGCTAGTTAAACTGGTTGCGCTGACACCAAACACACAAGTTAATGTAACCGAACACAGTTCCCTCAATTACACTAAAGGAGTTATTTATTGTAATGGTCTACGAGACATCCCTGAAGAAGAAATTCTTGAAGAAATGAGGCAACAAAGAGTAATTGCGGTAAAAAAAATCATGAAGAAAGAAGAGCTGGTAGAGACTGGTCTCATAATTCTCACTTTCTCATCAATTACATTACCCGATGAAATAGAAGTCGGTTACGAGATCACCAATATAAGACCGTATATAGCTTTGCCCATAAGATGTCGCAACTGTCATCGCTATGGGCACACAACAAAAATCTGCAAAAAAGACAAACTTTGCACAAATTGCGGAGAGATCGATCACATTTCTAAAGATGAATCATGTAAAAATCCAAAAAATTGCGTAAACTGCAAAGAAAATAAACTGCCGGAATGCAAACACTCTGTTCTGAGTAAGTCTTGCCCAAATTTCCTCAAACAAAAGGAAATCCAAGCCATCAGAACTTTGAACAAAGTCGACAACAAAACTGCTTATAACATTTATAAACAACGTCACCCAACACAGACGTCATACTCAGCCATCACAAGAAATGTCATAACATATGAATCTTCTGATGACAAACCAACCTGCTCAAACAACATAAAACCCACCGAAAAAAAGACAGATGTTAAAAAAGCAAAAGAGAAGGAGCAAAATAACAATACAGCAAAACAAACGTTATCTCAACCACCTCCAACTGTCAGCAAAAAATTGCTGCCTGAGAAACTCCATATTCTTCCTAGGAATACATCAAAACGAACGAGAAAAGAACTCAAAAATACTCTATCAATCAACGATGCAAAGAAACACTGCAAGAATAATGAAAGCGAATCTAACGGCATTGATTCGGATGAGTAAAATGAATATTTACAAAATCTCACGTACTCTCTTATTGGGCGAATTGAGATCAACGATTGAAGTTTCGTTTACTGTTGTTGTTGCAATAATAGTATACGCAGTCTTTATCATTGATACTGAATTCCAACTGCTCAAGAGAGTATTCTCTCTTCATTTATTTTATATGAGACTCTTTTATTTTTTAACTTCCAATCTCTCTCATTCAATGTTTAAGAAACTACTGTCTCTTAATATCTCTTATGCAGTTCTCTCTTATTATGTAAATGTATTTCTTCCTCAAACAATGTATCTGTATTTATTTGAATCTTATGGCCCTAAAGATACTTCAATGGAACATTAAAGGTTACAATAATAACTTCAATGAACTGCAAACACTCATAAAAAAGCACAAACCAGCTATAGTGTCTTTACAGGAGACGCACTTTAAAAATCAAAATCCTATTCCAATTCCAATAAACTTTTGTTTATATATGTCTAAAAACTCAGCTTTGTTAGTACATAATTCAATACAGCACGAATTTATCGGTATTAACAATATCCTAGATTCGGTAGCTGTAAAAATTTTCTCAAAAATTACTTTTACAATTTTCTCTACTTACATAAACCCAGCAACATCATATTCCCTTACTGACCTTGAACAACTTTACCAGCCTTCCTATGAACCGATTTTGATAACCGGTGACATGAATTGTTGGCATTCGTTGTGGGGCTCTAAAACCAATAATGCCAAAGGTAAAATTTGGACAACATTTATTAGTCAATCGAATTTCATTGTTTTAAACGATGGTTCCCCTACACATTTCTCAACACACAATACATTTACACACATTGACTTAACTATAGCTTCACCATCATTAGCTATTCATTCCAATTGGAAAATTGAAACCGAACTTTACGGTAGTGATCACTACCCCATTTTAACATCCTGTTTTTTCGACAATCAATCAGAAAACAGTATGCGTTACAAAGCGCTTTTCAATATGAATAAAGCTGATTGGCCCCAATACGAAGCAGTATCACATAAATATTGCTCGGAAAGACCTTTCAGTTCAAATATTAATAAAGAAGCAGCCAATATTCAAAAAATAATACTTCAGAGTGCCAATGAAACAATTTCACGATATCCACCTCTTAATAACAGACCATTTGTTCCATCGTGGAACCATAAATTGGAACAATTAAAAAAGAAGAGGAATCACCTTTTTAACAAATTCAAGAAAAATTGTACAAATGAAAACCTTATTAACTACCGAAAAATGAATGCAATATATAAAAGGGAACTTAAAACTTCTAAAAAATTATCAATCGAAAAATTTACGTCAGAAATTAATACAACTACACCAACGGAAACAGTTTGGACTAATATCCGCAGATTTTGTGGAATCAATCCAAAAACAGGAATACACTGTATTTCTACAAACGGTAAGACAACAATTACTGACAGATCTGATATTGCTACTGCCTTTTGCAATTCCTGGTCTTCTTCCTCACAAGATTCTACACGGGGCAAAATCGCCTTTTTAGATATGATTGAATCGAAAGAAAATATATTTGGAACACAAATTTTTAAATATTTTATATTTCTTAGCAAATAAAGTTTATTTGAAAATCAATAAAATATATTTGGAACGCATATATTAATATATTACAACAAATTATATTTGCAAACTAAATTTCTCAAATAAAATATGTGTTTAAATACAAATAAAATTATTATTTAAGAATTTTTCCAAATATATTTTATTTAAAAAAGATTTCCAAAACTTTTGCTGAGTTTTTAAAATTTCAGTTTCAATTTTTTACTTGGTTTCGAATTGTACCTCCCAGTTATGATACCATATGCAGCATTACCTTCTGTTTTAATTCAATCATTTAAAATTTCTGATTATTCCAAACCAGCATTAGTTGTCAATTCTCTAAGTACTTGTGTCCAAGATTATATGATTTCAATTATTATTTTTTTTACGAATATTAAAAATTTCTAAAAATTTAACTTTGAATTACTGAAAAATTTGACACAATTTATGCATTTTATGAATATTTAAATGCAAATAAATATTTGTTTTACAAATAGCAGTCACATTGGGATGTAAACAAATATTTGCTTAGAACAACATGTTCGCAAAAACACAATTTTTGTATGTACCAAATATTACATGCTTAGAGTCTACCCTAAACATATATATGTTTCAAGCCGATTATGTTTGGGACAATATACTACAGAAGCGATTTTTTTTCAGCGTGTAATTTTCCTCAAACATTTCAAAACGCCAAAAAAGAAGTTATTCAAGAAACTAAATATTTAGTACCAAGCAAAAACGCTGCAACTATTGAAAGCAGCATTACTTTCATTGAATTCACTAGCGCTTTATCCAAACTTAAAGGCAAAACGCCCGGCATTGACGGAATATCATATAAAATGATAAAACATCTTTCAATGTCAGCAAAAAAACGATTGTTCACTCTATACAACAATATATTTAATACATTTAGGGAGGTGTAGGGTATTATATAGTCGGCCCCGCCCGATTTTCTGTCTTTCCTTACTGGTTATAGGTTAGGTTGAAGAGAGGAGACGTTTAAACGTCTCATGTCCATGGACATACACTTAAGCCAGTGGTTCGGCCTGTTGTGCGCCCCTTGTTTATTATCATTTTATAGCTCACGAGTTACAGAAAATCGGTACTATACCCGAATTTTCTCAATATCTTCCAGTCATACTATGAGATGAGTCAAGTCTGGCAATATGCCGGACCCGAAATATCGGGATCTTGCATGTGTGAAAGCCGGGCAGTGACATAGAAAATTTTCCATCGTTTCGATGTTTCCCTGCATTCGTCGTTTTCTGCTAGTCCTAAGCGATCAAGATATGCTTGTAAGCTTGAGTGTCCCGTTAGAACACTCATCATCTTACTAGTCTCGATCTTGTTTAGTTTCAGAAATCTTCTAGTTTTCTTTTCATTTGGGTCACCGCACAATATCTTTGCAGTTGCTCCTACTGTTGGGCTATTCAACACAGTTTTGTGAGCTGTCACTGCCCAGTGCATCAACTCATCCTTCGTGACTTTGAAAGGTTTCAAACATTCCAAGTTTATTACTCAAACTTCTCTGCCGTTTGAAGCCAAGCTGTTTGTCCTTTCATTTCCAATCATTCCGTTGTGTCCTGGTAGCCAGCAAATAGTAATAAAACTGTCCAACAGCAATTTTGGAACAGAATAGCGACCCTATACTCTTGAAAGGGCCTGTTGAGTAGATCATTTTTGTGGATTAATCTTATGGTCCAGCTGGGCTGACCTTTTTTGGAGTAGTTTAAAGTTTTAATTTTTTTGGTCGAAGGGAATAGTGGAATTTTATGAGGATAATTTTTGGAAAAGATCATAACACTCTAGCTCCCCTCTTAATAGGTCAATTTGGTCTTTTTTCGTAAAAATCATAAAAAGTCCTTTCAAACAGGACATGTAATGATTAAAATATTCGACGAAATTTTTTTCGGAAAATTTCAGTGGGAGTTGTCAAATTTGTAAATAAAGCTATTTACGCGTAATCAGCAAAATTACACGCCAACTTATACAAAAAAAATACTATAATGTAAATTTAAAGTCGTGATATATATGGAATAATAGGAGCAGAAGAGTGACTCTATAATTCTGAAATGGCATGTTGAGTAGTTTATTTTTGTAGTGTAAACTTATGGTCCAGCTGGTCTGAGTTTTTTTACAGTGCGTCAAAGTTTTCATTTTTTGGTCAAAGGGAGCATTATACTAAATAAAAAAATTCGGCAAGCTAATGTCTGAAAGATTTCTTAATATCAGAGTTGTATGTATAGTGGAATTTTATGAGCATCCTGTAACTGCATTCTTAATAAGTCAATTTGACCCTTTTTTTCAAAAAAATCCAAAAAATTCCTTTAAAAAAGGACATTTAAGAATTTTAATATTCTACAAAAATTTTTGCCGAAAAATTTCAGTGGGGGTCGCGAAAGACACCAAAGTTGTATCTATAGCTCTTTACGCTTAATTAGCAAAATTACACGCCAACTTATACATTTAAATAAAATAATATAATTTTGAAATGTTTATTTTGAAAGTGACGTAAACGCCATTCTGCTTTACACGAATGCAAACATTTTCTGTGATTTAATTTAGAATAATGCTCCCTTCGACCAAAAAATGAAAACCTTGACCCTCTAAAAAAAAAACTCAGATTGATGGCAAATTCTGATTGGTCCAAAATTTGTTTCAAAGAAAAGGGAATCGGAAAACAATTGCATGTTTTTTATTTTTGGTGCATATTTGTGATATACAAAATATGCAAAACATATTCAAAAAATGCAAGAAATATGCAAAAAAATTTGCGATATATAAATCAAAAATGTGAAATTTTAGAATGATATGTCAATATTATAAAAAAAATCAATCACAGTCGCTTTCTGACTGTGAACGTGAGCAAACGTGTGTTTATCTACACTCTCTTTCTTTCGATCAACATAAAAAACAATAACCACTATGAGCAAAACAACAACCCAAAATCAATCAAACCAATTAAAATTTGAAATGGACAATAATAAGCTATTAAACATTCTTTCGGTCGGACCTAAATATTTAATTATGTCCAGAACTGGAAGTGAAAAAACTTTAAAGGAAGTTTCCCCATTTCTAATTAAAAAAGTGATTGACAGTGTGTGCGGACAAGTTGAAATGTGCAAGAAATTAAGAAGTGGCGATTTACTTCTTAAAACAATAAACGTCACTCAGGCCACCAAGCTAGTTAAACTGGTTGCGCTGACACCAAACACACAAGTTAATGTAACCGAACACAGTTCCCTCAATTACACTAAAGGAGTTATTTATTGTAATGGTCTACGAGACATCCCTGAAGAAGAAATTCTTGAAGAAATGAGGCAACAAAGAGTAATTGCGGTAAAAAAAATCATGAAGAAAGAAGAGGAAGAGCTGGTAGAGACTGGTCTCATAATTCTCACTTTCTCATCAATTACATTACCTGATGAAATAGAAGTCGGTTACGAGATCACCAATATAAGACCGTATATACCTTTGCCCATAAGACGTCGCAACTGTCATCGCTATGGGCACACAACAAAAATCTGCAAAAAAGACAAACTTTGCACAAATTGCGGAGAGATCGATCACATTTCTAAAGATGAATCATGTAAAAATCCAAAAAATTGCGTGAACTGCAAAGAAAATAAACTGCCGGAATGCAAACACTCTGTTCTGAGTAAGTCTTGCCCAATTTTCCTCAAACAAAAGGAAATCCAAGCCATCAGAACTTTGAACAAAGTCGACAACAAAACTGCTCATAACATTTATAAACAACGTCACCCAACACAGACGTCATACTCAGCCATCACAAGAAATGTCATAACATATGAATCTTCTGATGACAAACCAACCTGCTCAAACAACATAAAACCCACCGAAAAAAAGACAGATGTTAAAAAAGCAAAAGAGAAGGAGCAAAATAACAATACAGCAAAACAAACGTTATCTCAACCACCTCCAACTGTCATCAAAAAATTGCTGCCTGAGAAACTCCATATTCTTCCTAGGAATACATCAAAACGAACGAGAAAAGAACTCAAAAATACTCTATCAATCAACGATGCAAAGAAACACTGCAAGAATAATGAAAGCGAATCTAACGGCATTGATTCGGATGAGTAAAATGAATATTTACAAAATCTCACGTACTCTCTTATTGGGCGAATTGAGATCAACGATTGAAGTTTCGTTTACTGTTGTTGTTGCAATAATAGTATACGCAGTCTTTATCATTGATACTGAATTCCAACTGTTCAAGAGAGTATTCTCTCTTCATTTATTTTATATGAGACTCTTTTATTTTTTAACTTCCAATCTCTCTCATTCAATGTTTAAGAAACTACTGTCTCTTAATATCTCTTATACAGTTCTCTCTTATTATGTAAATGTATTTCTTCCTCAAACAATGTATCTGTATTTATTTGAATCTTTTGGCCCTAAAGATACTTCAATGGAACATTAAAGATTACAATAATAACTTCAATGAACTGCAAACACTCATAAAAAAGCACAAACCAGCTATAGTGTCTTTACAGGAGACGCACTTTAAAAATCAAAATCCTATTCCAATTCCAATAAACTTTTGTTTATATATGTCTAAAAACTCAGCTTTGTTAGTACATAATTCAATACAGCACGAATTTATCGGTATTAACAATATCCTAGATTCGGTAGCTGTAAAAATTTTCTCAAAAATTACTTTTACAATTTTCTCTACTTACATAAACCCAGCAACATCATATTCCCTTACTGACCTTGAACAACTTTACCAGCCTTCCTATGAACCGATTTTGATAACCGGTGACATGAATTGTTGGCATTCGTTGTGGGGCTCTAAAACCAATAATGCCAAAGGTAAAATTTGGAAAAAATTTATTACTCAATCGAATTTCAGTGTTTTAAACGATGGTTCCCCTACACATTTCTCAACACACAATACATTTACACACATTGACTTAACTATAGCTTCACCATCATTAGCAATTCATTCCAATTGGAAAATTGAAACCGAACTTTACGGTAGTGATCACTACCCCATTTTAACATCCTGTTTTTTCGACAATCAATCAGAAAACAGTATGCGTTACAAAGCGCTTTTCAATATGAATAAAGCTGATTGGCCCCAATACGAAGCAGTATCACATAAATATTGCTCGGAAAGACCTTTCAGTTCAAATATTAATAAAGAAGCAGCCAATATTCAAAAAATAATACTTCAGAGTGCCAATGAAACAATTTCACGATATCCACCTCTTAATAACAGACCATTTGTTCCATGGTGGAACCATAAATTGGAACAATTAAAAAAGAAGAGGAATCACCTTTTTAACAAATTCAAGAAAAATTGTACAAATGAAAACCTTATTAACTACCGAAAAATGAATGCAATATATAAAAGGGAACTTAAAACTTCTAAAAAATTATCAATCGAAAAATTTACGTCAGAAATTAATACAACTACACCACCGGAAAAAGTTTGGACTAATATCCGCAGATTTTGTGGAATCAATCCAAAAACAGGAATACACTGTATTTCTACAAACGGTAAGACAACAATTACTGACAGATCTGATATTGATACTGCCTTTTGCAATTCCTGGTCTTCTTCCTCACAAGATTCTAATTTTCCTCAAACATTTTAAAACGCCAAAAAAGAAGTTATTCAAGAAACTAAACATTGACGGAATATCATATAAAATGATAAAACATCTTTCAATGTCAGCAAAAAAACGATTGTTCACTCTATACAACAATATATTTAATACATTCATACCTCAATTCTACAAAAATAGCTTAATTATTCCAATCCTGGAACCCAATAGTGACAAAACATCTCTAAACTCGTACCGCCCAATATCCTTAAATCCTTGTTGTTCAAAAGTACTGGACAAAATAATTGCCAACAGACTATGGTGGTTTGTCACCGCCAACAAACTTATCAATAGTAACCAATTTGGCTTTAAAAAAGGGAAATCGATAGCTGATCCATTTATCTATATAGACTACTTTATACAAAAAATCCCTCAAAACCAGTAAACACATATCGCTAGTATCTCTCGATTTCGCCAAGGCTTTTGACAAAATCGGTATGCATACTATTTTGAACCAACTGGAAGATTGGAACATAGGACCGAAAATGTATAACTATGTTAAAAATTATTTAACAAAGAGGAAAATCTGGGTCCGAGTAAGCACATATTATTCAGATCCTAAAACACTTTCAAACGGCATCCCACAAGGCTCACCCCTTTCGGTAATTCTATTCTTAATAGCATACAATAAACTTTCAGAAACTATTAAATTACACAAAAATCTGGATTTTATAGCGTATGCTGACGATTTTGTTATAATAAAAAACTGAACAGAAAAAATCAAAGATATGTAAATATCGATAACATAGTAACCGATATAGAGGGTTGGTGTAACTATTCTGGAGCCCAACTATCACTTAACAAGTGTAAACATCTACATATAAGCAGAAAAAGAAAGTGTTTACCCACTCTGAAATGCAACAACTTTCACATACAGTCGGTTGATAACTTAAAAATACTTGGGATAATCTATATATATAAAAATGAAACGGTCCATCTGTGTAATGGCATCACGTCAGAACGGCTGGAGCGATTTGGATGATTTTTTTTTTATTCGATTCTAAATTTTTCGCGAGATGGTTTATATAGAAAAAAAAATTAATTGGACAAAGGGGCGTGGTACCTCCCATACAAATCGCAGGTTAAAAATCCGATATTTCTGCTCCTATTATAGGTATAGTGCTGAAATTTTGTTTGTATGCATTTAATGGCAGATTATGTGAATTTTCCAAAAATGGGCGGAATCGGACCAATGGGCGTGGCCCCGCCCATATAAGCCAAATTTTGAAATTGAGATATTTTGCACAATTTGTTAGCGAGAGTGCTGGAATTTTGTGTATATGTAAACGGTGGCAGTCTACGTGATTGGTCCAAAAATGGGCGGGATCGGACCAATGGGCGTGGCCCCGCCCACATAGACAAAATTTTGATATCTTGCACAATTTGCTAGCGGGAGTGCTGCAATGTTGCGTATATGTATCTGGTGGCATTCTACGTAATTGGTGAAAAAATGGGCGGGACCGGACCAATGGGCGTGGCCCCGCCCATATAAGCCAAATTTTGAAATTGAGATATTTTGCACAATTTGTTAGCGAGAGTGCTGGAATTTTGTGTATATGTAAACGGTGGCAGTCTACGTGATTGATCCAAAAACGGGCGGGATCGAACCAATGGGCGTGGCACCGCCCATATAAGCCAAATTTAAAAAATGTGATATCTTGCACAATTTGTTAGCGAGAGACCTGGAATTTTGTGTATATATATCCGTTGGCGATCTACGTGATTGGTCCAAAAATGGGCGGGTTCGGACCAATAGGCGTGGCCCCGCCCACAATGACCAAATTTTGAAATTTTTATATCTTGCACAATTTGCTATCGGGAGTGCTGCAATGGTGTGTATATGTATCTGGTGGCATTCTACGTAATTGGTCAGAAAATGGGCGGGATCGGACCAATGGGCGTGGCCCCGCCCTTATAAGCCAAATTTTGAAATTGATATAACTTGCACAATTTTTTATCTAGAGTGCTGTCATGTTGTAGATATGTATCTGGTGACAGTCCACGTGATTGGTCCAAAAATTGGCGGGATCTGACCAATGGGCGGGCCACCGCCCATATAAGCCAAATTTTGAAATTGAATTATCTTGCTCATTTTGTTAGCGAGAGTGTTGAAATTTTGCGTATATGTATCTGGTAGCAGTCTAAGTCTAAGAATTTGGAAATTTTATAAGTATACATTTCTATTTTCTGGACTTTCCACTGAATTCGGTATTTTTTCATTCAGTGAATTTATTACTAATACCAGTAAGGAAAGGCAGAAAGTCGGGCGGGGCCGACTATATAATACCCTACACCTCCCTAACAATGCGATAAGGGTCATTGCGATAATAATTTGGAATAATTGGTAAATGTATTTTGAACCGATAATCGCAAAATTAAGCAATATTCGTTCCTAAATTGAGAAAAATCTTTCTGGAGAACTTTGTAATGATCGGAAGTAAAGTACAACTTCTATAGCGCTTTGTAACCAAATCTGGAGGAACATATATATGGAGGTTATATATAAATCTGAATCGATTTTCCTAGAATACTCATTCATGTAAAATAGAAACCTGTTTCTGTCGAATTTCGTACTGAACGGATATAAAACACAGTCTCTACAGCGCTTACATGTCAAATTGGGGGTAACATATATATATGGGGGCTATATCTAAATCTGAACTGATTTTCTCCGAATTTTGCGGCATTCCTTCATGTAATAAGAAACCTCTTTCTGCCGAATTTCTTACTGATCGGATATAAAATACAGTTTCTACAGCGCTTGAATTTCAAATCGGGGGTAACATATATATGGGGACTATATCTAAATCTGAACCGATTTTCTCCGAATTTGGCAGTATTCCTTCACGTAATAACAAACCTCTTTCTGCCGAATTTCGTACTGATCGGATATAAAATACAGTTTCTACAGCGCGAATTTTGACATGGGCAGCGAAGCGCACCGGGCTCAGCTAGTCTTTAATAAACGCTACAGTTGGAAGCAACACATTGACCAATTGACCACTTCTTTAAATAAACAACTAAACATAATAAAATGTCTCTTCAACAAGAAATTTTGTTGCAATACATACTCCTTAGTTTCCCTAATAAAATCATTACTAATCTATAAAAAAGTTTACGGTATATACCTTTATGGATATACGCAAAAAGTAATATAATTAAAATTAAATCTATCATCAATTCTGCATTAAGAATATCTCTTGGTGCTCACAGAACAACAATAATATCAAACATGCTCCAGGTAGCTAATATTTCTACCCTAAGCTCTTCAAAACCATCATAATCAATGATGGATCTCCTATACCAAAACTCTTAAATAAAGTTAAAAAAACAAAAGTATTTAAAATTACGGATTCCATACTCTATCGTATAGTATCTCTATGCGATGAATGGTGCATATCATATAACCAAAAAACGAGAAGAACATACCAACCTTTCTGGCAATTCGAACCATCGCTTGTAGATACCTCCCTAAGGAAATATAATAAAGAACACACTATCACGGAAATATATCAAAACGGATTACACAATATACAAGATAAAATGAAAGGATACAATTTTATATACACTGATGGATCAAAGTGCAATGGAAATGTAAGCTACAGCATTGTACAAACCGAACAGGTTCTTAAAATCTCTAATTTACCAGAGTATAGTTCAAGTTTCTCATCTGAAATTATAGCAATACTCGAAGCCATTCAGTTCGCAAAAAAGACCAACCAAAAACATGCTATCTTTACAGATTCTTTATCTGCCCTAGACTCTATTTCAAACCTAAATAACAATGACTTCTACCCTAACACCATTAGGGATATACTGATCCAAAAAAATCCTAAATGTAAACTTATTTGGATCCCAGGACATAAAAACCTATTTGGAAATGAACTAGCTGATATAGCCGCAAAGTCTGCTATAAATCGTCCTTTGATCGGCACTGATAATCTATCGACAAATGACGTTAAAAATATATCAATTCAATATTTACTACAAAACAAACTGAAATTTGGAATTCGACCTCTAATTGGTACAAATCTATAAATATAAATAAGAAATGTTTATTGGACTACCTCAAAAATGATAAATTATTGACTAGAAAAGATCAAATCACAATTCTTCGACTAAGGCTAGGCCACTGTAAATTTACTCATGACCACATAATGGACAAACAAAAAGACAAACTTTGCATTCTTTGCAAATCAAATATAGCATGCAACATTTTTCGTTGTGTCCAAATCTAAAAACTCTCGAAAATAGACATATACCAGACAAAACTATTTTGGAAATGTTAACAAACATAGATAATAGTAGTAATAAAACAAGTTTAATAAAGTTCTTGAAAATATGTAACCTTTACAATTCCATATAATATTTACTATGTATACACATTAACTATTAAGCATTTTGAATTCCTTATATACTATTTCTAACTATCATATAACTAAGTAATTCATACATTGAAGTTTTCATAAAGTAGTAGTTATTGCTCAAAGCCTAAGACCTCTGCAGTCATGGCTTTATCCGTTATGCTTATAATTTAGTTATAAGTATAATCATTAAATAAATAAATAAATAATAAATATAAAAAAATCATCCAAAAAAGGTGCCTAAATATATGGTAAGTATGGGGTAATTCCGACCCACTCTTCCGAAATATCGGGATCTTGCATGTGTGAAAGCCGGGCAGTGACACAGAAATTTTCCCATCGTTTCGATGTTTTCCTTCATTCGTCGTTTTCTGCTAGTCCTAAGCGATGAAGATATGCTTGAAAGCTTGAGTGTCCCGTTAGAACACTCATCATCTTACTAGTCTCGATCTTGTTTAGTTTCAGAAATCTTCTAGTTTTCTTTTCATTTGGGTCACCGCACAATATCTTTGCAGTTGCTCCTACTGTTGGGCTATTCAACACAGTTTTGTGAGCTGTCACTGCCCAGTGCATCAACTCATCCTTCGTGACTTCGAAAGGTTTCCAACTTTCCAAGTTTATTACACAAACTTCTCTGCCCTTTGAAGCCAAGCTGTTTGTCCTTTCATTTCCAATCATTCCTTTGTGTCCTGGTAGCCAGCAAATAGTAATAACACTGTCCAACAGCTATTTTGGAACAGAATAGCGACCCTATACTCTTGAAAGGGCATGTTGAGTAGATCATTTTTGTAGATTAATCTTATGGTTCAGCTGGTCTGACATTTTTTGGAGTAGTTCAAAGTTTTAAGTTTTAAGAGGGGAGCTAGAGTGTTATGATATTTTCCAAAAATTATCCTCATAAAATTCCACTATATAACTCTGACTCTAAGAAATCCTTCAGACATTAAGTTACAGCATTTTCTTCATTTAGTATAATGCTCCCTTCGACCAAAAAATGAAAACTTTGACCCACTCCAAAAAAAATCAGACCATAAGTTTATTCTACAAAAATAATCTACTCAACATGCCCTTTAATAATTATAGAGTTACTCTTCTGATCCAATTCTTCCACAGATATCACGATTTTTAATGTACGTTATAGTAGTTTTGTATAAGTTGGCTTGTAATTTTGCTAATTAAGCGTAAAGAGCTATATTTACAACCTTGGTGTCTTTGGCAACACCCATTAAAATTTTCCGGCAAAAATTTCAGACATTAACTTACAGCATTTTTTTCATTTAGTATAATGCTCCCTTCGACAAAAAAATTAAAATTTTGACCAACTGTAAAAAAAACTCAGACCAGCTGGACCATAAGTTTATTCTGCAAAAATTATCTACTAAATATGCCCTTTCAGAATTATAGGGTCGCTTCTGTCCCAATCCTTGGATTATATGCATGAGCATATTTTTTTGCAGATTGATAGCAAATTCTGATTGGACCAAAATTTGTTTCATATATGCATATACATATTTTTTATTTTTGGTGCATATTTGTGATATACAAAATATGCAAAACATATGCAAAAAATGCAAGAAATATGCAAAAAAAATTTGCGATATATAAATCAAAAATGTGAAATTTTAGAAGGATATGTCAATATTATAAAAAAAATCATCCAAAAAAGGTGCCTAAATATATGGTAAGTATGGGGTAATTCCGACCCACTCTGAATATTTATGAATTTAGATTAAGATGCAATTTTGCACACGTATACTGCAAGACAATACGGAATTATGACCAAATTCAAAGCGGTTTAGATTACATTTATTTTTACAAATTTAGCTATTTTGAAGTCGATATAACTTTTGAACGAAATATCAGATTTGATTGATATAGAGTATATACCAGTTAATAAAATATTGGACCCTTTATACTATATAGGGTCTGTAAATCATGGAGGTGGCAATGTAATAGTCTGGGGATGCTTTTCCGGTAACGTGGTTGAACCCCTCTATACAATAAACGCAACTATGTACAGGTTTATGTACAGCAACATCTTGGAGTATACCATAATTCCCTATGCTGAGTTTCTCTATTACGGCAATTTCAACACTACAACCACCCGAATAATACCGCGAAATGATTCAGTGATTGAGTTAGAAAGGAAGGGAGTGGCCAGATCAACCATAGACTGAAATCCCATTGAAAATCTTTGGGAAATTGTCAACAAAGAGATTAATCGAGAAAGCGTAGGTGGATATAAAAATAAGCTATTTCAGGATATTGCAGATGCTTGGAGCTCCATAGATACAAAGATAACAAGCAATCTTTTTGATTCCATGCAGGAAGAAGCTACCCCGTCCTTGATAATACAGGGTTTTCAACAAAATCTTAGTAGAAATGCGTAATCCAGTATGTTTTGTCGTGCGAATTTCCGACCTTTTTGTTTTTTGTGAAATACATTTTTAATTTCAAATAATTTAAGCACCCAACTTGCCATTTTTTTGGTAAATTGATGCAATTTCTTAGATAATAGGAACAATTTTGGGAGTATATCATTGATAGTTTTTCAGATTTTGGCGATTGAACAGAAGTATTATGTTAGTCCAGTAAGTTTTGTCCGATACTTTAAGCACCATTTGAAAGATTTTAACATCCTCTCCAAGAATTATAAATTAAGTAACCAATTTTTTTGTATTAAGACATCAAAAGAACGAAAATGTCCTTAATCCTTTAGGTTGAAGAAAGGGGATGTTTTAACGTCTCATGTCCATGGACATACAATTAAGCCAGTTTTTCGGCCTGTTGTGGGCTCATTATATATGATCTTTTTATACCTCACGAGTTACAGAAAATCGGTACTAGAAAGGAATTGTCTCAGTATTGTCTCAGTAATTGTCTCAGTAATTGTCCTCTGAGATGAGTCAAGTCTGGTAATATGTCGGAACCGAAATGTTGGGATCTTGCATGTGTGAAAGCCGGGCAGTGACACAGAAAATC
Organism: Eudasyphora cyanicolor; assembly: GCA_963930755.1. NCBI lineage: Eukaryota > Metazoa > Arthropoda > Insecta > Diptera > Muscidae > Eudasyphora > Eudasyphora cyanicolor. The sequence goes on along the minus strand of OZ005734.1, from coordinate 153,425,698 downwards.
TTCCATCGTTTCGATGTTTTTGTGCCCTGCTCTCGTCATTTCCTGCTAGTCCTATGCGATGAAGATGTGCTTGTAAGCTTGAATGTCCCGTTAGAACATTCATCATCTTACTGATCTCGATCTTGTTCAGTTTCAGAAAACTTTTCCTTTTCTTTTCATTTGGGTCACCCCACAGTATCTTTAAAATTGCTCCAACCGTTGCGCTTTTCCACACAGTGCTAGTGCTTCAACTCATTCTTCGTGGCTTCGAAAGGTTTCCAATTTTCCAAGTTTATTTCTCGAAGTTCTCTGCCCTTTAAGCCAAGCTGTTTGTCCGTTCATTACCAATCTCTCCGTTGTGTCCTGGTACCCAGCAAATACGTAATTGACCATCATGGGCTGAGTAATCATTTATCGTTCTTTTACAGTCTAACACAGTTCTGGATTTGACCCTTTTCGATGTTATTGCTTTAATCGCCATTTGGCTATCTGTGAAGATGTTGGCATATTTAGGCATTTTGGTGTTACTGAGCCAGTTCACACACTCCGTGATTGCTCGAACTTCTCCTTGAAATACCGTTTTATGGTCAGGGCGGCGGAAGTGAAGTTCGACTTCTGGTTCATCAATAAAAAGTCCCAGACCCGTCCTTCCTCCTCGCTTGGACCCATCCGTGTAGCAGCTGGTTCCCCCTGGCATATGTACAAAGTCTGGAAGGCCTGCATCGCACAGTGGGCTAAAATGGAAAAAAAATGGCATAATTCTACCATTTCAAAAGCACTTATCGTATGGCGATGAAATTTTAGGTGTGTATCCAAGAGGTGTTAGAGAGTTTAAGATCTTGGGCCCCCTAACTCATACAGGGGCGGAGCTACAGGGCCCTAAAGTTGACCACCTCGGGTATAAAAAATTTTCATCGGCTAACTTTTGAAGTGACCGATATGAGTATCTGTGGATACTCCTAGACCAGACCTACAAAAAACATTTTATAGCTTGAATAGTTTCCGAGATATGTGGATTTTAAATTTGAATTTTTCATTTTTTCGCCGACTTTGCCTTGGAGTTTTGCCAATATCTCAGTCAAAAGTTTACCGATTTTTATGGCGAAAAAGTCCAATTCGTATTTAGGTCTTGTAGAAAAAGTTTGTTACACAAAGTATATAAAATTTATACTCATTTTAAAGGAGACGTTTCACAGAATCTGTTAGAGAAAATCCGAAAAATGCAAAATTGTTTTTTTTTTAATTTTTCCCTACCTTCATGTACTTATTGGTTATTATACCAGTCAATATGCACTGATTTCTTGTAGATCACAATAATAAAATTTAGTAAGAAGAACAATCATAAAATTTAGTAAGAAGAATAAAAGAAGTTGGCCTTTATATTATGTTGGTGTGACTCTTGTTGTCTTAAATTTGTGTATACACATTTTGTAAGCGAAAGACCCACTTCTTGAGAAAAATAATTTATTTTCTTATTTTATTTCTGTAATATATATTTTACTATTTTATTTCTGTAAAATAATCTGAATAAACCACGTCTAGGAGATAAAGCAAATCCTTGTATTCCTCAGGATTGTCACATGTCAAAGATAGGTAACATATCCATCTTTTTCTTATTAAAGATAGAACAAGATCGGAAGATAGGAGAAGATTAACAAATCTATCTTCATTTTGAAATTCTCTTGAACTTTTTCGGGAGTGAAATTGCTGAACATTGCGAAAATCGCGATTTCGTGCCTCCTGGGCTTCTTCCGTAAGCACGCCCAAAGGGAGAATATGAAATACAATAATTATATCTCCATGACGCAATACTTTATGTACTTTTGGGGTCATATCTTTCCATGGATACAGTTCTATTAGATGTTTCGAAATACTAGACAGTATTTTCCAATTTTTTCTGCATTCACTTTGTTTTTGCTGTTGATTGCCATTAGAATTATGTTAATTTTTCTCAGTGATTTCATAATCCTTGAAGAAACATCTTGCAGTGTTACCATCATTTGTATAAGTGTTTTTTGTAGGTCTGGTCTAGGAGTATCCACAGAAAAAACGCCACTCAAATCGGACACTCCATTCACAAGTTAAAGCCGATGAAAATTTTGTATACCCGAGGTGGTCAAATTTAGGGCCCTGTAGCTCCGCCCCTGTATGAGATAGGGAGCCCAAGTTTCGAACTTAAACTCTCTAACACCTCTTGTATACACACCTAAATTTCATCGCCATACGATAAGTGGCTTTGAAATGGCAGAATTATGTCCATTTTTTCCATTTTAGCCCATCGTAAAAAACTGTGAAGGCACTCCTGGCTAATTTAAGTGGTAAAGACCAAACATCTGCTAGTCTGGAGATCGGTAATCGCATATATTGGGTGGTCTCCAGTTACTTGCCTTATGAAGCTGTGGTACCGACTGCTCTTTTCAGGGAAGTAGTAGAAGAAGCAACGTCTGATGAGGTCGAGCTGATTATTGGCGCAGACACGAACGATCATCATACTATCGGGGGTAGTACGGATATAAACAATAAGGGTGATTCGCTTCTTGACTTTATTCTAACTACCAACCTAAGTATTTGTAACGTAGGTAATAAACCGACCTTTACATTTAAAGACAGATAAGAAGTAGTAGGCGTAACGTTTGCTACTGACCGGCTGTCAGACAAAATTATTGGGTGGAATGTACTGGACAACCACTCATTCTCAGATCACCATTATATTGAGTTTATGTGAGAAAGACAAAGTGGAACCTGTATGAGAAGAATTTCAAGAAAGTCCTCAACTCCAAACTTCTGTTCGAACCGAATGACAAAGCCGGTCTGGATAATCTGGTCGAGCATATCACCACATCATTCAATAGTTCCCTTGATGAAGCCTGTCCAAAAACTAAGTACAAAGGCAAAACTAAACCCCAATGGTGGACTTTTGAGCTAAAGGCTATGAAAAAGACCTGCAACAAGCTATTCAACAAGTCTAAATCTACTGGGGTCGCTAATGTTTGGGATGCCTATAAAGATGAACTCAAGAGCTATAAGGAGGAGCTTAGAAATTCGCAAAGACGGTCTTGGTATACCTACTGTGGCGAAGTGGAAAAGGTCTCCGACGCCGCAAGGCTGAGGAAAATACTATCAGCTTCACCGTGTACAGTGGGTTACTTGCAGGATGAGGCAAATAATTGGACCAAACACAGCGAGCAGTCGCTCAGTGTACTGCTCGACACACATTTCCCGGGGAACTCTCTAAAAGAACCAGAGGATCAGCAGGACCAACAAGAGTGCGAGTGGACTGCGAGCGTCGCTAGCTTTTTGACTGAGAGATCCAGAACGAGCTGGTCTATTAACAGCTTTGAGCCCTTCAAGTCACCTGGACCAGACGGCATCACTCCAGCAGAAATGCAAAAATGTTGAATTACATTATCCCCTGGCTGGAGAAGATTTATGTAGCCTGTATCAGGCTTTCATACATCCCGAATCGATGAAGGGATACCAAAGTTGTATTCATACCTAAAGCGGGGAAGATATCACACACTAGGCCAAAAGACTTCTGACCAATTAGCCTATCCTCCTTCCTATTGAAAGGTCTGGAAAGACTTTTGGATTATTTCATTAGGGAAACCTGGATACAAAACTCCGGTCGGTGAACCAACATGCTGACGATAAGGGGAAGTCTACAGGATCAGCCCTGCACGAACTTGTGAGCACTATCGAATCGTCCTCGCATTTCAAGGAATTCACCATGGCGGCATTTCTTGACATAGAAGGGGCTTTTAACAACATTCACTGAGATGCAGTAATTGCGGCACTGTCACATCTAAAAGTCAACTCTAGTTTGATTAGACTAATTCAAAGTCTGCTCAACAGAAGACGCATAACAGCATGTCTTGGGTCCACAACTCTAACAATGTTTGTAAACAGAGGGACCCCACAAGGAGGAGTACTGTCTCCAGTAATTTGGAACCTAGCGGTGAATGAAATCCTGCTAGATCTAGAACGATGTGGCTGCAAGGTCGTGTCATATGCGGACGACGTGACAATCGCAGTGAGTGGCAAATTCGAAAACGTCCTCCGAGACATTCTACAGGTGGCTCTGAACAAATTTGCTAGATGGGCCAGCAGCAGCGGTTTGGGCGTAAACCCAAACAAGACAGAATTGATTCTCTTTACTAGGATGAATAAAGTGCCACATGTGGACCCTCCACCTCGGATAAATGGAACAGATCTAGTCTTTTCTGAAAGTGCAAAATTTTTAGGAATAATTCTAGATAGAAAACTGTTATTTAGACTTAACGTATTGGAACGCGTAAGGAAGGCCAATGTCGCCTTATATTCCTGCAAAAAGGCTGTAGGGTCGCGGTGGGGCCTCTCTCCTAAAATCGTCCACTTGATATATATAGCAGTAGTTCGTCCTATACGGCATTGTGGTATGGTGGACGGCAACTGACAAATTAACCATCACCTACCTACTAACAAAGGTTCAGAGAACAGCCTGCCTGAGCATAGGTTTAGGTTTAGGTTAGGGTGGCAGCCAGATTTTTTTTACAAGCTCATATAGACCAGTTTAGGTCCCTAGTGTTACCACGGGCTGAAATGCCCCTCATCGAAACCAACCTGTTTGATATTTAAATTTATCGATAGTACGAATATCAGTACTGGAAAGATCTGTTAGGTTGCCTAAAAAGACCGACCCCAGTATGTCCAGTCGTCGTTTACTCAAAGCGGGACAGTCGCAAAGCAAGTGCTCAATGCTCTCCACTTCTTCCTCATCTCCACAGCATCGGCAGAAGTCATTGGAGTCAATACCCAATCTTTTGGCGTGTTCGCCGATCAAACAGTGTCCCGTCAGAACCTGTATTAACGTAGACAATCGTTTCCTCTCTAGTGCGAGGAGATATTTTGACCTTCTCAAGTCGTACCTTGGCCAGATTTGTCTAGCTATCTTTCGTTGGACTGCCTGATTGCCTCTTGCCTAAGCCAAAGCTTGCAGTGGCGCACCAATATATGCAAATTCTTGGAGAATTTGTAATGTCGTCCCTTTCCTAGCAAGTTCATCGGCTTTGCAGTTCCCCGGGATATCCCTATGCCCAGGCACCCATATGAGGTGTATATAAAACTGCTCAGCCATCTCGTTAAGAGATCTGCGGCAGTCGAGTGCTGTTTGTGAATTTAGGGATGTTGCCTCCAGAGAATTGATGGCAGCCTGGCTGTCCGAGTAAATGACAACGCCTGCGTTGGTTACTATGTTGCGACTCAGCCACTTGGCGACTTCCCATATTGCCATTTTTTCGGCTTGATAGACACTGCAGATATCTGGTAGTCTGTGAGCTATATCCAGACTAAGTTCTTCACAGTGTACTCCGAAGCCAACCTTTTCATCAAGCTTCGAACCATCCGTGTAAAAGTGGAGATGGTTTCTATTACCTGGTATTCATCCAACCCATTCATCTCTGGCGGGAATCATAGTGATGTAATTTCTCTCGAAGGTGTACACAGTTGGTATATAGTCCACTCGGTCGGTTACCATAGCACTACACTTTGATATCCTCATGTGACCATAGTTCTTGTACCTCCACATTGATAGGCAGTTTAATCTTATTGCCGCTTTGGTTGCAACTTCTCTCGCCACAATATTAATCGGCAGTATATGGAGTAGGGCTTGTAGAGACTCGGTCGCTGTAGTCCGCTTATGCTCAGGCGGGCAGTTCTCTGAACCTTTGTTAGTAGGTTGGTGATGGTTAGTTTGTCAGTTGCCGTCCACCATACCACAATACCCTATAACAGTATTGGACGAACTACTGCTATATATATCCAGTGGACGATTTTAGAAGAGAGTCCCCACCGCGACCCTACAGCCTTTTTGCGGGAATATAAGGCGACGTTGGCCTTCCTTACACGTTCCAATACGTTAAGTCTAAATAACATTTTCCTATCTAGAATTATTCCTAAAAATTTTGCACTTTCAGAAAAGACTAGATCTGTTCCATTTATCCGAGGTGGAGGGTCCACATGTGGGACATTATTCATCCTAGTAAAGGTAACCAATTCTGTCTTGTTGGGGTTAACGCCCAAACCGCTGCTTCTGGCCCATCTAGCCAACATGTTCAGAGCCACCTGTAGGATGTCTCTGAGGACGTTCACGAATTTGCCACTCACTGTGATTGCCACGTCGTCCGCATATGCCTTGCAGCCACAACGTTCTAGATCTAGCAGGATTTCATTCACCGCTAGGTTCCAAATTAGTGGAGACAGTACTCCTCCTTGCGGGGTCCCTCTGTTTACAAACCTTGTTAGAGTTGTGGACCCTAGACATGCTGTTATGCGTCTTCTGGTGAGCAGACTTTGAATTGGTCTAATCAAAATAGTGTTAACTTTTAGATGGGAGAATGCCGCAATTACCGCATCTGAGTGAATGTTGTTAAAAGCCCCTTCTATGTCAAGAAATGCCACCATGGTGAATTCCTTGAAATGCAGGGACGATTCGATAGTGCTCACAAGTTCGTGCAGGGCTGATTCTGTAGACTTTCCCTTATTGTAAGCATGTTGGTTCCCCGACAGGAGTTTTGTATCCAGGTTTTCCCTAATGAAATGATCTAAAAGTCTTTCCAGACCTTTCAATAGGAAGGAGGATAGGCTAATTGGTCTGAAGTCTTCTGGCCTAGTGTGTGATATCTTTCCCGCTTTAGGTATGAATACCACTTTGGTATCCCTCCATCGATTCGGGACGTATGAAAGCCTGATACAGACTACATAAATTTTCTCCAGCCAGGGGATAATGTACTTTAACATTTTCTGCATTTCTGCTGGAGTGATGCGATCTGGTCCAGGTGACTTGAAGGGCTCAAAGCTATTAATAGCCCAGCTTATTCTGGATCTCTCAGTCAAGAAGCTAGCGACGCTCGCAGTCCACTCGCACTCTTGTTGGTCCTGCTGATACTCGGGTTCTGTTACAGAGTTCCCCGGGAAATGTGTGTCGAGCAGTACATTGAGCGACTGTTCGTTGTTTTTGGTCCAGTTATTTGTATCATCCTGTAAATATCCCACTGTACAGGGTGAAGCAGATAATATCTTCCTCAGCCTAGCGGCGTCGGAGACCTTTTCCACTTCACCACAGAAGGTATACCAAGAGCGCCTTTGCGCCTTTCTAAGCTCCTTCTTATAGATCTTGAGGTGCTCTTTATAGGCATACCAATCATTAGCGACCCCAGTAGATTTAGCCTTATTGAATAGCTTGTTGCAGGTCTTTTTCATAGCCGTTAGCTCAGAAGTCCACCATTGGGGTTTAGTTTTACCCTTGTACCTTGTTTTTGGACAGGCTTCTACAAGGGATCTATTGAATGATATGATCGACCAGATTATCCAGACCGGCTTTGTCATTCGGTTCGTACAGAAGTTTAGAGTTAAGGACTTTCTTGAAATTCTTCTCATACAGGTGCCACTTTGTCTTCCTTACATTTCTGTGGACGGCAGGTTTAGGCGCTTTTTCCGCGAGTTTGAACTCAATAATGGTGATCTGAGAATGAGTGGTCGTCCAGTACATTCCACCAAATAATTTTGTCTGACAGCCGGTCAGTAGCAAACGTTACGTCGAGTTCTTCTTGTCTGTCTTTAATTGTAAAGGTCGGTTTATTACCTATGTTACAAATACTAAGGTTTGTAGTTAGAATAAAGTCAAGAAGCGATTCACCCATATTGTTTATATCCGTACTACCCCAGATAGTTCGTGTCTGCGCCAATAATCAGCTCGAGCTCGTCAGACGTTGCTTCTTCTACTACTTCCCTGAATAGAGCAGTCGGTACTACAGATTCATAAGGCAAGTAGCAGGAGACCACCCAATATATTCGATTACCGATCTCCAGGCTAGCAGCTGTTTGGTCTTTACCACTTAAATTAGTCAGGAGAAAGATACTTAGATCTTTCCTGGCCAAAACGCAGGTTCTTGGAGTGCCTTCACAGTTGGCCACAAACAGTTTAAAGTTGGGTGTCCTAATACCACACACCCGTCCTCCCTCTACGTAGGGCTCCTGTATCAGGACGATGTCTACTGCGCCTGTGGACAGCCGCAGCAATAGAGCCGCTGAGGCTGCTTTAGCGTGATGGAGGTTAATCTGTGGAATTCTTACCATCATTGGTAATTGACAGATTAACATCCACCCCGACAAGTGTGTTATCGAACTCTTCGTCCGTATCGTCGAGAAGCATGTCCCCGCAAGATGCGTCAAAGAGTCTGGAGACTCCCCTCAGCCTCTCTGTGTCCGAAGTAGAGCTTTTGTCCTCAGAGAAGGACGTTACAGATCTTCTGTTAGAGTTGGTGTCACCAGAAATAATAGGCGAGGGTACCTCCGCCCTTCCAGAAAGTGCCACGGTGGACGACTCACCTTCTGCAGTGGGAGCTATATCCTGCTTGTATATCTTCAAGACTATAGTCTCGAAGCCATATTGTAGGGTTGCACTCGCACTTTGTATATGGGAGGTGGATTCAGCGTTTAGGATAAGATTGACCTGCCGCTTTTTACCATCCGCCTCACCCACCTTGCTGATTCTATAATTGTGGGACGGCAGACCAGGATTGGAATCTTTTATTATTTCTAAGATGTCAGCCGGTTGGAGGGCTCCCTAGTCACCCCAGGTGATGGCTCTAGGGTGACTAGGGATGTTGTTTTTTCGACAACATCCAACTGGGCAACGGGCCACACCTCACCCGCTCTACTCAGAGCAGCCTTATACAGGTCTACTGATCTGGCATCACCGAAATATAAGAGCTTTACTCTCCCCTGATGCCATCCTGCATCGTTGCAGATTGGTGGTTTGCCCGGCATTTCTCTACGGACATCGAGGTAATTAGCCATAATGGCTGATTGTCCATTTGTCCTTGAGGATGGATCCATCCTCACTACTTCTGTCTATAACAGCCATCACTAGACTCTCCTTCGCCACTTCATTGAAGGGCTTGGTGAGTGTCCTGTTGATGGTGACATTAGGGCCTCTTGCCTTTTTCGAAGGCAGGGGTTCATCAGGTGATCTGATTCGTTTTACTTTATTAGCCGTTAACACAGCTGAATTTGTGGCTCTTTCAGCCGTCTCATTGGCCTTAGAAGCATCTAAGACGCCTTTAGCCCAGGTAAGTGACTCTTTTTGTTTTTAGGTAAGAGTCGAAACCTCAACAGCCTCCAACTTCGCCAAAACTCTGAGCGCTACACGATGCTCATTGTGCTTCCGTTTTGACGGTCGGACATGACGTTTTCCCCTCACCACACCACCTGTTGTGAGTAGTTGGGGGAGATTTCCGCCATTTTTGGTGTGGTCGGCTTTGGCCAAGACCAACGGACGGACAGTCGGACGATTGGGGAACCGCGCTCCATCGGAACACGAAGGCATCCCCGTCAAGAGAATTTATTTTTATTTTGTCTGTATTAGCCCGTAATAGGTACTACGATGTAGGCCTTACGGACTTTGTACAGATTTTTGCTATTGCGTAATAGGTACTGGTAACTATCCGCTATGTGATAAACACGTCCGTTCACTGCGAATGATCAGCAACGAAGCCTGAGCATAAGCGGAGCCTCAAGGACTACAGCGACCGAGTCTCTGCAAGCCCTACTCCATATTCTGCCGATTAATATTTTGGCGGGAGAAGTTGCAACCAAAGCGGCAATAAGATTAAACTGCCTATCAATGTGGAGGTACAAAAACTACGGTCACATGAGGATATCAAAGTGTGGTGCTATGGTAACCGACCGAGTGGACTATACGAGTATACCAACTGTGTACACCTTCGAGAGAAATTACATTACTATGATTCCCGCCAGAGATGAATGAGTTGGAAGAATACCAGGTAATAGAAATCATCTCCTCTTTTACACGGATGGTTCGAAGCTTGATGAAAAGGTTGGCTTTGGAGTACACTGTGCAGAGCTTAGTTTAGATATGGCTCACAGACTACCAGATACCTGCAGTGTCTATCAAGCCGAAATAATGGCAATATGGGAAGTAACCAACACTGGCGTTGTCATTTACTCGGACAGCCAGGCTGCCATCAATTCTCTGGAGGCAGCATCCCTAAATTCACAAACAGCCATCGACTGCCGCAGATCTCTTAACGAGATGGCTCAGCAGTTTAATATACACCTCATATGGGTGCCCGGGCATAGGGATATCCCGGGGAACTGTATCACCACATCATTCAATAGTTCCCTTGAAGAAGCCTGTCCAAAAACAAGGTAAAGGGTAAGACTAAACCCCAATGGTGGACTTCTGAGCTAATGGCTATGAAAAAGACCTGCAACAAGCTATTCAACAAGGCAAAGTCTACTGGGGTCGCTAATGTTTGGGATGCCTATAAAGAGTAACTCAAGATCTATAAGAAGGAGCTTAGAAGAGCGCAAAGACGCTCTTGGTATACCTTCTGTGGCGAAGTGGAAAAGGTCTCCGACGCCGCAAGGCTAAGGAAAATACTATCAGCTTCACCCTGTACAGTGGGTTACTTGCAGTATGAGGCAAATAATTGGACCAAACACAGCGAGCAGTCGCTCAATGTACTGCTCGACACACATTTCCCGGGGAACTCTCTAACAGAACCAGAGGATCAGCAGGACCAGGGTTACCATAAACATTTTTCGGATAGTAAAGTAAAAAATAGCAGTAATTGGAAAAAATATACATTTTGCCAACACTTAATTTTTTTAAAAAAGGGCCATAGTTCTAAATTTTTACATATAGTATATATTGTGAATTTTAACAAGAATTTAGTGCAAAATATCGGTTTTGTAGAATAATTTGTAGAAGATTGCTTTCATATGTCAATTGAGCGTTAATCACTGCTGTTTTTGCTGGTAAAGCCAAAAAACTAACAAATATTCAGTGGTTGAAAGTGTACTTCAGCTTGAGGTTCGTTATTGTTGAAAAAGTCTACCCAAAACCACGATTGGTGGAACTATAAAATAGATTTGAAGCAGTAACAAAAGGAGGAAAAATCCCAAATTTTTCAAAAAGGTGGGAGGACAGGAGGACAATGGTCACAATGGTCAAATCGGTACTAGACACAGTATCTTCCAGTCATATCCTCTAAGATGAGTCAAGTCTTTTAATATGTCGGACCCGAAATGTTGGGATCTTGCATGTGTGAAAGCCGGGAAGTGACACAGAAAATGTTCCATCGTTTCGATGTTTTCCCTATATGCCCTGCATTCGTCGTTACCTGCTAGTCCTATGCGGTGAAGATGTGCTTGTAAGCTTGATTGTCCCGTTAGAACACGCATCATCTTACTAATATCGATCTTGTTTACTTTCAGAAAACTTCTTGTTTTCCTTTCATTTGGGTCACCCCACATCATCTTTGCAGTTCCTCCTACTGTTGCGCTATTCCACACAGTTATGTGAGCCATCACCGCCCAGTGCTTCAACTCATTTTTCGTGGCTTCGAATGGTTTCCAATTTTCCAAGTTTATTGCTCGAAGTTCTCTGCCCTTGAAGCCAAGCTGTTTGCCCGTTCATTACCAATCTCTCCGTTGTGTCCTGGTACCCAGCAGATACGCAATTGACCATGGACTGAGTAATCATTTATCGTTCTTTTACAGTCCAACACAGTTCTGGATTTGACCCTTTCCGATGTTATTGCTTTAATCGCCATTTGGATTTCTGTGAAGATGTTGGCATATTTAGGCTTTGTGGTGTTACTGAGCCAGTTCACACACTCGAACTTCTGCTTGAAATACATTGTTATGGTCAGGTAGGCGGAAGTGAAGTCAGACTTCTGTTTCATCAATAAAAAGTCCCACACCTTCCTCCCCGCAGCTGGTTCCCACTGACACATGGGCCAAAGTTCCATTTTCCCAGGAGAGTCTGTCTGGCACAAACGAATCACAGGTAGCTGTAAGCCGCACTTCAGGAATGCGGTCGGAGATTTCTGGCGTTTGAATGTGACGAACAAGAGATTCTAAAATCTTCTGATGGTACGACTTGTGGTCTCGATTTATCCATTCACCCATCACTTGTAGACGTCTTGCTGTGAGGGCTGCCTCATACTTTATACGGATGTCTCTTGGTTGGATGTGCAGTATAGTCTCCAACGCTTTGTTGGTGCAGTTCTAAATGCCTCGCTTATGACTAGACTGCACATACGTTGAATTTTTTGCAAAGGTATTACGTTGCACTTCTTGTCCGTTGATGTCCACCATACTACACAGGCGTAGGTGGTTATTGGTCTAATCACGCTCATGTAAAGCCAGTGAGTCATATTTGAACGTAGTCCCCATAGCTCTTCTGCACAACGACCAACATCTGTGGGCCTTTGTAACTCTTTCTTGAACATGATCTTTCCACTACAGTTTCTGATCCAAGATTACTCCCAAGTATTTTATCTTTTTAGTTATAGCAATTGTCTTATTCAGGAATCGAGGCCGGGTAAAACGTGGGATCTTCGTTTTCCTTGTAAATGGACATATTTCTGTTTTGTCTGGGTTAACATTTAATCCCCTTGTTTGTGCCCAGTTATATGCTATGTTAAGTGCCTCTTCAGCTCTTCTGCATAATAGATTTGGATGAAAGCCCCTCAGAAGCATTAAAACGTCGTCTGCATAACAGACTGGTTTAAGTCCTTCATTGGTGAGGGCTTTTAGGAGACGTTGTATCGTCGTAACCCATAGAAGAGGCGACAAAGTGCCCCCCTGAGGTATACCACGATTTACCGTGTCTCTAATTTTTACGTCATATGAACCACAAATAATCCAGCTATTCCTTAGCATATTGTTGATCCAGTTTTTCAGCGCCCGTTCAACCTGAAACTCGTCTAAGGACAGGATAAGTGTATCGGTCCGTACATTGTTAAATGCGCCCTCAATGTCTATGCAAACAGCAAGTGTATACATCTCTTTACTGAAGGACTCTTCTATGTTGTGCACTATGCAGAGATGTTTCCACTGATCTTCCTTCGACATAGGTGTGTTGTTTGAATTTTAGCCTGTCATCCGCTATTTTACTTTTGACCATGTCATCAATTATTCGCTCCATTGTTTTTAACAGGAAAGAAGTTAGGCTAATGGGTCGATAAGCCTTTGGGGTCGTATAACTCGCCTTGCAAGGCTTTCGTATGAAGACCACTTGATTCCTGCCAGTTTTTTGGTGTATAAGAATGGGTTAGGCGTGCAGTGAACACTCCAGCCAAATGAGTTGATTCCAGATCCACCTCATTGTGAAGAAGTGCTGGAAATATTCCATCCGGTCCCACAGCCTTAAAGGGGAGAAACCTTTTATCGTTTCTTTAACCATATCTTCTGTTATATCCGTAATAAGTACTTGGTGCAATATATTTTCATTCTGTAACTGTTCCTCTGTTGGTCCATTATTGCCAGTCGGAAAATAAGTTTTCATCAAGAGCCTTACGGTCTTCTCCATGTCATCCACCAGTGTTTCGGTTTGGACATGAGTTTTTGAGAGGAACTTTTTCATTTTAGACATGCTGTTAACGCTGTCTACCTGTTCACAAAAAAGTCTCCAGGAGTTACGTTTCGCCGATCTAATGATTTTATTTTATTCTTTGAGTCTTCTGTGGTAGTCGTCCCAATATACTGATTGTTTTTACGTCGAGCTCTGTTGTAAAGTCTGCGGACATCTTTGCCAATCAAGCGAATTTGTCCGGTCATTTAGGGTTTCTCATAGGCAGATTTCCTTTCTCGAAGTAGGCACAGATAAACGCGTGTAGGGTCGATTTCTAAGTAGATTTCCGAAATTAGTCCAGTGGGTCTTAGCCTTATTACGGAAACTTATTGGGTTTGGCGGTGGTCGTGCAATTTTAATCCTTATATAACGGTGGTCCGAATAGGAGTGTTCATCCGAAACCCTCCACTCATGGATCTCATCAATAAGATTTTCTGAACATATCGTTATATCTAATACTTCTTCCCTAATTTTGTTAACAAAGGTTGCAGTGTTTGCTATGTTAAGAGTTATGAGGTCATTTGTATTCAAAAATTCTATAAGGGCGTGTCCCCTTTTATTGGTGTTAATACTACCCCAAGCGATATGATGGGAGTTGGCATCACACCCAGCTAATAACTCATTACTTGTGTGTTTGGATTCCCTCACCAGACGTTGTAATTCCGTCGTAGGTGCCAATGTCGGCGCATCGAATGGCAGATATATTGACGCCAGGTACATATTGTCATTACCTTGCCTCAGCACCGTTGCGTCCGATGTTGACAACTCTGGAGAGAAAAGAAAACATACAAGTCCTTGGACGAGTATCATCCTTCCTATAGAAGACTTCCCACTTTCTCACGGAAAGTTTTGAATTCTGTTTGCCAATGATGTCGAGTATATACTCTGATGAGAACTTACTGGGGCATCCCTTAACATATAGGGTCGTTTTTATGAGTGAGAATGTCGCTTTTCCTTACCAGTTTCAGCTTTGCGCCGTCCCAAGGTGAGGGGATGCTCTCCACTAGTTTTTCGAGGACATCGACACAGCATTGTGATGCCAGTTTCAGCATCAAACGCCCCTCTCAAACGTGCAACTCATTATTTGGATTGTTGGTCCATCATTAGATTCGAGAAAGTGGTCCAATACCTTTGTGTAGAACAAATCTTCGAAGATACTCTTTTGCTCTTCGAGAATTCTGCCAAACGCACTTCTGCTGTCAATTATGGCATAGTGTAGTTCGTCCTGGATATGTTTTTTGGCTTTTTTGGAATAAGATGGTGCTTCATTACCCTTTTTATAGCCACCTTGCTTTTTCCTTTAGAATGGGTCTTTTGGCCCCCTCCTTTATGGATGGTTTGGTGGACTTACTCACCTTCTCAACAACAGGATCATTTTCACCTCCCACCATTAACGGATTCTGACTAGAAACTCCTTTTTTGGTAGATAGAATAGGTTTCTCCGAAGTGCTGTGTGTCGTTGAGCTTTTTTTCTTCTTAATTGCTCTATGCTCTTCGGGAGATCTGACTCTTTTAGTAGATGTAGAAGAGTCAGATTCATCCTGTAATATCTTCTGCCGGTTCATCTTATTCAGTTTCCTTCTTTGTGCCCCTGACAGTCTTTTCCGATTTTCAACAATAGTAATATTGTTATCACTTGATGACTCCGAGTCTGAGTTCCCACTAGCTTTTAAAAGCTCGGGTTGCTTAGAGCCATCCCTTGGGTTTTCCATATTTTCCTCATCTTTTCTTTTGCCAAAGGCTAGATGTGCTCTTGTATCTGTTTCGACTAGAAGTTACTTGCTCACGATTGTTTGCTAACGACGACACGTGACTCGAGAGTAAATCAACGCTTTCCGCCGGTACTGGGTTTATTTTTCCCTGCACCGTAATATCATTTACTTCATCAGGGTTAATCATAAATATTTGGGAGACCCCCATAGCCAGTATTTGCCCGTAATAAGTACGTTGATGTTGGCCTTCCAGACTACTTCCAAAATGTCTGTCCTGAGACCGATGCAACAAATTCGAACCCCACTTTAAGAACAACACACCTTGTGGTTGCGTAGTAGGTAGGTGAATAGGTAATAGGTTGAAAAAACTATCCGCTTTGCAATAACACGTCCGTTCGCTACAACTGGCGGCGACTGACATAAAAAATAGAAAAAAATTTCAAACAATTTGCTCCATTTATTGGAAGCTAGCATCCTAACGAAGAAAACAGTACATATTTGAAAAACTATGGATATATGTATAAATTATGACCCATATTGTAAAAATAGGGAAATTCAAAAAAGTAATTTTTCATATTTTTTATTATAGCAATTTCGTTTTGGAGGTACCAACAGGGGTGTAGCGCCCACTTTTTGATATACTATGTGTACTACTTCCACATGAAAGTGTCATTACCAACATTTGTTGTCGTTATATTTCCCTTTAATTTCACGTGTATTCCTGCATTATCGAGCATATACCTCATAAAATATGGTCCAGATATTAAAAGCACCTTCCAAGAAATTTGGAAATATAAAGAAAAAAATTTAAACAAAAAAATTAGCGTAAAAAAATTTTAAAAATAATTTTCGTATTTAGGACTCCACATTACACCAGGAAATTTTGTGCGCAGCCCTTCGACAAAAATGTTGTTGCATAAGGTAAGTAGAGATTTATTGACCCGATTTTCGACATTACATCAATTTTTAAGTTTTTTCGTCTAATTGTAAATATCTTAATGCGCCATTTTTGCCTGAGAATGACATTCGTGCGCCATCGTTTGTTGGAAGCTTATCGGCTCAGTCGATTGTTGAAATTTAATCGGCTGAGCCGATCAGCAAAAAGATGGTGGTTGGCGATCGTGTGGAGGTTACCGAAAGCTACATTTTAAATCTGTACCTGTCCGATACCCAATTGCCAACATCAAAGATTTTTGTGAGAAATTATATGGCAAATCAGTTTTTTCTACACCCGACCTTGTTAAGGCTTATTACCAAATACCAATGCTGAGGAAGACATCGAAAGGACAGCAGAATACACCCCTTTTGGACTTGTGGCATTTTATACCCTAAACCACACTGTGGTACAGGGTATTCTGACTTTGTGCATTTGTTTGTAACACCCAAAAGGAGAAGAGATAGACCCATTGTTTATTATCCCGTCGACTTGTAATCACTTTCTGAGTCGATTTTGCTATGTCCGTCTGTCTGTTTGTAGATGTATTCTTGTAATCAAAGTACAGGTCGCAATTATGGTCCGATCTCAACGAAACTTTGCAAATATCGGTTCAGATTTTCATATAGCTCCTATATATATATACATCTGATTTGACATGCAAGCGCTGTAGAAACTGTATTTTATATCACATCACTATGAAATCTTGCAGAGAGAGTTCTTCTATTAAATTAATAAACACTGCCAAATTCGGGGAAAATCGGTTCAGATTTAGATATAGTGCCCATATATATGTTACACCCGATTTGACATGTAAGCGCTGTAGAAACCGTATTTTACACCCGATCTGTTCGAAACTCGGCCGAGAGTTTTCTTATAACGTGAATGAACACTACCAAATTCGAAGAAAATCCGTTCAGATTTATATATAGCCCGCATATATATGTTACACCCGATTTGACATGTAAGCGCTGTAGAAACCGTATTTAACACCTGATCTGTTCGAAATTCGGCAGAGAAAAACCGTGTTTTATATCCGATGAGTACGAAATTCGGCATAGAGAGTGTTCTTATTACGTGTATAAACACTGCCAAATTCTTATCGCAATGCACATTTTCGCATTGTTAGGGAGGTGTAGGGTATTATATAGTCGGCCCCGCCCGATTTTCTGTCTTTCCTTACTGGTTATAGGTTAGGTTAGGTTGAAGAGAGGAGACGTTTAAACGTCACATGTCCATGGACATACACTTAAGCCATTTATTCGGCCTGTTGTGCGCCCCTTGTTTATTATCATTTTATAGCTCACGAGTTACAGAAAATCGGTACTATACCCGAATTTTCTCAATATCTTCCAGTCATACTCTGAGATGAGTCAAGTCTGGCAATATGTCGGACCCAAATATCGGGATCTTGCATGTGTGAAAGCCGGGCAGTGACATAGAAAATTTTCCATCGTTTGGATGTTTTCCTGCATTCGTCGTTTTCTGCTAGTCCTAAGCGATCAAGATATGCTTGTAAGCTTGAGTGTCCCGTTAGAACACTCATCATCTTACTAGTCTCGATCTTGTTTAGTTTCAGAAATCTTCTAGTTTTCTTTTCATTTGCACAATATCTTTGCAGTTGCTCCTACTGTTGCGCTATTCAGTTTTGTGAGCTGTCACTGCCCAGTGCATCAACTCATCCTTCGTGACTTCGAAAAGTTTCCAACTTTCCAAGTTTATTACACAAACTTCTCTGCCCTTTGAAGCCAAACTGTTTGTCCTTTCATTTCCAATCATTCCGTTGTGTCCTGGTAGCCAGCAAATAGTAATTACACTGTCCAACAGCTATTTTGGAACAGAATAGCGACCCTATACTCTTGAAAGGGCATGTTGAGTAGATCATTTTTGTAGATTAATCTTATGGTTCAGCTGGTCTGACATTTTTTGGAGTAGTTCAAAGTTTTAATTGTTTGGTCGAAGGGAGCATTATACTAAATGAAGAAAATGCTGTAACTTAATGTCTGAAGGATTTCTTAGAGTCAGAGTTATGTAGTGGAATTTTATGAGGATAATTTTTGGAAAATATCATAACACTCTAGCTCCCCTCTTAATATGTCAATTTGGCCTTTTTTCGAAAAAAATCAAAAAAGGTCCTTTCAAAAAAGACATTTAATGATTGAAATATTCTACGAAATTTTGTTCGGAAAATTTCAGTGGGGGTTGCCAAATTTGTAAATAAAGCTATTTACGCTTAATCAGCAAAATTACATGCCAACTTATACAAAAAAATACTATAATGTTAATTTAAAGTCGTGATATATATGGAATAATAGGAGCAGAAGAGCGACTCTATAATTCTGATATGGCATGTTGAGTAGTTTATTTTTGTAGTGTAAACTTATGGTCCAGCTGGTCTGAGTTTGTTTTTACAGTGCGTCAAAGTTTTCGTTTCGTGGTCAAAGGGAGCATTATACTAAATAAAAAATGAAAGTATTATACAAAATGTCTGAAAGATTTCTTAATATCAGAGTTGTATGTATAGTGGAATTTTATGAGCATCCTGTAACTCCATTCTTAATAATTCAATTTGACTCTTTTTTCAAAAAAATCAAAAAATTCCTTTAAAAAAGACATTTAAGGATTAAAATATTCTACGAAAATTTTTGCCGAAAACTTTCAGTGGGGTTCGCGAAAGACACCAAAGTTGTATCTATAGCTCTTTACGCTTAATTAGCAAAATTACACGCCAACTTATACATTTAAATAAAATAATATTATTTTGAAATGTTTATTTTGAAAGTGACGTCAACGCCATTCTGCTTTACACGAATGCGAACATTTTCTGTGATTTAATTTAGTATAATGCTCCCTTCGACCAAAAAATGAAAACTTTGACCCACTCCAAAAAAAAATCACACCAGCTGGACCATAAGTTTATTCTACAAAAATAATCTACTCAACATGCCCTTTAATAATTATAGAGTTACTCTTCTGATCCAATTCTTCCACAGATATCACGACTTTAAATGTACATTACAGTAGTTTTGTATAAGTTGGCTTGTAATTTTGCTAATTAAGCGTAAAGAGCTATATTTACAACTTTGGTGTCTTTGGCAACACCCATTAAAATTTTCCGGCAAAAATTTCAGACATTAACTTACAGCATTTTTTTCATTTAGTATAATGCTCCCTTCGACAAAAAAATTAAAATTTTGACCCACTGTAAAAAAAAAACTCAGACCAGCTGGACCATAAGTTTATTCTGCAAAAATTATCTACTAAATATGCCCTTTCAGAATTATAGGGTCGCTTCTGTTCCAATCCTTGGATTATATGCATGAGCATATTTTTTTGCAGATTAATAGCAAATTCTGATTGGACCAAAATTTGTTTCATATATGCATATGAATTCAGTCGCCCCCTGTCGTAGCGAACGGACGTGTTATCGCAGAGCGGATAGTTTTTAACCTATTACGCAATACCTATTCACCTACCTACTACGCAACCAGGAGGTTTGTTGTTTATAAAGCGTAGGTTGAATTGGATGCATCGGTCTCTGGACAGATATTTCTGAGCTCAGTCTGGAAGGCCTATACCGACGTACCTATTACGGGCTAATACTGGCTATGGGGGTGTCTCCCCCAACCAATTTATGATTAAACCAAAAAAGACGAAGGAGATTACGGCGCAGGGGAGGGAAAACCCAGTGCCGGCGACAAGCGTTGATTCACTCACGAGTCATGTGTCGTCGTTATCGAACAATCGTGAGCAAGCAACTTCTACGAGCTTTGGTGCCTTGGATCCCGTAGTCGAAAATGAAACAAGAGCACATCCAGCCGCAGGCAAAAGAAATGATAAGACAGATGAAGCAGAACCCAGCCGGGGCTTTAAGCAACCCCAGCCTTTAAAAGCCATTGGGGACTCTGACTCTGAATCATCAAATGAAAACAATATCACTATTGTTGCTAACTCAAAGAGACTGTCAGGGGCACAAAGAAGGAAACTGAATAAGTTGAACCGACAGAACCTATTACGGGATGAACCTGACAATTCTACCTCCAATACAAACATGGAGGCCGGTAAAAGAGTCAGGTCTCCCGAAGAACATAGCGCTGTGAAAGTGACGAAGAAGAAAAAGGGCTCGCCGTCTTCCAGTAATTCGGATAAGCCTAACGTAACCACACAAAAGGAGGTCTCTAGTCTGGGTCCTTCGATTGTGGGCGGTAAAGTTGACCCAATAACACAGTTCAAGTCAACCAAATCATCCGTTAAGGATGAGGCTTTAACCAAAAAGACTCTACAGACACGGAAAAATCAATTGGCCATAAAGAAGGGTAAGAAGCCACCGTCTTATTCTAATATAGCTAAACAACATTTTCGAGACGATCTATGCTACGCCATAATTGATAGCAGTAGTGCATCTGGCAGAATCCCCGAAGACCAAAAGAGTAACTTCGAAGATTTGGTTTATACGAGGGTAGCGGAATACGTCCTCGAATCTAAGGATGAACCACCAATCGATGTAATGAGTTGCAAGTTTGAGAGGGGTGTTTTGATGCTAAGGCTGGCATCACAACGCTGCGCTGGTGTCCTCGTAAAACTTGTGGATAGCTTCCCCTCACCTTGGGACGGCGCAAAGCTAAAATTGGTAAGGAAAAGCGACATTCCTGAACTCATAAAAACGATGTTAAGGGATGTCCCAGTAAGTTCTCATCAGAGTACATACTCGACATCATTGGCAAACAGAATTCAAAACTTTCCGTGAGAAAGTGGGAAGTCTTCTATAGGAAGGATGATACCGAGGGTACTCTCCTCGTGTTAGGCATAGACCCAGAATCCAAGAACAATCTTGTCATGGCAAAGGGCATGGCGTACTTCTTGATCTGGACAGTCTTTTTCAAAATTGGAAAGGTCCCGATTGGCAGGACAAATGAATCGAGTCCAAATATACTGTCTGAAGAGGCAAACACTGGTATTGAACGGATGGAGACAAGTGAGACACTGCCAAAACCTGATGTGGAAGTAGTCAATAACACCACCAGTTCACCAATAGTACCGCCACTTTTGCAGGAAGTTCCCAGCAAAGGTGGTGATCAAAATAAAAAGAGCCACAAAACGATTCAAACCAATGAGGGAGCGACAAAAAATTACACCGCCTCCCAAAATTGTCGACTGGAAGATGGTGTAATAGGTAGTGAACGAAAGGAGGAGAATGACCCACTACCAAATAAAGAGGGGGTGCCACCAGATAGGATAGACTCCCAAAAGAAACTTTTACTGGAAGGACAATGATTGAGGTCATCCAGATAAACCTCCACCGGAGCGAGACAGCATCCAACGCTCTGATGGACATCATAAATAAAGGCAGGGTTCATATTGCTTTGATCCAGGAACCATGGACAACTAGCAACAAGGTTACTGGATTAAACCATGTGAACTATAACCTTTTCTACGCTAACACAGGTACTCGTCCAAGGACTTGTATTCTGTGCCATAAAAACTTATGTTTTATTTTCTCTCCAGAGTTGTCAACATCGGACGCAACGGTGCTGAGGCAAGATAATGGAAATATGTACCTGGCGTCAATATATCTGCCATTCGATGCGCCGACATTGCCACCTACGTCGGAATTACAACGCCTGGTGAGGGAATCCAAACACAAAAGTAATGAGTTATTAGCTGGATGTGACGCCAACTCCCATCATATCGCTTGGGGTAGTACTAACACTAATAAAAGGGGACACGCCCTTATCGAATTTTTGAATACAAATGACCTCATAACTCTTAACATAGGAAACACTGCAACCTTTGTTAACAAAATTAGGGAAGAAGTATTAGATATAACGATATGTTCAGAAAATCTTATTGATGAGATTCATGAGTGGAGGGTTTCGGATGAGCACTCCTATTCAGACCACCGTTATATAAGGTTTAAAATTGCACGGCCACCGCCAAACCCCATAAGTTTCCGTAATAAGGCTAAGACCGACTGGACTAAATTCGGAAATCTACTTAGAAATCGATTGGGGCAGCCTACACGCGATTATCTATGTGCAGAAGACATTGATATCAATGTTAAGAAGATTACCGAGGCTCTTGTAAAATCATTCGAAGATAGTTGCCCACTTCGAGAAAGGAAATCTGCCTTTGAGAAACCTTGGATGACAGGACAAATTCGCTCGATTGGCAAAGATGTCCGCAGACTTTACAATAGAGCTCGACGTAAAAAACAATCAGTATATTGGGACGACTACCACAGAAGACTCAAAGAATACAATAAAATCGTTAGATCGGCGAAACGTAACTCCTGGAGGCTTTTCTGTGAACAGGTAGACAGCGTTAACAGCATGTCTAAAATGAAAAAGTTCCTCTCAAAAACTCATGTCCAAACCGAAACACTGGTGGATGAAACGGGTAAAAGGATGGAAACTATAGAGGATACAGTAAGGCTCTTGATGAAAACTCATTTTCCGACTGGTAATGCTGGACCAACAGAGGAAGAGTTACAGAATGAAAATGTATTGCATCAAGTACCTATTACGGATATAACAGATGGTATGGTTAAAGAAGCGATAAAAAGTTTCTCTCCCTTTAAGGCTGCGGGACCGGATGGAATATTTCCAGCACTTCTGCAGAATGAGGTGGATCTGGTATCAACTCATCTGGCTGGAGTGTTCACTGCATGCCTAACCCATTCGTATACCCCAAAAAACTGGCAGGAATCAAGGGTGGTCTTCATACCAAAGCCTGGCAAGGCAAGTTACATGACCCCAAAGGCTTATCAACCCATTAGCCTTACTTCTTTCCTGTTAAAAACAATGGAGCGAATAATTGATGACATGGTCAAAGGTAAAATAGCGGATGACAGGCTAAAATTCAAACAACACGCCTATGTCAAAGGAAGATCAGTGGAAACAGCTCTGCATGAGGTAGTGCACCACATAGAAGTGTCCTTCAGTAAAGAAATGTATACACTTGCTGTTTGCATAGACATTGAGGGCGCATTTAACAATGTACAGACCGATACACTTATCCAGTCCTTAGACGAGTTTCAGGTTGACCGGGCGCTGAAAAACAATATGCTAAGGAATAGGTGGATTATTTGTGGGTCATATGACGTAAAAATTAGAGACAAGGTAAATCGTGGTATACCTCAGGGGGGGCATTTTATCGCCTCTTCTATGGGTTACGACGATACACAGTCTCCTAAAAGCCCTCACCAATGAAGGACTTAAACCAGTCTGTTATGCAGACGACGTTGTAATACTTCTAAGGGGCTTTCATCCAAATCTATTATGCAGAAGAGCTGAAGAGGCACATAACATAGCATATAACTGGGCACAACCAAGGGGATTAAATGTTAACCCAGACAAAACAGAAATATGCCTATTTACAAGGAAAACGAAGATCCCACGTTTTACCCCGCCTCGATTCCTGAATAAGACAATTGCTATAACTAAAAAGGTAAAATACTTGGGAGTAATCTTGGATCAGAAACTGTACTGGAAAGATCATCTTGAAGAAAGAGTTACAAAGGCACACAGATGTTGGTCGTTGTGCAGAAGAGCTATAGGTTTAAAATGGGGACTACGTCCAAATATGACTCACTGGCTTTACATGAGCGTGATTAGACCAATAATCACCTACGCCTCTGTAGTGTGGTGGACATCAATGGACAAGAAGTGCAACATAATACCTTTGCAAAAAATTCAACGTATGTGCTTTCTAGGCATAAGCGGGGCATTTAGAACTGCACCAACAAAGGCGTTGGAGACTATACTGCACATCCAACCAATAGACATCCGTATAAAGTATGAGGCAGCCGTCACAGCAAGACGTCTACAAGTGATGGGTGAATGGATAAATCGAGACCACAAGTCGTACCATTAGAAGATTTTAGAATATCTAGTTGGTCACATTCAAACGCCAGAAATCTCGGACCGCATTCCTGAAGTGCGGCTTACAGCTACCTGTGATACGTTTGTTCCAGACAGACGCTCCTGGGAAAATGGAACTTTGGCCCATGTGCCAGTGGGAACCAGCTGCTACACGGATGGGTCTAAGCGAGGAGGAAGGACGGGTCTGGGACTTTTTATTGATAAACCAGAAGTAGAACTTCACTTCCGCCTCCCTGACCATAACACGGTATTTCAAGCGGAAGTTCGAGCAATCACGGAGTGTGTGAACTGGCTCAGTAACACGACAAAGCCTAAATATGCCAACATCTTCACAGATAGCCAAATGGCGATTCAAGCATTAACATCGGAAAGGGTCAAATCCAGAACTGTGTTGGACTGTAAAAGAACAATAAATGATTACTCAGCCCATGGTCAATTGCGTATTTGCTGGGTACCAGGACACAACGGAGTGATTGGAAATGAACGGGCAAACAACTTGGCTTCAAAGGGCAGAGAACTTCGAGTAATAAACTTGAAAAATTGGAAACCTTTCGAATCCACGAAAAATGAGTTGAAGCACTGGGCAGTGATGGCTCATAAAACTGTGTGGAATAGCGCAACAGTAGGAGCAACTGCAAAGATACTGTGGGGTGACCCAAATGAAAAGAAAACAAGAAGTCTTCTGAAACTAAACAAGATCGATATTAGTAAGATGATGAGTGTTCTATTGTTGCTAACTCAAAGAGACTGTCAGGGGCACAAAGAAGGAAACTGAATAAGTTGAACCGACAGAACCTATTACGGGATGAACCTGACAATTCTACCTCCAATACAAACATGGAGGCCGGTAAAAGAGTCAGGTCTCCCGAAGAACATAGCGCTGTGAAAGTGACGAAGAAGAAAAAGGGCTCGCCGTCTTCCAGTAATTCGGATAAGCCTAACGTAACCACACAAAAGGAGGTCTCTAGTCTGGGTCCTTCGATTGTGGGCGGTAAAGTTGACCCAATAACACAGTTCAAGTCAACCAAATCATCCGTTAAGGATGAGGCTTTAACCAAAAAGACTCTACAGACACGGAAAAATCAATTGGCCATAAAGAAGGGTAAGAAGCCACCGTCTTATTCTAATATAGCTAAACAACATTTTCGAGACGATCTATGCTACGCCATAATTGATAGCAGTAGTGCATCTGGCAGAATCCCCGAAGACCAAAAGAGTAACTTCGAAGATTTGGTTTATACGAGGGTAGCGGAATACGTCCTCGAATCTAAGGATGAACCACCAATCGATGTAATGAGTTGCAAGTTTGAGAGGGGTGTTTTGATGCTAAGGCTGGCATCACAACGCTGCGCTGGTGTCCTCGTAAAACTTGTGGATAGCTTCCCCTCACCTTGGGACGGCGCAAAGCTAAAATTGGTAAGGAAAAGCGACATTCCTGAACTCATAAAAACGACCCTATATGTTAAGGGATGTCCCAGTAAGTTCTCATCAGAGTACATACTCGACATCATTGGCAAACAGAATTCAAAACTTTCCGTGAGAAAGTGGGAAGTCTTCTATAGGAAGGATGATACCGAGGGTACTCTCCTCGTGTTAGGCATAGACCCAGAATCCAAGAACAATCTTGTCATGGCAAAGGGCATGGCGTACTTCTTGATCTGGACAGTCTTTTTCAAAATTGGAAAGGTCCCGATTGGCAGGACAAATGAATCGGGTCCAAATATACTGTCTGAAGAGGCAAACACTGGTATTGAACGGATGGAGACAAGTGAGACACTGCCAAAACCTGATGTGGAAGTAGTCAATAACACCACCAGTTCACCAATAGTACCGCCACTTTTGCAGGAAGTTCCCAGCAAAGGTGGTGATCAAAATAAAAAGAGCCACAAAACGATTCAAACCAATGAGGGAGCGACAAAAGATTACACCGCCTCCCAAAATTGTCGACTGGAAGATGGTGTAATAGGTAGTGAACGAAAGGAGGAGAATGACCCACTACCAAATAAAGAGGGGGTGCCACCAGATAGGATAGACTCCCAAAAGAAACTTTTACTGGAAGGACAATGATTGAGGTCATCCAGATAAACCTCCACCGGAGCGAGACAGCATCCAACGCTCTGATGGACATCATAAATAAAGGCAGGGTTCATATTGCTTTGATCCAGGAACCATGGACAACTAGCAACAAGGTTACTGGATTAAACCATGTGAACTATAACCTTTTCTACGCTAACACAGGTACTCGTCCAAGCACTTGTATTCTGTGCCATAAAAACTTATGTTTTATTTTCTCTCCAGAGTTGTCAACATCGGACGCAACGGTGCTGAGGCAAGATAATGGAAATATGTACCTGGCGTCAATATATCTGCCATTCGATGCGCCGACATTGCCACCTACGTCGGAATTACAACGCCTGGTGAGGGAATCCAAACACAAAAGTAATGAGTTATTAGCTGGATGTGACGCCAACTCCCATCATATCGCTTGGGGTAGTACTAACACCAATAAAAGGGGACACGCCCTTATCGAATTTTTGAATACAAATGACCTCATAACTCTTAACATAGGAAACACTGCAACCTTTGTTAACAAAATTAGGGAAGAAGTATTAGATATAACGATATGTTCAGAAAATCTTATTGATGAGATTCATGAGTGGAGGGTTTCGGATGAGCACTCCTATTCAGACCACCGTTATATAAGGTTTAAAATTGCACGGCCACCGCCAAACCCCATAAGTTTCCGTAATAAGGCTAAGACCGACTGGACTAAATTCGGAAATCTACTTAGAAATCGATTGGGGCAGCCTACACGCGATTATCTATGTGCAGAAGACATTGATATCAATGTTAAGAAGATTACCGAGGCTCTTGTAAAATCATTCGAAGATAGTTGCCCACTTCGAGAAAGGAAATCTGCCTTTGAGAAACCTTGGATGACAGGACAAATTCGCTCGATTGGCAAAGATGTCCGCAGACTTTACAATAGAGCTCGACGTAAAAAACAATCAGTATATTGGGACGACTACCACAGAAGACTCAAAGAATACAATAAAATCGTTAGATCGGCGAAACGTAACTCCTGGAGGCTTTTCTGTGAACAGGTAGACAGCGTTAACAGCATGTCTAAAATGAAAAAGTTCCTCTCAAAAACTCATGTCCAAACCGAAACACTGGTGGATGAAACGGGTAAAAGGATGGAAACTATAGAGGATACAGTAAGGCTCTTGATGAAAACTCATTTTCCGACTTGTAATGCTGGACCAACAGAGGAAGAGTTACAGAATGAAAATGTATTGCATCAAGTACCTATTACGGATATAACAGATGGTATGGTTAAAGAAGCGATAAAAAGTTTCTCTCCCTTTAAGGCTGCGGGACCGGATGGAATATTTCCAGCACTTCTGCAGAATGAGGTGGATCTGGTATCAACTCATCTGGCTGGAGTGTTCACTGCATGCCTAACCCATTCGTATACCCCAAAAAACTGGCAGGAATCAAGGGTGGTCTTCATACCAAAGCCTGGCAAGGCAAGTTACATGACCCCAAAGGCTTATCGACCCATTAGCCTTACTTCTTTCCTGTTAAAAACAATGGAGCGAATAATTGATGACATGGTCAAAGGTAAAATAGCGGATGACAGGCTAAAATTCAAACAACACGCCTATGTCAAAGGAAGATCAGTGGAAACAGCTCTGCATGAGGTAGTGCACCACATAGAAGTGTCCTTCAGTAAAGAAATGTATACACTTGCTGTTTGCATAGACATTGAGGGCGCATTTAACAATGTACAGACCGATACACTTATCCAGTCCTTAGACGAGTTTCAGGTTGACCGGGCGCTGAAAAACAATATGCTAAGGAATAGGTGGATTATTTGTGGGTCATATGACGTAAAAATTAGAGACAAGGTAAATCGTGGTATACCTCAGGGGGGGGCATTTTATCGCCTCTTCTATGGGTTACGACGATACACAGTCTCCTAAAAGCCCTCACCAATGAAGGACTTAAACCAGTCTGTTATGCAGACGACGTTGTAATACTTCTAAGGGGCTTTCATCCAAATCTATTATGCAGAAGAGCTGAAGAGGCACTTAACATAGCATATAACTGGGCACAACCAAGGGGATTAAATGTTAACCCAGACAAAACAGAAATATGTCTATTTACAAGGAAAACGAAGATCCCACGTTTTACCCCGCCTCGATTCCTGAATAAGACAATTGCTATAACTAAAAAGGTAAAATACTTGGGAGTAATCTTGGATCAGAAACTGTACTGGAAAGATCATCTTGAAGAAAGAGTTACAAAGGCACACAGATGTTGGTCGTTGTGCAGAAGAGCTATAGGTTTAAAATGGGGACTACGTCCAAATATGACTCACTGGCTTTACATGAGCGTGATTAGACCAATAATCACCTACGCCTCTGTAGTGTGGTGGACATCAATGGACAAGAAGTGCAACATAATACCTTTGCAAAAAATTCAACGTATGTGCTTTCTAGGCATAAGCGGGGCATTTAGAACTGCACCAACAAAGGCGTTGGAGACTATACTGCACATCCAACCAATAGACATCCGTATAAAGTATGAGGCAGCCGTCACAGCAAGACGTCTACAAGTGATGGGTGAATGGATAAATCGAGACCACAAGTCGTACCATTAGAAGATTTTAGAATATCTAGTTGGTCACATTCAAACGCCAGAAATCTCGGACCGCATTCCTGAAGTGCGGCTTACAGCTACCTGTGATACGTTTGTTCCAGACAGACGCTCCTGGGAAAATGGAACTTTGGCCCATGTGCCAGTGGGAACCAGCTGCTACACGGATGGGTCCAATCGAGGAGGAAGGACGGGTCTGGGACTTTTTATTGATAAACCAGAAGTAGAACTTCACTTCCGCCTCCCTGACCATAACACGGTATTTCAAGCAGAAGTTCGAGCAATCACGGAGTGTGTGAACTGGCTCAGTAACACGACAAAGCCTAAATATGCCAACATCTTCACAGATAGCCAAATGGCGATTCAAGCATTAACATCGGAAAGGGTCAAATCCAGAACTGTGTTGGACTGTAAAAGAACAATAAATGATTACTCAGCCCATGGTCAATTGCGTATTTGCTGGGTACCAGGACACAACGGAGTGATTGGAAATGAACGGGCAAACAACTTGGCTTCAAAGGGCAGAGAACTTCGAGTAATAAACTTGAAAAATTGGAAACCTTTCGAATCCACGAAAAATGAGTTGAAGCACTGGGCAGTGATGGCTCATAAAACTGTGTGGAATAGCGCAACAGTAGGAGCAACTGCAAAGATACTGTGGGGTGACCCAAATGAAAAGAAAACAAGAAGTCTTCTGAAACTAAACAAGATCGATATTAGTAAGATGATGAGTGTTCTAAAGGGACACTCAAGCTTACAAGCACATCTTCATCGCATAGGACTAGCAGGAAACGACGAATGCAGGGCATGCAGAGAAAACATCGAAACGATGGAACATTTTCTGTGTCACTGCCCGGCTTTCACACATGCAAGATCCCAACATTTCGGGTCCGACATATTACCAGACTTGACTCATCTCAGAGAATATGACTGGAAGATACTGAGAAAATTCGTGTCTAGTACCGATTTTCTGTAACTCGTGAGGTATAACCAGATCATAAATAAGGAGCGCACAACAGGCCGAACCACTGGCTTAAGTGTATGTCCATGGACATGAGACGTTTAAACGTCTCCTCTCTTCAACCTAACCTAACCTATGCATATGCATATTTTTTATTTTTGGTGCATATTTGTGATATACAAAATATGCAAAACATATGCAAAAAATGCAAGAAATATGCAAAAAAAAATGCGATATATAAATCAAAAATGTGAAATTTTAGAAGGATATGTCAATATTATAAAAAAATCATCCAAAAAAGGTGCCTAAATATATGGTAAGTATGGGGTAATTCCAATCATTCCTTTGTGTCCTGGTAGCCAGCAAATAGTAATAACACTGTCCAACAGCTATTTTGGAACAGAATAGCGACCCTATACTCTTGAAAGGGCATGTTGAGTAGATCATTTTTGTAGATTAATCTTATGGTTCAGCTGGTCTGACATTTTTTGGAGTAGTTCAAAGTTTTAAGTTTTAAGAGGGGAGCTAGAGTGTTATGATATTTTCCAAAAATTATCCTCATAAAATTCCACTATATAACTCTGACTCTAAGAAATCCTTCAGACATTAAGTTACAGCATTTTCTTCATTTAGTATAATGCTCCCTTCGACCAAAAAATGAAAACTTTGACCCACTCCAAAAAAATCAGACCAGCTGGACCATAAGTTTATTCTACAAAAATAATCTACTCAACATGCCCTTTAATAATTATAGAGTTACTCTTCTGATCCAATTCTTCCACAGATATCACGACTTTAAATGTACGTTATAGTAGTTTTGTATAAGTTGGCTTGTAATTTTGCTAATTAAGCGTAAAGAGCTATATTTACAACATTGGTGTCTTTGGCAACACCCATTAAAATTTTCCGGCAAAAATTTCAGACATTAACTTACAGCATTTTTTTCATTTAGTATAACGCTCCCTTCGACAAAAAAATTAAAATTTTGACAAACTGTAAAAAAACTCAGACCAGCTGGACCATAAGTTTATTCTGCAAAAATTATCTACTAATGCCCTTTCAGAATTATAGGGTCGCTTCTGTCCCAATCCTTGGATTATATGCATGAGCCTATTTTTTTTGCAGATTGATAGCAAATTCTGATTGGACCAAAATTTGTTTCATATATGCATATGCATATTTTTTATTTTTGGTGCATATTTGTGATATACAAAATATGCAAAAAATGCAAGAAATATGCAAAAAAAATTTGCGATATATAAATCAAAAATGTGAAATTTTAGAAGGATATGTCAATATTATAAAAAAAATCATCCAAAAAAGGTGCCTAAATATATGGTAAGTATGGGGTAATTCCGACCCACTCTGAATATTTATGAATTTAGATTTAGATGCAATTTTGCACACGTATACTGCAAGACAATACGGAATTATGACCAAATTCAAAGCGGTTTAGATTACATTACATTATTTTTACAAATTTAGCTATTTTAAAGTCGATATAACTTTTGAACGAAATATCAGATTTGAATGATATAGAGTATATACCAGTTAATAAAATATTGGACCCTTTATACTATATAGGGTCTGTAAATCATGGAGGTGGCAATGTAATAGTCTGGGGATGCTTTTCCGGTAACGTGGTTGAACCCCTCTATACAACAACAGCAACATCTTGGAGTATACCATAATTCCCTATGCTGAGTTTCTCTATTACGGCAATTTCAACACTACAACCACCCGAATAATACCGCGAAATGATTCAGTGATTGAGTTAGAAAGGAAGGGAGTGGCCAGCTCAACCATAGACTGAAATCCCATTGAAAATCTTTGGGAAATTGTCAACAAAGAGATTAATCGAGAAAGCGTAGGGGGATATAAAAATAAGCTATTTCAGGATATTGCAGATGCTTGGAGCTCCATAGATACAAAGATAACAAGCAATCTTTTTGATTCCATGCAGGAAGAAGCTACCCCGTCCTTGATAATACAGGGTTTTCAACAAAATCTTAGTAGAAATTCGTAATCCAGTATGTTTTGTCGTGCGAATTTCCTACCTTTTTGTTTTTTGTGAAATACATTTTTAATTTCAAATAATTTAAGCACCCAACTTGCCATTTTTTGGTAAATTGATGCAATTTCTTAGATAATAGGAAAAATTTTGGGAGTATATCATTGATAGTTTTTCAGATTTTGGCGATTGAACAGATGTATTATGTTAGTCCAGTATGTTTTGTCCGATACTTTAAGCACCATTTGAAAGATTTTTACATCCTCTCCAAGAATTATGAATTAAGTAACCAATTTTTTTGTATTAAGACATCAAAAGAACGAAAATGTCCTTAATCCTTTAGGTTGAAGAAAGGGGATGTTTTAACGTCTCATGTCCATGGACATACAATTAAGCCAGTTTTTCGGCCTGTTGTGGGCTCATTATATATGATCTTTTTATACCACACGAGTTACAGAAAATCGGTACTAGAAAGGAATTGTCAGTAATTGTCCTCTGAGATGAGTCAAGTCTGGTAATATGTCGGAACCGAAATGTTGGGATCTTGCATGTGTGAAAGCCGGGCAGTGACACAGAAAATCTTCCATCGTTTCGATGTTTTTGTGCCCTTCTCTCGTCATTTCCTGCTAGTCCTATGCGATGAAGATGTGCTTGTAAGCTTGAATGTCCCGTTAGAACATTCATCATCTTACTGATCTCGATCTTGTTCAGTTTCAGAAAACTTTTCCTTTTCTTTTCATTTGGGTCACCCCACAGTATCTTTAAAATTGCTCCTACTGTTGCGCTTTTCCACACAGTGCTAGTGCTTCAACTCATTCTTCGTGGCTTCGAAAGGTTTCCAATTTTCCAAGTTTATTTCTCGAAGTTCTCTGCCCTTTTGTCCGTTCATTACCAATCTCTCCGTTGTGTCCTGGTACCCAGCAAATACGTAATTGACCATCATGGACTGAGTAATCATTTATCGTTCTTTTACAGTCTAACACAGTTCTGGATTTGACACTTTCCGATGTTATTGCTTTAATCGCCATTTGGCTATCTGTGAAGATGTTGGCATATTTAGGCATTTTGGTGTTACTGAGCCAGTTCACACACTCCGTGATTGCTCGAACTTCTCCTTGAAATACCGTTTTATGGTCAGGGCGGCGGAAGTGAAGTTCGACTTCTGGTTCATCAATAAAAAGTCCCAGACCCGTCCTTCCTCCTCGCTTGGACCCATCCCTGTAGCAGCTGGTTCCCCCTGGCACATGGGCCAAAGTTCCATTTTCCCAGGAGCGTCTGTCTGGCACAAACGAATCACAGGTAGCTGTAAGCCGAACTTCAGGAATGCGGTCGGATATTTCTGGCGTTTGAATGATACCAACTAGAGATTCTAAAATCTTCTGATGGTACGACTTGTGGTCTCGATTTATCCATTCATCCATAACTTGTAGACGTCTTGCTGTAAGGGCTGCCTCATACTTTATACGGATGTCTTTTGGTTAGATGTGCATTATAGTCTCCAACGCTTTTGTTGGTGCCGTCCTAAATGCCCCGCTTATGCCTAGACAGTAAATACGTTGAATTTTTTGCAAAGGTTTTACGTTTCACTTCTTGTCCATTGAAGTCCACCACACTACACAGGCGTGGGTGATTATTGTTCTAATCACGCTCATGTAAAGCCAGTGAGTCATATTTGGACGTATCCCTATTTTGATCCTATATCTCTTCTGCACAACGACCAACATAAGTGGGCCTTTGTAGCTCTTTCATCAAGAAGTATTATTTAGAAGTATTACAACGTCATCTGCATAACAGACTGGTTTAAGTCCTTCATTGGTGAGGGCTTTTAGGAGACTGCGTATCGTCGTAACTCGAATAATCGTTGCTGATCAGTCGTAGTGAACGGACGTGTTTAGCACAGAGAGGATAGTTAAAATCTATTACGCAGTACATATTACCAAATCGCAATAAAAAAAATCTGTACAAAGTCTGGAAGGCCTGCATCGCACAGTGGGCTAAAATGAAAAAAATTGACATAATTCTACCATTTCAAAAGCACTTATCGTATGGCGATGAAATTTTAGGTGTGTATCCAAGAGGTGTTAGAGAGTTTAAGATCTTGGGCCCTCTAACTCATACAGGGGCGGAGCTACAGGGCCCTAAAGTTGACCACCTCGGGTATAAAAAATTTTCATCGGCTAACTTTTGAAGTGACCGATATGAGTATCTGTGGATACTCCTAGGCCAGACCTACAAAAAACATTTTATAGCTTGAATAGTCTCCGAGATATGTGGATTTTAAATTTGAATTTTTCATTTTTTCGCCGACTTTGCCTTGGAGTTTTGCCAATATCTCAGTCAAAAGTTTACCGATTTTGTTCGTGTGTTTCTTTATGGCGAAAAAGTCCAATTCGTATTTAGGTCTTGTAGAAAAAGTTTGTTACACAAAGTATATAAAATTTATACTCATTTTAAAGGAGACGTTTCACAGAATCTGTTAGAGAAAATCCGAAAAATGCAAAATTGTTTTTTTTTAATTTTTCCCTACCTTCATGTACTTATTGGTTATTATACCAGTCAATATGCACTGACTTCTTGTAGATCACATGTTTTTATCACACAATAATAAAATTTAGTAAGAAGAACAATCATAAAATTTAGTAAGAAGAATAAAAGAAGTTGGCCTTTATATTATGTTGGTGTGACTCTTGTTGTCTTAAATTTGTGTATACACATTTTGTAAGCGAAAGACCCACTTCTTGAGAAAAATAATTTATTTTCTTATTTTATTTCTGTAATATATATTTTACTATTTTATTTCTGTAAAATAATCTGAATAAACCACGTCTAGGAGATAAAGCAAATCCTTGTATTCCTCAGGATTGTCACATGTCAAAGATAGGTAACATATCCATCTTTTTCTTATTAAAGATAGAACAAGATCGGAAGATAGGAGAAGATTAACAAATCTATCTTCATTTTGAAATTCTCTTGAACTTTTTCTGGAGTGAAATTGCTGAACATTGCGAAAATCGCGACTTCGTGTCTCCTGGGCTTCTTCCGTAAGCACGCCCAAAGGGAGAATATGAAATACAATAATTATATCTCCATGACGCAATACTTTATGTACTTTTGGGGTCATATCTTTCCATGGATACAGTTCTATTAGATGTTTCGGAATACCTAGACAGTATTTTCCAATTTTTTCTGCATTCGCTTTGTTCTTGCTGTTGATTGCCATTAGAATTATGTTAATTTTTCTCAGTAATTCCATATAAATTCCTATGATCTTAGATGTGATTTCATAATCCTTGAAGAAACGCCTTGCAGTGTTACCATCATTTGTATTTCCATATCCCACTAGTGGTTTATCGACATTTAATCCAGTCTCTTTCCAAAATTCCTATTGAATTCTTTGTTTCTGGAACTCTCTCGATGCTTTTAATTCATTTTTGTCCGGTAATTTGTTTGCATTCTCTGGATTACTATAATAATGCAAATCGTATGCAATGTGTAGGAAATGTTCTAAAAACCGTATGCGAGCATTTAATGGGACAATTCCAAATTTAAGAGCATATGTGTTAATTGTTGGGTTCTTCGATAAATCCGAAAATACATTTTTTGCTTCCACATAGTGTACATCTCCACGTAGATGATTTCCCGTAACAGCATTGCAAACTTTCCCATCGACCATAGTGAAACTTAGGATGAAGGAGATTTTGAAGCCAATATTTTGATTGTTCCAGCTCCTTAATTTCCTTCTCAATATGATCAACCAGGTTTTGTGTGTTGGTAGCCGACTATTTTGTATACTCAAACCATTGAGTTTAAACTCGCTGAAAATGCGCCTGAACCTGCCGTCCACACAAATGTGAGAAAGACAAAGTGGAACCTGTATGAGAAGAATTTCAAGAAAGTCCTCAACTCCAAACTTCTGTTCGAACCGAATGACAAAGCCGGTCTGGATAATCTGGTCGAGCATATCACCACATCATTCAATAGTTCCCTTGATGAAGCCTGTCCAAAAACAAGGTACAAGGGTAAAACTAAACCCCAATGGTGGACTTCTGAGCTAACGGCTATGAAAAAGACCTGCAACAAGCTATTCAACAAGGCTAAATCTGCAGGGGTCGCTAATGTTTGGGATGCCTATAAAGAGCAACTCAAGATCTATAAGAAGGAGCTTAGAAAGGCGCAAAGACGCTCTTGGTATACCTTCTGTGGCGAAGTGGAAAAGGTCTCCGACGCCGCAAGGCTGAGGAAAATACTATCAGCTTCACCGTGTACAGTGGGTTACTTGCAGGATGAGGCAAATAATTGGACCAAACACAGCGAGCAGTCGATCAGTGTACTGCTCGACACACATTTCCCGGGGAACTCTCTAAAAGAACCAGAGGATCAGCAGGACCAACAAGAGTGCGAGTGGACTGCGAGCGTCGCTAGCTTTTTGACTGAGAGATCCAGAACGAGCTGGTCTATTAATAGCTTTGAGCCCTTCAAGTCACCTGGACCAGACGGCATCACTCCAGCAGAAATGTTGAACTACATTATCCCCTGGCTGGAGAAGATTTATGTAGCCTGTATCAGGGTTTCATACATCCCGAATCGATGAAGGGATACCAAAGTTGTATTCATACCTAAAGCGGGGAAGATATCACACACTAGGCCAAAAGATTTCTGACCAATTAGCCTATCCTCCTTCCTATTGAAAGGTCTGGAAAGACTTTTGGATTATTTCATTAGGGAAAACCTGGATACAAAACTCCGGTCGGTGAACCAACATGCTTACAATAAGGGGAAGTCTACAGGATCAGCCCTGCACGAACTTGAGAGCACTATCGAATCGTCCTCGCATTTCAAGGAATTCACCATGGTGGCATTTCTTGACATAGAAGGGGCTTTTAACAACATTCACTGAGATGCAGTAATTGCGGCACTGTCACGTCTAAAAGTTAACTCTAGTTTGATTCGACTAATTCAAAGTCTGCTCTACAGAAGACGCATAACAGCATGTCTTGGGTCCACAACTATAACAATGTTTGTAAACAGAGGGACCCCACAAGGAGGAGTACTGTCTCCGCTATTTTGGAACCTAGCGGTGAGTGAAATCCTGCTATATCTAGAACAATGTGGCTGCAAGGTCGTGTCATATGCGGACGACGTGACAATCGCAGTGAGTGGAAAATTCGAAAACGTCCTCCGAGACATTCTACAGCTGGCTCTGAACAAATAGGCTAGATGGGCCAGCAGCAGCGGTTTGGGCGTAAACCCAAACAAGACAGAATTGGTTCTCTTTAATAGGATGAATAAAGTACCACATGTGGACCCTCCGCCTCGGATAAATGGAACAGATCTAGTCTTTTCTGAAAGTGCAAAATTTTTAGGAATAATTCTAGATAGAAAACTGTTATTTAGACTTAACGTATTGGAACGCGTAAGGAAGGCCAATGTCGCCTTATATTCCTGCAAAAAGGCTGTAGGGTCGCGGTGGGGCCTCTCTCTTAAAATCGTCCACTGGATATATATTGCAGTAGCTCGTCCTATACGGCATTGTGGTATGGTGGACGGCAACTGACAACCTAACCATCACCAACCTACTAACAAAGGTTCAGAGAACAGCCTGCCTGAGCATAGGTTTAGGTTTAGGTTAGGGTGGCAGCCAGATTTTTTTTACAAGCTCATATAGACCAGTTTAGGTCCCTAGTGTTACCACGGGCTGAAATGCCCCTCATCGAAACCAACCTGTTTGATATATAAATTTATCGATAGTACAAATATCAGTACTGGAAATATCTGTTAGGCTGCCTAAAAAGGCCGACCCCAGTATGTCCAGTCGTCGTTTATTCAAAGCGGGACAGTCGCAAAGCAAGTGCTCAATGCTCTCCACTTCTTCCTCATCTCCACAGCTTCGGCAGAAGTCATTGGAGTCCATACCCAATCTTTTGGCGTGTTCGCCGATCAAGCAGTGTCCCGTCAGAACCTGTACTAACGTAGACAATCGTTTCCACTCTAGTGCGAGGAGATATTTTGACCTTCTCAGGTCATACCTTGGCCAGATTTGTCTAGCTACCCTGCAGGTGCCGATTTCTGTCCATCTTTCGTTGGACTGCCTGATTGCCTCTTGCCTAAGCCAAAGCTTGCACGTGTATAGTGGCGCACCAATATATGCAAATTTTTCTAGAATTTGTAATGTCGTCCCTTTCCTAGCAAGTTCATCGGCTTTGCAGTTCCCCGGGATATCCCTATGCCCAGGCACCCATATGAGGTGTATATAAAACTGCTTAGCCATCTCGTTAAGGGATCTGCGGCAGTCGAGGGCTGTTTGTGAATTTAGGGATGTTGCCTCCAGAGAATTGATGGCAGCCTGACTGTCCGAGTAAATGACAACGCCTGTGTTGGTTACTATGTTGCGACTCAGCCACTTGGCGACTTCCCATATTGCCATTATTTCGGCTTGATAGACACTGCAGGTATCTGGTAGTCGGTGAGCTATATCCAGACTAAGTTCTTCACAGTGTACTCCGAAGCCAACCTTTTCATCAAGCTTCGAACCATCCGTGTAAAAGTGGAGATGGTTTCTATTACCTGGTATTCTTCCGATCCATTCATCTCTGGCGGGAATCATAGTGATGTAATTTCTCTCAAAGGTGTACACAGTTGGTATATAGTCCACTCGGTCGGTTACCATAGCACTACACTTTGATATCCTCATGTGACCATAGTTCTTGTACCTCTACATTGATAGGCAGTTTAATCTTATTGCCGCTTTGGTTGCAACTTCTCTCGCCACAATATTAATCGGCAGTATATGGAGTAGAGCTTGTAGAGACTCGGTCGCTGTAGTCCTTAAGGCTCCGCTTATGCTCAGGCAGGCAGTTCTCTGAACCTTTGTTAGTAGGTTTGTGATGGTTAGTTTGTCAGTTGCCGTCCACCACCACAATACCGTATAACAGTATTGAACGAACTACTGCTATATATATCCAGTGGACGATTTTAGGAGAGAGTCCCCACCGCGACCCTACAGCCTTTTTGCAGGAATATAAGGCGACGTTGTCCTTCCTTACACGTTCCAATATGTTAAGTCTAAATAACATTTTCCTATCTAGTATTATTCCTAAAAATTGTGCACTTTCAGAAAAGACTAGATCTGTTCCATTTATCCGAGGTGGAGGGTCCACATGTGGGACATTATTCATCCTAGTAAAGAGAACCAATTCTGTCTTGTTGGGGTTAACGCCCAAATCGCTGCTTCTGGCCCATCTAGCCAACTTGTTCAGAGCCACCTGTAGGGTGTCTCTGAGGACGTTGGTGTCTCTGAGTAATTGCGGCACTGTCACGTCTAAAAGTTAACTCTAGTTTGATTCGACTAATTCAAAGTCTGCTCAACAGAAGACGCATAACAGCATGTCTTGGGTCCACAACTATAACAATGTTTGTAAACAGAGGGACCCCACAAGGAGGAGTACTGTCTCCGCTATTTTGGAACCTAGCGGTGAATGAAATCCTGCTATATCTAGAACAATGTGGCTGCAAGGTCGTGTCATATGCGGACGACGTGACAATCGCAGTGAGTGGAAAATTCGAAAACGTCCTCCGAGACATTCTACAGCTGGCTCTGAACAAATAGGCTAGATGGGCCAGCAGCAGCGGTTTGGGCGTAAACCCAAACAAGACAGAATTGGTTCTCTTTAATAGGATGAATAAAGTACCACATGTGGACCCTCCGCCTCGGATAAATGGAACAGATCTAGTCTTTTCTTAAAGTGCAAAATTTTTAGGAATAATTCTAGATAGAAAACTGTTATTTAGACTTAACGTATTGGAACGCGTAAGGAAGGCCAATGTCGCCTTATATTCCTGCAAAAAGGCTGTAGGGTCGCGGTGGGGCCTCTCTCTTAAAATCGTCCACTGAATATATATTGCAGTAGCTCGTCCTATACTGCTATACGGCTTTGTGGTATGGTGGGCGGCAACTGACAAACTAACCACCACCAACCTACTAACAAAGGTTCAGAGAACAGCCTGCCTGAGCATATGCGGAGCCTTAAGGACTACAGCGACCGAGTCTCTACAAGCCCTACTCCATATACTGCCGATTAATATTGTGGCGAGAAAAGTTGCAACCAAAGCGGCAATAAGATTAAGCTGCCTATCAATGTGGACGTAAAAAAACTACGGTCACATGAGGATATCAAAGTGTAGTGCTATGGTAACCGATCGAGTGGACTATACGAGTACACCAAATGTGTACACCTTCGAGAGAAATTACATCACAATGATTCCCGCCAGAGATTAATGGGTTGGAAGAATACCAGGTAATAGAAACCATCTCCACTTTTACACGGACGGTTCGAAGCTTGATGAAAAGGTTGGCTTCGGAGTACAGTGTGTAGAGCTTAGTTTTGATATAGCTGACAGACTACCAGATACCTGCAGGGTCTATCAAGCCGAAATAATGACAATATGGGAAGTAGCCAAGTGTAACCAACACTGGCGTTGTCATTTACTCGGACAGCCAGGCTGCCATCAATTCTCTGGAGGCAGCATCCCTAAATTCACAAACAGCCATCGACTGCCGCAGATCTCTTAACGAGGTGGCTCAGCTGTTATACACCTCATATGGGTGCCCGGGCATAGGGATATCCCGGGGAACTGCATCACCACATCATTCAATAGTTCCCTTGAAGAAGCCTGTCCAAAAACAAGGTAGAGGGTAAAACTAAACCCCAATGGTGGACTGCTGAGCTAAAGGCTATGAAAAAGACCTGCAACAAGCTATTCAACAATGCTAAATCTACTGGGGTCGCTAATGTTTGGGATGCCTATAAAGAGCAACTCAAGATCTATAAGAAGGGGGACCCCACAAGGAGGAGTATTGTCTCAATAAATTTGGAACCTAGCGGTGAATGAAATCCTGCTAGATCTAGAACGATGTGGCTGCAAGGTCGTGGCATATGCGGTCGACGTGACAATCGCAGTGATTGGCAAATTCGAATACGTCCACCGAGACAACGACAGGTGGCTCTGAACAAATTGGCTAGATGGGCCAGCAGCAACGGTTTGGGCGTAAACCCAAACAAGACAGAATTGGTTCTCTTTACTAGGATGAATAAAGTCCCACATGTGGACCCTCCACCTCGGATAAATGGATCAGATGTAGTCTTTTCTGAAAGTGCAAAGTTAGTAGGTTGCCGTCCACCATACCACAATGCCGTATAGGACGAACTACTGCTATATATATCAAGTGGACGATTTTAAGAGAGAGTCCCCACAGCGACCCTACAGCCTTTTTGCAGGAATATAAGGCGACGTTGTCCTTCCTTACACGTTCCAATATGTTAAGTCTAAATAACATTTTCCTATCTAGTATTATTCCTAAAAATTGTGCACTTTCAGAAAAGACTAGATCTGTTCCATTTATCCGAGGTGGAGGGTCCACATGTGGGACATTATTCATCCTAGTAAAGAGAACCAATTCTGTCTTGTTGGGGTTAACGCCTAAACCGCTGCTTCTGGCCCATCTAGCCAACTTGTTCAGAGCCACCTGTAGGGTGTCTCTGAGGATGTTTACGAATTTGCCACTCACTGCGATTGCCACGTCGTCCGCATATGCCACGACCTTGCAGCCACAACGTTCTAGATCTAGCAGGATTTCATTCACCGCTAGGTTCCAAATTAGTGGAGACAGTACTCCTCCTTGCGGGGTCCCTCTGTTTACAAACCTTGTTAAAGTTGTGGATCCTAGACATGCTGTTATGCGTCTTCTGGTGAGCGGACTTTGAATTAGTCTAATCATACTAGTGTTAACTTTTAGATGGGAGAATGCCGCAATTACCGCATCTGAGTGAATGTTGTTAAAAGCCCCTTCTATGTCAAGAAATGCCACCATGGTGAATTCCTTGAAATGCAGGGACGATTCGATAGTGCTCACAAGTTCATGCAGGGCTGATTCTGTAGACTTTCCCTTATTGTAAGCATGATGGTTCCCCGACAGGAGTTTTGTATCCAGGTTTTTCCTAATGAAATGATCTAAAAGTCTTTCCAGACCTTTCAATAGGAAGGAGGATAGGCTAATTGGTCTGAAGTCTTCTGGCCTAGTTTGTGATATCTTTCCCGCTTTAGGTATGAATACCACTTTGGTATCCCTCCATCGATTCGGGACGTATTAAAGCCTGATACGGCCTACATAAATTTTCTCCAGCCAGGGGATAATGTACTTTAACATTTTCTGCATTTCTGCTGGAGTGATGCCATCTGGTCCAGGTGACTTGAAGGACTCAAAGCTATTAATAGCCCAGCTTATTCTGGAACTCTCAGTCAAGAAGCTAGCGACGCTCGCAGTCCACTCGCACTCTTGTTGGTCCTGCTGATCCTCGGGTTCTGTTACAGAGTTCCCCGGCAAATGTGTGTCGAGCAGTACATTGAGCGACTGCTCGTTGTTTTTTGTCCAGTTATTTGCATCATCCTGTAAATATCCCACTGTACAGGGTGAAGCAGATAATATCTTCCTCAGCCTAGCGGCGTCGGAGACCTTTTCCACTTCACCACAGAAGGTATACCAAGAGCGCCTTTGCGCCTTTCTAAGCTCCTTCTTATAGATCTTGAGTTGCTCTTTATAGGCATCCCAATCATTAGCGACCCCAGTAGATTTCGCCTTATCGAATAGCTTGTTGCAGGTCTTTTTCATAGCCGTTAGCTCAGAAGTCCACCATTGGGGTTTAGTTTTACCCTTGTACCTTGTTTTTGGACAGGCTTCTACAAGGGATCTATTGAATGATATGGTGATATGATCGACCAGATTATCCAGACCGGCTTTGTCATTCGGTACGTACAGAAGTTTAGAGTTAAGGACTTTCTTGAAATTCTTCTCATACAGGTGCCACTTGTCTTCCTTACATTTCTGTGGACGGCAGGTTTAGGCGCATTTTCCGCGAGTTTGAACTCAATATAATGGTGATCTGAGAATCAGTGGTCGTCCAGTACATTCCACCCAATAATTTTGTCTGACAACCGGTCAGTAGCAAACGTTACGTCGAGTACTTCTTGTCTGTCTTTAATTGTAAAGGTCGGTTTATTACCTATGTTACAAATACTAAGGTTGGTAGTTAGGATAAAGTCAAGAAGCGAATCACCCATATTGTTTATATCCGTACTACCCCAGGTAGTATGATGAGCGTTCGTGTCTGCGCCAATAATCTGCTCGAGCTCGTCAGACGTTGCTTCTTCTACTACTTCCCTGAATAGAGCAGTCGGTACTACTGATTCATAAGGCAAGTAGCTGGGGACCACCCAATATATGCGATTATCGATCTCCAGGCTAGCAGCTGTTTGGTCTTTACCACTTAAATTAGTCAGGAGAAAGATACTTAGATCTTTCCTGGCCAAAATGCAGGTTCTTGGAGTGCCTTCACAGTTGGCCACAAGCAGTTTAAAGTTGGGTGTCCTAATACCGCACACCCTTCCTCCCACTACGTAGGGCTCCTGTATCAGGACGATGTCTACTGCGCCTGTGGACAGGCGCAGCAATAGAGCCGCTGAGGCTGCTTTAGCGTGATGGAGGTTAATCTGTAGAATTCTTACCATCATTGGTAATTGACAGATTAACATCCACCCCGACAAGTGTGTTATCGAACTCGTCGTCCGTATCGTCGAGAAGCATGTCCCCGCCAGATGCGCCAAAGAGTTCGGAGACTCCCCTCAGCCTCTCTGTGTCCGAAGTAGAGCTTTTGTCCTCAGAGAAGGACGTTACAGATCTTCTGTTAGAGTTGGTGTCACCAGAAATAATAGGCGAGGGTACCTCCGCCCTTCCAGAAAGTGCCACGATGGACGACTCACCTTCTGCAGTGGGAGCTATATCCTGCTTGTATATCTTCAAGACTATAGTCTCGAAGCCATATTGTAGGGTTGCACTCGCACTTTGTATATGGGA
Source organism: Eudasyphora cyanicolor (assembly GCA_963930755.1). Lineage (NCBI taxonomy): Eukaryota > Metazoa > Arthropoda > Insecta > Diptera > Muscidae > Eudasyphora > Eudasyphora cyanicolor. The sequence continues at coordinate 153,382,231 of OZ005734.1, read as the reverse complement.
GGTGGATTCAGTGTTTAGGATAAGATTGACCTGCCGCTTTTTACCATCCGCCTCACCCACCTTGCTGATTCTCCAATTATGGGACGGCAGACCAGGATTGGAATCTTTTATTATTTCTAAGATGTCAGCCGGGTTGGAGGGCTCTTCTGTAACCCAGGTGATGGCTCTAGGGTGACTGGGGATGTTGTTTTTTCGACAACATCCAACTGGGCACCCGGCCACACCTCACCCGCTCGACTCAGAGCAGCCTCTACTGATCTGGAATCACCGAAATATAAGAGCTTTACTCTTCCCTGATGCCATCCTGCATCGTAGCAGATTGGTGGTTTGCCCGGCATTTCTCTACGGACATCGAGGTAATGAGCCATAATGGCTGATTGTACATGACTCCATTTGTCCTTGAGGATGGATCCATCCTCACTACTTCTGTCTATAACAGCCATCACTAGACTCTCCTTCGCCATTTCATTGAAGGACTTGGTGAGTGTCCTGTTGATGGTGACATTAGGGCCTCTTGCCTTTTTCGAAGGCAGGGGTTCATCAGGTGATCTGATTCGTTTTACTTTATTAGCCGTTAACACAGCTGAATTTGTGGCTCTTTCAGCCGACTCATTGGCCTTAGAAGCATTTATGACGCCTTTAGCCCAGGTAAGTGACTCTTTTTGTTTTTCGGTAAGAGCCGAAACTTCAACAGCCTCCAATTTCGTCAAAACTCTGAGCGCTACACGATGCTCATTGTGCTTCCGTTTTGACGGTCGGACATGACGTTTTCCCCTCACCGCACCACCTGTTGTGAGTACTTGGTGGAGATTTCCACCATTTTTGGTGTGGTCGGCTTTGGCCAAGACCAACGGACGGACAGTCGGACGATTGGGGAACCGCGCTCCATCGGAACACGAAGGCATCCCCGTCAAGAGAATTTATTTTTATTTTGTCTGTATTAGACCGTAATAGGTACTACAATGTAGGCCTTACGGACTTTGTACAGATTTTTGCTATTGCGTAATAGGTAATGGTAACTATCCGCTATGTGATAAACACGTCCGTTCACTGCGAATGATCAGCAACGAAGCCTGAGCATAAACGGAGCCTCAAGGACTACAGCGAAGCCGAAATAATGGCAATATGGGATGTAACCAACACTGGCGTTCTCATTTACTCGGACAGCCAGGCTGCCATAAATTCTCTGGAGGCAGCATCCCTAAATTCACAAACAGCCATCGACTGCCGCAGATTTCTTAACGAGATGGCTCAGCAGTTTAATATACACCTCATATGGGTGCCCGGGCATAGGGATATCCCGGGGAACTGCATCACCACATCATTCAATAGTTCCCTTGAAGAAGCCTGTCCAAAAACAAGGTAAAGGGTAAAACTAAACCCCAATGGTGGACTTCTGAGCTAAAGGCTATGAAAAAGACCTGCAACAAGCTATTTAACAAGGCTAAATCTACTGGGGTCGCTAATGTTTGGGATGCCTATAAAGAGCAATTCAAGATCTATAAGAAGGAGCTTAGAAAAGCGCAAAGACGCTCTTGGTATACCTTCTGTGGCGAAGTGGAAAAGGTCTCCGACGCCGCAAGGCTGAGGAAAATACTATCAGCTTCACCGTGTACAGTGGGTTACTTGCAGTATGAGGCAAATAATTGGACCAAACACAGCGAGCAGTCGCTCAATGTACTTCTCGACACACATTTCCCGGGGAACTCTCTAACAGAACCAGTGGATCAGCAGGACCAGGGTTACCATAAACATTTTTCGGATAGGAGGACATTTCTGTCAGAAAAGGAGGACATTTGTGATATTTACTAGAGCCCTTGGAACCTTCGAAGGACATTATTTTAAAGTAAAAAATAGCAGTAATTGGAAACAATATAAATTTTGCCAACACTTAATTTTTTTAAAAAAGGGCCATAGTTCTTAATTTTTACATATAGTATATATTGGGAATTTTAACAAGAATTTAGTGCAAATTACCGGTTTTGTAGAATAACTTGTAGAAGATTGCTTTCATATGTCAATTGAGTGTTAATCACTGCTATTTTTGCTGGTAAAGCCAAAAAACTAACAAATATTCAGTGGTTGAAAGTATACTTCAGCTTGAGGTTCGTTATTGTTGAAAAAGTCTACCCAAAACCACGATTGGTGGAACTATAAAATAGATTTGAAGCAATAACAAAAGGAGGACAAATCCCACATTTTTCAAAAATGTGGGAGGACAATGGTGAAAAAGGAGGACATGTCCTCCGAAAGGAGGACGTATGGTAACCCTGAGCAGGACCAACAAGAGTGCGAGTGGACTGCGAGCGTCGCTAGCTTGTTGACTGAGAGATACAGAATAAGCTGGTCTATTAATAGCTTCGAGCCCTTCAAGTCACCTAGACCAGACGGCATCACTCCAGCAGAAATGCAGAAAATGTTGAAGTACATTATCCCCTGGCTGGAGAAGATTTATGCAGCCTGTATCAGGCTTTCATTTCCTGATTCGATGGAGGGATACCAAAATGGTATTCTTACCTAAAGCGAGGAAGATATCACACACTAGGCCAAAAGACTTCAGACCAATTAGCCTATCCTCTTTCCTATTGAAAGGTCTGGAAAGACTTTTAGATTATTTCATTAGGGAAAACCTGGATACAAAACTCCTGTCGGCGAACCAACATGCTTACAATAAGGGGAAGTCTACAGAATCAGCCCTACACGAACTTGTGAGCACTATCGAATCGTCCCTGCATTTCAAGGAATTCATCATGGTGGCATTTCTTGACATAGAAGGGGCTTTTAACAACATTCACTCAGATGCAGTAATTGCGGCACTGTCACATCTAAGAGTTAACACTAGTTTGATTAGACTAATTCAAAGTCTGCTCAACAGAAGACGCATAACAGCATGTCTTGGGTCCACAACTCTTACAAGGTTTGTAAACAGAGGGACCCCGCAAGGAGGAGTACTGTCTCCACTAATTTGGAACCTAGCGGTGAATGAAATCCTGCTAGATCTAGAACGTTGTGGCTACAAGGTCGTGGCATATGCGGACGACGTGGCAATCGCAGTGAGTGGCAAATTCGTAAACGTCCTCAGAGACATCCTACAGGTGGCTCTGAACAAGTTGGCTAGATGGGCTAGAAGCAGCGGTTTGGGTGTTAACCCCAACAATACAGAATTGGTTCTCTTTACTAGGATGAATAATGTCCCACATGTGGACCCTCCACCTCGGATAAATGGAACAGATCTAGTCTTTTCTGAAAGTGCAAAATTTTTAGGAATAATTCTAGATAGGAAAATGTTATTTAGACTTAACGTATTTGAACGTGTAAGGAAGGCCAACGTCGCCTTATATTCCTGCAGTCGCCGCCTGTTTAGCGAACGGACGTGTTATCGCAGAGCGGATAGTTTTTAACCTATTACGCAATACCTATCCACCTACCTACTACGCAACCAGGAGGTTTTGTTGTTTATAAAGCGTAGGTTGAATTGGATGCATCGGTCTCTGGACAGATATTTCTGAGCTCAGTCTGGAAGGCCTATACCGACGTACCTATTACGGGCTAATACTGGCTATGGGGGTGTCTCCCACAACCAATTTATGATTAAACCAAAAAAGACGAAGGAGATTACGGCGCAGGGGAGGGAAAACCCAGTGCCGGCGTTGATTCACTCACGAGTCATGTGTCGTCGTTATCGAACAATCGTGAGCAAGCAACTTCTACGAGCTTTGGTGCCTTGGATCCCGTAGTCGAAAATAAAACAAGAGCACATCTAGCCGCAGGCAAAACAAATGATAGGACAGATGAAGCAGAACCCAGCCGGGGCTTTAAGCAACCCCAGCCTTTAAAAGCCATTGGGGACTCTGACTCTGAATCATCAAATGAAAACAATATCACTATTGTTGCTTACTCAAAGAGATTGTCAGGGGCACAAAGAAGGAAACTGAATAAGTTGAACCGACAGAACCTATTACGGGATGAACCTGACAATTCTACCTGCAATACAAACATGAAGGCCGCTAAAAGAGTCAGGTCTCCCGAAGAACATAGCGCTGTGAAAGTGACTAAGAAGAAAAAGGGCTCGCCGTCTTCCAGTAATTCGGATAAGCCTAACGTAACCACACAAAAGGAGGTCTCTAGTCTGGGTCCTTCGGTTGTGGGCGGTAAAGTTGACCCAATAACGCAGTTCAAGTCAACCAAATCATCCGTTAAGGATGAGGCTTTAACCAAAAAGACTCTACAGACACGGAAAAATCAATTGGCCATAAAGAATGGTAAGAAGCCACCGTCTTATTCTAATATAGCTAAACAACATTTTCGAGACGATCTATGCTACGCTATAATTGATAGCAGTAGTGCATCTGGCAGAATCCCCGAAGACCAAAAAAGTAACTTCGAAGATTTGGTCTATACGAGGGTAGCGGAATACGTCCACGAATCTAAGGATGAACCACCAATCGAAGTAATGAGTTGCAAGTTTGAGAGGGGTGTTTTGATGCTAAGGCATCACAACGCTGCGCTGGTGTCCTCGTAAAACTTGTGGATAGCTTCCCCTCACCTTGGGACGGCGCAAAGCTAAAATTGGTAAGGAAAAGCGACATTCCTGAACTCATAAAAACGACCCTATATGTTAAGGGATGTCCCAGTAAGTTCTCATCAGAGTACATACTCGACATCATTGGCAAACAGAATTCAAAACTTTCCGTGAGAAAGTGGGAAGTCTTCTATAGGAAGGTTGATGCCGAGGGTACTCTCCTCGTGTTAGGCATAGACCCAGAATCCAAGAACAATCTTGTCATGGCGAAGGGCATGGCGTACTTCTTGATCTGGACAGTCTTTTTCAAAATTGGAAAGGTCCCGATTGGCAGGACAAATGAATCGAGTCCAAATATGCTGTCTGAAGAGGCAAACACTGGTATTGAACGGATGGAGACAAGTGAGACACTGCCAAAAACTGATGTGGAAGTAGTCAATAACACCACCAGTTCACCAATAGTACCGCCACTTTTGCAGGAAGTTCCCAGAAAAGGTGGTGATCAAAATAAAAAGAGCCACAAAACGATTCAAACCAATGAGGGAGCGACAAAAAATAACACCGCCTCCCAAAATTGTCGACTGGAAGATGGTGTAATAGGTAGTGAACGAAAGGAGGAGAATGACCCACTACCAAATAAAGAGGGGGTGCCACCAGATAGGATAGACTCCCAAAAGAAACTTTTACTGGAAGGACAATGATTGAGGTCATCCAGATAAACCTCCACCGGAGCGAGACAGCATCCAACGCTCTGATGGACATCATAAATAAAGGCAGGGTTCATATTGCTTTGATCCAGGAACCATGGACAACTAGCAACAAGGTTACTGGATTAAACCATGTGAACTATAACCTTTTCTACGCTAACACAGGTACTCGTCCAAGGACTTGTATTCTGTGCCATAAAAACTTATGTTTTATTTTCTCTCCAGAGTTGTCAACATCGGACGCAACGGTTCTGAGGCAAGGTAATGGAAATATGTACCTGGCGTCAATATATCTGCCATTCGATGCGCCGACATTGCCACCTACGTCGGAATTACAACGTCTGGTGAGGGAATCCAAACACACAAGTAATGAGTTATTAGCTGGATGTGACGCCAACTCCCATCATATCGCTTGGGGTAGCACTAACACCAATAAAAGGGGACACGCCCTTATCGAATTTTTGAATACAAATGACCTCATAACTCTTAACATAGGAAACACTGCAACCTTTGTTAACAAAATTAGGGAAGAAGTATTAGATATAACGATATGTTCAGAAAATCTTATTGATGAGATTCATGAGTGGAGGGTTTCGGATGAACACTCCTATTCAGACCACCGTTATATAAGGTTTAAAATTGCACGGCCAGCGCCAAACCCCATAAGTTTCCGTAATAAGGCTAAGACCGACTGGACTAAATTCGGAAATCTACTTAGAAATCGATTGGGGCAGCCTACACGCGATTATCTATGTGCAGAAGACATTGATATCAATGTTAAGAAGATTACCGAGGCTCTTGTAACTATCATTCGAAGATAGTTGCCCACTTCGAGAAAGGAAATCTGCCTTTGAGAAACCTTGGATGACAGGACAAATTCGCTCGATTGGCAAAGATGTCCGCAGACTTTACAATAGAGCTCGACGTAAAAAACAATCAGTATATTGGGACGACTACCACAGAAGACTCAAAGAATACAATAAAATCGTTAGATCGGCGAAACGTAACTCCTGGAGGCTTTTCTGTGAACAGGTAGACAGCGTTAATAGCATGTCTAAAATGAAAAAGTTCCTCTCAAAAACTCATGTCCAAACCGAAACACTTATAGATGAAACGGGTAAAAGGATGGAAACTATAGAGGATACCGTAAGGCTCTTGATGAAAACTCATTTTCCGACTGGTAATGCTGGACAAACAGATGAACAGTTACAGAATGAAAATGTGTTGCATCAAGTACCTATTACGGATATAACAGATGGTATGGTTAAAGAAGCGATAAAAAGTTTCTCTCCCTTTAAGGCTGCGGGACCGGATGGAATATTTCCAGCACTTCTGCAGAATGAGGTGGATCTGGTATCAACTCATCTGGCTGGAGTGTTCACTGCATGATTAACCCATTCGTATACCCCCAAAAAACTGGCAGGAATCAAGGGTGGTCTTCATACCAAAGCCTGGCAAGGCGAGTTACACGACCCCAAAGGCTTATCGACCCATTAGCCTTACTTCTTTCCTGTTAAAAACAATGGAGCGAATAATTGATGACATGGTCAAAGGTAAAATAGCGGATGACAGGCTAAAATTCAAACAACACGCCTATGTCAAAGGAAGATCAGTGGAAACAGCTCTGCATGAGGTAGTGCACCACATAGAAGAGTCCTTCAGTAAAGAAATGTATACACTTGCTGTTTGCATAGACATTGAGGGCGCATTTAACAATGTACAGACCGATACACTTATCCAGTCCTTAGACGAGTTTCAGGTTGACCGGGCGCTGAAAAACAATATGCTAAGGAATAGGTGGATTATTTGTGGGTCATATGACGTAAAAATTAGAGACAAGGTAAATCGTGGTATACCTCAGGGGGGGCATTTTATCGCCTCTTCTATGGGTTACGACGATACACAGTCTCCTAAAAGCCCTCACCAATGAAGGACTTAAACCAGTCTGTTATGCAGACGACGTTGTAATACTTCTAAGGGGCTTTCATCCAAATCTATTATGCAAAAGAGCTGAAGAGGCACTTAACATAGCATATAACTGGGCACAACCAAGGGGATTAAATGTTAACCCAGACAAAACAGAAATATGTCTATTTACAAGGAAAACGAAGATCCCACGTTTTACCCCGCCTCGATTCCTGAATAAGACAATTGCTATAACTAAAAAGGTAAAATACTTGGGAGTAATCTTGGATCAGAAACTGTACTGGAAAGATCATCTTGAAGAAAGAGTTACAAAGGCACACAGATGTTGGTCGTTGTGCAGAAGAGCTATAGGTTTAAAATGGGGACTACGTCCAAATATGACTCACTGGCTTTACATGAGCGTGATTAGACCAATAATCACCTACGCCTCTGTAGTGTGGTGGACATCAATGGACAAGAAGTGCAACGTAATACCTTTGCAAAAAATTCAACGTATGTGCTGTCTAGGCATAAGCGGGGCATTTAGAACTGCACCAACAAAAGCGTTGGAGACTATACTGCACATCCAACCAATAGACATCCGTATAAAGTATGAGGCAGCCCTCACAGCAAGACGTCTACAAGTGATGGGTGAATGGATAAATCGAGACCACAAGTCGTACCATCAGAAGATTTTAGAATATCTAGTTGGTCACATTCAAACGCCAGATATCTCGGACCGCATTCCTGAAGTGCGGCTTACAGCTACCTGTGACACGTTTGTGCCAGACAGACGTTCCTGGGAAAATGGAACTTTGGCCCATGTGCCAGTGGGAACCAGCTGCTACACGGATGGGTCCAAACGAGGAGGAAGGACGGGTCTGGGACTTTTTATTGATGAACCAGAAGTCGAACTTCACTTCCGCATCCCTGACCATAACACGGTATTTCAAGCAGAAGTTCGAGAAATCACGGAGTGTGTGAACTGGCTCAGTTACACGACAAAGCCTAAATATGCCAACATCTTCACAGATAGCCAAATGGCGATTCAAGCAATAACATCGGAAAGGGTCAAATCCAGAACTGTGTTGGACTGTAAAAGAACGATAAATGATTACTCAGCTGGGTAATCAGGACACAACGGAGTGATTGAAAATGAACGGGCAAACAACTTGGCTTCAAAGGGCAGAGAACTTCGAGTACTAAACTTGAAAAATTGGAAACCTTTCGAAGCCACGAAAAATGAGTTGAAGCACTGGGCAATGATGGCTCATAAAACTGTGTGGAATAGCGCAACAGTAGGAGCAACTGCAAAGATACTGTGGGGTGACCCAAATAAAAAGAAAACAAGAAGTCTTCTGAAACTAAACAAAATCGATATTAGTAAGATGATGAGTGTTCTAACGGGACACTCAAGCTTACAAGCACATCTTCATCGCATAGGACTAGCAGGAAACGACGAATGCAGGGCATGCAGAGAAAACATCGAAACGATGGAACATTTTCTGTGTCACTGCCCGGCTTTCACACATGCAAGATCCCAACATTTCGGGTCCGACATATTACCAGACTTGACTCATCTCAGAGAATATGACTGGAAGATACTGAGAAAATTCGTGTCTAGTACCGATTTTCTGTAACTCGTGAGGTATAAAAAGATCATAAATAAGGAGCGCACAACAGGCCGAACCACTGGCTTAAGTGTATGTCCATGGACATGAGACGTTTAAACGTCTCCTCTCTTCAACCTAACCTAACCTATATTCCTGCAAAAAGGCGGTAGGGTCGCGGTGGGGACTCTCTCCTAAAATAGTCCAGTGGGTATATATAGCAGTAGTTCGTCCAATACTGTTATACGGTATTGTGGTATGGTGGACGGCAACTGACAAACTAGCCATCACCAACCTACTAACAAAGGTTCAGAGAACTGCCTGCCTGAGCATAAGCGGAGCCTTAAGGACTACAGCGACCGAGTCTCTACAAGCCCTACTCCATATACAGTCAATTAATATTGGGGCGAGAGAAGTTGCAAAAAACGCAGGGATATTTCGGGGAACTCATAGAAGAGGATATAAAATGCCCCCTGAAGTATACCACGATTTACCTTGTCTCTAATTTTTACGTCATATGACCCACAAATAATCATATGACCCACAATGCTGTTTCCACTGATCTTTCTTTGACATAGGCGTGTTGTTTGAATTTTAGCCTGTCATCCGCTATTTTACTTTTGACCATGTCATCAATTATTCGCTCCACTGTTTTTAACAGGAAAGAAGTTAGGCTAATGGGTCGATAAGCCTTTGGGGTGGTGTAACTCGCCTTGCCAGGCTTTGGTATGAAGATCACCCTTGATTCCTGCCAGTTTTTTGGGGTATAAGAATGGGTTAGGCATGTAGTGAACACTCCAGCCAGATGTGTTGATACCAGATCCACCTCATTTTGCAGAAGTGCTGGAAATATATAATCCGAAGGGAGAGAAAATTTTTATCGTTTCTTTAACCATACCATACATTTTCATTCTGTAACTTTTCCTCTGTTGGTCCCGCATTACCAGTCGGAAACTAAGTATTCATCAAGACCCTTACGGTATCCTCTATAGTATCCATCCTTTTACCTGTGTCATTCACCAGTGCTTCTGTTTGGACATGAGTTTTTGAGAGGAACTTTTTCAGTTTAGTCACGCTGTTAACGCTGTCTACCTGCTCACAGAAAAGCCTCCAGGAATTATGTTTCTCCGATCTAATGATTTTATTGTATTCTTTGAGTCTTCTGTGGTAGTCGTCCTAATATACTGATTGTTGCTGTTGTAAAGTCTGCGGACATCCTTGCCAACCGAGCGAATTTGTCCTGTCATCCAGGGTTTCTCATAGGAAGATTTCTTTTCTCGAAGTGATTTTACAAGAGCCTTCGTAAACTTTTTCACATAGATATCAATGGCCCTATCGATTTCTTAGTAGATTTCTGAAATTAGTCCAGTCGGTCTTAGCCTTATAACGGAAACTTATTGGGTTTGGCGGTGACCGTGCAATAACGGTGGTCCGAGTAAGAGTGTTCATCCGAAACCCTCCTCTCATGTATCTAATCAATAAGATTTTCTGAACCTATCGTTATATCTAATACTTCTTCCCTAATTTTGTTAACAAAGGTTGCAGTGTTTCCTATGTTAAGAGTTATGAGGTCATTTGTATTCAAAAATTCTGTAAGATGGAAGTTGGCGTCACAACCAGCTAAAAAATCATTACTTGTGTGTTTGGATTCCCTCACCAGACGTTGTAATTCCGACGCAAGTGGCAATGTCGGCGCATCGAATGGCAGATATATTGACGCCAGGTACATATTTCCATTACCTTGCGTCAGCACCGTTGCGCCCGATGTTGACAACTCTGGAGAGAAATGAAAACATAAGTTTTTATGGCACAAAATACAAGTCCTTGGACGAGTGCCTGTGTTAGCGTAGAAAAGTTAGTTCACACGGTTTAATCCAGTAACCATGTTGCTAGTTGTCCATGAGTCCTGGATCAAAGTAATATGAACCCTGCCTTTATTGATGATGTCCATCAGGTTTATCTGGATAACCTCTGTTGTATATACATACATAGGTGTTTGACAACCCTATGTTGTATGTACATATACATATTTGTGTATGGCATCCCTATGTTAAACTTTTATACAGAAACTATGAATGACATTTGAAAAATAAAGAATTCAGTTTTCAATCGTCAATCAAACGAATAATACATGGCGCAGCCGGCCTAAATGGTTCAAACAAGAGGAGCATTGAAAGCAGAAAATTTAGCAGATTCTGAAGGAAGCGACGAATACGAAATGGCTAACAGCGGAAATACATACCAATACAATTCGTTTGATGTTCGCAGGCCAGATCCATTGCAATTTGAAGGCAATATTTCTGAGAATTGGCGTGTTTTCAAGCAAAATTTTGATATATATGCAATAGCTATAGAATTGGAAGCTAGAAAAGAAACGCAGAAAATTGGAATTTTTCTTAACGCATGTGGTTCAGATGCCATTGAAATATTTAATACATTAAATTTAACACAAGATCAAAGGAAATCATACAAGGATGTTGTGGAAGGAATACAATCTTATTGCACACCAAAGAAAAACGAAGTTTATGAATCATTTAAATTCAACTCCAGAAAACAGCAAGATGGTGAGCCTTTTGAAACATATATTTTAGATTGAAAACTTGTCAAAAGTTGCGGTTACACTGATGCTGATCGCATGATTCGAGATAACATTGTAATCGGAACAAATTGTAACAAACTAAGGAGGAAGCTTTTGGAGACCTCAGATTTAACTTTTAGTAAGGCAATAGAAATTGCAAGAGCTTCTGAATTAGCAGACAAACATTCCACTGATATGCAAAGACAGCTGAAAGATGATAGCACAATTGATATTGTAAAATTCCGAACGGACTACCGACCCAAGTCCAATAAGGGATTTTTAGCGGAAAGTGAAGTGAAACCAAAAGCAACGGAAAGCAGAGCAAATTGTAAATTTTGTAAAGGCACACACGAATATAGGAAATGTCCTGCATTTGGAAAGAAATGCAATAATTGTGGCCGCTTTAATCATTTTAGTGTTGCTTGCTATGCTCATAAGGTTCGTGAAATTAGAGAGAATGACTTAGATCGAGAAATCGAGGATATTGTTCTCCACAATGTTTACTCCGATAGTACTAAGAAGAGATGGTACGAAGTTCTTCGGCTTGAGAATTGTTTGATTAACTTTAAGTTAGATACCGGAGCAGATGTGAACGTCCTTCCCTTAAGATATCTTAAATATATAAAGAATGTGTCTTTGGAAAACAGTGGTCTTCCTCCTAAAAGTTATAGTGGATTTGAATTTTAAAGGTATTTGTACATGTGTGGTAATGTGCAAAAATGAAGTAACACTGCTCAAATTTTACGTTGTGGATACACCTTACGAACCATTACTGGGATTAGAAGCGTGTGAAAAATTAAATTTAATTAAGAAAGTGAACTACGTCCATCATACGTCACAAGAAGAATTTGTTAAAAAGAACATGGACGTGTTTGAAGGCTTGGGATGCTTTGTCAAAGATTTATAAATAAAAATAAAGCCCGACTCCATACCAGTTGTAAAACCAGCTAGAAGAATTCCATTGTCGCTAGTGCAACTTGTCAAAAATGAACTACAAAACATGGTTAAAAGAGATATAATTGAACGTGTCGATGGGCCAACGAAAAGAGCATCAAATTTAGTAATTGTCGAAAAAAAGAATGGACAACTTCGTTTATGTATCGACCCTCAAGATTTAAATGCAGATATTTTGCCGGAAAATCACACCATTCCGTCTTTTGAGTCGATTGCAGCACGCATAGCAAACAAGAAATATTTCACAGTGCTTGACCTCAAAGAAGGTTTCTGGCAAATTGGATTAAGTTCCAGGGCTAGCGAACTTTGTACGTTTAATACTCCTTTTGGTTGTTACAGGTTTAAGCGTATGCCATACGGCATCAAGATTGGATCCGAGGTTTTCCAAAAATACAGTGAACGGAACTTTGAAGATATACCAAATGTAGTAGTTTTCATTGATGATATACTTATAGCTGCCGATACTCCGGAGGAACATGATAACATTTTAGAACAAGTCATACAACGCGCACGTAAGTTGAATATAAAATTTAACATAAGCAAAATGCAATATAAAGTTACTGAGGTCAAATACTTGGGAAAAATTATATCACATGATGGAATCCGGTGCGACCCAGAGCGAATAAAGGCTATTATGCAAATTGAAAAACCAAAATCTAAAAAGGACTTACAAAAACTATTGGGAATGATAAACTATATTCGAGATTATATTCCCCAACTAGGAGATATTTCAAAGCCATTGCGTGATTTGATAAAATGTGATGTGGTGTATAAATGGCAACACCCCATGACAAATGTTTGGAAAAAATAAAAATATTAATTGCAAATGCTCCAACGTTACACATTTTTGATCAGACTAAGGAAATTACCATTGAAACCGACGCTTCCAAATTTGGAATTGGTTGTTGTTTAATGCAGAATGGTAAACCTGTTTCATTTGCATCGCGTAGTCTAACTGAAGCAGAAGTAAATTACGCGCAAATTGAAAAGGAGTTTTTGGCTGTAGTCTTTGCATGTCGAAAATTCCGCTATTACGTGTATGGGCATTCTGTAACTATAAGAACTGATCATAAGCCCCTTATAGAAATAATGAAGAAAGATTTTTGTAAGATACCGTCTGCAAGACTACAGAGAATGAAATTAGCATTGTTGAAATATGATTTGAATTTTATCCATGTTCCTGGCAAATATTTATATGTAGCAGATTTGCTCTCTCGCTATTTTGACAAAGATGATCATACAACCGAGATAGAAGACTTGAATGAATTTGTACATAGCGTGAATGTTACAGAAGATCGTCTTCGAAGCTTGCGCGAAGCTATTGAAAATGACCCTTGTCTATATGAAGTGAAAACATTTTTAATTAATGGATGGCCGAAAAATAGCGCTGGGTTATCGGATGACTTAAAACATTATTGGAAAATAAGAAACGAGCTTTTCATCAATGACGGCGTACTATTTTTTAACGATCGACTTGTTGTTCCGGTAAAACTAAGGCATGAAATTTTGACACAATTGCGTAATTCACATCTTGGCATGGAAAAAACTAAGAAAAGAGCAAGAACTGTAGTATTTTGGCCTCGAATTAATGTAGACATAGAAAACGTTGTTTCTAAATGTACAGCTTGTCAAAGGAATCGTTGTCAAAGAACCATTGATTTGTCACGAAATTCCTGCATTGCCATTTAATAAAATTGACATGGATATATGCGAATATTCTTCAAAAACATATCTTGTCGTGTCAGATTATTATTCAAGGTATTTGGACATAATCCCACTTAAATCAAAAACAGCGGCAGAGTGCATCAAAAATTTGAAAGTGTGTTTTGCAAATCATGGAATACCAGTTGAAATTGTGTCGGACAATACAATTGGAACTAAATTGACAACTACAAGTCCCGGATATCCACAGGCGAATGGATTTGCAGAAAAAGCAGTTGGAATCGCAAAAAACATCATCAAGAAAACTTCTGAATGTCACGAAGAACTTTGGTCTGCATTACTTGAATACAGAAACACGCCTCTTAAAGAAGTTAATGTTTCGCCAGCGGAACTACTGATGAGTAGAAAAACAAGAACTTTAATTCCAGCAAAAACTGAAAATTTTCTTCCGAAGGTAGTGCCAAATATTTCCTCAAATTTTAAAATAAAGCAGCTCAATTGTAAGAGATACTATGACAGAAATTCGAAATACAAGCCTAATTTTACAAAGGGAGAAAATATATGGTATCAAGGAAAAGGCGGTTGGACAAAAGCGGTCATTGTAAATATTAGCAACACTCCCAGATCATACTGGATTGAACTAGAAGATGGTACTACGTTACGCAGAAATTCAAAACGGATTCGCAAAAGAACTTAGTTAAATTATCATTAAATAGTTTATTATTCAATTTCATGTATATTCATTACATTGTTATTTGTTTAGATTTATTGTTTTTTCATGTACTAATTCGTAAGTTGTATATACATACATAGGTGTTTGACAACCCTATGTTGTATGTACATATACATATTTGTGTATGGCATCCCTATGTTAAACTTTTATACAGAAACTATGAATGACATTTGAAAAATAAAGAATTCAGTTTTCAATCGTCAATCAAACGAATAATACAACCTCAATCATTGTATTTCCAGTAAAAGTTTCTTTTGGGAGTCTATCCTATCTGGTGGCACCCCTCATTATTTGGTAGTGGGTCATTCTCCTCCTTTCGTTCACTACCTATTACACCAACTTTCAGTAGAAATTTTTGGGAGGCGGTGTTATGTTTTGTCGCTCCCTCATTGTCGCTTTTCCTTACCAATTACTGGAAGACGGCGATCCCTTTTTCTTCGGAGTACACTGTGCAGAACTTAGTCTGGATATAGCTCACAGACTACCAGATACCGCAGATCTCTTAACGAGATGGCTGAGCAGTTTAATATACACCTCATATGGGTGCATGGGCATAGGCATATCCCGGGGAACTCATAGAAGAGGATATAAAATGCCCCCTGAAGTATACCACGATTTACCTTGTCTCTAATTTTTACGTCATATGACCCACAAATAATCATATGACCCACAATGCTGTTTCCACTGATCTTTCTTTGACATAGGCGTGTTGTTTGAATTTTAGCCTGTCATCCGCTATTTTACTTTTGACCATGTCATCAATTATTCGCTCCATTGTTTTTAACAGGAAAGAAGTTTGGCTAATGGGTCGATAAGCCTTTGGGGTGGTGTAACTCGCCTTGCCAGGCTTTGGTATGAAGATCACCCTTGATTCCTGCCAGTTTTTTTGGGGTATAAGAATGGGTTAGGCATGTAGTGAACACTCCAGCCAGATGTGTTGATACCAGATCCACCTCATTCTGCAGAAGTGTTGGAAATATTCAATCCGGTCCCGCAGTCTTGAAGGGAGAGAAAATTTTTATCGTTTCTTTAACCATACCATACATTTTCATTCTGTAACTTTTCCTCTGTTGGTCCCGCATTACCAGTCGGAAACTAAGTTTTCATCAAGAGCCTTACGGTATCCTCTATAGTATCCATCCTTTTACCTGTGTCATTCACCAGTGCTTCTGTTTGGACATGAGTTTTTGAGGGGAACTTTTTCATTTTAGTCACGCTGTTAACGCTGTCTACCTGCTCACAGAAAAGCCTCCAGGAATTATGTTTCTCCGATCTAATGATTTTATTGTATTCTTTGAGTCTTCTGTGGTAGTCGTCCTAATATACTGATTGTTGCTGTTGTAAAGCATGCGGACATCCTTGCCAACCGAGCGAATTTGTCCTGTCATCCAGGGTTTCTCATAGGCAGATTTCTTTTCTCGAAGTGATTTTACAAGAGCCTCCGTAAACTTTTTCACATAGATATCAATGTTTTCTGTAGAAATATAATCGCGTGTAGGCTGGCCCTATCGATTTCTTAGTAGATTTCTGAAATTAGTCCAGTTGGTCTTAACCTTATAACGGAAACTTGTTGGGTTTGGCGGTGACCGTGCAATAACGGTGGTCCGAGTAAGAGTGTGCATACGAAACCCTCCTCTCATGTATCTTATCAATAAGATTTTCTGAACCTATCGTTATATCTAATACTTCTTCCCTAATTTTGTTAACAAAGGTTGCAGTGTTTCCTATGTTAAGAGTTATGAGGTCATTTGTATTCAAAAATTCTGTAAGATGGAAGTTGGCGTCACAACCAGCTAAAAACTCATTACTTGTGTGTTTGGATTCCCTCACCAGACGTTGTAATTCCGACGTATGTGGCAATGTCGGCGCATCGAATGTCAGATATATTGACGCCAGGTACCTATTTCCATTACCTTGCGTCAGCACCGTTGCGTCCGATGTTGACAACTCTGGAGAGAAAAGAAAACATAAGTTTTTATGGCACAAAATACAAGTCCTTGGACGAGTGCCTGTGTTAGCGTAGAAAAGGTAGTTCACACGGTTTAATCCAGTAACCATGTTGCTAGTTGTCCATGAGTCCTGGATCAAAGCAATATGAACCCTGCCTTTATTGATGATGTCCATCAGAGCGTTGGATGCTGACTCGCTCCGGTGGAGGTTTATCTGGATAACCTCAATCATTGTCTTTCCAGTAAAAGTTTCTTTTGGGAGTCTATCCTATCTGGTGGCACTCCCTCATTATTTGGTAGTGGGTCATTCTCCTCCTTTCGTTCACTACCTATTACACCAACTTTCAGTATAAATTTTTGGGAGGCGGTGTTATGTTTTGTCGCTCCCTCATTGTCGCTTTTCCTTACCAATTTTAGTTTTGCGCCGTCCACAAGTTTTACGAGGACACCAGCGCAGCGTTGTGATGCCAGCCTTAGCACCAAAACACCCCTCTCAAACTTGCAACTCATTACTTGGATTGGTGGTTCATCCTTAGATTCGAGGACGTACTCCGGTACCCTCGTACAGACCAAATCTTCCAAGTTACTCTCTTGGGGATTCTGCTAGATGCACTACTGGTATCAATTCTGGCATAGCATAGATAGTCTCGGAAATGTTGTTTAGCTGTATTAGAAAAAGATTGTGGCTTATTTATGGCCAATTGACTTTTCCGTGCCTGTTGAGTCTTTTTGTTTAAAGCCTCATCCTTAACGGATAATTTGGTTGACTTTATCTGCGTTACTGGATCAACTTTACCACCCACGATCGAAGGACCCCGACTAGAGACTTCCTTTTGTGTGGTTACGTTAGGCCTCTCCGAATTACTGGAAGACGGCGAGCCCTTTTTCTTCTTACTCACTTTCACAGCGCTATGTTCTTCGGGAGACCTGACTCTTTTAGCGGCCTCCATGTTTGTGTTGGAGGTAGAATTGTCAGGTTCATCCCGTAATGGGTTCTGTCGGTTCAACTTATTCAGTTTCCTTCTTTGTGCCCCTGACAGTCTCTTTGAGTTAGCAACAGTAGTGTTGGAGGTAGAATTGTCAGGTTCATCCCGTAATAGGTTCTGTCGGTTCAACTTATTCAGTTTCCTACTTTGTGTCCCAGACAGTCTCTTTGAGTTAGCAACAATAGTAATATTGTTTTCATTTGATGTCAGAGCAAGAGTCCACACTGGCTTTTGAAGGCTGGGGTTGCTTAGAGCCCCAGCTGTGTTCTGCGTCATCTGTCTTATCATTTGTTTTGCCTGCGGCTGGATGTGCTCTTGTCTCATTTTCGAATACGGGATCCAAGGCACCAAAGCTCGTAGAAGTTGCATGCTCACGACCGCACATGACGCGTGAGTGAATCAACGCTTGTCGCCGGCACTGGGTTTTCCCTCCCCTGCGCCGTAATCTCCTTTGTCTTTTTTGGTTTAATCATAAATTGGATGGGGAGACACCCCCATAGCCAGTACTAGCCCGTAATAGGTACGTCGATATAGGCCTTCCAGACTAAGCTCAGAAGTTTCTGTCCAGAGACCGATGCATCCTATTAAACCCACGCTTTAAAAACAATCCTTTATTAAAAGCGTATCTTAAATTTTTAGACCCGATACCACACTGTGGAACAGTGACTTTGTGCATTTGTTTGTAACGCCTAAAAAACAAAGAGATAAATACATCATTGGTACAGAGACATTTATTAGACTAGGGACGATCCCTATTGAAAATGGGGCATATCGGTCCATGTTTTGATATAGCCCCATATAAAGGTCCACACCGATGACACTTCTTGACACTCTAGAAAAAAAATGTTTCAATGGATCTGGCTGAAATATAAGAATTTACAATTTATATTGGAACTTATTGTCCCTAATAAAAATGGGGCACATCGGTCCATGTTTTGGTATATCCCCTATATAAAGGTCCCCACGTATGTCACTTCTTGTTGCTCTGCAGAACGGATTCTTCAATTGATCTCTCTGAAATTTACAGCCTTCATACAAATTTCCCCACCGATGCCACTTCTTGATGCTCTAGAAAGCGGATTCTTCAATTGTTCTGGCTGAAATTTGAGAATTCATACTTAATGTTTGACCTAATCGTTTCTAGTGAAAATGGGATACAACGCTCCATATGTTGATATTGATCCCATATAAAGGTCCCTTCCGATTAGCCTTCTTAACGTTCTAGGGTAGGGATGCCAACTTAGTGCTTTTCGCACCAGATTTAGTGATTTTCAGACCCCCCAATACGCGAAAAGTGTTCACTTAGTGCCAAACGAAAAAAAACACTAGGTGTACGCTTTTCATATTTTTTGGTGGTGCTTTTGCCACTTTTCGTACTTTTCGCAGATCAGATCTGCCAACATAATGAAATTATACTATTTTGCTACTCCGTGTTATCCGTTTCTATGCACTTACATTTATCTCTCTGATTTAAAAATTGCTGATAGCACTTCTGCAGTTCAAATGTTATTTAAATTTAGACTTACAAAAAGTAAAACCAAATACCTTTTTAATACCACACAAAATTATTGCCGACAAACTATGGTTTTATAAGTTACATGGTTCATTATTAACTATACCCTACACAACTCTGCGGTACAGTGTATAATACGTTTGTTTTCGACCAGATATTTGTAAGGCCCTAAAATATTGGGTGGCATGTGGCTAAAAAACTCAGAAGAGAAAATCTTTAATCATTTCGATTTATCCCTGTATTTCTTATTGTTCAGCAAATCTTTATGCAATTTAGCAGAGAAAAAATGTATGAATCTAAGCGTCATTAAGATCCAAAAAGTTTGGAAGTATCGTTTCAATTAGGGAAACAACATTGATTAAAATGTGAAAAATTGTTTAGTGCCCTTTTACGCCTTTTGTCTGGAAATTTACGCTTTTTAAATTTTTTTATTACGCTTTTGTTCCGGAAATAGTTGGCATCACTGTTCTAGAGGACGCGTCAAAAATATAGGGCGATATAAAAATGGAGACATAGAACAAAAATATCAAAATTATTTTCCGTTATTTAGAGTTAAATAGAAAAATGGCGTATGGACCAAAATAGCATTAAGCCGACGTTATGTCGACTTCAAAATAGCGAAATTTGTAAAAAAATTTTTAAGCCCAGCAAAATTTCTCATTACCAAATAATCCGACAAGTAAGCAAAGTTCGATAATGGTAACTACTTATTATTTAGCCACTTTTCTCATTATTTTAGCATGGGGATGTCATTGGAGGAAAGTACTTCCCAAAAGCATACAATAAAGTAGCACAATAAGAACTTATTTGTAGCATGGGCATACCTCATAAATATGTGATTCTATTTTCACGATTTTAAGTACGTTAATAATGCATTACCAATATGTTATAAAATAAGTAGTAGATATGGTAGGTACGTAGAAATGGCCATTTCAAGTGATTTTTTGCATATTGCGGCGTATTTCTCGAAACAAACAATTTCCTCATGCCAGATTCGAATTTCTGAACCCAAACCCCCAATGAAAAATTCTTCAATGGTCTAACATCATACAATATACGTAAATTTTTATGGTATTTTCATTCAAATATGCACGTTTTATGTGAAAACATGGTGAAAAATAAATAAATCTCGTAAAATAACCCATATATAGCCAAAATTGCATTATATTAAAATTTGTCAAAATTATTTTGATAACAAAAAATCACTTATTTCTAATATTATTGGTAAGTCATTATTAATAAGCCGAAAGTAATGCAGCGAATAATGAGATGTCATTATTTGGTAATGCAAGGAATAATGACAGGTACTTACCAAGATTTTGCTGGGAGACGACAAATTTGGCAACCTATAAAATTTAAACCACTATGAAATTGATCCAACGGTAACAGGCCATAATTCTGTATTCTCTTGTAGTATACGCGTGCAAAATTGCATACAAATCTAAATATAAAAATATTCAGAGTGGGTCGATTTCATTTGGTATTATCCCATGCTTTTCATATACGAGTATTTAGGCAATTGTTTTGGATGATTTTTGAAATCACTCATTTTTCATTTCACATATTCTTCCGATATTTTGCCTTTTTGATTCATACTCGTATATCGCCAAAAATGTATGCACATTTTGATATTTTTTAGGCATATTTTGTGCATATTTTTTTGTCATATTTTTTATAAGCACTCAAATTATTTAAATTTGAGTAATAAACAGTCTAAATAAAAATGTTGGTTCAAATCTAATGAAAGTTTAATGATATGCAAAAATCCGAGGTCTGCTAATTATTTGACGTTTTTTTACAGTCTAATATAGTTTTGGAGTTGACGTTTTCCGATGTTATTGCTTTGATCGCCATTTGGCTATCTGTGAAGATGTTGGCATATTTAGGCTTTGGCATAACAGCATGTCTAGGGTCCACAACTCTAACAAGGTTTGTAAACAGAGGGACCCCACAAGGAGGAGTACTGTCTCCACTAATTTGGAACCTAGCGGTGAATGAAATCCTGCTAGATCTAGAACGTTGTGGCTGCAAGGTCGTGGTATATGCGGACGACCTGGCAATCGCAGTGAGTGGCAAATTCGAAAACATCCTCAGAGATATTCTACAGGTGGCTCTGAACAAGTTGTCTAGATGGGCCAGAAGCAGCGGTTTGGGTGTTAACCCAAACAAGACAGAATTGGTTCTCTTTACTAGGATGAATAATGTCCCTCATGTGGACCCTCCTCCTCGGATAAATGGAACAGATCTAGCCTTTTCTGAAAGTGCAAAATTTTTAGGAATAATTTTGGATAGGAAACTGTCATTCAGACTAAACGTACTGGAACGTGTAAAGAAGGCCAACATCGCCCTATATTCCTGCAGGAAGGCTGTAGGGTCGCGGTGGGGCCTCTCTTCTAAAATTGTCCATTGGATATATATAGCAGTGGTTCGTCCAATACTGGTATACGGCATTGTGGTATGGTGGACGGCAACTGACAAACTAAGCATCACAAGCCTGCTATCAAGGGTTCAGAGAACTGCCTGTCTGTGCATAAGCGGAGCGTTAAGGACTACAGCGGCTGAGTCTTTACAAGCCCTTCTCCATATACTGCCGATTAAGATTAAACTGCCTATCAATGTGGAGGTACAAGAACTACGGTCACACGGATATCAAAGTGTAGTGCTATGGTAACCGACCGAGTGGACTATATATCAACGGTGCGCACCTTTGAGAGGAACTACATCACTATGATACCAGCCAGGGATGAATGGGGATGGGCAGAAACCCGGAAATAGAAACCATCTCCACTTCTATACGGATGGTTCGAAGCTTGATGAAAAAGTTGGCTTCGGAGTACACTGTGAAGAACTTAATTTGGATATAGCTCACAGACTACAGGATACCTGCAGTGTCTATCAAGCTGAAATGGGAAGTCGCCAAGTGGCTGAGTAGGAACATAGTAACCAACACTGGCGTTGTCATTTACTCGGACAGCCAGGCTGCCATCAATTCTCTGGAGGCCACATCCCTAAATTCACAAATAGCCCTCGACTGCCGCAGATCTCTTAACGAGATGGTTGAGCAGTTTAATATACACCTCATATGGGTGCCTGGGCATAGGGATATCCCGGGCAACTGCAAAGCCGATGAACTTGCTAGGAAAGGGACGACTTTACAAATTCTCGAAGAATTTGCATATATTGGTGCGCCACTATCCACGTGCAAGCTTTGGCTTAGTCAAGAGGCAATCAGGCACTCCAACGAAAGATGGACACAAATCGGCACCTGTAGGGTAGCTAGACAAATCTGGCCAAGGTATGACCTGAGACGGTAAAAATATCTCCTCGCACTGGAAAGGAAAAGATTGTCTACGTTAGTGTCAGTTCTGACGGGACACTGCCTGATCGACGAACACGCCAGAAGATTGGGTATTAACTCCAATGACTTCTGCAGAAGCTGTGGAGATGAGGAAGAAGTGGAGAGCATTGAGCACTTGCTATGCGACTGTCCCGCTTTGAGTAAACGACGACTGGACCTACTATCGATACATTTGTATAT
The DNA here is from genome assembly GCA_963930755.1 of Eudasyphora cyanicolor. Lineage (NCBI taxonomy): Eukaryota > Metazoa > Arthropoda > Insecta > Diptera > Muscidae > Eudasyphora > Eudasyphora cyanicolor. Next base: position 153,359,574 of record OZ005734.1, on the reverse strand, counting down.
CAAACAGGTTGGTTTCGATGAAGGGCATTTTAGCCGTGGTACCACTAGGGACCTAAACTGGTCTATGTGAGCTGAAGAAATAAACAAGAAAACGGCTGCCACCCTAACCTAAACCTAAACCTGAGTTTTCCCAGTAGCGTCTGTCTGGCACCAACGGATCACAGGTAGCTATAAGTCTCACTTCAGGATTGCGGTCTGAGATTTCTGGTGTTTGAATGTGACCAACTAGAGATTCTAAAATCTTCTGATAGTACGACTTGTGGTCTCGATTTATCCATTCACCCATCACTCGTAGACCTCTTGCTGTGAGGGTTGCCTCATACTTTATACGGATGTCTATTGGTTGGATGTGCAGTATAGTCTCCAACGTTATTATGCCTAGACAGCACATACGTTGAATTGTTTGCGTATTGGTAGTACGTTGCCCTTCTTGTCCATTGATGTCCACCACACTACATAGGCGTAGGTTATTATTGGTCTAATCACGCTCGTATGCAGTGCGTCATATTTGGACGTAGTCCCCATTTTGAACCTATAGGTCTACTGCACATCGACCAACATCTGTGGGCGTTTGTAACTGTTGAGGAGTTTATGTTGTTATATGTTTTAGTTTGTTTGTGTTTTCATTTAAAAATTATTAAGTCTATGTTTGTTTCCCTTTGTTTTCCTTCTGTTTGTTAAATGAGAAAAATGGTTTGTTTTAATTTTAGATTTCACAATATTTTAGTTCTCGTTTATTAGTATTTGTTCAATTTGTTTTTATGTTTGATAGCTTTAGGGCTTTTTAAATTAAAGTTATTTTAGGTTTAAATTCACAATTATTTTTGTTTTCAAAGAATGACCTCTTAAAATAAGACTAAAAAGTTCTGGCCCGGCTTCACTTTGAAAGCAACGGGAGCAACAACACACACTTCTTTATAGGCAGACGTTAATGTGGTTGTTGTAACTTACCTCTCTTCCATCGACTGATCGAAAGCAAGATGATAATTTGAAGAAATTGAGGAAGGAACTTCTTTTACATATGTACAAGTAATGAAAAGAATGAATGTATATATATACAAAAATGTATATGGGTCGTTACAATGAATGTAGGATGATTAGAGTAGCTTAACTAGGAAATTAAATACATTAATTATGGGTGTAATCTTGTTCAAAATTAAACTTTCCGGCCCCTCGGTGATGAATTACCATAAGTTGCCAATAGGACCGGTAAATGTATAGCCAATATCAGTCTGTTGGGCGATGACACCAGGCAAACATGATGTGATGGATGCGTTTCGCCAGAGGTCAGGGAATTCATCTGCTCCTAGTTCGAGGTCAATTGCTGTGTTGCAACGAGTAGCAATGAAAACCTTCGACCATTTGATCTGGGAGTCAATCGAACTACGGAGATACTTCGAATTGAATTTCGTCTTGCTGCTGATGGGGTCTCTGCACGATCCACTAAAGAAGGTCTTCCAGTACATTCCTGAGTACTTCTTGATTTAACTTCGCGGTGGTCTGGTCGGTCAGTTGAGTGTTTTACAATGTTTTTCATTTAAGTTGCGAAATATAGAAGCGTGTTATGTTTGTTTTGGCAGATTTTGCAGTTCAGTTCAGTTGGGCAGTTAGGTCTGTTAAGGGAAAGTGAAAAGCAGTTGAGGCAGCAAAAGTACTGGCAGGCTACTTCAAAGCGTTCATCTGGACCGAGGCTCAGAAAACGTGAACAGGCTTTAATGGGTGATCCTTTTTGCAGAGTTCACACGAGTATATCTAATATGTAGGTCTATCGCCTTAGTGGCCTTTTTTTGATAGTCTGGATGCCATATCTGTGGAGTAAAGAGCGAGTGAATTGCTCTACGACTTAGGTATGTGAAAAATGTGAAATGGGGTAGATAGTCAATCAGATAACAGTGGGATGAGTTTAGTTATAGGTCGTCGAATCGTCCCGTTTGATGTCTGAAGGTGTTTGAACCGGGGTATAATTCGGCCTAATTTCCATTCGTTTTGTGGAATTTTGTCATCCCTACATGGTGGCTGATATGTAATGCAACAAAGTAAAGCGCTATATTTTTTTAATTTTTTTTTAAATTTTATTCAAAAAAATGTCGGAAATAACATAAAATTTTAGAAACAGTTTAGATTTGTTCGAATTGGCCACCTTTGGCACGAATTATGGCCTTCAAACGGCCGACAAAGCCATCACATGCTGCACAAAAGTGGCTCTGCGGTATTTTGGCCCATTCCCGGCGAAGCGCCATCTTGAGATGATCGATACTTTGGTATTTTTTAGTGCGAACCTTACTCTCTTAAATGCCCCAGGCGCAAAAGTCCAACGGATTGAGATCCGGAGATCTTGGTGGCCATTGTGCGGTAGAATTGAAGCGAGGAACCTCCTTTTTAAGCCATTCTTGGTTGACGCGTGCTAAGTGCGATGGTGCTGAGTTCTGTTGGAATGTCCATGGTCTGCGGCCGAAATGTTTGTCCGCCCAGGGCTTCAATACTGTCTTTAGGACATTTTCCCGATAATATTCGGCATTTATTTTGACCCCATGGTCGATGAATACGAGCGGGGAGCGACCATCGGCCGTTACGGCGGCGCTTGAGTTCTGGTGGCCAATCGAAGGTGTAAATTTTCAGCTGACCTCTTTGGCAAGTAAACCCGATCATTTTGTTTGTTCACAAACTGCTCAATTTGGAATGGCTTCTCAAGCGAAGCAACTCCTTGGCTCTTTCTATCGGTGAGCTCTTGCACTTTTTGGAACTTCAATGGCTTTAGTCCAAACTCATTTTTTAATATGTGTTGTATCCGTTCTCGCGATATGTTCAGCTCACGAGCAATTTTTCTACCACTGCGGCGTGGATTTCGATTAAATCTGGCCTTCACTTTTCAGATCATTTCTGGTATTGTTACCGTTTTTTTCGTCCACTTTTTGGGACAAAAGATTTATTCACATTTAAATGCTGGAGGGCTCTAACGATAGCCACTTGTTTTTCCACCCAAATATAAAGCAATCACACTATCACGCTTGAATTCCATCACGAATAACTTTTTGTCTGAATCTGAAGATCAAAATGCTTTTGTAAGCTTGTAAACAATAAAATGAACTGTCACTGAAATAAATCTGTCAGCTATCAGACTAGCTGTTTAGAAATGATAGCAACCTGAAGTTGGTTGCAATACATATCAGCCACCCTGTAATAATGACAAGGTCATGTAACTTGACGTTTTCTTGCTGTCGTTTCCATTTGAATCTTCGGTGAAGTTCCTTGAGGTATTCCGTCTTCCAACATTGGCAGAATTGTTGTGAAACTATTTTTAAATGTTTCCAACTATTGCCAAGAGTTATATTACCGTTTGAAAGGTCAGGGTCAGCTGGAGACAATATTGGAGTACTAATAAGAAAATGGCCTAGAGTAAGTGGTGAGAAGTCATTTGGGCCTAGAATTTAAGCAGGATTCAATTCGTGCTAAGATCGTATAAAGTTCTTCAAACATAAATTTCATGTTAGGAATTAATTTTCGGATATGCGTTTTAACTGATTTGACGCCTGTTTCCCAAAGTCCACCAATGTGAGGGGCTCCGGGTGGTATGAAGTTCCATTCCAGGTTTTGATGAGAATATTGTTGAGTGAGGTCAGTTTGAAGATTTCTAAAGAATTCTTGCCGATCTTTGCGTAGCATTGCTGCTGCGCCAGTAAAATTGGTTCCGTTATCCGAGAACATTTTTGCTGGGCATCCTCGTCGTCCAATGAATTTGGCAAAGGCGGCAAGAAAGGCTTGATTGGAGATGTCGCTAATGGCTTCAAGGGGGACAGCTTTTGTTGAAAAACATACGAAGATGCATACATATCCCTTTGTGATGAGCCATGCTCTTCCGGTGAAGTTTCATATCTTGAAAGGTCCAGCGAAATCTACTCCTGTGTTCAGAAAAGGTCTTGTGAGAATGGTTCGTTCTGGAGGTAACGATGCCATTATTTGGTTATGTGTTCGCTTCTTGAAAAGAATGCAAGCTTTACAATTGTTAATGACTAATTTAACACTTCTTTTGTGAGGACGGAGGAAATTTGGTTTGTTTTAAGTATATTAGCAAAATATTTCATTACTGCGATCGCGAAATTGGGGGCTATTTGCTGTGGAAATAAACTCTAAAAATCAGATTTTCCCTTGAAAAATTGTCAATTTTTATTAGTTTTAAGAATTGACCACTGGACATTTAAATCTGGACCATTATTTATAGGGCTACGTGACATCCATTAAAAAAATTGTAATGCAAAGTCACTTTTTACTCGATTTTATTGCATTTTTTAAAAAATCGGAAACAATTTCCACAATTTTGGTCCGATTTTCACTTTTCATAGCTGATCTCTACATTTCATTTATATAAAAAATTAAGCGTTTCAAGGCCGTAAACTTTCTATTTGATTGGTGGCCCCAAATGGGTTAAAGCTAAATTATTGTCATAGAAATGATCCTACACTCATTATTTTTACCTCAAAAGCTACAATTCTTAAGAAGTTGGATATTATGTGCATTTTTTTATAGAATGTAGAATAAAATGGTTAATTTTTAATAAAAATGAAATGGCTATTTCAACCGCAAATAGCCCTTAATTTCGCGATCGCAGAAACGAAATATTTTGCTAATATACTTAAAACAAACCAAATTTTCATATAAGCTTTGATCAACGCTAACTTTTTTTTGACGCCACTCTATTTAACAAGAGCTTTCAAACGGAAGATCCAAAATTCAGTACGTAATACTAGAATCATCAATTGGTTTCCTCCTTGTAATGTTATTTTTTTAAGTATGTTCTACCAGAAGTCTTGAATTATAGAGCAACAAAATTGGATATATCTCGCTGTACGTTAGTGTCGGAGAGTTTGTAAGTCGTCCATTTGCTCTCATAATTCCATATGTTTCTATGAAGGGATTAAAGTCACAAGTGAGCTGACAAAAGGTGATGTTCTTCAGAGAAATAATGATTTTGGGTTATAAAATTAACTTGGTTTTGATATCTTTATTTTATATCTTCGGCTAATATGTCGGTTGTGGTTATTCGGGGATTTTGTCTATATCTTCCTGTGCTTCTCCAAACCCGTAAAACATATAATAGCACACGATATGCACGAGATAAAGATGAAAAAGATGTCAAGAGGACCTTCGAAGGTCGATTGAAGAATGATTTTACAGGTTTCGCTTCTAATGTTGTGTTTGACAGTGCGTTTGATTGTGACCAGCACTCGTGAGGAAGTTTAAGCCATAAAGGTCTATGCCACCACAAATGCTGCGATACCAGGTCGTTGGGTGAACATCCTCGTGTTGCGATGTCTGTCTCTTGATGATTGTCTCTTGAATCCACGTGTCTCCAGTTAGATGTCCCAACTTTATCTACAATTTGAGATATAAGATTTCCCACAATGGTGTTCCAGGTACACGGAGGTTTATTTAGCCAGGCCAAAACAATTGTAGAATCTGTTCAATAATATAAGTCACAAGAGGAAAATTTTAGATTAAGTATCATTGATGATGCTAAGTTTGCTAGTAGTAAAGCTCCCCAAAGTTCAAGTTTAAGGGTTGAGGTTTCTTTATGGATGCAAAACGGGTTTTCGAGATGAGTAGATGGGTAGAAGTTTTAATTTGGTTTTGAAGTCGAATATATAAGGTCGCGGCATAGGCTTTCTCGGATGCATCGCATAATCAATGAAGTTCGACTTTGCAATCTGGATTATATTCTATCCAGCGAGGGATTTTTATTAATTGGATGTCAGGACATTTTTGAACGAAATTCCTCCACGTTATAGAGGTCAGAGGGGTAAGTCCGTCATCCGAGTCGTTGCTGATCAGTCGTAGTGAACGGACATGTTTAGCACAGAGCGGATAGTTAAAATCTATTACGCAGTACCTATTACGCAATCGCAAAAACAAAACAAAATCTGTACAAAGTCTGGAAGGCCTACATCGTAGTACCTATTACGGGCTAATACGGAAAAAAAATTCATTGGCGGGGATGCCTTCGCGTTCCGATGGAGCGGGGTTCCTAAATCGTCCTACTGTCCGTCCGTTGGTCTTGGCCAAAGCCGACCACACCAAACATGGTGAAAATTTCCCCCCAGTACTCACAACAGGTGGTACGGTGAGGGGAAAACGTCATGTCCGACCGTCAAAACGGAAACACAATGAGCACCGGATAGCGCTCAGAGTTCTGGCGAAGTTGGAGGCTGTTGAGGTTTCGGCTCTTACCGAAAAACAAAAAGAGTCACTTACCTGGGCTAAAGGCGTCTTAGATGCTTCTAAGGCCAATCAGTCGGCTGAAAGAGCCACAAATTCAGCTGTGTTAACGGCTAATAAAGTCAAAAGAATCAGATCACCTGATGAACCCCTGCCCTCGAAAAAGGCAAGAGGCCCAAATGTCACTGTTCAAATGTGACACCGCACTTTTGAACATCAGTGTGAGATGTCTACTGCTGCGCGGCATTATATGTGTAGGTGTATAAATGCGAATGCATTTATATGCCCATACATGCGTAACCTATGCACTCATCACTCTAAAGCACTCATTACATGTACTCATTGCTCTAATTTCCCTTTTGCTTATTTGTTTGTTTACTTGTCGCTTGCCATCTGTAGCTTAACGAAAGTCGTTAAGTGAGCTTAGAAGAGATAGATGGCAAGCACAAGTAATCAGTCTTTTACCGATCCTTAAAACAAACTCGTGCGCCTCTCCCCCGTGATTAGTTTTCCCGTGTTTAAATAAGTATAATAATTCAAAGTGTTAGTTTTTTTATATATATAACGATGTACATAGAAGACATCACAGTGAACTCAAACGACCCAACATTTAATACTTACAATAAGAACAAATAATTAACATTAAGAACAACACAAGTTGAAACAAAAAACATTGAAATTTAACATACAAAGTTATACAAAGAAAAACAAACAAATTGAATTAATAAAACCATAACACATAAAAATTTGAAATCTCAAACAATTTGAATTTTTATTTTGAAAGGCAAGTCCAGCTCAAATCCTGGACTCTTAAACATTTGGTCCTATGCGAACCGGATAAAAAAGTGTGTTTTTTTAAATAATTAAAAAACAAAAAATTTCAAAGTGTATACAAAAAAAAGTGATTCAATTAAAATAAAACACCGTGAGCATTGGGCAAGACCGGTTAATATAAACAAAAAATCGGTTCGGCGCGAATTAAACCAAAAAACCAAAGTGACCCAAAAAATCAAAGTGACCCAAAAAAGAAAGTGACCCAACACAAGACCCAGCAAAGAGCCGTAGAAACGAGACCCAACAACAACGCGCTTGAACCCCCAGAAGGAAGGAAGGATGAACCAGCGACATCGCCAACCACAAACACCGACACAAAGGTAACCTAACGGATCAAAGTGAGTACCCAAAAAAGTTGTACAAGTAGCGTTTGTTACAAAGGGTGCCAAACCCATTTTTTTCCGAACTCCGCCATATTGATATATGATGGAGATTTTGGCGGGTCTGGCCCTATGTACGACGCTGGCTTGGTTTTTGCCTTTTACATATATACAAAAATAACTGAATACTTAACTGCAGTTAGCTTGCACTTATATACATACATACTTATATACTTTGATATACATACTTACATAAGTGCAGTTAGCTTGCAGTTACATACCTAAACACTGCTGCACATACATACCCTTCTACATATATACTAACCTCTTGCATAACCTACATGCATTCTAACCTCTGAAAGTTTTTTGACGATTTTTTCGGTAACAACGCGCGACTTTACTGTTTTCTAGTTTTCGAAACTTTAGGAAAATAGCGACCCAACCTTTTTGAAAACTCTTCGATAATTTGTTCAAATAATTTATTACGCATTCTGATGAATTTTTCTGAAAGCCAGCGGCTAGTCGAGTCGATTTATGCCATCAAGTTATTTTTAAGATAAGATTACTAAGATAAGAGTATTAAGATACGATTATTAAGATAAGATTATTAAGATTTGTTTCGGACGCGCGGACGGACACCGATTGACTTATTCCGAAAACCTCAGCAAGAATTCCAGATAATTTTGTGCTGAATAACGCGTGGACGGACAACTTTCTTGCGAAACAAAAGAGCGAAAATTTCTTGAATTTTTTCGGCTGCTTAAATCGCGGTTATATTTATTAAGCTTACTTTTATTCTTATTACTATTATTATTAGCTGCTTAAAAGAAAAAAAGGAAAGATTTTTATTGGCTCGACTCATCCGCTGACTGACTTGAGAACCCTACAAATTACATCGTGATTTTTGGGTACTTTAAACATCAAGTTTGCAACATAGAAAAAAAAATATTTTTTTTGCCTTCTTTATATGCGATTTTCCGAGGGAGAAATCGACCGTATGATATTAGCTGATGCTTTGGAGACGCTAAAATCAATTCCAATCAATAAATTAAAAAGAAAAAATAAATTTATTTTTTTTGCTTTAGAAAATACGTGTTCCAACTTTTTGAACGACCCTCGTATTGCCTTAGATTAAATAGAAAAACCCTTTTGAAAAATGTCAAAAACTTTACGATTTTTTAATCTCTTTTACCATTAATATGTGTGGTTTGTGCTATAAATCAGCATTATTGTAGTTTCCAACCGATTTGAAGCGAAAATCTGGATATATTTGATAAAAAAGTTCCTGTTCCGACACTTTCAACTCGACCCCTCGTACCCATTAAAACAACAACAACAGCAGTCTATGTACACCGATGCATACGAGCCAATAGGTAGCGGATTTTTTTTCGTTGGTTTCTCGTTGTCTTTTCATTCGTTTTCACTTCTTGCCTTGATTAGGGAACCCAAGGGTTAATGTACCACTGGTTTTTTTTTGTGAAGTAGAAAAAAAGGGAGAAGTAGGAAAACATAATTTCAGCCGTAAAGAAAGGAATGAAAGAACATATGGTTTGATGGTTGATGGGTTCGGACGGACATTTCGGCAAAAGCTAAACAGAACTAACACAATAATTTACATTTATTGAAATTTTTTTTTTTTTTTTGAAAGTACACTTTACTACGAAAAATAAATTTGCTCGAAAAATGTATTAAGTGCTAATATTTGGAAATTACACTTTACTACGAAAAATAATTTTGCTCAGAAATTTATTAAATGCTAATTTTTGGAAATTACACTTTGCTACGAAAAATAAATTTGCTCAGAAATTTATTAAATGCTAATTTTTGGAAATTACACTTTGCTACGAAAAATAAATTTGTTCAGAAATTTATTAAGTGCTAATTTTTGGAAATTACACTTTGCTACGAAAAATAAATTTGTTCAGAAATTTATTAAGTGCTAATATTTGGAAATTACACTTTGCTACGAAAAATAAATTTGCGCAGAAATTTATTAAATGCTAATTTTTGGAAATTACACATTGCTACGAAAAATAAATTTGCTCAGAAATTTATTAAGTGCTAATTTTTGGAAATTACACTTTACTACGAAAAATAAATTTGCTCGAAAAATTTATTAAGTGATAGTTTCTTGGAAGAAACACCTTTCTACAAAATTTGGGATTTTTTTTTGAAAAAACAATTTCTTACAAAGTTTGCTTTTTTTTTGTTTGTTATAATTTTGCAAAAAAAAACACTTTCCTACAAAATTTGTTGTTTGATTCGATCGAATTTTTTCTGATAGAAGATTCACTTTCCTACGGGTTTTTTGTTTTGTTAAAGAAGAGTTGATTGGTAATTTTTTGAGAGTACACTAGCCGACAAAGAATTACTTTCGTCCAAATTTTTATTTATATAATTTTTTTTTCTCCAAAAGACCCAAGTCTATAAAAATTATTATCGCTAAAATTTCTTTTTTTTCGCACAAACGACACAAGTTCAAAATAAACTGCCATTATTTATATCTATTCGTGAAAAAAAAAAACAAAGTCGGACTGTAAAAGATTGGCCCCATTCAACAAATATTAACGTTTTTCTGAAATTATTTTGCAAATATTGGCAAAGTAAAATTTTACAGAAATTGTTAAGAGAAAATCTCAATTTTAAAAGTTTCTTGAAATTTTAGCCAGTTTAAAATTTGACAAAGAAAATATTTAAGAAGGAGGAAATATGGATAAAGTTTTACGTGATAAATTTGTAAATTGCGTAAATGACCTGATAGACTTTGAGAGTGGTTACTCTGCTACTAGCACCGATGATAATATTCACTCATTAGAAGTGACACGTGTAGAATTGAACTCTGTTTGGGATCAAGTGAAAAGGGCCTATTTAGATTGTAGAGACCGTGTTCCCGAAAAAGATGAGGCCCCAATCGATAAATCAAAGTTGAGGACCCATTATAAAGAGGCATTAGAGACATACAAACGATGTTTAAGCGCAGTAAATGGAGAAATTTTAGCACTAACCGACGAAAGGCAGCAGGAAAAATTCGAACGTGAATCGGAGACCCGAAAGAAGGAAACAGTTGAGCCAAACAACCATCTATCGTTACGTTTACCACCATGCGACACCGACACATTTCATGGAGGATACAGCGCTTAGCCTACTTTTCGGGATTTGTTTTCGGCCTTGTACAGAAATAATTCTAGACTCAGTAAAGTAGAAAAACTTTTTCATCTAAAACAAAAAACCGCGGGGGAGGCACGGGAAATTATTAGTAACGTACCACTAACAAATGAAGGTTTTGATCTAGCATGGAAGAAGTTAGAAAACAGATACGAGAATAAACGAATGCAAGTAAATGAACAACTAAAGACTCTACTTAGTTTACCACAAGTTTCGGCAGATTCAGGATCTTCGATCCAAAAACTTCAACGCACTATAGATGGTTGCGTTCAGACACTAGAAACACTCAAGGTAGATGTAAATGGGTGGGACCCAATTTTAGTTTACCTTACTTCTACGAAACTGCCGAGAAATTTCTTAGAAGAATTTGAAAACGGTTTGGAAGACTGTTCCATACTACCGTCTTGGAAAGATTTGAATGAATTTTTGACACACAAGTTCAAAACTTTAGAATCTGTAGGAAATATTAAGCCCCATTTCTCCAAAAATAATCAGCCTAGACCCGATTATAGTAGGAAGGAAAATAGGGTTAAGTCATTTCAAACTAATGTTGCGCAACAGACTCAAAGTTCGCAAAGAAGATTCAATAATAGCAACAGATATAGCACATCTACGCAACCTAGTAGTCGTACAAATGGACCGAGTTGCCAAATTTGCAAGGCAAACCATTTGTTACGAAATTGTCCACAATTGCTTGAGAAAAACGTGAATGATCGCATTCACTTAGTAAAACTTCACAATCTTTATTACAACTGCATCACTTCGGATCATGGTGTAAGAGATTGTAAGAGTCGTTTCACGTGTAGGGAATGTAATCAAAGACATCACACTTTATTACATAAGGGTAACGAGGCCCGACCTACAAATTCACAACCGGTTAGAGATGACGTACGACCTAGTACCAGTGCGGCAGCTCTAACCACCCTAGTACAATCCACTCCTAGTTTACAGTCCACACCTAGTTTTCAAACTCCTAGTATAACGACTCTAACTCTCAAGGAAAATTCACAACTTAGCCAGCAGCAATCGAAAGAAACACTACTCTTCACAGCGATTGTTCAAATTGAATCTAGAGGGCAGCGATATGACGCACGAGCGATTATCGACCCTGGATCTCAATCAACATTTATTTCAGAGAAGATTACAAACAAATTAAAGCTTCCAACTAGGAAGAATCTTGTTCATGTTACCGGTTTAAGTGAAACCGTTTCAGAAACTTCAACAAAAGCTTGTCTTTTTAACCTTTGTTCTCGTACAAACCCTAGTTTTGAATTAGAAGTTTGGGCACCCGTTTTGAAGTCCCTTCCTTCTAATTTGCCGTCGCGCACCCTAGATAAAAATCAACATAGAGAAACAACTCAACTCGAATTAGCAGATCCTCGTTTTTACGAAAGCCGACCCATAGATCTTCTGATAGGTTTAGACATAGGACCCTTAATTTACACAGTAGGAGCTCCAATGAAATCTATAGGATCATTACTAGCGCAAAGCACCGTTTTTGGCTGGATAGTGGGCGGACCCCTTGAAAAATCAAACACAAATGATAAGAAAATTTCCCTTTACAATACAGTTTCGATTGAGAAAATTCTCACACGTTTTTGGGAGGTGGAGGAGACCCCAAAAAAAGTTTTGAGGTCAGCAGAAGACACCTTTTGCGAAACAAATTTCAAAAATACAACGAGAAGAAATGAAGATGGACGATATATTGTCACGATGCCGTTCAAATCTTGTGCTGAACTTGGAGCATCTCGAAATATCGCAATGGCGCAATTCTATCGAATGGAAAGAAAGTTGCAAAAAACGCCCGAAATCAAATCTCAATACGACGCAGCGATAATGGAATATTTGGAACTTGGACACATGCGGAAACTGAGACCCCAGGAAATCGAGAAGACCCCTCACTACTATTTGCCACATCATGCAGTTATTAAACCAGATAGGGTTACTACTAAACTTAGGGTAGTTTTCAATGCGTCAAGTCCCACATCAAATAGGAAAAGTCTTAATGACATTTTACATCCAGGGCCTATTCTTCAACAGGATTTAGTATTGCAGATTTTAAAATGGAGGTTTTTTAAATACGTATTTAACGCGGACGTTACCAAAATGTATCGTCATATTCAAATCGACCCAAGTCAGGCCCCATTTCAAAGAATTCTTTTTAGAAGATCAGCAAATGACCCAGTTGAAGACTTTGAACTTTCGACAGTCACTTTCGGAATTAATTGCGCCCCATTTCTAGCTCTTAGGACCCTAATTCAATTGGCAGAAGATGTTAAAGAAACATACCCATTAGGTTCGGAAATTATAAAACAAAATTTATATGTCGACGACGTTTTAGCTGGAGGTCACACTGTAGAAGAATCCCATAAGTCTATGAAAGAATTAGTAGCAGCCATGGACTCAGCAGGTTTTGAATTGAGAAAATGGAGTTCAAACGACCCCAATCTACTTCGCGATCTGCCACCTGACTCACTCTTGCCGGTCAATTGGTTGGATATTTCGGAAGGAACTTCAACGAAGACTCTAGGTATCCGATGGAACATTTCGGCTGATAAATTTACGTTCACATCACCACCCACGGAAGAAAGGGAATTATGCACCAAACGAGAAGTCCTTTCAACAATTGCCAAATTTTTTGACCCATGTGGATGGTTGGCTCCAGTAATCATCGTAGCAAAGCTTATCATGCAACAAGTCTGGCTGGATAAAGTAGATTGGGACGACGCGTTGAAGCCCATCACTCGAATGAATTGGAAGAATTTCATAAAAAATTGTCCTTCAATAGATTCAGTTTCAGTACCTAGGTGGATCAGATTCAAACCCTCAAGTAAAATTGAAGTACATGGTTTTTGTGACGCTTCAGAAAGCGCTTACGCCGCGACTCTTTATGTTAGAGTAGAACATTTAGATCAAACAGTCGACACGTTTCTTTTGGCAGCGAAAACTCGAGTAGCACCCATCAAAAAAATATCTCTGCCTAGATTAGAATTATGCGGAGCCGTTCTCTTAGCAAAATTAACCACAGCGGTGGTTCCCAACTTTCAAATTGAAAATATTTCAACACACTTTTGGACCGACTCAACGATCGTGCTAGCATGGCTCAAAAAACCACCGTGTTCATGGAGTGCCTTTGTAGGAAATAGAATTTCAGATATTTTAGATAATGTAGGCAACGAAAATTGGAAGCACATAGATTCAGAAAGCAACCCAGCTGATGTAGCCAGTCGAGGATGTTCGCCAAATGATTTGCAGTCACATCATTTGTGGTGGACTGGACCCCAATGGCTGAAGTTTCCAAAAGACCGATGGCCTAGACACGACATTATGCGCGACACAGACTTAGAAGCAAAGGCAGTTAAAGTTTTCGCGACCACAACAGTTGAAGATCCTTTGGATAGATTTTCTTCTCTATCTAGGGCATACAAAGTCTTAGCATTTGCGATTCGTTTTTGGAGAAATACCGGCGTCAATCGGACCCGACTTAGAATTTCTTCAGCAGAAATCACCCACGGTGAAATCCAAGATATCAAAGATCGTCTTATTGTTTTAACACAAAAACATTATTTCGCAGAGGAGTATTTAGCGTTAACCCAAAAGAAAAGACTCTCACCGAGTTGCAGTCTTTTATCTCTCAATCCATTCATTGATTCAAAAGGAATCATTAGGGCAAATGGCCGCCTTGTTCAGTCCCCAGCACTTACATATAACGAGCGCCATCCCATTCTTATCCCATACGAATCGAGATTAGCCCTTTTGTTAGTAGAATTTATTCACAAAATTACCATGCATGGCGGAAATCAACTCATGACTCGAGTAATCAGGTCTGAATTCTGGATATTTAAACTGAAGCCCTTAATCAAGAAAGTAATTCATAATTGTCGAACTTGTGTTTTGTATAGACACCAGACTCAAACGCAAATTATGGCCTCACTTCCGCCCCAGAGAACTATGCTGACTCGGCCCTTTACCAACACAGGAGTAGATTTTGCAGGACCCTTCAACATAAAGAATTTTACAGGAAGAGCTTGTTTAATAACAAAGGGTTATGTTTGCGTCTTCGTTTGCTTTTCCACAAAAGCAATTCACTTAGAACACACTAGTGATCTATCAACTCAATCTTTTTTAGCCGCTTTATCTCGCTTTATTGGGCGACGAGGAAGCCCAGCCAAGATCTACTCAGATAATGGGACTAATTTTGTAGGAGCAGCAGAATTAATAAGAAAAGATAGGCTAGAGTTTATGAAGAATCTGCAAAAGGACGCTACCCAGAACAATATTTATCAGAACTTAGAATGGAGTTTTATTCTTCCGGGTGCCCCTCATATGGGAGGATTATGGGAGGCGGGACTTAAATCATTCAAGACACATCTACGAAAGTTTATACCGCAAATGAATTTTAGCTTTTAAGAATTCGCAACCATTTTAGCGAGAATTGAAGCCTGTCTTAATTCTCGACCCCTAAGTCCAGCCAGCGACGACCCTTCCGACTTACATCCTCTCACCCCAGCTCATTTTCTGATTGGTACTTCAATTTTGACCCCTACTGAACCCGATGTTTCAGACGACAACATCACCCTTGCCAATAGATGGAAGCGATTAAAAATTATTTCTCAATATTTTTGCCAAAGATGGAAAACTGAGTATTTAAATGAGCTACATCGTCGATATAAGTGGAAGTATCAAACAGAAAATGTAAAGGGAGACGATTTGATTGTAATTAAAGATGAGAGATTGGCCCCGACTGAATGGAAATTAGGTCGTATAGAAAGAACTTACCTTGGAACTGATCAAAACATTAGGGTCGTAGATATTCGGACAGCACACGGAGTAGTTAGTAGACCGATAACGAAAATCTTCAAACTATTTTCAGATTGACTTACAATTTATTTTTATGTAGAAGAACTTGGTACTCACATCTCTTCTATTCTAGATAAGGTTTCTCAGTTGCCTAGTCCAACCCAGCGTCGTGACTCATCCAACTCACGAAGTACCGTTATACGACACGAGGAGAGCCCATATACCCTGAAGACATGCTGTGGTATCCAGTACCCTACAACTTCGACCCTACTAAGACCCGCCATCGCATTTCCATCAACATTTATTGTTCAAGCCTTGGACCCGGGACAGGCCCCAAAACTGGATGGGGTTTTCATCCACGGAAGCCACATGAGCTGCAGTTCTAGATTAAGCTAGTCTAAGATAGAATAATCTACACTATATCACGGGGGGGGAGAATGTTCAAAGGTGAAACCGCACTTTTGAACATCAGTGTGAGATGTCCACTGCTGCGCGGCATTATATGTGTAGGTGTATAAATGCGAATGCATTTATACCCCATACATCGATCATTCCATGTCAAACCGAACACTTTTTTACATCACCATCTCCGATTTCGATGAAACTTTGTAGGATAACTCAACTCTATAAAATATTTGATTTGTAGAAGACGAAAAAAAAACCGAAATTTTTTTGCAAAAGATATGGCCAATTGAAAATAGGTAAAATCAGGAAAAACGTGCCGAGGTAGGAACATTGAAAGTGGTGTAGTAAGAAAACGCATGGCCAGAATTCAAAGAATGAAGGCTTATTTTAAAGGTAATTGCAATTACTATTCATCTGCGGCTTTGGCTACTGACCGCTACTGACCAAATTTGAACATTTAGTTTTATGTTTCTCCTTCTTTTGTGTTTTTCACCATGAAAACACCAACCTAAAAATTCAGAAAAAATATAGGCATATTCCTTGATCGATTCTAAACAAACCCTGAAAATTTCAGCGTGGAGAAATAACGGGTTATATTTTAAAAAAAAACATTTACTAAATGTAGTCGCCCGAAAAAAGTATTTTTTGAACGAGTGTTCAAAAAATAACATACACACACGTCGTTCAAAAGTAGTGTTTTCGGTCGAACAGTTAGCTAAAGACGCAAATTAAAAGTTAGAAGTTTTATTAGTGTCTTGAAGAAACAAAAACGTAATGTAAAAACTCTAGTGTAAACAAAAATTATGGGATATATTTATTAATGGAGATAAAAAAATAACAGTATTTATTTGTAGCTAAAACAGGAAAAAATAATAAATATTTCAATATACATGTAACAAAATTGTTATACAAAATCTAGCTTTAGCAGTAAGGAAAGTAACTATAGTTCACAAATATTTGTAGTGATCGCATCAGTACCGAGTGATGTAATTTGAACAGTTATTTGTTTGTTTTCTGTTGGAACGAATGAATGATAACCTAATGTACCACGGATAGTCGTAGCCTTACTAAATCGTTCTTGAAGTTTAATATTATTGTCATTATATTGTTCTATAGTAAAGAATTCAGTATTTACATTTTTCACATTGTGTTTTACCCAGGAAAAGAAAATGTAAGGAGTATTAATAGGACTATTAATATTTGTTAAACTTGCTCGGGCAGCTAATCTTTTAATTGTTCCTCCTAGACCGTCGCAGGGTCCCTTTCCGTGGGATGTTGCAAAAAATTGCCATTCCGCTTTAACACCAAAATCATTTTCATGAAAGACAAGATTTGAAATTTTTTTTTGTTTTTGTATGGCGCACTTGCTCCATCAGAGAAATAAAAGATTTTTTCCACTTTGCCCAAAGAGTTCTTTAGAAATGAGATAAGGCCATTCTGAAACAAATTAACAGCTACGGTGTCATGCTTCAAACATTCAGATATTGCGACGTAGTTAGTAAACTTTTCTTCTCCATTTTCTTGGTAATAAATTGCCATTGGGTGAATTGTGACTTGGTCATTATTCCAATGAGCTCCTTGAATTGAATCTTGTATAACAAAAGCATAGTTTTCCGAAAAATCAGAAATAACTACGCATTCGCCTGGATGCAATTCCTTTTTCTTCTTATTAAAAAACATATGTTGTTCCTTCGCAACATAGGAATGTGTCAGCAAACGACGCAGCTTTTCGGAGAATTTGTCAAAAAAATCGTCCGTACTTGATTGCAAAGTTTCAAGTGCACATCGATCAGTAGTGACCCATTGCTTATATGAAATTGAATCAATCATTTTTTCATGAAAAATTTGTTTTAGCTGTTCAATTAAGTTGTCACAACCAGGACACAATTCACATCGCCGAAGATAACAATCATGTGTTGGGGGGTTGCAAATTATTTTTGAGAGACAGTCATTATAAGTTACAATTTGTAGGTTATCAGATGTTAGTCTTGAAAGAGATGATCCGTCAATCATTAGTTTTACGTTTTGGTGAATAGAGCACACACAAACGGAATGGGTTCCAGTTGCCCCCGGTAGAATACAGTATTTCGGTCGCAATTCTGCGAACTTAGATAATTGTATTTTTGCCTCTGGGTGTTTTTCTTTAAATAACACATGGACTTCCTTAAAGTTGCACAGTACCAGTCTTTTTTGAACAGTTTCATTTCCAATTTTAACGCAGTCTTTTTTTCCGGGCATAACTCTGCTTATTTCCTGTGATCCATAAAACTCAATTACTTTGTTTACAATTTCATCTGTAAGGTGTTTTCCCGGCTTTGGGTTGGGAGAAGCAAGAAAACCCTTTTCCTTCACAACATTCTTAGCCACAGAAATCATGTGCCTCGTTGCACCGCTGAAATTTCTTTGAATTTGACTGTACGACCAGTCCGCGAATAATGTCAAAATTTTAATTTTTAACTCTCTATTAAATGTTGTTTTATATGTTTCTTTTAATTTTGATATAATATCATCCCCCTCATTTACACTTTCAGATGAATCAAATAATTTCTTTATAATGAGACTATTTATTTTTCGTTTTTTGTTAGCGACATATTTTTTTTGCACAATTTTTCTTTTGTGGATAGGTGAATCCCCAAACAGCAACAATGATTCATTTAATTTGGAAATTTTTAATGATGCTTCTGATGAAACACTGCTATCGGATGAGTACGCGTTATTTGCTTCAGGGATTAGGGTTAAACTTCTCATTGAATCACTTTCACAATCATGTAGTGGCATTTTGTTCATTCTTAACCGGCAACTATTACAAATTCTTATTTTTCCGCTCGATGTATTTATCCAACGTAAACATTTTATAGGCTTCTTTCCATGTTTTGCAATTTTAAATGGATTGCAGCAGGCATCGTTACGCGGCCTCATAGCGAAATCGGGAGTTATCGCGAAAATCACAGAATTGTTAAAAAATATATATACAAATCTGAACTGTTATTTATAATAAGAAGCGAAGGCACAAACTTTTTCGTATATTGTCATTGACATTTATTGATGGATGGTTTACAGCTAGCAGTTCGACCGAAAACACTACTTTTGAACGACGTGTGTGTATGTTATTTTTTGAACACTCGTTCAAAAAATACTTTTTTCGGGCGACTACATTTCGTAAATGTTTTTTTAAAAATATAACCCGTTATTTCTCCACGCTGAAATTTTCAGGGTTTGTTTAGAATTGATCAAGGAATATGCCTATATTTTTTATGAATTTTTAGGTTGGTGTTTTCATGGTGAAAAACACAAAAGAAGGAGAAAAATAAAACTAAATGTTCAAATTTGGTCATTAGCGGTCAGTAGCCAAAGCCGCAGATGAATAGTAATTGCAATTACCTTTAAAATAAGCCTTCATTCTTTGAATTCTGGCCATGCGTTTTCTCACTACACCACTTTCAATGTTCCTACCTCGGCACGTTTTTCCTGATTTTACCTATTTTCAATTGGCCATATCTTTTGCAAAAAAATTTCGGTTTTTTTTCGTCTTCTACAAATCAAATATTTTATAGAGTTGAGTTATCCTACAAAGTTTCATCGAAATCGGAGATGGTGATGTAAAAAAGTGTTCGGTTTGACATGGAATGATCGACATGCGTAACCTATGCACTCATCACTCTAAAGCACTCATTACATGTACTCATTACTCTAATTTCCCTTTTGCTTGTCGCTTGCCATCTGTAGCTTAACGAAAGTCGTTAAGTGAGCTTAGAAGAGATAGATGGCAAGCACAAGTAATCAGTCTTTTACCGATCCTTAAAACAAACTCGTGCGCCTCTCCCCCGTGATTAGTTTTCCCGTGTTTAAATAAGTATAATAATTCAAAGTGTTAGTTTTTTTATATATATAACGATGTACATAGAAGACATCACAGTGAACTCAAACGACCCAACATTTAATACTTAAAATAAGAACAAATAATTAACATTAAGAACAACACAAGTTGAAACAAAAACATTGAAATTTAACATACAAAGTTACACAAAGAAAAACAAACAAATTGAATTAATAAAACCATAACACATAAAAATTTGAAATCTCAAACAATTTGAATTTTTATTTTGAAAGGCAAGTCCAGCTCAAATCCTGGACTCTTAAACAGTCACTATCAACAGGACACTCACCAAGCCCTTCAATGAAGTGGCGAAGGAGAGTCTAGTGATGGCCGTTATAGACAGAAGTAGTGAGGATGGATCCATCCTCAAGGACAAATGGAGCCATGTGCAATCAGCCATTATGGCTCATTACCTCGATGTCCGTAGAGAGATGCCGGGCACACCACCAATCTGCAACGATGCAGGATGGCATCAGGGGAGAGTAAAGCTCTTACATTTCGGTGATGCCAGATCAGTAGACCTGTATAAGGCTGCTCTGAGTCGAGCGGGTGAGGTGTGGCCGGGTGCCCAGTTGGATATTGTCGAAAAAACCAACATCCCTAGTCACCCTAGAGCCATCACCTGGGTTACAGAAGAGCCCTCCAACCCGGCTGACATATTAGAAATAATAAAAGATTCCAATCCTGGTCTGCCCGCCCATAATTGGGGAATCAGCAAGGTGGGTGAGGCGGATGGTAAAAAGCGGCAGGTCAATTTGATCCTTAACGCTGAATCCACCTCCCATATACAACGTGCAAGTGCAACCCTACAGTATGGCTTCGAGACTATAGTCTTGAAGGTATACAAGCAGGATATAGTTCACACTGCGGTAGGTGAGTCGTCCACCGCGGTTGATACACAGCTTTCTGGAAGAGCGGAGGTATCCACGCCCATTATTTCGGGTGACTCCAACTCTAACAGAAGATCTGTAACGTCCTACTCTGAGGACGAAAGCTCTACTTCTGTCACAGAGGGGCTGAGGGGAGTCTCCGGAGTCTCCGGACTCTTTGACGCATCTGGCGGGGACACGCTTCTCGATGATACGGACGAAGAGCTCGATAACACCCTTGTCGGGGTGGAAGTTTATCTGTCAATTACCAATGATGGTAAGAATTTTACAGATTAACCTCCATCACGCTAAAGCAGCCTCAGCGGCTCTATTGCTGCGCCTGTCCACAGGTGCAGTAGACATCGTCCTGATACAGGAGCCCTACGCAGTGGGAGGAAGGGTGTGCGGTATCAGGACACCCAACTTTAAACTGCTTGTGGCCAACTGTGAAGGCACTCCAAGAACCTGCATTTTGGCCAGGAAAGATCTAAGTATCTTTCTCCTGGCTAATTTAAGTGGTAAAGACCAAACATCTGCTAGTCTGGAGATCGGTAATCGCATATACTGGGTGGTCTCCAGTTACTTGCCTTATGAAGCTGTAGTACCGACTGCTCTATTCAGGGAAGTAGTAGAAGAAGCAACGATGGACGAGGTTGAGCTGATTGTGGGCGCGGACACGAACGCTCATCATATTATCTGGGGTAGTACGGATATAAACAATATGGGTGATTCGCTTCTTGACTTTATTCTAACTACCAACCTAAGTATTTGTAACATAGGTAATAAACTGACCTTTACAATTAAAGACAGTCAAGAAGTACTCGACGTAACGTTTGCTACTGACAGGCTGTCAGACAAAATTATTGGGTGGAATGTACTGGACGACCACTCATTCTCAGATCACCATTATATTGAGTTCAAACTCTCTGAAAAAGCGCCTGAACCTGCCGTCCACAGAAATGTGAGAAAGACAAAGTGGCACCTGTATGAAAAGAATTTCAAGAAAGTCCTCAACTCCAAACTTCTGTACGAACCGAATGACAAAGCCGGTCTGGATCATCTGGTCGAGCATATCACCACATCATTCAATAGTTTCCTTGAAGAAGCCTGTCCAAAAACAAGGTACAAGGGTAAAACTAAACCCCAAAGGTGGACTTCTGAGCTAACGGCTATGAAAAAGACCTGCAACAAGCTATTCAACAAGGCTAAATCTGCAGGGGTCGCTAATGTTTGGGATGCCTATAAAGAGCAACTCAAGATCTATAAGAAGGAGCTTAGAAAGGCGCAAAGACGCTCTTGGTATACCTTCTGTGGCGAAGTGGAAGAGGTCTCCGACGCCGCAAGGCTGAGCAACATATTATCAGCTTCACCCTGTACAGTGGGTTACTTGCAGGATGAGGCAATAATTGGACCAAAAACAGCGAGCAGTCGCTCAATGTACTGCTCGACACACATTTCCCGGGGAACTCTCTAACAGAACCAGAGGATCAGCAGGACCAACAATAGAGCGAGTGGACTGCGAGCGTCGCTAGCTTGTTGACTGAGAAGACAGAATAAGCTGGGCCTGGACCAGACGGCATCACTCCAGCAGAAATGCAGAAAATGTTGAAATACATTATCCCCTGGCTGGAGAAAATGTATGTAGGCTGTATCAGGCTTTCATACATCCCGAATCGATGGAGGGATACCAAAGTGGTACTCATACCAAAAGCGGGGAAGATATCACAAACTAGGCCAAAAGACTTCAGACCAATTAGCCTATCCTCCTTCCGATTGAAAGGTCTGGAAAGACTTTTAGATTATTTCATTAGGGAAAACCTGGATACAAAACTCCTGTCAGTGAACCAACATGCTTACAATAAGGGGAAGTCTACAGAATCAGAATCGAACTTGTGAGTACTATCGAATCGTCCCTGCATTTCAAGGAATTCACCATGGTGGCATTTCTTGACATAGAAGGGGCTTTTAACAACATTCACTCAGATGCAGTAATTGCGGCACTGTCACATCTTAATGTTAACTCTAGTTTGATTAGACTAATTCAAAGTCTGCTCAACAGAAGACGCATAACAGCATGTCTTGGGTCCACAACTCTAACAAGGTTTGTAAACAGAGGGACCCCACAAGGAGGAGTACTGTCTCCACTAATTTGGAACCTAGCGGTGAATGAAATCCTGCTAGATCTAGAACGTTGTGGCTGCAAGGTCGTGGCATATGCGGACGACGTTGCAATCGCAGTGAGTGGCAAATTCGAAAACGTCCTCCGAGACATTCTACAGGTGGCTCTGAACAAATTGGCTAGATGGGCCAGAAGCAGCGGTTTTGGCTACTGACCGCTTTGCGGCTTTGGCTACTGACCGCTACTGACCAAATTTGAACATTTAGTTTTATGTTTCTCCTTCTTTTGTGTTTTTCACCATGAAAACACCAACCTAAAAATTCAGAAAAATATAGGCATATTCCTTGATCGATTCTAAACAAACCCTGAAAATTTCAGCGTGGAGAAATAACGGGTTATATTTTAAAAAAAAACATTTACTAAATGTAGTCGCCCGAAAAAAGTATTTTTTGAACGAGTGTTCAAAAAATAACATACACACACGTCGTTCAAAAGTAGTGTTTTCGGTCGAACAGTTAGCTAAAGACGCAAATTAAAAGTTAGAAGTTTTATTAGTGTCTTGAAGAAACAAAAACGTAATGTAAAAACTCTAGTGTAAACAAAAATTATGGGATATATTTATTAATGGAGATAAAAAAATAACAGTATTTATTTGTAGCTAAAACAGGAAAAAATAATAAATATTTCAATATACATGTAACAAAATTGTTATACAAAATCTAGCTTTAGCAGTAAGGAAAGTAACTATAGTTCACAAATATTTGTAGTGATCGCATCAGTACCGAGTGATGTAATTTGAACAGTTATTTGTTTGTTTTCTGTTGGAACGAATGAATGATAACCTAATGTACCACGGATAGTCGTAGCCTTACTAAATCGTTCTTGAAGTTTAATATTATTGTCATTATATTGTTCTATAGTAAAGAATTCAGTATTTACATTTTTCACATTGTGTTTTACCCAGGAAAAGAAAATGTAAGGAGTATTAATAGGACTATTAATATTTGTTAAACTTGCTCGGGCAGCTAATCTTTTAATTGTTCCTCCTAGACCGTCGCAGGGTCCCTTTCCGTGGGATGTTGCAAAAAATTGCCATTCCGCTTTAACACCAAAATCATTTTCATGAAAGACAAGATTTGAAATTTTTTTTTGTTTTTGTATGGCGCACTTGCTCCATCAGAGAAATAAAAGATTTTTTCCACTTTGCCCAAAGAGTTCTTTAGAAATGAGATAAGGCCATTCTGAAACAAATTAACAGCTACGGTGTCATGCTTCAAACATTCAGATATTGCGACGTAGTTAGTAAACTTTTCTTCTCCATTTTCTTGGTAATAAATTGCCATTGGGTGAATTGTGACTTGGTCATTATTCCAATGAGCTCCTTGAATTGAATCTTGTATAACAAAAGCATAGTTTTCCGAAAAATCAGAAATAACTACGCATTCGCCTGGATGCAATTCCTTTTTCTTCTTATTAAAAAACATATGTTGTTCCTTCGCAACATAGGAATGTGTCAGCAAACGACGCAGCTTTTCGGAGAATTTGTCAAAAAAATCGTCCGTACTTGATTGCAAAGTTTCAAGTGCACATCGATCAGTAGTGACCCATTGCTTATATGAAATTGAATCAATCATTTTTTCATGAAAAATTTGTTTTAGCTGTTCAATTAAGTTGTCACAACCAGGACACAATTCACATCGCCGAAGATAACAATCATGTGTTGGGGGGTTGCAAATTATTTTTGAGAGACAGTCATTATAAGTTACAATTTGTAGGTTATCAGATGTTAGTCTTGAAAGAGATGATCCGTCAATCATTAGTTTTACGTTTTGGTGAATAGAGCACACACAAACGGAATGGGTTCCAGTTGCCCCCGGTAGAATACAGTATTTCGGTCGCAATTCTGCGAACTTAGATAATTGTATTTTTGCCTCTGGGTGTTTTTCTTTAAATAACACATGGACTTCCTTAAAGTTGCACAGTACCAGTCTTTTTTGAACAGTTTCATTTCCAATTTTAACGCAGTCTTTTTTTCCGGGCATAACTCTGCTTATTTCCTGTGATCCATAAAACTCAATTACTTTGTTTACAATTTCATCTGTAAGGTGTTTTCCCGGCTTTGGGTTGGGAGAAGCAAGAAAACCCTTTTCCTTCACAACATTCTTAGCCACAGAAATCATGTGCCTCGTTGCACCGCTGAAATTTCTTTGAATTTGACTGTACGACCAGTCCGCGAATAATGTCAAAATTTTAATTTTTAACTCTCTATTAAATGTTGTTTTATATGTTTCTTTTAATTTTGATATAATATCATCCCCCTCATTTACACTTTCAGATGAATCAAATAATTTCTTTATAATGAGACTATTTATTTTTCGTTTTTTGTTAGCGACATATTTTTTTTGCACAATTTTTCTTTTGTGGATAGGTGAATCCCCAAACAGCAACAATGATTCATTTAATTTGGAAATTTTTAATGATGCTTCTGATGAAACACTGCTATCGGATGAGTACGCGTTATTTGCTTCAGGGATTAGGGTTAAACTTCTCATTGAATCACTTTCACAATCATGTAGTGGCATTTTGTTCATTCTTAACCGGCAACTATTACAAATTCTTATTTTTCCGCTCGATGTATTTATCCAACGTAAACATTTTATAGGCTTCTTTCCATGTTTTGCAATTTTAAATGGATTGCAGCAGGCATCGTTACGCGGCCTCATAGCGAAATCGGGAGTTATCGCGAAAATCACAGAATTGTTAAAAAATATATATACAAATCTGAACTGTTATTTATAATAAGAAGCGAAGGCACAAACTTTTTCGTATATTGTCATTGACATTTATTGATGGATGGTTTACAGCTAGCAGTTCGACCGAAAACACTACTTTTGAACGACGTGTGTGTATGTTATTTTTTGAACACTCGTTCAAAAAATACTTTTTTCGGGCGACTACATTTCGTAAATGTTTTTTTAAAAATATAACCCGTTATTTCTCCACGCTGAAATTTTCAGGGTTTGTTTAGAATTGATCAAGGAATATGCCTATATTTTTTATGAATTTTTAGGTTGGTGTTTTCATGGTGAAAAACACAAAAGAAGGAGAAAAATAAAACTAAATGTTCAAATTTGGTCATTAGCGGTCAGTAGCCAAAGCCGCAGATGAATAGTAATTGCAATTACCTTTAAAATAAGCCTTCATTCTTTGAATTCTGGCCATGCGTTTTCTCACTACACCACTTTCAATGTTCCTACCTCGGCACGTTTTTCCTGATTTTACCTATTTTCAATTGGCCATATCTTTTGCAAAAAAATTTCGGTTTTTTTTCGTCTTCTACAAATCAAATATTTTATAGAGTTGAGTTATCCTACAAAGTTTCATCGAAATCGGAGATGGTGATGTAAAAAAGTGTTCGGTTTGACATGGAATGATCGACATGCGTAACCTATGCACTCATCACTCTAAAGCACTCATTACATGTACTCATTACTCTAATTTCCCTTTTGCTTGTCGCTTGCCATCTGTAGCTTAACGAAAGTCGTTAAGTGAGCTTAGAAGAGATAGATGGCAAGCACAAGTAATCAGTCTTTTACCGATCCTTAAAACAAACTCGTGCGCCTCTCCCCCGTGATTAGTTTTCCCGTGTTTAAATAAGTATAATAATTCAAAGTGTTAGTTTTTTTATATATATAACGATGTACATAGAAGACATCACAGTGAACTCAAACGACCCAACATTTAATACTTAAAATAAGAACAAATAATTAACATTAAGAACAACACAAGTTGAAACAAAAACATTGAAATTTAACATACAAAGTTACACAAAGAAAAACAAACAAATTGAATTAATAAAACCATAACACATAAAAATTTGAAATCTCAAACAATTTGAATTTTTATTTTGAAAGGCAAGTCCAGCTCAAATCCTGGACTCTTAAACAGTCACTATCAACAGGACACTCACCAAGCCCTTCAATGAAGTGGCGAAGGAGAGTCTAGTGATGGCCGTTATAGACAGAAGTAGTGAGGATGGATCCATCCTCAAGGACAAATGGAGCCATGTGCAATCAGCCATTATGGCTCATTACCTCGATGTCCGTAGAGAGATGCCGGGCACACCACCAATCTGCAACGATGCAGGATGGCATCAGGGGAGAGTAAAGCTCTTACATTTCGGTGATGCCAGATCAGTAGACCTGTATAAGGCTGCTCTGAGTCGAGCGGGTGAGGTGTGGCCGGGTGCCCAGTTGGATATTGTCGAAAAAACCAACATCCCTAGTCACCCTAGAGCCATCACCTGGGTTACAGAAGAGCCCTCCAACCCGGCTGACATATTAGAAATAATAAAAGATTCCAATCCTGGTCTGCCCGCCCATAATTGGGGAATCAGCAAGGTGGGTGAGGCGGATGGTAAAAAGCGGCAGGTCAATTTGATCCTTAACGCTGAATCCACCTCCCATATACAACGTGCAAGTGCAACCCTACAGTATGGCTTCGAGACTATAGTCTTGAAGGTATACAAGCAGGATATAGTTCACACTGCGGTAGGTGAGTCGTCCACCGCGGTTGATACACAGCTTTCTGGAAGAGCGGAGGTATCCACGCCCATTATTTCGGGTGACTCCAACTCTAACAGAAGATCTGTAACGTCCTACTCTGAGGACGAAAGCTCTACTTCTGTCACAGAGGGGCTGAGGGGAGTCTCCGGAGTCTCCGGACTCTTTGACGCATCTGGCGGGGACACGCTTCTCGATGATACGGACGAAGAGCTCGATAACACCCTTGTCGGGGTGGAAGTTTATCTGTCAATTACCAATGATGGTAAGAATTTTACAGATTAACCTCCATCACGCTAAAGCAGCCTCAGCGGCTCTATTGCTGCGCCTGTCCACAGGTGCAGTAGACATCGTCCTGATACAGGAGCCCTACGCAGTGGGAGGAAGGGTGTGCGGTATCAGGACACCCAACTTTAAACTGCTTGTGGCCAACTGTGAAGGCACTCCAAGAACCTGCATTTTGGCCAGGAAAGATCTAAGTATCTTTCTCCTGGCTAATTTAAGTGGTAAAGACCAAACATCTGCTAGTCTGGAGATCGGTAATCGCATATACTGGGTGGTCTCCAGTTACTTGCCTTATGAAGCTGTAGTACCGACTGCTCTATTCAGGGAAGTAGTAGAAGAAGCAACGATGGACGAGGTTGAGCTGATTGTGGGCGCGGACACGAACGCTCATCATATTATCTGGGGTAGTACGGATATAAACAATATGGGTGATTCGCTTCTTGACTTTATTCTAACTACCAACCTAAGTATTTGTAACATAGGTAATAAACTGACCTTTACAATTAAAGACAGTCAAGAAGTACTCGACGTAACGTTTGCTACTGACAGGCTGTCAGACAAAATTATTGGGTGGAATGTACTGGACGACCACTCATTCTCAGATCACCATTATATTGAGTTCAAACTCTCTGAAAAAGCGCCTGAACCTGCCGTCCACAGAAATGTGAGAAAGACAAAGTGGCACCTGTATGAAAAGAATTTCAAGAAAGTCCTCAACTCCAAACTTCTGTACGAACCGAATGACAAAGCCGGTCTGGATCATCTGGTCGAGCATATCACCACATCATTCAATAGTTTCCTTGAAGAAGCCTGTCCAAAAACAAGGTACAAGGGTAAAACTAAACCCCAAAGGTGGACTTCTGAGCTAACGGCTATGAAAAAGACCTGCAACAAGCTATTCAACAAGGCTAAATCTGCAGGGGTCGCTAATGTTTGGGATGCCTATAAAGAGCAACTCAAGATCTATAAGAAGGAGCTTAGAAAGGCGCAAAGACGCTCTTGGTATACCTTCTGTGGCGAAGTGGAAGAGGTCTCCGACGCCGCAAGGCTGAGCAACATATTATCAGCTTCACCCTGTACAGTGGGTTACTTGCAGGATGAGGCAATAATTGGACCAAAAACAGCGAGCAGTCGCTCAATGTACTGCTCGACACACATTTCCCGGGGAACTCTCTAACAGAACCAGAGGATCAGCAGGACCAACAATAGAGCGAGTGGACTGCGAGCGTCGCTAGCTTGTTGACTGAGAAGACAGAATAAGCTGGGCCTGGACCAGACGGCATCACTCCAGCAGAAATGCAGAAAATGTTGAAATACATTATCCCCTGGCTGGAGAAAATGTATGTAGGCTGTATCAGGCTTTCATACATCCCGAATCGATGGAGGGATACCAAAGTGGTACTCATACCAAAAGCGGGGAAGATATCACAAACTAGGCCAAAAGACTTCAGACCAATTAGCCTATCCTCCTTCCGATTGAAAGGTCTGGAAAGACTTTTAGATTATTTCATTAGGGAAAACCTGGATACAAAACTCCTGTCAGTGAACCAACATGCTTACAATAAGGGGAAGTCTACAGAATCAGAATCGAACTTGTGAGTACTATCGAATCGTCCCTGCATTTCAAGGAATTCACCATGGTGGCATTTCTTGACATAGAAGGGGCTTTTAACAACATTCACTCAGATGCAGTAATTGCGGCACTGTCACATCTTAATGTTAACTCTAGTTTGATTAGACTAATTCAAAGTCTGCTCAACAGAAGACGCATAACAGCATGTCTTGGGTCCACAACTCTAACAAGGTTTGTAAACAGAGGGACCCCACAAGGAGGAGTACTGTCTCCACTAATTTGGAACCTAGCGGTGAATGAAATCCTGCTAGATCTAGAACGTTGTGGCTGCAAGGTCGTGGCATATGCGGACGACGTTGCAATCGCAGTGAGTGGCAAATTCGAAAACGTCCTCCGAGACATTCTACAGGTGGCTCTGAACAAATTGGCTAGATGGGCCAGAAGCAGCGGTTTGGGCATAAACCCAAACAAGATAGAATTGGTTCTCTTTACTAGGATGAATAAAGTCCCATATGTGCACCCTCCACCTCGGATAAATGGAACAGATCTAGTCTTTTCTGAAAGTGCAAAATTTTTAGGAATAATTCTAGATAGAAAACTGTTATTTAGACTTAATGTATTGGAACGTGTAAGGAAGGCTAACGTCGCCTTATATTCCTGCAAAAAGGCTGTAGGGTCGCGGTGGGGCCTCTCTCCTAAAATCGTCCACTGGATATATATAGCAGTAGTTCTTCCTATACTGCTATACGGCATTGTGGTATGGTGGACGGCAACTGACAAACTAACCATCACCAACCTACTAACAAAGGTTCAGAGAACTGCCTGCCTGAGCATAATTGGAGCCTTAAGGACTACAGCGACCGAGTCTCTACAAGCCCTACTCCATATACTGCCGATTAATATTGTGGCGAGAGAAGTTGCAACCAAAGCTGCAATAAGATTAAACTGCCTATCAATGTGGAGGTACAAAAACTACGGTCACATGAGAATATCAAAGTGTAGTGCTATGGTAACCGACCGAGTGGACTATATACCAACGGTGTACACCTTCGAGAGAAATTACATCACTATGATTCCCGCGAGAGATGAATGGGTTGGAAGAAAACCAGGTAATAGAAACCATCTCCACTTTTACACGGATGGTTCGAAGCTTGATGAAAAGGTTGGCTTCGGAGTACACTGTGCAGAGGTTAGATTGGATATAGCTCACAGACTACCAGATACCTGCAGTGTCTATCAAGCCGAAATAATGGCAATATGGGAAGTAGCCAAGTGGCTGAGTCGCAACATAGTAACCAACACTGGCGTTGTCATTTACTCGGACAGCCAGGCTGCCATCAATTCTCTGGAGGCAACATCCCTAAATTCACAAACAACCCTCGACTGCCGCAGATCTCTTAACGAGATGGCTGAGCAGTTTAACATACACAAGATATGGGTGCCTGGGCATAGGGATATCCCGGGGAACTGCAAAGCCGCTGAACTTGCTAGGAAAGGGACGACATTACAAATTCTCGAAGAATTTGCATATATTGGTGCGCCACTATCCACGTGCAAGCTTTGGCTTAGGCAATCAGGCAGTCCAACGAAAGATGGACAGAAATCGGCACCTGCAGAGTAGCTAGACAAATCTAGCCAAGGTATGACCTGAGAAGATCAAAATATCTCCTCGCACTAGAGAGGCAAAGATTGTCTACGTTAGTATCAGTTCTGACGGGACACTGCTTGATCGGCGAACACGCCAAAAGATTGGGTATTGACTCTAATGACTTCTGCAGAAGCTGTGGAGATGAGGAAGAAGTGGAGAGCATTGAGCACTTGCTATGCGACTGTCCCGCTCTGAGTAAACGACGACTGGACATACTGGGGTCGGCTTTTCTAGGCAGCCTAACAGATCTTTCCAGTACCGATATTCGATATTTGTATATCAAACAGATATTTGTATATCAAACAGGTTGGTTTCGATGAGGGGCATTTCAGCCCGTGGTAACATTAGGGACCTAAACTGGTCTATGTGAGCTTGTATAAAAAATACGGCTGCCACCCTAACCTAAGTCCGTCATCCCATTTGTCCAACCAAATTTGTTGCATTATGAGCTTTGCTGTAACAATTATTGGTGCAAGCCAACCGCAGGGGTCAAAGAATCGAGCTATTGTCGATAGAACTTCTCTTTTGGTAAAAGTGGATTTGATGTTTATTTTTGGTTGTTGAAACGACAACGAGTCGGTTTGGATAGTCCACTTTATACACAAGGTTTTGGTTCCAATGGTTTCTGAAAGTTGTAGGCAATCGATTGGGAGAAATTTGGTTTGCGGTAGGTCTTTGATAACTTGAGGTTCATTAGAAGTCCATTCCATAAGGTCAAAACCCGCTGAACAGAAAGCTTCTTGCAAATGTTGTTGTGACTCAATTGCTTCTTCTATAGTATGTGCTCCAGCTAGTACGTCGTCAACATACATGTTTTCTTCTAGAACTTAGGAAGATAAGGGATGTGAATGTCTGACATATTCTGCTAGTTGTAACAAGGTACAAATTAATAAGAATGGAGCGCAATTGACTCCGAAGGTCACTGTTTGTAGTTCGAAGTCTTCAATTGGCACATTTGGAGATATTCTAAACAATATTCTCTGATATTGTGAATGGTCAACAAGTATTTGACGGTACATTTCTTGTCTTGTTGGAGCACCGGTCCTGGATACAAGATATCATTCAGACTTTTCTTGTTTGAAGTCGGAGATGATGCTTTAAAAACCACCCGAAGCTTAGTGGTCAAAAGATCAGGTTTTATTACCGCGTGGTGAGGCAAATAATAATTCGGTGCTTTGTTTATGTTCGCTTGCGGGACTTTTTTCATATGGCCAAGATCGATGTACTCAAGAATGACTTGGTCATATTCATGTTTGATGTCAGGTTTGGAACTGAACATCTTTTCCATTCGGATATATTGTGCCATGGCAATATTTCGAAAATGTCCGATGTATCTTCCCGTACTATGTCTGTGAGTCGTAGATGTAACGATGTCTTCACAGATTTGATCCTCCTCTGACCTCAGAATTGTTTTTGGAGTCTCACCCACCTCCCAAAATTGTGTGAAGATTTTGTCTAGGGACACTGCATTGAAAAGCAATACTTCCGTCTTTGATTAAGTCGATCGATCAACTGGTGCCCACAATCCAGCCAAATACTGTTGTTTGTGTCAAAATGGACGCAATTGGGCGCATCGGAACTGCGAGGTCGAAGATGAAAGGGCCAATGTCAAGTCCAATGAGCATGTAGATTGGTTTACTTATGGTAAAATGAGGATCTGCTAAAGGTTCGTTGAAATTACTGAAGAAGTCGATGTTTAGGTTCTGTGGTGGCAAGTTTAATGGTAAGGTCTTCAAAACTGGTGCTAGAACGTCAAATTTGAAGCTTGGTTCCACCCGAGAACACAGTGTGAAGATGCAAGCTTGTGTTGACGTTTCGGTGACTGTTGGACTCAAACCTGAGACATGAACCAGATTTCGCTTGGTCGGAAGCCTAAGTTTATTCTTCAGCTTGTCTGAGTCGGTTGGGATCCTGAATCAATGATCGCTCTTGCTTCGTATCTCTGACCATTCGATTATATTTCCACAATGACTGTGAAAAGCAAGGTCTCTCGCGACTGACTTGTCGACGGATGTCGATTGTCATCTCGTAGAGCTAAAGTTGTGATATTCGATGAATCAAGGGTCGATGTGGACTGTATAGTTGTGGTAGTATATTGTATAGTACTTCCCTTATGTAAAAGAGTATGATGTTTTTGACTACAAATTCTACAGGTAAATTTGCTTTTGCACCCTTGACGCCGTGGTCGTTTAGGAGGCAATTGAAACATGGTTGTGTAGTTTTGACTACATGAATTCGGTCGTTTATGCTTTTCTCTAAAAATTTAGGACAATTCCTCAGAAAATGTGTTTCCTTACAAAATTGACAAGTCATTTGGTGCAAATTCTGAGATCTGTAGAAGGCTGAAGGTCTGGAATTCGATCCGTTAGGTTTAGCATTTTGTCCTACATTGAAACGAATTTATATGTTTATCTTTGGAGTGATGTCTAATGTCACGTGCTGAATGAATTGACTTGGATGTCGAAGGTTTGAAGTTTCCAACAGATTCCAAAGTTTTAAACCGTTGAGTCAAGAAATTGTCGAAATCGTTCCACGTAGGCATGTGCGAGATATCATCCAGCGCATTCTCAAGTACTTCTAAATAGTTTCTAGGCAATTTCAAGGAACAAAGGTAGATAAGAATTGGATCCCCGGTCTTTGTGTCAATTTTTAAGGTCTTTAGGTTTTGAATACATCCACTCACTGCTCGTTGGAGTGATTTTAGGGATGAACTAGAATTAGTTGTTACTGAAGGCATGTTAAATAATGTTTTAATTTGCTCATTAATTTGCATTCGTTTATTTTCGTAGCGGTCACTTAGGGTTTTCCACGCGAGGTCAAAGCCGTCATTGGTCAAAGGAACTAAAGAAATAATTTCTCTTGCCTCACCTCCTGTTTTTTGGTTTAAGTGATACAGCTTTCCAACATTGCTAAGTCTAGGATTCTGTATATAAATGGCAGAAAAGAGATCGCGAAACGCCGGCCAACTCTTATAATTTCCGTAGAAAATGTCTGTATTACAAGGCGGAAGATTTATTGAATATGGTGTTGTGTTTGGAATTACTGTTTCATTAAATGTTGCCCTAGATTGATCTATTTTTTCAACTGGGGTCTGTGGATTGGACATTTTTATAGGCATTTAGAGCTGTTTTGAACGATTCACGTAACTTTTTGAAGTCAATTGGTTTTTCTCGTTCTGAAATTTTGTAATACCTACATTCTTCGTAATGTCGTTTAACTTGAGTCCATAAATAGTCTAAATGTACTCGTAGGACTTGTAATGCATGTACATTATCTTCGGACGTGCTCCTGGCTTGAGCTTCCTCAAAGTCAACTAGGTCGTTATACGAATTGGTGAATTTGGTGAGGAGATCCATTTTTGTTTAAAGGTCAAAAGTGACAGAATGTTAATATATTATAGGTCTATTAACCGCTAATGTGTAAAATGTCCCCGGAGAAATTTTCAAACAATCAGATCTGGCAACTCTCGGTTTAGACAGGAGACACGTAAGTAGGAGAGGATGGGACCAAGTCTGCATTTACATGATACTTTTTTTTAAGTATTAAGTATACTTATCGGCGTTTTGTAGGCAAGAGAGGCAGTCGGAAACGGGGGGAAAAAAAGTATGCCGTACTCGTACTTGTCGTACTCATCGTTTTGTGTTTTCCGTTCGCACTTGGAAACAACAACAATTCACACAGGAAAATCCGAAACAAAACAAATGAAAATAAGTATAAGTATTGAAAAAAGTACGTCTGTGAACGTAAATACTTTTTCAAAAGAAAATAAGTCGATAAGTTACTTAAGTTAAAAGTACCGTGTAAATGGGGACCAATCAGTGAATTCCAATAGAGAGTGATTTCTCGTTCAGTGGAAGTCAGTTGTGTGTTTGTATGTGTGAGAATTTTGGTGAGAAGAGTACTAACTGCTTTGCTTTGAGTATTTACGTGAGGTCTTGTGATGGCTCTTGGGTGTAGCAAATTGTTGATGCTTCTTTTGATTTTTTCCGAATTGAGGTTTTAGGTCTGAGGTCTAGAAAAAAAGAAGAAAACAAATTTTTCCGTTAGATATTACGGAATGTTTACATATTATGTTTCTTCAAAAAAGAAAATTTTCACATTTAGCAAAATTTGTTGTTGGAAGTTAATTTGTTTCTGTTTTCCAAAAATATATTTGTTTTGGTTTTTTTTCGATTTAAGAAAAACGTCACTTAATTCTTTAATTACAATCTTTGTTAAGAATTGTGTTCAAAGCGAGCCTTTAATTTGTCTTTTAATAATTGCACAGATTTTTGTATTTTGTATATTACCAGGAATTTTTTTTAGGTCGCAATTTTTTAAAATTTATTTAAATGTCTGTTTTTGTTTGTTATTGCACAAGAAATACGAAGGAATATTTAACATTTTTGAATTTTAATATTTTTTGAATTTTTTAGGTTCGAGTCACTGTGCACCTTTTGTTATGTAGCATATCGACTTAAGTCGCAAAATTCAGAATTTTTCAATATTTTTTAAAATTTTTTAAACTTAATCGATTATTGTTTCTTATTTGTTTCAAAATTTTAAACAAGGTCACAAATTTTTACTGTTTCTATAATTTTTTAATAATTCTAGAATTTTAAAACGTAATGTCATTGAAATGTTATATGTTTTGAAATTGATGATATTTTAAAAAGAAAATATTTAAAACACTTATACGTTTCGATACGGACCAAATGTTGAGGAGTTTATGTTGTTATAGGTTTTAGTTTGTGTGTGTTTTTTTATTTAAACATTTTTTAATCTATATTTGTTACCCTTTTTTTCCATCAGTTTGTTAAATGAGAAAAAGGGCTTGTTTTAATTTTAGATTTCACAATATTTTAGTTCTCTTTTATTAGTATTTGTTCAATTTGTTTTTATGTTTGATAGTTTTAGGGCTTTTTAAATTCAAGTTATTTTATGTTTAAATTCACAATTATTTTTGTTTTGAAAGAATTACCTCTTTATCGTTGCCGTTGTTAAAAAAAGACTAAAAAGTTCCAGCCCGGCTTCACTATGTCGAAGCAGAAAACCAGACTTTGAAACAACAACAACACACACTTCTTTGCCTCTGCAAAGATCATAGGCAGGCGATAATGTGGTTGTTGTTGTGGTCTTTCGCTCTATCGACGGAGTGAAAGAAAGATGGTAATTTGAAGAAATTGAGAAAGGTTAGTAACTTCTTTTACATATGTACAAAAAATGAAAAGAATGTATGTATGTATATAAGTACAAAATTCATATGGGTCGTTACAATGAATGTAGGAAATTTGATAATGGGTTTAATGTTGTTCAACATTAAACAGTAACTCTTTCTTCAATATGATCTTTCCAGTGCAGTTTTTGATCCAAGATTACTCCCAAGTATTTTACCTCTCTAGATATAGCAATTATCTTATTCAGGAATCGAGGCCGGGTAAAACGTGGGATCTTCGTTTTCCTTATAAATATACATATTTCTGTTTAGTCTGGGTTAACATTTAATCCCCTTGGTTGTACCCAGTTATGTGCTATGTTAAGTGCCTCCTCAGCTCTTCCTCATAATAGGTTAGGTTATAAGTCCTTCATTGGTGAGAGCTTTTAGAAGAATGTGTATAGTCGTAGCCCATGGATATAAAATGCCAGGCTTGGTTATGACGGCCACCCTTGATTCACGCCAGTTTTTTTTGAGTATAAGCATGGGTTAGACATGCAGTGAATACTCCATCCAGATTCCCTCATTCGCTGGAAATATTCCATCCGGTCCCGCAGCCTTAAAGGGAGAGAAACTTTTTATCACTTCTTTGACCATACCATCTGTTATTTCCGTAATAGGTACTTAATGCAATACACTTCCATTCTGTAACTGTTCCTCTGTTGGTCCAGCATCACCCGTCGCAAAATGAGTTCTCATCAAGAGCCTTACGGTATCCTCTATAGTTTCCATCCACTTACCAGTGTCATCCACCATGAAACGGTTTGGATATGAAATTTTGAGAGGAACCTTTTCATTTTAGACATGCTGTTAATGCTGTCTACCTGCTCACAGAAAAGCCTCCAGGGGTTACGTTTCGCCAATCTAATGATTGTATTGTATTCTTTGAGTCTTCTGTGGTAATCGACCTCTGTTGTAAAGTCTGCGGACATCCTTGCCAATCGAGCGAATTTGTTCGGTCATCCAGTGTTTCTCATATGCAGATTTCCTTTTACGAAGTGGGCAACTATCTTCGAATGATTTTACAAGAGCCTCCGTAATCTTCTTCCCATTGATATAATTGTACATAGATAATCACGTGTAATTAAATTTTTATATATACCATTCGGTTTGAGAAACGTCACATAAACCCTTCAGAGGTGTGTGGACTCCGTTTTGAGAGGTCTTGATTTTGTTTATTTTTATATTCACGGTATGATTGTTATGTCTGAGTCCATTGAATAACGCCGAATACAAATATTTAACCGCCTTCGGCCTAACAATCAACGTTAATAAATGTAAATTTGGGCAATCTAAAGTACAGTTCCTTGGTTACATCATCAACGGCAATGGTTGTACACCTCCAACAGATCGTGTTGCCACTATTGAAAATTACACCAAACCTGAAACTATTTGCGACCTTCGCAGATTCCTCGGTGTCGTCAAGTTTTTTTCGTCGTTGCATTCCTCATGCCGCTCAGCTACAGGCACAACTCAATGAATTCCTGAAAGTTTCCAAGAAAAAAGATAAGAGGAAGGTTCCTTGGACACTTGAAGCTGAAAATGCTTTTGCATCATGTAAACGCAGTCTTCGTGAAGCAACTATGCTAGCCCTTACAACTGACGCATCATAAATCCCCATTGGAGCTGTGTTGGAACAAAAAGAAAATGAAATTTGGCAGCCACTCGGATTTTTCTCTCGAAAATTATCTACGGCAGACAGAAATTATAGCACATATGACAGAGAGTTGCTTTCTATTTACGAGGCTATAAGATATTTTGCCATTTGTTGCAGGCAAGAAATTTTATAATTCGGACCGACCACAAACCGCTCGTTTATGCATTTTCGCAGAAACCGGAAAATGCATAGCTTCGCAAATTGAAGCACCTTGACTTAATTTCGCAATTCACGACAGAAATTTTGTACTTGTCGGGTTCTGAAAACGCAGTTGCAGATGCACTGTCCCGTCTAAATGCAATTTCAATGCCATCATCAGTCACTCTAATGGAACTCCATCAGCTCAAGAAATGGACGAAGAGTTGAAAACTATTGTGAAATGCGCAAATTCCTTGTAACAACAAATAGTTCGTTTTGATAGGACATCAGTATACTGTGACATATCCACTAGATATGCTCGCATGTATGTTCCTGAGTTAGGTTAGGTTAGGTTGAAGAGAGGAGACGTTTAAACGTCTCATGTCCATGGACATACACTTAAGCCAGTGGTTCGGCCTGTTGTGCGCTCCTTATTTATGATCTTTTTATACCTCAAGAGTTACAGAAAATCGGTACTAGACACGAATTTTCTCAGTATCTTCCAGTCAATTTCTCTGAGATGAGTCAAGTCTGGCAATATGTCGGACCCGAAATGTTGGGATCTTGCATGTGTGAAAGCCGGGCAGTGACACAGAAAATGTTCCATCGTTTCGATGTTTTCTCTGCATGTCCTGCATTCGTCGTTTTCTGCTAGTCCTATGCGATGATGATGTGCTTGTAAGCATGAGTGTCCCGTTAGAACACTCATCATCTTACTAATATCGGTCTTGTTTAGTTTCAGAAGACTTCTTGTTTTCTTTTCATTTGGGTCACCCCACAGTATCTTTGCAGTTGCTCCTACTGTTGCGCTATTCCACACAGTTTTATGAGCCATCACTGCCCAGTGCTTCAACTCATTTTTCGAGGCTTCGAAAGGTTTCCAATTTTCCAAGTTTATTACTCGAAGTTCTCTGCCCTTTGAAGCCAAGTTGTTTGCCCGTTCATTTCCAATCACTCTGTTGTGTCCTGGTACCCAGCAAATACGCAATTGACCATCATTGAGTAATCATTTATCGTTCTTTTACAGTCGAACACAGTTCTGGATTTGACCCTTTCCGATGTTATTGCTTTAATCGCCATTTGGCTGTCGGTGAAGATGTTGGCATATTTAGGCTTTGTCGTGTTACTGAGCCAGTTCACACACTCCGTGATTGCTCGAACTTCTGCTTGAAGTACCGTGTTATGGTCAGGGAGGCGGAAGTGAAGTTCGACTTCTGGTTCACCAATAAAAAGTCCCAGACCCGTCCTTCCTCCTCGCTTGGACCCATCCGTGTAGCAGCTGGTTCCCACTGGCACATGGGCCAAAGTTCCATTTTCCCAGGAGCGTCTGTCTGGCACAAACGTATCACAGGTAGCTTCAGGAATGCGGTCCGAGATATCTGGCGTTTGAATGTGACCAACTAGATATTCTAAAATCTTCTGATGGTACGACTTGTGGTCTCGATTTATCCATTCACCCATCACTTGTAGACGTCTTGCTGTGAGGGCTGCCTCATACTTTATACGGATGTCTATTGGTTGGATGTGCAGTATAGTCTCCAACGCTTTTGTTGGTGCAGTTCTAAATGCCCCGCTTATGCCTAGACAGCACATACGTTGAATTTTTTGCAAAGGTATTACGTTGCACTTCTTGTCCATTGATGTCCACCACACTACACAGGCGTAGGTGATTATTGGCCTAATCACGCTCATGTAAAGCCAGTGAGTCATATTTGGACGTAGTCCCCATTTTAAACCTATAGCTCTTCTGCACAACGACCAACATCTGTGTGCCTTTGTAACTCTTTCTTCAAGATGATCTTTCCAGTACAGTTTCTGATCCAAGATTACTCCCAAGTATTTTACCTTTTTAGTTATAGCAATTGTATTATTCAGGAATCGAGGCGGGGTAAAACGTGGGATCTTCTTTTTCCTTGTAAATAGACATATTTCTGTTTTGTCTGGGTTAACATTTAATCCCATTGGTTGTGCCCAGTTATATGCTATGTAAAGTGCCTCTTCAGCTCTTCTGCATAATAGATTTGGATGAAAGCCCTTAGAAGTATTACAACGTCGTCTGCATAACAGACTGGTTTAAGTCCTTCATTGGTGAGGGCTTTTAGGAGACTGTGTATCGTCGTAACCCATAGAAGAGGCGATAAAATGCCCCCCTGAGGTATACCACGATTTACCTTGCCTCTAATTTTTACGTCATATGACACACAAATAATCCACCTATTCCTTAGCATATTGTTGATCCAGTTTTTCAGCGCCCGGTCAACCTGAAACTGGTCTAAGGACTGGATAAGTGTATCGGTCTGTACATTGTTAAATGCGGCACTACCTCATGCAGAGCTGTTTCCACTGATCTTCCTTTGACATAGGCGTGTTGTTTGAATTTTAGCCTGTCATCCGCTATTTTACCTTTGACCATGTCATCAATTATTCGCTCCATTGTTTTTAACAGGAAAGAAGTAAGGCTAATGGGTCGATAAGCCTTTGGGGTCGTATAACTCGCCTTGCCAGGCTTTGGTATGAAGACCACCTTTGATTCCTGCCAGTTTTTTGGGGTATACAAATGGGTTAGGCATGCAGTGAACACTCCAGCCAGATGAGTTGATACCAGATCCACCTCATTCTGCAGAAGTGCTGGAAATATTCCACCCGGTCCCGCAGCCTTAAAGGGAGAGAAACTTTTTATCGCTTCTTTAACCATACCATCTGTTATATCCGTAATAGGTACTTGATGCAATACATTTTCATTCTGTAACTGTTCCTCTGTTGGTTCAGCATTACCAGTCGGAAAATGAGTTTTCATCAAGAGCCTTACTGTATCCTCTATAGTTTCCATCCTTTTACCCGTTTCATCCACCAGTGCTTCGGTTTTGACATGAGTTTTTGAGAGTATAACAGTATAGGACGAACTGCTCCTATATATATCCAGTAAACGATTTTAGGAGAGAGGCCCCACCGCGACCCTACAGCCTTTTTGCAGGAATATAAGGCGACGCTGGCCTGCCTTACACGTTCCAATACGTTAGGTCGAAATAACAGTTTTCTATCTAGAATTATCCCCAAAAAAATTTGCACTTTCAGAAAAGACTAGATCTGTTCCATTTATCCGAGGTCGAGGATCCACATGTGGGACATTATTCATCCTAGTAAAGAGAACCAATCTGTCTTGTTTGGGTTTACGCCCAAACCGCTGCTTACGGCCCATCTAGCCAATTCGTTCATAGCCACCTGTAGAATGTCTCGGAGGACGCTTTCGAATTTGCCACTCACTGCGATTGCCACGTCGTCCGCATATGCCACGACCTTGCAGCCACAATGATCTAGATCTAGCAGGATTTCATTGACCGCTAGGTTCCAAATTAGTGGAGACAGTTCTCCTCCTTGTGGGGTCCCTCAGTTTACAAACCTTGTTAGAGTTGTGGACCCAAGACATGCTGTTATGCGTCTTCTGTTGAGCAGACATTGAATTAGTCTAATCAAACTGGAGTTAACTTTTAGATGTGACAGTGCCGCAATTACTGCATCTGAGTGAATGTTGTTAAAAGCCCCTTCTATGTCAAGAAATGCAACCATGGTGAATTCCTTGAAATGCAGTGACGATTCGATAGTGCTCACAAGTACGTGCAGGGCTGATTCTGTAGACTTCCCCTTATTGTAAGCATGTTGGTTCACCGACAGGAGTTTTGTATCCAGGTTTTCCCTAATGAAATAACCTTAAAGTCTCTCCAGACCTTTCAATGGAGGATAGGCTAATTGGTCTGAAGTCTTTTGGCCTAGTGTGTGATATCTTCCCCGCTTTAGGTATGAACACCACTTTGTAATCCCTCCAGTGATTCGGGATGTATGAAAGCCTGATACAGCCTTCATAAATTTTCTCCAGCCAGGGGATAATGTACTTTAACATTTTCTGCATTTCTGCTGGAGTGATGCCGTCTGGTCCAGGTGACTTGAAGGGCTCAAAGCTGTTATTCTGGATTTCTCAGTCAATAAGCTAGCAACGCTCGCAATCCGCTCGCATTCTTGTTGATCTTCGGATTCTGTTGTTAAGTTCCCCGGAAAATGTGTGTCGAGCAGTATATTCAGCGACTGCTCGCTGTTTATTTATTTGCCTCATCCTGCAAGTAACCCACTGTGCAGGGTGAATTTGATTGTATTTGCCTCAGCCTTGCGGCGTCGGAGACCTTTTCCACTTCGCCACAGAAGGTATACCAAGAGCGTCTTTGCGCCTTTCTAAGCTCCTTCTTATAGATCTTGAGTTGCTCTTTATAGGCATCCCAAACATTAGCCCAGTAGATTTAGCATTGTTGAATAGCTTGTTGCAGGTCTTTTTCATAGCCGTTAGCTCAGAAGTCCACCATTAGTTTTACCCTTGTACCTTGTTTTTGGACAGGCTTCTTCAAGCGAACTATTGAATGATGTGGTGATATGCTCGACCAGATTATCCAGACCGTCTTTGTCATTCGGGTCGTACAGAAGTTTGGAGTTAAGGACTTCCTTGAAATTCTTCTCATACAGGTGCAACTTTGTCTTTCTCACATTTCTGAGAATGAGTAGTCGTCCAGTACATTCCACCCAATAATTTTGTCTGACAGCAGGTCAGTAGCAAACGTTACGTCTAGTACTTCTTGTCTGTCTTTAATTGTAAAGGTCGGTTTATTGCCTATGTTACAAATACTTAGGTTGGTAGTTAGAATAAAGTCAAGAAACGAATCACCCCTATTGTTTACCAAATAGTATGATAAGCGTTCGTGTCTGCGCCAATAATCAGCTCGACCTCGTCAGACGTTGCTTCTTCTACTTCTTCCCTGAATAGAGCAGTCGGTACTACAGCTTCATAAGGCAAGTAATTGGATACCACCCAATATATGCGATTACCGATCTCCAGACTAGCAGATGTTTGGTCTTTACCACCTAAATTAGCCAGGAGATAGATACTTAGATCTTTCCTGCCCAAAATGCAGGTTCTTGGAGTGCCTTCACAGTAAGCCACAAGCAGTTTAAAGTTGGGTGTCCTGATACCGCACACCCTTCCTCCCACTGCATAGGGCTCCTGTATCAGGACGATATCTACTGCACTTGTGGACAGGCGCAGTAATAGAGCCGCTGAGGCTGCTTTAGCGTGATGGAGGTTAATCTGTAGAATTCTTACCATCATTGGCAATTGACAGATTAACATCCACCCCGACAAGGGTGTTATCGAACTCTTCGTACGTATCATCGAGAAGC
Source organism: Eudasyphora cyanicolor (assembly GCA_963930755.1). NCBI lineage: Eukaryota > Metazoa > Arthropoda > Insecta > Diptera > Muscidae > Eudasyphora > Eudasyphora cyanicolor. The sequence continues at coordinate 153,316,698 of OZ005734.1, read as the reverse complement.
GTGTCCCCGCCAGATGCATCAAAGATTCCGGAGACTCCCCTCAGCCCCTCTGTGCCAGAAGTAGAGCTTTCGTCCTCAGAGAAGGACGTTACAGATCTTCTGTTAGAGTTGAAGTCACCAGAAATAATGGGCGTGGGTACCTCCGCACTGCCAGAAAGCCGTGTATCAACCACGGCGGACGACTCACCTTCCCCAGTGTGAGCTTTATCCTGCTTGTACACCTTCAAGACTATAGTCTCGAAGCCATATTGTAGGGTTGCACTTTCACGTTGTATATGGGAGGTGGATTCAGCGTTAAGGATCAAATTGAACTGTCGCTTTTCACCATCCGCCTCACCTTGCTAATTCTCCAATTATGGGCCGGCAGACCAGGATTGGAATCTTTATGAGCGTACCACCTGTTGTGAGTACCACAACAGAGAGAGTGTTGTAATTTTAACTATCCGCTCTGTGCTAAACACGTCCGTTCGCTACGACGGATCAGCAACGAAAAATTTCTACTAAGTATTTAAGGGAACCAGATTTTTTGTCGGTAGCCTCGCTTGTTTTTTGGAAGTTTACTTTTGCGGATTTTTGGATAATATAATCCGGAAGGAAAAAATTAAGGGTGGTTAAAATGTAAGGGCCGATGTTGAATGTGAACCACACCTAAACGTCAAGTTTTTTCTGCATTTCATTTGACATTTCTCAATTTCAGACTAACTCAATTTGAACCATTGATACACAATCGAGCAACTCGTTAAACTTTTTTAAGCCTTTTAGGAAAATGGGCGTTTAAATCAAAATGCATTTCGTGCACTTTGTGATGTTTTTTTGATCAGCATAATCGACCAAGTGTGTCCACAATCGGAAAAATTGTGCGCAAATTTCAGCAAACCGGGTCTGTAGGAGACGTGAAAACACCTGTTCCCAGCTAAATTTCTCATTACCAAATAATCCGACGAGTAAGCAAAGTTCGATAATGGTAAGTACTTATTATTTAGCCACTATTTTAGCCATTATTTTAACATGGGGATGTCATTGGAGGAAAGTACTTCCCAAAAGCTTACAATAAAGTAGCATAATAAGTACTTATTTGTAACATAGGCATACCACATAAATATGTGCTTATATTTGCACGATTGTAAGTACTTTAGTAATATATTACCAATAAGTTATAAAATAAGTAGTAGATATGTACAGATGGCCATTTAAAGAGATTTTTTGCATATTGTCGCGCATATTTCTGGGAAAAACAATTTCCTCATACCATATCCTCATACTCACACTTATTTCTATTATTATTGGTAAGTCATTATTAATAAGCCGAAAGTAATGCAGCGAATAATGAGATGTCATTATTTGGTAATCCAGGGAATAATGACCAAGATTTTCCTGGGTTCATGTTCGCCCAGTTCGTTTGGTGCGGGTTTTGGGCTGGCGACGTCATCGGACCATACTTCTTCGAAATGAGGCCCGTCAGGCAGTTACTGTGAATGGTGTTCGCTATCGTGAGATTATAACGAACTTTTTATGGCCCGATATGGATGTGGACAATATGTGGTTTCAACAGGGCGGTGCCACTTGCGCAACAAATTCAATGGCCGTGTTATCTCACGTCGTGGCGATGTCAATTGTCCGCCAAGATCATGTGACTTGACACCGTTGGACTTCTTTCTTTGGGGTTATTTGAAAGAAAAGATGTACGTCGATAAGCCAGCAACAATTGAAGAGTTAAAGGATGAGATAATTCGGCACATTAACGGCATAGAACCTCAATTATGCCTCAGCGTTATCGACAATTTAAACCATCGGAGGGAGGTGTGCCGCCGAGGTCGCGGCTGCCATTTGGCCGATATTTTGTTCCATACATAATTGAACCATTCCAATATTATCGTAATAAAAATAAATGACAGTCATTTGCTAAATAATTTGTGTTTTTTTCAAAATCAACATCGGCCCTTAACATTTAACCACCCAATACAATGAAGAATTAATATCTTAGCGCTAGTTCTACAGCTACTTCAATAGAATGCAGAGAGCAATGCTTGAATGAGTCCCTGTAAACGAAGCACGAAGTATTTCTCGGCGAGTCAGTTACAAATACAACCAGTAATTTTTTACTGGGTCGGCCCAGACGGTCGCAACAGCATTTTGGTCCAAGTGTTTTTCCCGCTTTGCTTGTCTTAAGACAATTACAACAGACCAGGGCACACATTTCGAGTCCGCGTTATTCAAGCCCTAGCGAACTTAATAGGTTCGAAACGTACTGGAACGACGGCTTATTATCGACAATCAAATGGAATGATTAAGAGATGGCACAGATCTTTTAAAGCAGCTTTGATGAGTCATTCACAAGTATCGTGGGTCAATTGTTTTATTGGGATTAAGGACAGCTGTCAAAGAGGATCTTCAAGGTTCGCCTTTGGATCTTCTTTATGGTGGGCACTTACGGTTACCTCAAGAGTTTTTCACCGAATCAGAAATTCCTGCCGATACATCTGATTTTTTAAGGAAACTTCGTGAATTATTCAACTTCCTGCGACCAATTCCAGTGTCTCACCACAACAAAAGCAGAATGGTTATTTTAAAAAACCTCGATGATTGCACTCACGTTTTTCTTCACACGGACGCAGTGTGAAGAACTTGAACAACCTTACACATAACCGTTTGAGATAGTGCAACGAATTTCAGGTAAAAAGACGACAGCAACACCTCTACCGAGTCCTCAGACATTATCTTAAGACTCATCAACCAAAACACACCAAATGACTTGAGAATAATATTATAATAAGCTTACTACCACAAGCGTCAAGCTTGAAAAACAGTATTTAATTATTATTGATAATATTAAATGAGCACGCTTTCTATGAGCTTATCCTTGTAATTGTAATATAAGCTTATATTAAAATTTTGTTTTTTTTAATGTTCACAAATTTTAATTAATTTTATTGATTCAGTTCATTTTTTTAATTATTTTATTACATTATTACCAATTATTTTATAACAAAACACAATTATACTTCACTCACTTTGAAATTGAACACTAAATGCAAACCACAAAACAAATTTATCCAAAAATGAAGCGTGCCTAGTTGACAGTTTTCACCAAATCAAATAATAAAAGCAAAACACAAAACTGAAGCGGCACCTGTTGACACATTTCTCTTACATACTTAAGAAACGGTTGTGTCTAACAGGAGTTTCTCAAGCATAGCGGTACTTGTTGATAGTTTTCGTGTGCACAATTAAGAAACTATTGTGTATCATAAGAGTTCCTCAAGTATTGATTGTGAATCCACAATTTTTGTAATATTGTTTCCAAGTTGTATTGCAGTTTTATTTATGTTTGGAATGTTGGGATATCATCTCAGAGTACGTAGTTCACCGAACTTCCAGTTGTGCGGAACACACCAACTAGGAGAATATCGTTCCAAGCGGATCAGTTATCGGATCCTGACTTGGTGACTGGAGAGGGAGTGGGTGTGGCAGCACCAAGACTGCCGTGTTCCACTGACAAACAATTTGGCAACTTGGTAACGAACCAGAGGAGCAGAAAACAACAGCTGATTCCGCGAAAAGTGCTCGCTACGCATTTTTAATAGTACTTCGTCAGATTTTGTAAACTAGCTTTTGGTAAATAATAAATAGGTTTAAATAGTTATTAAAATGTAAATACGAACGTCTTATCACTTCATCTGTTTTGTAGGGCAGCGTCCACCAGTGCATGGAAAGTCTTGAAATTTTGTACAGTGTAAAGGTTCAATAGTACCTACAATATGGTGAAAAATTGTCATTATTGCCACGCTCCTTTTGGTACCTCCCACACAAAAGGACCATTTTTTACCAAAAAAAATGGTCCTTTTGGTGGGTACCTCCGCACTGCCAGAAAGCCGTGTATCAACCACGGCGGACGACTCACCTTCCGCAGTGTGAGCTTTATCCTGCTTGTATACCTTCAAGACTATAGTCTCGAAGCCATATTGTACGGTTGCACTTTCACGTTGTATATGGGAGGTGGATTCAGCGTTAAGGATCAAATTGACCTGTCGCTTTGCACCATCCGCCTCACCTTGCTAATTCTCCAATTATGGGCCGGCAGACCAGGATTGGAATCTTTATGAGCGTACCACCTGTTGTGAGTACCACAACAGAGAGAGTGTTGTAATTTTAACTATCCGCTCTGTGCTAAACACGTCCGTTCGCTACGACGGATCAGCAACGAAAAAATGTCTACTAAGTATTTAAGGGAACCAGATTTTTTGTCGGTAGCCTCGCTTGTTTTTAGGAATTAAGTTTACTTTTGCGGATTTTTGGATAATATAATCCGGAAGGAAAAAATTAAGGGTGGTTAAAATGTAAGGGCCGATGTTGAATGTGAACCACACCTAAACGTCAAGTTTTTTTCTGCATTTCATTTGACATTTCTCAATTTCAGACTAACTCAATTTGAACCATGGAAAGATACACAATCAAGCAACGCGTTAAACTTTTTTAAGCCCTTTAGGAAAATGGGCGTTTAAATCAAAATGCATTTCGTGCACTTTGTGATGTTTTTTTGATCAGCATAATCGACCAAGTGTGTCCACAATCGGCAAAATTGTACGCAAATTTCAGCAAACCGGGTCTGTAGGAGACGTGAAAACACCTGTTCCCAGCTAAATTTCTCATTATCAAATAATCCGACGAGTAAGCAAAGTTCGATAATGGTAAGTTCTTATTATTTAGCCACTATTTTAGCCATTATTTTAACATGGGGATGTCATTGGAGGAAAGTACTTCCCAAAAGCATACAATAAAGTAGCATAATAAGTACTTATTTGTAACATAGGCATACCACATAAATATGTGCTTATATTTGCACGATTGTAAGTACTTTAGTAATGTATTACCAATAAGTTATAAAATAAGTAGTAGATATGTACAGATGGCCATTTAAAGAGATTTTTTGCATATTGTCGCGCATATTTCTGGGAAAAAACAATTTCCTCATACCATATCCTCATACTCACACTTATTTCTATTATTATTGGTAAGTCATTATTAATAAGCCGAAAGTAATGCAGCGAATAATGAGATGTCATTATTTGGTAATCCAGGGAATAATGACGGGTACTTACCAAGATTTTCCTGGGTTCATGTTCGCCCAGTTCGTTTGGTGCGGGTTTTGGGCTGGCGACGTCATCGGACCATACTTCTTCGAAATGAGGCCCGTCAGGCAGTTACTGTGAATGGTGTTCGCTATCGTGAGATTATAACGAACTTTTTATGGCCCGATATGGATGTAGACAATATGTGGTTTCAACAGGGCGGTGCCACTTGCCACACAGCTAACGAAACAATGGCTCTTTTGCGCAACAAATTCAATGGCCGTGTTATCTCACGTCGTGGCGATGTCAATTGTCCGCCAAGATCATGTGACTTGACACCGTTGGACTTCTTTCTTTGGGGTTATTTGAAAGAAAAGATGTACGTCGATAAGCCAGCAACAATTGATGAGTTAAAGGATGAGATAATTCGGCACATTAACGGCATAGAACCTCAATTATGCCTCAGCGTTATCGACAATTTAAACCATCGGAGGGAGGTGTGCCGCCGAGGTCGCGGCTGCCATTTGGCCGATATTTTGTTCCATACATAATTGAACCATTCCAATATTATCGTAATAAAAATAAATGACAGTAATTTGCTAAATAATTTGTGTTTTTTCAAAATCAACATCGGCCCTTAAAATTTAACCACCCAATACAATGAAGAATTAATATCTTAGCGCTAGTTCTACAGCTACTTCAATAGAATGCAGAGAGCAATGCTTGATTGAGTCCTTGCAAACGAAGCAGGAAGTATTTCTCGGCGAGTCAGCTACAAATACAACCAGTAATTTTTTACTGGGTCGGCCCAGACGGTCGCAACAGCATTTTGGTCCAAGTGTTTTTCCCGCTTTGCTTGTCTTAAGACAATTACAACAGACCAGGGCACACATTTCGAGTCCGCGTTATTCAAGCCCTAGCGAATTTAATAGGTTCGAAACGTACTGGAACGACGGCTTATTATCGACAATCAAATGGAATGATTAAGAGATGGCACAGATCTTTTAAAGCAGCTTTGATGAGTCATTCACATGTATCGTGGGTCGATATACTTCCAATTGTTTTATTGGGATTAAGGACAGCTGTCAAAGAGGATCTTCAAGGTTCACCGTTGGATCTTCCTTATGGTGGGCACTTACGGTTACCTCAAGAGTTTTTCACCGAATCAGAAATTCCTGCCGATACATCTGATTTTTTAAGGAAACTTCGTGAATGCTTCAACTTCCTGCGACCAATTCCAGTGTCTCTCCACAACAAAAGCAGAATGCTTATTTTCAAAAACCTCGATGATTGCACTCACGTTTTTCTTCACACGGACGCAGTGTGAAGAACTTGAACAACCTTACACAGGACCGTTTGAGATAGTGCAACGAATTTCAGGTAAAAAGACGACAGCAACACCTCTACCGAGTCCTCAGACATTATCTCAAGACTCATCAACCAAAACACACCAAATGACTTGAGAATAATATTATAATAAGCTTACTACCACAAGCGTCAAGCTTGAAAAACAGTATTTAAATATTATTGATAATATTAAATGAGCACGCTTTCTATGAGCTTATCCTTGTAATTGTAAAATAAGCTTATATTAAAATTTTGTTTTTTTTAATGTTCACTAATTTTAATTAATTTTATTGATTCAGTTCATTTTTTTAATTATTTTATTACATTATTACCAATTATTTTCTAACAAAACACAATTATACTTCACTCACTTTGAAATTGAACACTAAACCACAAAACAAATTTATCCAAAAATGAAGCGTGCCTAGTTGACAGTTTTCACCAAATCAAATAATAAAAGCAAAACACAAAACTGAAGCGGCACCTGTTGACACATTTCTCTTACATACTTAAGAAACGGTTGTGTCTAACAGGAGTTTCTCAAGCATAGCGGTACTTGTTGATAGTTTTCGTGTGCACAATTAAGAAACTATTGTGTATCATAAGAGTTCCTCAAGTATTGATTGTGAATCCACAATTTTTGTAATATTGTTTCCAAGTTGTATTGCAGTTTTATTTATGTTTGGAATGTTGGGATATCATCTCAGAGTACGTAGTTCACCGAACTTCCAGTTGTGCGGAACACACCAACTAGGAGAATATCGTTCCAAGCGGATCAGTTATCGGATCCTGACTTGGTGACTGGAGAGGGAGTGGGTGTGGCAGCACCAAGACTGCCGTGTTCCACTGACAAACAATTTGGCAACTTGGTAACGAACCAGAGGAGCAGAAAACAACAGCTGATTCCGCGAAAAGTGCTCGCTACGCATTTTTAATAGTACTTCGTCAGATTTTGTAAACTAGCTTTTGGTAAATAATAAATAGGTTTAAATAGTTATTAAAATGTAAATACGAACGTCTTATCACTTCATCTGTTTTGTAGGGCAGCGTCCACCAGTGCATGGAAAGTCTTGAAATTTTGTACAGTGTAAAGGTTCAATAGTACCTACAATATGGTGAAAAATTGTCATTATTGCCACGCTCCTTTTGGTACCTCCCACACAAAAGGACCATTTTTTACCAAAAAAAATGGTCCTTTTGGTGGGTACCTCCGCACTGCCAGAAAGCCGTGTATCAACCACGGCGGACGACTCACCTTCCGCAGTGTGAGCTTTATCCTGCTTGTATACCTTCAAGACTATAGTCTCGAAGCCATATTGTACGGTTGCACTTTCACGTTGTATATGGGAGGTGGATTCAGCGTTAAGGATCAAATTGACCTGTCGCTTTGCACCATCCGCCTCACCTTGCTAATTCTCCAATTATGGGCCGGCAGACCAGGATTGGAATCTTTATGAGCGTACCACCTGTTGTGAGTACCACAACAGAGAGAGTGTTGTAATTTTAACTATCCGCTCTGTGCTAAACACGTCCGTTCGCTACGACGGATCAGCAACGAAAAAATGTCTACTAAGTATTTAAGGGAACCAGATTTTTTGTCGGTAGCCTCGCTTGTTTTTAGGAATTAAGTTTACTTTTGCGGATTTTTGGATAATATAATCCGGAAGGAAAAAATTAAGGGTGGTTAAAATGTAAGGGCCGATGTTGAATGTGAACCACACCTAAACGTCAAGTTTTTTTCTGCATTTCATTTGACATTTCTCAATTTCAGACTAACTCAATTTGAACCATGGAAAGATACACAATCAAGCAACGCGTTAAACTTTTTTAAGCCCTTTAGGAAAATGGGCGTTTAAATCAAAATGCATTTCGTGCACTTTGTGATGTTTTTTTGATCAGCATAATCGACCAAGTGTGTCCACAATCGGCAAAATTGTACGCAAATTTCAGCAAACCGGGTCTGTAGGAGACGTGAAAACACCTGTTCCCAGCTAAATTTCTCATTATCAAATAATCCGACGAGTAAGCAAAGTTCGATAATGGTAAGTTCTTATTATTTAGCCACTATTTTAGCCATTATTTTAACATGGGGATGTCATTGGAGGAAAGTACTTCCCAAAAGCATACAATAAAGTAGCATAATAAGTACTTATTTGTAACATAGGCATACCACATAAATATGTGCTTATATTTGCACGATTGTAAGTACTTTAGTAATGTATTACCAATAAGTTATAAAATAAGTAGTAGATATGTACAGATGGCCATTTAAAGAGATTTTTTGCATATTGTCGCGCATATTTCTGGGAAAAAACAATTTCCTCATACCATATCCTCATACTCACACTTATTTCTATTATTATTGGTAAGTCATTATTAATAAGCCGAAAGTAATGCAGCGAATAATGAGATGTCATTATTTGGTAATCCAGGGAATAATGACGGGTACTTACCAAGATTTTCCTGGGTTCATGTTCGCCCAGTTCGTTTGGTGCGGGTTTTGGGCTGGCGACGTCATCGGACCATACTTCTTCGAAATGAGGCCCGTCAGGCAGTTACTGTGAATGGTGTTCGCTATCGTGAGATTATAACGAACTTTTTATGGCCCGATATGGATGTAGACAATATGTGGTTTCAACAGGGCGGTGCCACTTGCCACACAGCTAACGAAACAATGGCTCTTTTGCGCAACAAATTCAATGGCCGTGTTATCTCACGTCGTGGCGATGTCAATTGTCCGCCAAGATCATGTGACTTGACACCGTTGGACTTCTTTCTTTGGGGTTATTTGAAAGAAAAGATGTACGTCGATAAGCCAGCAACAATTGATGAGTTAAAGGATGAGATAATTCGGCACATTAACGGCATAGAACCTCAATTATGCCTCAGCGTTATCGACAATTTAAACCATCGGAGGGAGGTGTGCCGCCGAGGTCGCGGCTGCCATTTGGCCGATATTTTGTTCCATACATAATTGAACCATTCCAATATTATCGTAATAAAAATAAATGACAGTAATTTGCTAAATAATTTGTGTTTTTTCAAAATCAACATCGGCCCTTAAAATTTAACCACCCAATACAATGAAGAATTAATATCTTAGCGCTAGTTCTACAGCTACTTCAATAGAATGCAGAGAGCAATGCTTGATTGAGTCCTTGCAAACGAAGCAGGAAGTATTTCTCGGCGAGTCAGCTACAAATACAACCAGTAATTTTTTACTGGGTCGGCCCAGACGGTCGCAACAGCATTTTGGTCCAAGTGTTTTTCCCGCTTTGCTTGTCTTAAGACAATTACAACAGACCAGGGCACACATTTCGAGTCCGCGTTATTCAAGCCCTAGCGAATTTAATAGGTTCGAAACGTACTGGAACGACGGCTTATTATCGACAATCAAATGGAATGATTAAGAGATGGCACAGATCTTTTAAAGCAGCTTTGATGAGTCATTCACATGTATCGTGGGTCGATATACTTCCAATTGTTTTATTGGGATTAAGGACAGCTGTCAAAGAGGATCTTCAAGGTTCACCGTTGGATCTTCCTTATGGTGGGCACTTACGGTTACCTCAAGAGTTTTTCACCGAATCAGAAATTCCTGCCGATACATCTGATTTTTTAAGGAAACTTCGTGAATGCTTCAACTTCCTGCGACCAATTCCAGTGTCTCTCCACAACAAAAGCAGAATGCTTATTTTCAAAAACCTCGATGATTGCACTCACGTTTTTCTTCACACGGACGCAGTGTGAAGAACTTGAACAACCTTACACAGGACCGTTTGAGATAGTGCAACGAATTTCAGGTAAAAAGACGACAGCAACACCTCTACCGAGTCCTCAGACATTATCTCAAGACTCATCAACCAAAACACACCAAATGACTTGAGAATAATATTATAATAAGCTTACTACCACAAGCGTCAAGCTTGAAAAACAGTATTTAAATATTATTGATAATATTAAATGAGCACGCTTTCTATGAGCTTATCCTTGTAATTGTAAAATAAGCTTATATTAAAATTTTGTTTTTTTTAATGTTCACTAATTTTAATTAATTTTATTGATTCAGTTCATTTTTTTAATTATTTTATTACATTATTACCAATTATTTTCTAACAAAACACAATTATACTTCACTCACTTTGAAATTGAACACTAAACCACAAAACAAATTTATCCAAAAATGAAGCGTGCCTAGTTGACAGTTTTCACCAAATCAAATAATAAAAGCAAAACACAAAACTGAAGCGGCACCTGTTGACACATTTCTCTTACATACTTAAGAAACGGTTGTGTCTAACAGGAGTTTCTCAAGCATAGCGGTACTTGTTGATAGTTTTCGTGTGCACAATTAAGAAACTATTGTGTATCATAAGAGTTCCTCAAGTATTGATTGTGAATCCACAATTTTTGTAATATTGTTTCCAAGTTGTATTGCAGTTTTATTTATGTTTGGAATGTTGGGATATCATCTCAGAGTACGTAGTTCACCGAACTTCCAGTTGTGCGGAACACACCAACTAGGAGAATATCGTTCCAAGCGGATCAGTTATCGGATCCTGACTTGGTGACTGGAGAGGGAGTGGGTGTGGCAGCACCAAGACTGCCGTGTTCCACTGACAAACAATTTGGCAACTTGGTAACGAATCAGAGGAGCAGAAAACAATAGCTGATTCCGCGAAAAGTGCTCGCTCTACGCTTTCTCATTTTTAATAGTACTTCGTCAGATTTTGTAAACTAGTTTTTGGTAAATAATAAATAGGTTTAAATAGTTATTAAAATGTAAATACGAACGTCTTATCACTTCATCTGTTTTGTAGGGCAGCATCCACCCCTTCAAATAAATAATAAATAAAGCTTATAACTTTATTACCAGTGCATGGAAAGTCTTGAAATTTTGTACAGTGTAAAGGTTCAATAGTACCTACAATATGGTGAAAAATTGTCATTATTGCCACGCTCCTTTTGGTACCTCCCACACAAAAGGACCATTTTTTACCAAAAGTTGTCAGCTTATAACTTTAATACCAGTACATACAAATACTTGAAATTGTGTACAGTGTAATGCTTTTATAGTAGCCCCCCCCCCCTTTTGGTACCTCTCACACAAATGGACCATTTTGTACCAAAAGTAAACAGATTTTAACTTTAATACTAGTACATACTTTAAAGCTATTAAATTCAATTTAAATTGATAATAATTTAGATAAAACAAAAAAATAATAAATTTACTCGTACTAATATTTTTTTGAGACTCACAGTGAGGGGATTCATTAGTTGGTTTACCCGACTAAACTTTCTTACTTGTTTTTTATTTCGAACTTATATTTCCGAAACAAGGGTTAATTTGTATTCAAGTAGTTTGCCAATGTATCAATGCATTAATTTAAAAGCATGTTTTCTGTTTTTCAGAAGTTCAAAATAGAATTTTTTATGTTTGTAAAATTCAATTTAAATAAAAATCATATAATTAATTGACAACAAGTGATAAATTGGAGTATTTATAAATTAACAAGTAAGAAAATTTCAGACGGGTACACCGACTAACTTATACCCTCACTTTGTGAGTAATATAACAATAAATATTACACGAATTAATATGTCAATTTATGTGGAACGTACCAGAAGGGGTTTAACATACACACATATTTGCTGAACAGCACACGGGGCAAAATCGCCTTTTTTGATATAATGGAATCGAAAGAAAAAATATGTGTAACACAAATCTTTAAATATTTTATATTTCTGAGCAAATAAATTCTATTTGAAAATCATAAAAATTTATTTGAACGCATATATTAATATAGGGTTAGGATATTAATAATATCGACCTATGTATTTTATTTTTGGCTAAAATGTTTATAAGCAGTTAAAAATAGGTAAAATGAGATCTGGCTATAATTTTTTTTTTTAAATGTTATTTGCATTTTAATTTTTGAAAAAATTAAAAAACGAGTTTTTGTGTTTTGCGAAATTTGTAATTTCTCTATTTGGGCCCCCTATGTCAGACGGGGGCGGAGCTAGGGGGCCTCAAAGATGGCCACATCGGATGAAGAAAATGTTCAAGCGCATGTAACTCGTGTTTCTCTTCCGATTTATAAAATTTCTTTTTGCGTATGTTTTACTAACTGAGGTCTAAAAAAAAACTTTTTACACCTAAGAATTATCTCGTATAGTTACCAAGATATCTGCAATTGATATCTCGTATAGTTACCGAGATATCTGCAATTGAAAATTTAATTTGTAATTTTTTCCCTTACCTTGTTGTGCTAGTATTTTGTAAATATCGGAGCACAATATGCACCGATTTTAATCCGTATCAACATGCATGGATGGGCAATTAAATTTCCTATATGACGAAATATTGGGTTCGATATACCCAATAGTACAAATAGTTATGTCCACTTGAAGAAAATCGAGGGGGCATTTTTTTACAAAATTTTTCTAAAAACATTTTTTCCAATGGCGCGTTATGTCCTCTTTAAAACAAAGTAAACTTTGCAATCGGTTCAGCCGTTCGATAGCAATTACAAATTTCGTAAAACACAGACACATTTTTTTAATTTTTTCAAAAATTAAAATGCCCATAAAATGTTTTCAAAAAAAAAAAATTATAGCGAGATCTTATTTTACCTATTTGTAACTGCTTATAAATATTTTAGCCAAAAATAAACTACATAGGTCGATATTAAATATTCTGACCCTATATTAAAACAAAAAATATATGCGAACTTATTTTCTCAAACAAAGTATGTATGTATACAAATAAAATTATTGTTTAGGAATTTCGCCAATTATATTTTTTCATTTCAAATTTCTTTTTTAATTTTTCATTGATTTCGAGCTATACCTTATTACTGAAAAAAATTATGAAAAACATATATTACCCCGGTCAACAAAAACAAACTTTGTTTTGGGTTTCTGTTTTAATGCATATTTTCTGATTCTAGACATCAAAAAAAGCCAAAATATTCATTTTTAGCTTTTAAAGTTTATTTTTGTAAATATTACACCGATAAAAAAGTTTTGAGGTTAAAAACTTGCTAAATTAGCTACAACCTTTTGAATTATGCATCAAATTTTCTTAGGAATGGATTCATTTAATTCACGACCAATCTGACTTTAACCCTGCTAATACAACACAGCTAATGTAAAAATTAGTTGTAGGGTTTCCCATTTTGCAGTTTTTCCTTACTCAACACAGCTTATGTAAAAAACAATTGTGGGATTTCCCTTATTTGCTTTTTTTGTACACAATTAACTGTGGGATTTCCCTTATTTGTTTTTTTTTTTTGTAAAAATTAGTTGTGGGATTTCCCTTTTTGCATTTTTTCCTTAATCAACATAGCTTATGTAAAAAACAATTGTGGGATTCCCCTTTTTATATATTTGTTGCCAAGAAGCACGAACATTTGCAGTGCTTTGTTCAAGTTGTGTGTCGTTTTCAATAGATCAATAGTGTTTCCGCCTCCAATAGAAAAAATTGTCATTGAAAATACTAATAAATACGGCAGCACCAAGTTTGGTGACAAATGGAGAGATATTGATGCAGACGCATTGCGCGCATATATTGCTGTGCTCATTCTTGCAGGCGTATGTCGGTAAGTACATTCTTGTTTTTATTAATTCAGAATAATAGTTATCTCATATAAAATTAATTATAACAGCGGAAAAAATGAAGATGTTCATGGTTTATTTGATGCAAAATTTGGGCGCCCCATTTTCCGATCAATTATGTCTGAAGAGACATTCCATATGATTACCAGTGCACTCCGTTTCGATGATGTTTCGAGTCGGCGACAAATGCGTAGTAGCGATAAATTTGCTCCTATTCGTGAATTGTGGGATCGTTGGCAACAACTTTTTCCAATGTCTTACAACGGTCACCGTTGATGAGCAACTTGTTGCATTCAGGGTGCGATGTTCTTTTCGACAGTTTATGCCATCAAAACCAGCAAGATATGGTTTGAAGTTTTGGTTATAGGTGGACTTAAAGTCAGGGTACGTGAGGCAAATACAACCATACCTTGGTAAACCTAGAAATGCACAGCCTGAAAGGAACCAAGGAGAACGCGTTGTATTGGACTTGACAGAAGGCTTGAAAGGGCAACATATAACAGGCGACAATTTTTTTCCACATTTAAGTTGGTAAAAAACTTCATGAAAGAAAACTTACATATGTAGGAACAGTACGCAAAAATAAAACTTTCATTCCTCCGAAATTGCTGACTGTCAATAAACTCCCTTTGTACAAGTCTACATTTGCAACATTAGACTTGTACATCAGCCACAAAAACAAAGCAGCGGTATTGATTAGTACAATGCACAGGACAGCTGCAGTAGATGAGAGTGGATTGAAGAAAAAACCAGAGAATGTTTCTTATTACAATTCAACAAAAGGTATGCTAGTTTTTTTGTTTGCCTATTATTATACCCTCACTTTAGTGTGACGAGGGTATATATCATTTGCTACGGAAAAAAGTGTAACACGTCGAAGGAGTGACCTAAGACCCCAAGTATGTTCGGAGGAAATCAGTTTTGGGTCATTTTAAGTCGAATGAGCAATGTCCGTCCGTCTGTCTGTCTGTGTGTCTGTCTGTCTGTCTGCTGGCTGGTGCGCACGATAACTCTCGAAAGGAGTAACCGATTGACCTCAAATTTAGTATGTGGTAATATTTTTTTCTATCTCCGGCTAAGTTCGAAGATGGGCCAATTTGGTCCACTCCTTCTAGTACCTCCCCCACAAAGGTTAAAATGTTGTGAAATATTGATTCTTTATATTCTGCTATACTACTTATTCGAATCTTTTGAAATTCCACACATAGTATTAGCTTATTAGTCGCCATCAACACGAGAAAAATGGGCGAAGTCGCCACGTCCCTTTTGGTACCTCCCACACAAATGCACCATTTTGCACCAAAAGTTAACAGCTTATAACATTAATAACAGTGTATAAAAATACTTTTGTACAGTATTATGCTTTTATATTGCCTACAGTCCAGGGAAAAATGGGTGTTGTTGTCACGCCCCTTTTGGTACCTCCCACACAAAGGCACCTTTTTGCACCAAAAGTTAACAGCTTATAACATTAAAACCAGTGTATAAAAATACTTGAAATTTTGTACAGTGTAATGTTTTTATAGTGTCTATAGCCCTGTGAAAAATGGGCTTTATTGACACGCCCCTCTTTGTACCTCCCACACAAAATGCCCAAATCATACCACAATTTAATGTCTCATAACGTTTATACCAGTGCACATAAATGCTTATAAGTCGGCACAGTGCAATGAATTTAAAGTATATAATGTTCAGCAAAAAAAGGTGTATTTGATAAACCCCTTCTGGTACCTCCCACACAAATTGACAGAATAATTCGAGTAATATTCAATATTACATTACTCACAAAGTGAGGGTATACCTTAGTCGGTTTACCAGATTGAAACTTTCTTACTTGTTTTCTTATACTTTATCTCTTTTAGGTGTCGTAGATACTGCTGATCAAATGATTGGCTCCTATAGCACAAAACGCAAAAAAAATCGATGGCCGAACATTGTATTTGCAAACATACTTGATATATCCGCTTTGAATGCGTACATACTTTTTTCTGAAATCGATGTTTAATGGCATCCAGCTGATCGGAAACGCAGGAGACCAGAGTTTTTGCGGCAACTAGCACTTTCTTTGACTAAGGCGTATATGATGAAACGAACTAGATTACCTCAACAAGAATTCTCAGCACACCTATTGACAGAAATACGAACACAATGCACAGTTTCAGAGGCCTCCTCAAATAATGAAACTTCTAGTTCAGGGGCTCGAAAGCGGGGATTTTGTAGCTGCTGCAAATCTAAATCTGATATAAAATGCTCCATTTGCAGCAAGTTTATTTGCAAAACTAACCGAAAAACATTTTTCTCATCATGTAATGACAAATATTGTCAAAGAAACTAATAAATACTTATTTTTAGATAGTAAATGTAAAAAAATAAAAGAAAATATACTATGGACCAAATGGTCCCTCAACATAAGATTCGTTTTTTTTTTTAATTTTCTCAGTCCTGTTTTGAGTCGGAAAGCTGAATTTTTGAAAATAGCATTGTTTCATAAAAGACCACGTGAGCTAAGAAACTAAGTCAGTATACGAGGTATGTTCAAAAAATATCGCGTATATAAATTTTGTATTTTTTCAAAAAGTATTTATTTATTCAAGAAAATCTATTTTGTCCCCTTCAAAGTAATTCCCCTCGGATATAATACACTTCTGCCAACGTTTTTTCCAATCCTCGAAGCACTTCAAATAATCATTTTTTGTGATCTTGTTCAGCTCCTCCTTCGATGCCGTCTTTATCTCCTCAATCGTGGCGTAGCGTCGTCCTTTCATGGGCCTTTTCAGTTTTGGGAACAAAAAATAGTCACAGGGGGCTAGGTCAGGGGAATACGGTGGCTGCGGCACCATTACTGTGTTGTTTTTGGCCAAATATTCGCGCACAAGCAACGATGTGTGTGCAGGAGCGTTATCATGGTGCAAAAGCCAGTTTGTGTTCTTCCACAAATCAGGGCGTTTTTGACGGATTGCTTCGCGCAATTTGTGCATAACTTGCAGGTTATATTCTTTATTGACCGTACTACCCTGCGGCAAAAACTCAAAATGCACCACCCCCTGCAATCAAAGAAAACTGTGAAAACCGGGCGTCCGGCACGCTCTTCGTGCTTCGCATCTTCTCGGCCCTCTAAGAACATTTTGTACCACCGATAAACGTTGCTTTGGTCCAAGGTAGCTTCACCATATGCCACAGTCAACATTCGGAATGCGTCAGCGCACTTTCTTTTGTTTTCCACACAAAATTTTATGCAGATTCTTTGATTTTCTGAAATAGATAAAAATCGAAGACAAGTTAAAACAAATCCAAGCACAACAGCTGTCAAAAATTAACTAAACATTCGAAATGGCCGACCTTGTCAGCATAAGTAAGGGACATGAGTACCAACATAACGCTACAAAAATATCAAAAATCAAATACACGTAGCCCGCGGAAATTAAAAATTCGCGATATTTTTTGAACATACCTCGTATATCACCGTTCAAAACTTACAAAGTAAACAAGCCAAAAATTGGACCATATGGGCTTAACCTAACAGCAGGGTTAAGATAAAATCATAAAAATATAATAGTTGCGCACCTTTAGATTGTTTTATAGGGCTTTTTTTTGAAAATTTTAAAATTTTCTCAAAAGATATGATTTTTGCAATGTTTTGTAAAATATGGGCGAAACCGCTGAACGGATGGAAAATGATGTTGAAGTTGAGGCTACTTAATTTTGAATTCTTTATTTTTCAATATCACGGTTTATCACGAGAATCCAAAGAAACCACCCTTTAAGCTAAGAAAAAAAATAGGTTGAACGACATATTATGGCATAACAAGAGAACCATTTTTCCGAATTGATTCATTAATGTTTTAAAATTTTAAAAATTAAGTAGCCTTTAACTTCTTACAATACAATTTTCTATCCGTTCAGTGGTTTTGGCGATATCTTACAAAATATTGGGAACAAATCATATGTTTTGAGAAAATTTTAATATTTTTTAAATAAAAGTCTCATTAAAATACCTAAAAACGCACTATAGTTATACTTTTTGGAATAAGTCGTAAAGTCTGATCTTTCATGAAGAAAATGAGATAATTTCGAAGAAAATCGATGCAAAATTTAAAAAGTTTTAGGGAGGAAACCAGTAACATCTATAATTGCAATAAAAGCATTACACTGTACATCATTTTGTAGTATTTTCGTTCATTTGATTTAACGTTATAAGGTTTTACCTTTTTGTACAAAAAAAACATAACTTTTCTACTATTGGGTACAGCGAACCATTTTTTTCGTCATATATGAAATTTTACTGCCCTTCCAGACATGTTGATACGGCTGAAATCGGTGCATATTGTGCTCCGATATTTACAAAATACTAGCACACGGTAAGGGAAAAAATGAAAAATTAAATTTTCAATTGCAGATATCTCGGTAACTATACGATATAATTCTTAGGTGTAAAACTTTTTATGTAGACCTCGGCAGAGAAATACGAGTTACACGTGCTTATATAGCAGTAGTTCGTCCTATACTGTTATACGGCATTGTGGTATGGTGGACGGCAACTGACAAACTAACCATCACCAACCTACTAACAAACGTTCAGAGAACAGCCTGCCTGAACATAAGCGGAGCCTTAAGGACTACAGCGACCGAGTCACTACAAGCCCTACTCCATACACTGCCGATTAAAATTGTGGCGAGGGAAGTTGCAACCAAAGCAGCAATAAGATTAAACTGCCTATCAATGTGGAGGTACAAGAACTACGGTCACATGAGGATATCAAAGTGTAGTGCTATGGTAATCAACCGAGAGGACTATATACCACCTGTGTACACCTTCGAGAGAAATTACATCACTATGATTCCCGCCAGAGATTAATTGGTTGGAAGAAGACCAGGTAATAGAAACCATCACCACTTTTACGCGTATGGTTCGAAGCTTGATGAAAAGGTTGGCTTCGGAGTACACTGTGCAGAGCTTAGTTTGGATATAGCTCACAGACCACCAGATACCTGCAGTGTTTATCAAGCCCAAAAAATGACAATATGGGAAGTAGCCAAGTGGCTGAGTCACAAGATAGTAACCAACACTGGCGTTGTCATTTACTCGAACAGCCGGAGATCTCTTAACGAGATGGCTGAGCAGTTTAATTTACACCTCATATGGGTGCCTGGGCATAGGAATATCCCGGGGAACTGCAAAGCCGATTAACTTGCTATGAAAGGGACGACATTACAAATTCTCGAAGAATTTGCATATATTGGTGCGCCACTATCCACGTGCAAGCTTTGGCTGAGGCAAGAGGCAATCAGGCAGTCCAACGAAAGATGGACAGAAATCGGCACCTGCAGGGTAGCTAGACAAATCTGGCCAAGGTAAGACCTGAGAAGATCAAAATATCTCCTCGCACTAGAGAGGCAAAGATTGTCTACGTTAGTATCACATCTGACGGCACATTGCTTGATCGGCAAACACGCCAAAAGATTGGGTATTGACTCTAATGACTTCTGCAGAAGAAGTGGAGAGCAATGAGCACTTGTTATGCGACTGCCCCGCTCTGAGTAAACGACGACTGGACATACTGGGGTCGGTCTTTCTAGGCAGCCTAACAGATCTTTCCAGTACCGATATTCGTACTATCGATAAATTTGTATATCAAACAGGTTGGTTTCGATGAGGGGGATTTCAGCCCGTGGTAACACTAGGGACCTAAACTGGTCTATGTGAGCTTGTATAAAAAAAAATTCGGCTGCCACCCTAACCTAAACCTACACGCGCTTGAACATTTTCTTCACCCGATGTGGCCAAATTTTAGGCCCTCTAGCTCCCCCCCCTTGTCTGACATAGGGGGGCCCAAATATAAAACTTAACTTCTCTAACACCTCTTCATCTACCATACCTAGTTTGGTCGCAATGGGTTGTTTGGTTAAGAAACGGTCGAATTATTTCCCCTTTTTAATTCGTACCACGGTGTGTTGCAAAACAGACGAAAATTGTCAGACTAGTCTTGGTATTTCGTCCACAACTTTTACAAATATTGAGTCTCCCAACCTGTTCTGGATGTGTGAGAGTGCGATGAATATTCTGTGAAAATTTTAAGAAAATCGAGGCGCCCCCGCACCAGCCAGCAGACAGACAGACGTACGGACGGACAACGAAGCCAATCCATTTAAACGATTTTCAGTCATGGTTGACCGCAAGTAATTTTTCGGCCGACGCAATGTTGAAAAAGAGCAGTCGTTTGTCGCTGATGTCACAGGAAACACCGCCATCACTGTCAATATTTTGTGAACGTTTGGAAATGCATCTATATTACATATATCAAGTGCTTCCAGGGAATATCCACACTTCAAAAGAACTATCAGGCAAAATTGATAAATATTTTTCAAATAATGTTTCAATAAATTTCTTCATTTAGTATTGCCATTTTAGTTGGAAAAATACGTTGGAAATTTTACAAAATTGCACGGTGTTTCAAGAAGCGATCTTCGAAATGAGTGATGAATAAATCTAGATATGGAATATAGGTCGAAATCTTATAATATTCTTCAATATTTGTTGCATCAACATTGCAACGATGACTTTGTCGGGCCGCAATCCTTGGTTTCTTGATTTGAATGTCATGTTCTTCACAAAATATTTTAATAGACGATAAAATGGTGAGTACAATTTTCGCGCATGTCCATCAATTCCTTTTTCGTGTTTGTTTAAGTTTGAACGTCAAACTGTCATACCTAATTACCTTCTCGCTAATATCTATGCACTCCCGTTGTTCCAACACTGAAAGAGTACCTTTGTAGATATTAGCGAGTAGGTTTTTTGACATTTCCCTGCGAATGCTTTCACCGTCTAATCAATCGCTAACGATCTCTTAAATCGACAGCACCTCTGCATATCGTTGCATTACCAGCATATTGTTGCGCTCTCGGTATCTATTGCTACATAAAGGTAATCTTGTTTACCATTATTAAATTAAATAAATTAGAGCTTACGGCTCCCTTTTAATATTTAAAAATAAACTATCGTATTTATTTATTTCCTTTCGGCACCAACATTTGGATAAGTGTGCGTGCGTGTACATATTTGCTACATAAAGGTACATATTTGCTACATAAAGGCAATCTTGTTTACAATTATTAAATTAAATAAATTGAGCTTACGGCTTAAACTATCGTATTTATTTATTTCTTCTTCGGCACCAACATTTGGATAAGTGTGCGTGCGTGTGTTAATCGGTTTGTTGTTTTTTTCGCCATCATCATCATCTACATCCCCATCCACCTCGAATCATATCTAATTGATTTCAATAAAAATAAAGGTTCGTATAGAGCAGTTTTTGGTTTAAAAAACAGTGAGTCGCGAATATTTTAATAAAAAGTGTTAAATTTTTTTAAAAAAAATTGTCGTTTTATAGCGCGTCGCGAAACCCCGCCCGCTACCCGTCTCGTCTTTACGTTCGTGGTATATAAAGGGTGTCCCAAGAAGAGCGCAATTTTTAAATCTCGCAACATTCGAAGTGTCATTGTTTGACATTTGAATAATTGTTATTGTTTGTTAGTAGAAGGTACGAGGTTAGTAAAAATGGAGCGCTACACGAATGAACAACGCATTCTCATTGTGAAATTGTTTTACCAAAATGGTGAAAGTTTTGCGGCTACAGTTCGCAAATTGCGATCAATTTGGGGTCACAATAATGCTCCAAAAGAGTCAACTGTAAAGAGATTAATGGATAAATTTGCCGAAACTGGGTCTGTTAGTGATGTAAAGACAACAACACGCCATCGACCAGGTCGATCGATCGACTGTGTGGTGTGGTTTTTGGGCTGGAGGAATCATTGGACCTTTTTTTATGAAAATGAGGCAGGTCAAGCGCAAACAGTCAATGGTGTTCGGTATCGTGAAATGATAACCAGTTTTTTCTTGCCTAGAATTGAAGAAATAAATGTGGAGGGCATGTGGTTCCAACAAGACGGCGCCACATGTCATACAGCCAGAGAAACAATTCAATTGCTGCATCAGTCATTTCCCGGTCGTGTTATTTCGCGTTTTGGAGATCAGAATTGACCGCCTAGATCGTGCAATTTAACACCATTAGATTTTTTTCTTTGGGGTTTTTTGAAGTCGATGGTTTACGCGAATAAGCCGACGACGACTCAAGCCTTAAAAGACGAAATTGGACGCTGCATTAATGAAATACCGCAGCATTCATGCAAAACGGTCATTGAAAATTTCATTAAAAGATCGCGTGCATGCCAGCAAAGCCGCGGCGGCCATCTGCATGATATATTGTTCCATACATAACCTCATTCTGTCTACTTTACGATATAATAAAGTTTCACGGTTTTTTCTTAAATATCTGTGTTTTATTTAAAATTAAAAAATTGCGCTCTTCTTGGGACATCCTTTACAAACGTACATACATACCTGTGTATGTCCGTCTGCTTTTTGTGAGAAAAAATCGGGAACAATTTAAATAAATTAAATTTATTTTTTAAATAAACAATAACAGTGAATAGTGTTATTGTGGTAATAGTGCGGTTGTATTCATATTCTTTCGTTTTAAATCGTGATATTCGCTGCATTAATTTTTATTTTTCGAAAGACGTATTGCCGTCGGCAAATCATTATTATAATATTCAGTGCAATTTTCCGATTTACGAAAACAACAATAAATTCCTTCAAGCCCGCCGCCAAATACATTGTTTTAAAGCGTCTTTCCGTCCGTCCAAGCGCCAACAGACGGAAGAAAATAAAATAAAATTTTAAAAATATTTCGGTACGCGTGAAGATTTGTTGGAATTTAAATTATTTATTTTTTATCTTGGTTTTATATTTTTTGAAATTTCAACGAAAATTGTCGAATTTTTTCTTCGTGTGGGTTTTTTTTTGACATTTTGCCATTTTTGGAGCTTTTTCGATTTTTTTTTGAGATTTTCGATTCTATCATTTTCGGATTCTCGTTTTTTGTGCTTTTTTGACATTGGTCGACTAAGTTATTTGAACTAAGGCATATCGTACCCTACATTCGGTGAATTTTTTCAGTTTTTTCGACTTTTTGCTAGAAAGGCACTAAATTTCATTTGAAATTTTTGGTGTTCCGATCCATTTTAATTTACATAGGTAAATTTTAAATTTAAGCGATTCTCTCATTTACAATCCAATCGAAGTTAGAATTTGTTGATTCTTTGGGGACTTTTATTTGCTTTAATCAATTCTCGTGTGATTTTTTGGAAACTTCCTAGACAAAATGTCTCTCACTCCTCTCGATATTTTCGTAAGAGTTTCGGATGCTCTTATTAAATTTAATGCAAACTTTGTTGCAGAGAAGGACGAGGAGCTTGATTTATTTAATCTTGAAAAATATAATAATTATTTACAGACTACAAAGACAGTAGAGAAAAGCGACATTGACGCCGCGGACAGCAAATATGAGTCTAAGTACTCAACATTTATGAGGTGTCTAGCGACGATTAATAGGGAATTGTCAGAGTTCCGAAACTTGAAGCGCTGGTCTACGAGGACATCCTTATCGCCCTCCGAATCTGAGCATTCAATACGGTCTGCTGCTAATAATTCGGTTAATAGGGAAAGGAGGCAAATGGCGTCTATGGGTGACATCATGCACAATCTGGCTCTGCCTCCGTGTGATGTCGACGTTTTTGAGGGAGATTTTATATCCTGGCCCACTTTTAGGGACTTATTTGCTGCAATGTATATAAACAATTCTCGACTTAGCGACATTGAGCTATTATGTCATCTGGTACGTAAAACCAGTGGGGAAGCGCGAGAAATTGTCTCGAAATTTCCGCTGACCCGCAGCTTTGAGCTTGCGTGGTAAGCACTGAGGGAGTCATATGATAACCCTCGAATACTTGTGCATAACCAAATTAAGACTCTCTTTGATCTTCCGGTTTTATCAAGTGAGACAAGTTCGGGGTTAAAATCGATACAACGCGGTATTAATGGCTTTCTTTCAGCACTATCTACTTACGATATAAGTACAGACAATTGGGATCCGATCCTGATCTTAATTTGCCTGCAACGTTTGCCGAGGCTTACCCAGTCTTTATGGGAACAAAGTATCAGGGACAAATCAGCTCTTTCTTCGTGGAAAGAGATGGATACCTTTCTTACAGAAAGGATTCCCACCTAGCGACCTTCGGGGAACCGAACCCCCAAAAGCGTCAAAAACTAATAGTAACTGTGTACTCTGCCCTAGACACAGCCATAAACTGTCAAAATGCCATCGGTTCAAACAAATTTCACCATCGGAAAGCTATTCGGTAATCAAACGGCATAATTTATATGTAACTTGTTTGGCCAAGGGGCATGATGTCAGAAATTGTTCAAGTGATCGTAACTGTTCGAAATGTGAATCTAGACATCACACATTGTTACATCGTGATGCTACGAATTCCACCTCATGTAATTCTGGGTCGAGACCTCCTGCAGCAACTCAATCTTCCAACCCCCCTCCTGCAGAACAACCTCAACCATCCACATCGGCTGGATGTTTGCCGCGTCAGGTATTTCACGCTGCTCAGAGCAGAGCTGTGCTTTTGGGAACAGCAATGGTGAATATTGCTCACCAAGGTGCTTCGTACCCTGCTCGAGCGTTGATTGATCCTGCCTCAGAAGCCTCCTTTTTAATGTAGCGCTTGCAGAATAGGTTGAAGTTTGTACGCTGAAGATTGGTGCAGCATGCGACGCGTCGATAATCTTAGAAACGACAGCTCTGATTTTGCCCAGCAGCAGATTTTAAGAACCAATTGCCAAATATTTGATCGGCAGATCCAAATTTGTTTGACCCTCGACCTGTTGATCTACTGATAGGAGCGGACTTGTACCCTCAGATTCTCAAAGGAGGATCTCTTCAGATTTCGTCTGGAGCCCTGCTTGCCCAGAATTCTATATTTGGTTGGCATATCGCGGATCCGGCCCCGGGCAATCAAATTTAAACTTTCGCTGCGAAGAAGATTGCATAAATAGAACGCTTTGCGTTCCTGCGAAGTCGAGGAGCCTCCAAAACGTAGTATTTTGTCGCCTTTGGACAGGGTTTGCGAGGAAAATTTTGTACGTACGACTCGTAGAGATTCGGACGGTAGGTATATCGTTACTTTAACCATCCGAACTGACCTTAGCTCACAGGAGTACTTAGGCGAGTCGAGGGCAAACGTCCTTAAACATTTCTACCTTAATGAAACGTCATTACTTCGGAAGCCTGACGTGAAGACAGTTTATGATAAGGTCGTCGCAGAATATTTGACATTGGACCACATGAGGCCAGTGAATGCGCCTTCTTCGATTCCGAAGTTGTCATGCTATCTACCTCATCACCCGGTCATTAATATGGAAAAGCAAGCTTCGCGTGGTTTTTAATGCGCCCAACAAAACATCGATCGGAAAAAGTCTGAACGACATCCTTCATGTTGGACCTACGTTGCAGGAAGACTTAGTCCTTCTCATTCTCAGATGGAGAATGTTCCCATTTGTATATAACTGCGACATTACGCAAATTTACAGACAAATTCGGGTCGATCCTGCGCATACGCCTCTTCAACGAATTCTTTTTAGAGATTCTCCCACAAAACCGGTAAAAGATTTCGAACAGCAAACAGTCACCTTCGGTGTGAATTGCGCCCCATATCTGGCCATTAGAACTCTTTTGAAGCTAGCTGACGATACCGAGATTGAGTTTCCTCTTGCGTCTCATATCTTGCGTAAGAGTATGTACGTCGACGATGTTCTTGCGGGAACCCACGATCTTGAGACTGCTTTGGTCGCTCGGGACCAATTAATCGCAGCTCTCGCGTCAGCTAAGTTTGAGCTTCGAAAATGGACAGCGAATGATATCAATTTTAGATTGTTTCCCATCTGACTATTTGGTGGATGCGGAGGTTCTGACTTTTGTGGAGAATTCACCTTTGGACACTGCCGGACGCGTTTTTCACTTCGCTCCTTTCTGTTAAATATTTATCAAGGTTCTAAGTCTTAAAGCGCGTTTAAACAACAAAATTGCACATATTGAAGCACGTGCTTGCTGTCCGCATTAACTTTTGAAACGTTTTCATCGTGTTTATATGATAAAACTGAAATCAATAAACCAAATATATACATAAATCAAAGAAAAAGTCAAATCAGTCACAACAAAAACAATATAAAATGGACTCACCAGCGCCAAAAAGATTAAGAGAGTGCTCTTCCATTCTATCCGCTGCAACAGTGGATGAAATACGTAAACAACTCAAAGAGTTGCTCAAAGAGAGTGAAGCACGACTCTTAAGTGAGCTAGACAAAAGAATGTGTGAGATGCGAGCTGATTTAAATAATGCTATTGAGCGCGTAACGAAACTGGAAAACATAACAAACGATATAATTGAAAAGAAAATATCAGAACTTGCAAAAAAATTAACGAACATAACAGGAAAAGCAAATAGTGTTGATACAGTGGGCACTGATCAAAACGAATGAAGAAAGAATTACATGACCTAAAAACTAAACTACTGCGGCATGAAAACTCTGCTGTCTCGTGTATTTTGCGAATCAATGGGATACCATATTACAAAAACGAAAATTCGTATTCGCTTTTTAGTAACATGTGTACAAACCTTGGCATTGAAACACCTAATGTTCAAATGGTGCAAAGAATGAAGAACAAAAATAAATCTCCTGCTCCTACAATTATAGTAAAACTAATGTCACTATTTGATAAAAATCTTATTTTGAATACTGTCTCTAAATACCGTCGTACGACCAAAGACTTGTTAAGATTACATCTAATGATCTTAGATTCAATTAATCCTTTCTATGTTAATGAAAGTCTGTCAGAATAAAACTACAAAATCTTCAATAAAGCTTTACAAATGAGGAAAAATAAAATCCTTTTCTCAGTGTTTACTAAGCGTGGTATTGTGCACATTGTGAAAAATTAATCAGATACGCCCCTGCATATTGATCATATTGAACAGCTGGATGTCTTTTTTCGTAGTGATGGAGCTATTACAACTGAAATGCAGTGAAAAACCCCATGCCATCAAAATACCCATTTTTAAACCAATTATACTTATCATTACATTTATCTTTACACTTATCTTCACACTTATCCTTAACATGTTTTTTATTGTAATAATAGAAGTAAATCTAATGATTTTCGTCAAATGTATTAAATTTTCAAATCTTAAAAAACGATTACCTTATGTTAGCTTTGCTGGTAGCTACCAATACTTTTAACAAGCTTGCTATGATATTAAACCAATATAACAGTAGTATGTCCAGGGACGCTATGATAGATATGCTAAAAATTTTGGTTAAACAAAAAAGCGGTATTAAAGAGTGTCACATCAATGCCCAAAGTTTGAACAATAAAATTGATGAATTCAAATTAACCTTTGAGAGTTCTGGCGTTGATATAATTTGTGTATCAGAGACATGGCTTAGTCACAAAACTCCCGACAGTTTAATTATGCTGATTGGTTATAAAGTCTATAGATGCGATCGGGAAAGCCACGGCGGGGGAGAGGGAATAAGGTCGAAAATCGTTTTGAAAAGCATTGCAGGTGACAGATTTGACAATATTTTTTTGGAAATTACCACAAATTAAGTGAAACTACTAGAGTGTGTTTACCGACCATATAACAATATTTCTATGGATACGCTGTTTGATAAATTAACATTAAATGCCTTAGAATATAAATGCCTTAGAATATGAACCCACCAATACTACTATGCCAACACATTTTTCAGTAAGTAGGTTTAGGTTAGGGTGGCAGCCGTATTTTTTATACAAGCTCACGTAGATCAGTTTAGGTCCCTAGTGTTACCACGGGCTGAAATGCCCCTCATCGAAACCAACCTGTTTGATATACAAATTTGTCGATATTACGAATATCGGTACTGGAAAGATCTGTTAGGATGCCTAGAAAAGCCGACCCCAGTATTTCCAGTCGTCGTTTACTCAGAGCGGGACAGTCGCATAGCAAGTGCTCAATGCTCTCCACTTCTTCCTCATCTCCACAGCTTCTGCAGAAGTCATTAAAGCCAATACCCAATCTTTTGGCGTGTTCGCCGATCAAGCAGTGTCCCGTCAGAACTGATACTAACGTAGACAATCTTTGCCTCTCTAGTGCGAGGAGATATTTTGATCTTCTCAGGACATACCTTGGCCAGATTTGTCTAGCTACTCTGCAGGTGCTGATTTCTGTCCATCTTTCGTTGGACTGCCTGATTGCCTCTTGCCTAAGCCAAAGCTTGCACGTGGATAGTGGCGCACCAATATATGCAAATTCTTCGAGAATTTGTAATGTCGTCCCTTTCCTAGCAAGTTCATCGGCTTTGCAGTTCCCCGGGATATCCCTATGCCCAGGCACCCATATGAGGTGTATGTTAAACTGCTCAGCCATCTCGTTAAGAGATCTGCGGCAGTCGAGGGCTGTTTGTGAATTTAGGGACGTTGCCTCCAGAGAATTGATGGCAGCCTGGCTGTCCGAGTAAATGACAACGCCAGTGTTGGTTACTATGTTGCGATTCAGCCACTTGGCTACTTCCCATATTGCCATTATTTCGGCTTGATAGACACTGCAGGTATCTGGTAGTCTGTGAGCTATATCCAATCTAAGCTCTGCACAGTGCACTCCGAAACCAACCTCTTCATCAAGCTTCGAACCATCCGTGTAAAAGTGGAGATGGTTTCTATTACCTGGTTTTCATCCAACCCATTTATCTCTCGCGGGAATCATAGTTATGTAATTTCTCTCGAATGAGTACACCGTTGGTATATAGTACACTCGGTCGGTTACCATAGCACTACACTTTGATATCCCTATGTGACCGTAGTTTTTTGTACCTCCACATTGATAGGCAGTTTAATCTTATTGCCGCTTTGGTTGCAACTTATCTCGCCACAATATTAATCGGCAGTATATGGAGTAGGGCTTGTAGAGACTCGGTCGCCGTAGTCCTTAAGGCTCCGCTTATGCTCAGGCAGGCAGTTCTCTGAACCTTTGTTAGTAGGTTGGTGATGGTTAGTTTGTCAGTTGCCGTCCACCATACCACAATGCCGTATAGCAGTATAGGACGAACTACTGCTATATGTATCCAGTGGACGATTTTAGAAGAGAGGCCCACCGCGACCCTACAGCCTTTTTGCAGGCATATAAGGCGACGTTAGCCTTCCTTACACGTTCCAATACATTAAGTCTAAATAACAGTTTTCTATCTAGAATTATTCCTAAAAATTTTGCACTTTCAGAAAAGACTAGATCTGTTCCATTTATCCGAGGTGGAGGGTGCACATGTGGGACTTTATTCATCCTAGTAAAGAGAACCAATTCGGTCTTGTTTGGGTTTATGCCCAAACCGCTGCTTCTGGCCCATCTAGCCAATTTGTTCAGAGCCACCTGTAGAATGTCTCGGAGGACGTTTTCGAATTTTCCACTCACTGCGATTGCAACGTTGTTCAGAGCCACCTGTAGAATGTCTCGGAGGACGTTTTCGAATTTGCCACTCACTGCGATTGCAACGTCGTCCGCATATGCCACGACCTTGCAGCCACAACGTTGTAGATCTAGCAGGATTTCATTCACCGCTAGGTTCCAAATTAGTGGAGACAGTACTCCTCCTTGTGGGGTCCCTCTGTTTACAAACCTTGTTAGAGTTGTGGACCCAGGACATGCTGTTATGCGTCTTCTGTTGAGCAGACTTTGAATTAGTCTAATCAAACTAGAGTTAACATTAAGATGTGAGAGTGCCGCAATTACTGCATCTGAGTGAATGTTGTTAAAAGCCCCTTCTATGTCAGGAAATGCCACCATGGTGAATTCCCTGAAATGCAGGGACGATTCGATAGTGCTCACAAGTTCGTGCAGGGCTGATTCTGTAGACTTCCCCTTATTGTAAGCATGTTGGTTCACCGACAGGAGTTTTGTATCCAGGAATGAAATAATCTAAAAGTCTTTCCAGACCTTTCAATAGGAAGGAGGATAGGCTAATTGGTCTTTTGGCCTAGTGTGTGATATCTTCCCCGCTTTTGGAATGAATACTACTTTGGTATCCCTCCATCGATACTGGATGTATAAAAGCCTGATACAGCCTACATAAATTTTCTCCAGCCAGGGGATAATGTATTTCAACATTTTCTGCATTTCTGCTGGAGTGATGCCGTCTGGTCCAGGTGACTTGAAGGGCTCAAAGCTATTAATAGCCCAGCTTATTCTGGATCTCTCAGTCAACAAGCTAGCGACGCTCGCAGTCCACTCGCACTCCTCTTGGTCCTGCTGATCCTCTGGTTCTGTTAGAGAGTTCCCCGGGAAATGTGTGTCGAGCAGTACATTGAGCTACTGCTCGCTGTTTTTGGTCCAATTATTTGCCTCATCCTGCAAGTAACCCACTGTACAGAGTGAAGCTGATAATATTTTCCTCAGCCTTGCGGCGTCGGAGACGTTTTCCACTTCGCCACAGAAGGTATACCCAGAGCGTCTTTGCGCCTTTCTAAGCTCCTTCTTATAGATCTTGAGTTGCTCTTTATAGGCATCCCAAACATTAGCGACCCCTATAGATTTAGCCTTGTTGAATAGCTTGTTGCAGGTCTTTTTCATTGCCGTTAGCTCAGAAGTACACCATTGTCGTTTAGTTTTACCCTTGTACCTTGTTTTTGGACAGGCTTCTTCAAGGGAACTATTGAATGATGTGGTGATATGCTCGACCAGATTATCCAGACCGGATTTGTCATTCGGTTCGTACAGAAGTTTGGAGTTGAAGACTTTCTTGAAATTCTTTTCATACAGGTGCCACCTTGTATTTCTCACATTTCTGTGGACGGCAGGTTCAGGCGCTTTTTCAGCGAGTTTGAACTCAATATAATGGTGATCTGAAAATGAGTGGTCGTCCAGTACATTTCACCCAATAATTTTGTCTGACAGCCGGTCAGTAGCAAACGTTACGTCTAGTACTTCTTGTCTGTCTTTAATTGTAAAGGTCGGTTTATTACCTATGTTACAAATACTTAGGTTGGTAGTTAGAATAAAGTCAAGAAGCGAATCACCCATATTGTTTATATCCGTACTACCCCAGATAATATGATGAGCGTTCGTGTCCGCACCCACAATCAGCTCAACCTCGTCCATCGTTGCTTCTTCTACTACTTCCCTGAATAGAGCAGTCGGTACTACAGCTTCATAAGGCAAGTAACTGGAGACCACCCAGTATATGCGATTACCGATCTCCAGACTAGCAGATGTTTGGTCTTTACCACTTAAATTAGCCAGGAGAAAGATACATAGATCTTTCCTGGCCAAAATGCAGGTTCTTGGAGTGCCTTCACAGTTGGCCGCAAGCAGTTTAAAGTTGGGTGTCCTGATACGGCACACCCTTCCTCCCACTGCGTAGGGCTCCTGTATCAGGACGATGTCTACTGCACCTGTGGACAGGCGCAGCAATAGAGCCGCTGAGGCTGCTTTAGCGTGATGGAGGTTAATCTGTAAAATTCTTACCATCATTGGTAATTGACAGATTAACTTCCACCCCGACAAGGGTGTTATCGAACTCTTCGTCCGTATCATCGAGAAGCGTGTCCCCGCCAGATGCGTCAAAGAGTCCGGAGACTCCCCTCAGCCCCTCTGTGTCAGAAGTAGAGCTTTCGTCCTCAGAGTAGGACGTTACAGATCTTCTGTTAGAGTTGGAGTCACCCGAAATAATGGTCGTGGATACCTCCGCACTTCCAGAAAGCTGTGTATCAACCGCGGTGGACGACTCACCTTCCGCAGTGGGAACTATATCCTGCTTGTATACCTTCAAGACTATAGTCTCGAAGCCATACTGTAGGGTTGCACTTGCACGTTGTATATGGGAGGTGGATTCAGCGTTAAGGATCAAATTGACCTGCGCTTTTTACCATCCGCCTCACCCACCTTGCTGATTTTCCTTTTATGGGCGGGCAGACCAGGATTGGAATCGTTTATTATTTCTAATATGTCAGCCGGGTTGGAGGGCTCTTCTGTAACCCAGGTGATGGCTCTAGGGTGACTAGGGATGTTGTTTTTTTCGACAATATCCAACTGGGCACCCGGCCACACCTCACCCGCTCGACTCAGAGCAGCCTTATACAGGTCTACTGATCTGGCATCACCGACATATAAGAGCTTTACTCTCCCCTGATGCCATCCTGCATCGCTGCAGATTGGTGGTGTGCCCGGCATCTCTCTACGGACATCGAGGTAATGAGCCATAATGGCTGATTGCACATGGCTCCATTTGTCCTTGAGGATGGATCCATCCTCACTACTTCTGTCTATAACGGCCATCACTAGACTCTCCTTCGCCACTTCATTGAATGGCTTGGTAAGTGTCCTGTTGATAGTGACATTTGGGCATCTTGCCTTTTTCGAAGGCAGGGGTTCATCATATGATCTGGTTCTTTTGACTTTATTAGCAGTTAACACAGCTGAATTTATGGCTCTTTCAGCCGGCTGATTGGCCTTAGAAGCATCTAAGACGCCTTTAGCCTAGGTAAGTGACTCTTTTTGTTTTTCGGTAAGAGCCGAAACCTCAACAGCCTCCAACTTCGTCAGAACTCTGAGCGCTATCCGGTGCTCATTGTGCTTCCGTTTTGACGGTCGGACATGACGTTTTCCCCTCACCGTACCACCTGTTGTGAGTACTGGGGGGAAATTTTCACCATGTTTGGTGTGGTCGGCTTTGGCCAAGACCAACGGACGGACAGTAGGACGATTGGGGAACCCCGCTCAATCGGAACGCGAAGGCATCCCCGCCAATGAATTTTTTTCTGTATTAGCCCGTAATAGGTACTACGATGTAGGCCTTCCAGACTTTGTACAGATTTTGTTTTGTTTTTAGCGATTGCGTAATAGGTACTGCGTAATAGATTTTAACTATCCGCTCTGTGCTAAACACGTCTGTTCACTACGACTGATCAGCAACGATCAGTAAGTAACAATACTTTACTTGACGTTTTCTTTGTAAATGATATTGCAAAGGTGAAACTTTATGACCAATTGTCAGCGTCGAGTTTCTCCAATCACGACTTAATATTTCTAACGTATGATTTTTGCATTGTTCCGGACGACTCTACTTATTCTTTTCGAGACTTCAGAAAAATTAATCATGCTCTTTTGCATGAAATGGTTTCACAAACAGATTGGGGTAAAATGTTCTATATATGTATATTCAGTTGTATTTTCTTCAGGAAAACATTCTTAAGCTTTTTGATTCTGCTGTACCGCTTAAAACTAGAAAACGCTATGAGAAATCTAGACCGTGGTTTAATAATAATATTAGAGAGTCAATTCAAAGGCGAGATTTAGCCTTTTCTCGTTGGAAGAGATTTAAAAGCACAGTGTTTAGAGAGGAGTTCAAAACTGCTAGGAGGCATGTGAATGCCGAAATCCAGAGAGCAAAACGTGAATACTTCTCAAATCGTTTCCAAAACTGTATCAATTCCAAAGGAACATGGCAGACAATTAGGGAATTGCAAAACTAATGAGTATCTTGATTGCTCGAAGAGCGCGTTTAAGGTAAAAAAAAATATTTTGAAAAACTTAAAGTGCACATATGCGATTTCTTTTAATTCATTAGTATGTAGTTCCAATTATGCGTGATTTCTGTAATTGAACAAACTGTTCAATTAAACGGGATTCTTGTAATTGAACGAATTGTTCAATTAAGCGGGTATCGGCTAATTGGTTCCCCGGTTAATTGAAGAAAAAGTTGTGCAAATTTGGTATGCAATTAACCGAAAAATACTGTATATTCAGTGGATGATCAGTTGTATTTTCTTCAGGAAAACATTCTTAAGCTTTTTGATTCTGCTGTACCGCTTAAAACTAGAAAACGCTATGAGAAATCTAGACCGTGGTTTAATAATAATATTAGAGAGTCAATTCAAAGGCGAGATTTAGCCTTTTCTCGTTGGAAGAGATTTAAAAGCACAGTGTTTAGAGAGGAGTTCAAAACTGGTAGGAGGCATGTGAATGCCGAAATCCAGAGAGCAAAACGTGAATACTTCTCAAATCGTTTCCAAAACTGTATCAATTCCAAAGGAATTGAGTATCAAAACTAATGAGTATCTTGATTGCTCGAAGAGCACGAAGGAAATAAATGGATCTTACGTTGACTTGCCAAGTGTTAAACCAAACACTGCATTCTATGAAAACTTATTTAGTGAATCTTCGGAAAGAACGGACAATTTTGAGTTTGCGTGTGTATACCCAAGTGATGTCTTCTTAAGCTGTATATCTATCACATCAAATGCTACAGGGTCCGATGGCATTAACCCCAAGTTTGTGAGACTGATTCTGCCACATATTTTACCGTTTATCGCGCATTTATTCAATACAATATTAATGACAAGCTCTTTTCCATCTAATTGGCGACATGCAAAAATTATACCTCTCCCGAAATGCTATAATGAGTTTCAGCCAATCGCCATTTTACCGTACTTTTCGAAGGTTTTGGAAAGACTTATGCACCATCAAATAGGTTATTTTATAGATGAAAAAAGGCTTTTAAACACACGACAATCGGGCTTCAGGCCAAAACATAGTTGTGTTACCGCGCTGATAAACGTTTCTGAAGATATTAGACGTGATGTTGATGACGGAAAGCTTAATGTGTTAGTTCTTTTAGACCATTCTAAGGCTTTCGACACAGTGGATCATAACATTCTATGTTTAAAGCTTAGGTATTTCTTTAATTTTTCACAGTCCGCATATATTGTTGTATGGGATAAATAAATAAATAAACTTGGGAATTCGCTGGAACGCGCAGTTAGACGCTTTTTACTTCGCGGTGACACGTATAGTCATGAAATCTTCCTATACTAAACGAGAAGTTCTTTCTGCTATAGCGAAACTTTTTTACCCCTTCGGCTGGGTAGGTCCAGTGATTGTCATGGCCAAGATGAATCGGTTAAGGAAAGTTCAGGTGCTAGCTCATCAGTTTTGTTTGCGTTGGAAAGATGAGTATTTGACAACTTTGCACAAGCGGTATAAATGGAAAATTCCGGAACGTGATCTACAAAGGGATGATCTCGTCGTCGTGAAACACGAGCTTCAAAGTCCTACGTCATGGAACTTAGGCCGCGTCATTGATGTTCACCCCGGTATTGAAGGTAATGTTCACGTTGCTGACATACGAACGGAAAACGGCGTTGTAAGACGTCCTATCACCAAATTGGTCATTCTGACCGATCAAACTCCGCAATCTTTTTCACGTATGCCACTGCTAAGGTCCCTACTGGCCTCATAGAGCTGCAAGGGGTCCCTACTGGCCCATCGTAGCGTAATTTTATTGTCAGGGTCCCTACTGGTGGTACCTTAACCACATCAAAAGAGGTCCTTTCTGGCTTTTGGGTCCCCACTGGCCCATTTAGTTTAAGTGTTTTTTGAAAAAACGAATGAATAATAAAAAAAAAAAGAATAATGAATTAAAAAAAACTCACTGAATTACTTACTGCTCTATACGTTAACTATCTTAGATGTAATTTAGTTTTAGTTACAACATATCTAGATGTTGGATGGTGGGCGGCATGTTTAAGTTTGAAAGTCAAACTGTCATACCTAATTAAGTGTACCATGTTTGTTTATGGTACTTTCCTTCTCGCTAATATCTATGTACTCCCTTTGTTCCAACACTGAAAGAGTACCTTTGTAGATATTAGCGAGTTAGTATTTTGACATTTCCCCGCGAATGCCTCCACCTTTCATCGTCTAATCAATCGCTAACGGTATCTATTGTGGTACATATTTGCTACATAAATGTTATCTTGATTACCATTATAAAATTAAATAAATTAGAGATTACGGCTTCCTTTTAATATTTAAAATTAAACTATCGTGTTTATTTATTTATTTCTTTTTCGGCACCAACAGTATTTTCTGCCAGATGGAAGGATTCAGCTAAATCTTGATTTTCACTTGGCTGATTGCACATGGCTCCATTTGTCCTTGAGGATGGATCCATCCTCACTACTTCTGTCTATAACGGCCATCACTAGACTCTCCTTCGCCACTTCATTGAATGGCTTGGTAAGTGTCCTGTTGATAGTGACATTTGGGCATCTTGCCTTTTTCGAAGGCAGGGGCTCATCAGGTGATCTGATTCTTTTGACTTTATTAGCCGTTAACACAGCTGAATTTGTGGCTCTTTCAGCCGGCTGATTGGCCTTAGAAGCATCTAAGACGCCTTTAGCCTAGGTAAGTGACTCTTTTTGTTTTTCGGTAAGAGCCGAAACCTCAACAGCCTCCAACTTCGTCAGAACTCTGAGCGCTATCCGGTGCTCATTGTGCTTCCGTTTTGACGGTCGGACATGACGTTTTCCCCTCACCGTACCACCTGTTGTGAGTACTGGGGGGAAATTTTCACCATGTTTGGTGTGGTCGGATTTGGCCAAGACTAACGGACGGACAGTAACACGATTGGGGAACCCCGCTCAATCGGAACGCGAAGGCATCCCCGCCAATGAATTTTTTTCTGTATTAGCCCGTAATAGGTACTACGATGTAGGCCTTCCAGACTTTGTACAGATTTTGTTTTGTTTTTAGCGATTGCGTAATAGGTACTACGTAATAGATTTTAACTATCCGCTCTGTGCTAAACACGTCTGTTCACTACGACTGATCAGCAACGATCAGTAAGTAACAATACTTTACTTGACGTTTTCTTTGTAAATGATATTGCAAAGGTGAAACTTTATGACCAATTGTCAGCGTCGAGTTTCTCCAATCACGACTTAATATTTCTAACGTATGATTTTTGCATTGTTCCGGACGACTCTACTTATTCTTTTCGAGACTTCAGAAAAATTAATCATGCTCTTTTGCATGAAATGGTTTCACAAACAGATTGGGGTAAAATGTTCTATATATGTATATTCAGTTGTATTTTCTTCAGGAAAACATTCTTAAGCTTTTTGATTCTGCTGTACCGCTTAAAACTAGAAAACGCTATGAGAAATCTAGACCGTGGTTTAATAATAATATTAGAGAGTCAATTCAAAGGCGAGATTTAGCCTTTTCTCGTTGGAAGAGATTTAAAAGCACAGTGTTTAGAGAGGAGTTCAAAACTGCTAGGAGGCATGTGAATGCCGAAATCCAGAGAGCAAAACGTGAATACTTCTCAAATCGTTTCCAAAACTGTATCAATTCCAAAGGAACATGGCAGACAATTAGGGAATTGCAAAACTAATGAGTATCTTGATTGCTCGAAGAGCGCGTTTAAGGTAAAAAAAAATATTTTGAAAAACTTAAAGTGCACATATGCGATTTCTTTTAATTCATTAGTATGTAGTTCCAATTATGCGTGATTTCTGTAATTGAACAAACTGTTCAATTAAACGGGATTCTTGTAATTGAACGAATTGTTCAATTAAGCGGGTATCGGCTAATTGGTTCCCCGGTTAATTGAACAAAAAGTTGTGCAAATTTGGTGTGCAATTAACCGAAAAATACTGTATATTCAGTGGATGATCAGTTGTATTTTCTTCAGGAAAACATTCTTAAGCTTTTTGATTCTGCTGTACCGCTTAAAACTAGAAAACGCTATGAGAAATCTAGACCGTGGTTTAATAATAATATTAGAGAGTCAATTCAAAGGCGAGATTTAGCCTTTTCTCGTTGGAAGAGATTTAAAAGCACAGTGTTTAGAGAGGAGTTCAAAACTGGTAGGAGGCATGTGAATGCCGAAATCCAGAGAGCAAAACGTGAATACTTCTCAAATCGTTTCCAAAACTGTATCAATTCCAAAGGAATTGAGTATCAAAACTAATGAGTATCTTGATTGCTCGAAGAGCACGAAGGAAATAAATGGATCTTACGTTGACTTGCCAAGTGTTAAACCAAACACTGCATTCTATGAAAACTTATTTAGTGAATCTTCGGAAAGAACGGACAATTTTGAGTTTGCGTGTGTATACCCAAGTGATGTCTTCTTAAGCTGTATATCTATCACATCAAATGCTACAGGGTCCGATGGCATTAACCCCAAGTTTGTGAGACTGATTCTGCCACATATTTTACCGTTTATCGCGCATTTATTCAATACAATATTAATGACAAGCTCTTTTCCATCTAATTGGCGACATGCAAAAATTATACCTCTCCCGAAATGCAATAATGAGTTTCAGCCAATCGCCATTTTACCGTACTTTTCGAAGGTTTTGGAAAGACTTATGCACCATCAAATAGGTTATTTTATAGATGAAAAAAGGCTTTTAAACACACGACAATCGGGCTTCAGGCCAAAACATAGTTGTGTTACCGCGCTGATAAACGTTTCTGAAGATATTAGACGTGATGTTGATGACGGAAAGCTTAATGTGTTAGTTCTTTTAGACCATTCTAAGGCTTTCGACACAGTGGATCATAACATTCTATGTTTAAAGCTTAGGTATTTCTTTAATTTTTCACAGTCCGCATATATTGTTGTATGGGATAAATAAATAAATAAACTTGGGAATTCGCTGGAACGCGCAGTTAGACGCTTTTTACTTCGCGGTGACACGTATAGTCATGAAATCTTCCTATACTAAACGAGAAGTTCTTTCTGCTATAGCGAAACTTTTTTACCCCTTCGGCTGGGTAGGTCCAGTGATTGTCATGGCCAAGATGAATCGGTTAAGGAAAGTTCAGGTGCTAGCTCATCAGTTTTGTTTGCGTTGGAAAGATGAGTATTTGACAACTTTGCACAAGCGGTATAAATGGAAAATTCCGGAACGTGATCTACAAAGGGATGATCTCGTCGTCGTGAAACACGAGCTTCAAAGTCCTACGTCATGGAACTTAGGCCGCGTCATTGATGTTCACCCCGGTATTGAAGGTAATGTTCACGTTGCTGACATACGAACGGAAAACGGCGTTGTAAGACGTCC
Organism: Eudasyphora cyanicolor; assembly: GCA_963930755.1. NCBI lineage: Eukaryota > Metazoa > Arthropoda > Insecta > Diptera > Muscidae > Eudasyphora > Eudasyphora cyanicolor. The sequence goes on along the minus strand of OZ005734.1, from coordinate 153,277,811 downwards.
TATCACCAAATTGGTCATTATGACCGATCAAACTCCGCAATCTTTTTCACGTATGCCACTGCTAAGGTCCCTACTGGCCTCATAGAGCTGCAAGGGGTCCCTACTGGCCCATCGTAGCGTAATTTTATTGTCAGGGTCCCTACTGGTGGTACCTTAACCACATCAAAAGAGGTCCTTTCTGGCTTTTGGGTCCCCACTGGCCCATTTAGTTTAAGTGTTTTTTGAAAAAACGAATGAATAATAAAAAAAGAATAATGAATTAAAAAAAAAACTCACTGAATTACTTACTGCTCTATACGTTAACTATCTTAGATGTAATTTAGTTTTAGTTACAACATATCTAGATGTTGGATGGTGGGCGGCATGTTTAAGTTTGAAAGTCAAACTGTCATACCTAATTAAGTGTACCATGTTTGTTTATGGTACTTTCCTTCTCGCTAATATCTATGTACTCCCTTTGTTCCAACACTGAAAGAGTACCTTTGTAGATATTAGCGAGTTAGTATTTTGACATTTCCCCGCGAATGCCTCCACCTTTCATCGTCTAATCAATCGCTAACGGTATCTATTGTGGTACATATTTGCTACATAAATGTTATCTTGATTACCATTATAAAATTAAATAAATTAGAGATTACGGCTTCCTTTTAATATTTAAAATTAAACTATCGTGTTTATTTATTTATTTCTTTTTCGGCACCAACAGTATTTTCTGCCAGATGGAAGGATTCAGCTAAATCTTGATTTTCACTTGGCTGATTGCACATGGCTCCATTTGTCCTTGAGGATGGATCCATCCTCACTACTTCTGTCTATAACGGCCATCACTAGACTCTCCTTCGCCACTTCATTGAATGGCTTGGTAAGTGTCCTGTTGATAGTGACATTTGGGCATCTTGCCTTTTTCGAAGGCAGGGGCTCATCAGGTGATCTGATTCTTTTGACTTTATTAGCCGTTAACACAGCTGAATTTGTGGCTCTTTCAGCCGGCTGATTGGCCTTAGAAGCATCTAAGACGCCTTTAGCCTAGGTAAGTGACTCTTTTTGTTTTTCGGTAAGAGCCGAAACCTCAACAGCCTCCAACTTCGTCAGAACTCTGAGCGCTATCCGGTGCTCATTGTGCTTCCGTTTTGACGGTCGGACATGACGTTTTCCCCTCACCGTACCACCTGTTGTGAGTACTGGGGGGAAATTTTCACCATGTTTGGTGTGGTCGGATTTGGCCAAGACCAACGGACGGACAGTAACACGATTGGGGAACCCCGCTCAATCGAAACGCGAAGGCATCCCCGCCAATGAATTTTTTTCTGTATTAGCCCGTAATAGGTACTACGATGTAGGCCTTCCAGACTTTGTACAGATTTTGTTTTGTTTTTAGCGATTGCGTAATAGGTACTGCGTAATAGATTTTAACTATCCGCTCTGTGCTAAACACGTCTGTTCACTACGACTGATCAGCAACGATCAGTAAGTAACAATACTTTACTTGACGTTTTCTTTGTAAATGATATTGCAAAGGTGAAACTTTATGACCAATTGTCAGCGTCGAGTTTCTCCAATCACGACTTAATATTTCTAACGTATGATTTTTGCATTGTTCCGGACGACTCTACTTATTCTTTTCGAGACTTCAGAAAAATTAATCATGCTCTTTTGCATGAAATGGTTTCACAAACAGATTGGGGTAAAATGTTCTATATATGTATATTCAGTTGTATTTTCTTCAGGAAAACATTCTTAAGCTTTTTGATTCTGCTGTACCGCTTAAAACTAGAAAACGCTATGAGAAATCTAGACCGTGGTTTAATAATAATATTAGAGAGTCAATTCAAAGGCGAGATTTAGCCTTTTCTCGTTGGAAGAGATTTAAAAGCACAGTGTTTAGAGAGGAGTTCAAAACTGCTAGGAGGCATGTGAATGCCGAAATCCAGAGAGCAAAACGTGAATACTTCTCAAATCGTTTCCAAAACTGTATCAATTCCAAAGGAACATGGCAGACAATTAGGGAAATAGGCCATTGCAAAACTAATGAGTATCTTGATTGCTCGAAGAGCGCGTTTAAGGTAAAAAAAAATATTTTGAAAAACTTAAAGTGCACATATGCGATTTCTTTTAATTCATTAGTGTGTAGTTCCAATTATGCGTGATTTCTGTAATTGAACAAACTGTTCAATTAAACGGGATTCTTGTAATTGAACGAATTGTTCAATTAAGCGGGTATCGGCTAATTGGTTCCCCGGTTAACTGAACAAAAAGTTGTGCAAATTTGGTGTGCAATTAACCGAAAAATACTGTATATTCAGTGGATGATCAGTTGTATTTTCTTCAGGAAAACATTCTTAAGCTTTTTGATTCTGCTGTACCGCTTAAAACTAGAAAACGCTATGAGAAATCTAGACCGTGGTTTAATAATAATATTAGAGAGTCAATTCAAAGGCGAGATTTAGCCTTTTCTCGTTGGAAGAGATTTAAAAGCACAGTGTTTAGAGAGGAGTTCAAAACTGGTAGGAGGCATGTGAATGCCGAAATCCAGAGAGCAAAACGTGAATACTTCTCAAATCATTTCCAAAACTGTATCAATTCCAAAGGAATTGAGTATCAAAACTAATGAGTATCTTGATTGCTCGAAGAGCACGAAGGAAATAAATGGATCTTACGTTGACTTGCCAAGTGTTAAACCAAACACTGCATTCTATGAAAACTTATTTAGTGAATATTCGGAAAGAACGGACAATTTTGAGTTCGCGTGTGTATACCCAAGTGATGTCTTCTTAAGCTGTATATCTATCACATCAAATGCTACAGGGTCCGATGGCATTAACCCCAAGTTTGTGAGACTGATTCTGCCACATATTTTACCGTTTATCGCGCATTTATTCAATACAATATTAATGACAAGCTCTTTTCCATCTAATTGGCGACATGAAAAAATTATACCTCTCCCGAAATGTAATAATGAGTTTCAGCCAATCGCCATTTTACCGTACTTTTCGAAGGTTTTGGAAAGACTTATGCACCATCAAATAGGTTATTTTATAGATGAAAAAAGGCTTTTAAACACACGACAATCGGGCTTCAGGCCAAAACATAGTTGTGTTACCGCGCTGATAAACGTTTCTGAAGATATTAGACGTGATGTTGATGACGGAAAGCTTAATGTGTTAGTTCTTTTAGACCATTCTAAGGCTTTCGACACAGTGGATCATAACATTCTATGTTTAAAGCTTAGGTATTTCTTTAATTTTTCACAGTCCGCATATATTGTTGTATGGGATAAATAAATAAATAAACTTGGGAATTCGCTGGAACGCGCAGTGAGACGCTTTTTACTTCGCGGTGACACGTATAGTCATGAAATCTTCCTATACTAAACGAGAAGTTCTTTCTGCTATAGCGAAACTTTTTTACCCCTTCGGCTGGGTAGGTCCAGTGATTGTCATGGCCAAGATGAATCGGTTAAGGAAAGTTCAGGTGCTAGCTCATCAGTTTTGTTTGCGTTGGAAAGATGAGTATTTGACAACTTTGCACAAGCGGTATAAATGGAAAATTCCGGAACGTGATCTACAAAGGGATGATCTCGTCGTCGTGAAACACGAGCTTCAAAGTCCTACGTCATGGAACTTAGGCCGCGTCATTGATGTTCACCCCGGTATTGGAGGTAATGTTCACGTTGCTGACATACGAACGGAAAACGGCGTTGTAAGACGGCCTATCACCAAATTGGTCATTCTGACCGATCAAACTCCGCAATCTTTTTCACGTATGCCACTTCTAAGGTCCCTACTGGCCTCATTGAGCTGCAAGGGGTCCCTACTGGCCCATCGTAGCGTAATTTTATTGTCAGGGTCCCTACTGGTGGTACCTTAACCACATCAAAAGAGGTCCTTTCTGGCTTTTGGGTCCCCACTGGCCCATTTAGTTTAAGTGTTTTTTGAAAAAACGAATGAATAATAAAAAAAAGAATAATGAATTAAAAAAAAAACTCACTGAATTACTTACTGCTCTATACGTTAACTATCTTAGATGTAATTTAGTTTTAGTTACAACATATCTAGATGTTGGATGGTGGGCGGCATGTTTAAGTTTGAAAGTCAAACTGTCATACCTAATTAAGTGTACCATGTTTGTTTATGGTACTTTCCTTCTCGCTAATATCTATGTACTCCCTTTGTTCCAACACTGAAAGAGTACCTTTGTAGATATTAGCGAGTTAGTATTTTGACATTTCCCCGCGAATGCCTCCACCTTTCATCGTCTAATCAATCGCTAACGGTATCTATTGTGGTACATATTTGCTACATAAATGTTATCTTGATTACCATTATAAAATTAAATAAATTAGAGATTACGGCTTCCTTTCAATATTTACAATTAAACTATCGTGTTTATTTATTTATTTCTTTTTCGGCACCAACAGTATTTTCTGCCAGATGGAAGGATTCAGCTAAATCTTGATTTTCACTTGGCTGATTGCACATGGCTCCATTTGTCCTTGAGGATGGATCCATCCTCACTACTTCTGTCTATAACGGCCATCACTAGACTCTCCTTCGCCACTTCATTGAATGGCTTGGTAAGTGTCCTGTTGATAGTGACATTTGGGCATCTTGACTTTTTCGAAGGCAGGGGTTCATCAGGTGATCTGATTCTTTTGACTTTATTAGCCGTTAACACAGCTGAATTTGTGGCTCTTTCAGCCGGCTGATTGGCCTTAGAAGCATCTAAGACGCCTTTAGCCTAGGTAAGTGACTCTTTTTGTTTTTCGGTAAGAGCCGAAACCTCAACAGCCTCCAACTTCGTCAGAACTCTGAGCGCTATCCGGTGCTCATTGTGCTTCCGTTTTGACGGTCGGACATGACGTTTTCCCCTCACCGTACCACCTGTTGTGAGTACTGGGGGGGAATTTTCACCATGTTTGGTGTGGTCGGCTTTGGCCAAGACCAACGGACGGACAGTAGGACGATTGGGGAACCCCGCTCAATCGGAACGCGAAGGCATCCCCGCCAATGAATTTTTTTCTGTATTAGCCCGTAATAGGTACTACGATGTAGGCCTTCCAGACTTTGTACAGATTTTGTTTTGTTTTTAACGATTGCGTAATAGGTACTGCGTAATAGATTTTAACTATCCGCTCTGTGCTAAACACGTCTGTTCACTACGACTGATCAGTGATCAGTAAGTAACAATACTTTACTTGACGTTTTCTTTGTAAATGATATTGCAAAGGTGAAACTTTATGACCAATTGTCAGCGTCGAGTTTCTCCAATCACGACTTAATATTTCTAACGTATGATTTTTGCATTGTTCCGGACGACTCTACTTATTCTTTTCGAGACTTCAGAAAAATTAATCATGCTCTTTTGCATGAAATGGTTTCACAAACAGATTGGGGTAAAATGTTCTATATATGTATATTCAGTTGTATTTTCTTCAGGAAAACATTCTTAAGCTTTTTGATTCTGCTGTACCTCTTAAAACTATAAAACGCTATGAGAAATCTAGACCGTGGTTTAATAATAATATTAGAGAGTCAATTCAAAGGCGAGATTTAGCCTTTTCTCGTTGGAAGAGATTTAAAAGCACAGTGTTTAGAGAGGAGTTCAAAACTGCTAGGAGGCATGTGAATGCCGAAATCCAGAGAGCAAAACGTGAATACTTCTCAAATCGTTTCCAAAACTGTATCAATTCCAAAGGAACATGGCAGACAATTAGGGAAATAGGCCATTGCAAAACTAATGAGTATCTTGATTGCTCGAAGAGCGCGTTTAAGGTAAAAAAAAATATTTTGAAAAACTTAAAGTGCACATATGCGATTTATTTTAATTCATTAGTATGTAGTTCCAATTATGCGTGATTTCTGTAATTGAACAAACTGTTCAAATAAACGGGATTCTTGTAATTGAACGTATTGTTCAATTAAGCGGGTATCGGCTAATTGGTTCCCCGGTTAATTGAACAAAAAGTTGTGCAAATTTGGTGTGCAATTAACCGAAAAATACTGTATATTCAGTGGATGATCAGTTGTATTTTCTTCAGGAAAACATTCTTAAGCTTTTTGATTCTGCTGTACCGCTTAAAACTAGAAAACGCTATGAGAAATCTAGACCGTGGTTTAATAATAATATTAGAGAGTCAATTCAAAGGCGAGATTTAGCCTTTTCTCGTTGGAAGAGATTTAAAAGCACAGTGTTTAGAGAGGAGTTCAAAACTGCTAGGAGGCATGTGAATGCCGAAATCCAGAGAGCAAAACGTGAATACTTCTCAAATCGTTACCAAAACTGTATCAATTCCAAAGGAATTGAGTATCAAAACTAATGAGTATCTTGATTGCTCGAAGAGCACGAAGGAAATAAATGGATCTTACGTTGACTTGCCAAGTGTTAAACCAAACACTGCATTCTATGAAAACTTATTTAGTGAATCTTCGGAAAGAACGGACAATTTTGAGTTTGCGTGTGTATACCCAAGTGATGTCTTCTTAAGCTGTATATCTATCACATCAAATGCTACAGGGTCCGATGGCATTAACCCCAAGTTTGTGAGACTGATTCTGCCACATATTTTACCGTTTATCGCGCATTTATTCAATACAATATTAATGACATCTAATTGGCGACATGCAAAAATTATACCTCTCCCGAAATGCAATAATGAGTTTCAGCCAATCGCCATTTTACCGTACTTTTCGAAGGTTTTGGAAAGACTTATGCACCATCAAATAGGTTATTTTATAGATGAAAGATGAGTATTTGACAACTTTGCACAAGCGGTATAAATGGAAAATTCCGGAACGTGATCTACAAAGGGATGATCTCGTCGTCGTGAAACACGAGCTTCAAAGTCCTACGTCATGGAACTTAGGCCGCGTCATTGATGTTCACCCCGGTATTGAAGGTAATGTTCACGTTGCTGACATACGAACGGAAAACGGCGTTGTAAGACGACCTATCACCGAATTGGTCATTCTGACCGATCAAACTCCGCAATCTTTTTCACGTATGCCACTGCTAAGGCCCCTACTGGCCTCATTGAGCTGCAAGGGGTCCCTACTGGCCCATCGTAGCGTAATTTTATTGTCAGGGTCCCTACTGGTGGTACCTTAACCACATCAAAAGAGGTCCTTTCTGGCTTTTGGGTCCCCACTGGCCCATTTAGTTTAAGTGTTTTTTGAAAAAACGAATGAATAATAAAAAAAAGAATTATGAATTAAAAAAAAAACTCACTGAATTACTTACTGCTCTATACGTTAACTATCTTAGATGTAATTTAGTTTTAGTTACAACATATCTAGATGTTGGATGGTGGGCGGCATGTTTAAGTTTGAAAGTCAAACTGTCATACCTAATTAAGTGTACCATGTTTGTTTATGGTACTTTCCTTCTCGCTAATATCTATGTACTCCCTTTGTTCCAACACTGAAAGAGTACCTTTGTAGATATTAGCGAGTTAGTATTTTGACATTTCCCCGCGAATGCCTCCACCTTTCATCGTCTAATCAATCGCTGAAGGTATTCATCGTCTAATCAATCGCTGTGGTACATATTTGCTACATAAATGTTATCTTGATTACCATTATAAAATTAAATAAATTAGAGATTACGGCTTCCTTTTAATATTTAAAATTAAACTATCGTGTTTATTTATTTATTTCTTTTTCGGCACCAACAGTATTTTCTGCCAGATGGAAGGATTCAGCTAAATCTTGATTTTCACTTTGAAGAACGCGACTTAAGGATAATGCCAAGCAGTGAACTGAATGAACTACGTAGACCGAAACATGAAAATCCAACGTTTTAATAGCCATCAACAACTGAAATGCAGATGTTGTAGTTTGTTGTTTACTGAAAAAAATTATGAAAAACATATATAATTACTGAAAAATATAAACCTTGTCCTAAAATTAAGGTATTGATGTATTAGCTGAATACTTAAATGCAAACAAATATTTGTTTTGTAAAAAACTTTTTATAGTTTGAATATATCTTGAATAGTTACCGAGATATGTGGATTTTAAATTTGAATTTTTCGCCGACTTTGCCTTGGAGTTTAGCCAATATCTCAGTCAAAAGTTTACCGATTTTGTTCGCTGTTTTGTAAAAATAGTCCAAAATTAGAAATATTAGGACGGAAACAAAAATTGTATTAGAACAACATCTTCCCAAACATACAATTTGTATGTGTGCTAAATATAATGCACATATGTTTAGGGTACGCTCTAAACATATTTTTACATATGTTTAGAGCGTACCCTGAACATTTGTATATCTCAAGCAGAATATGTTTGGGACAATATAGTACAGAAGTGTTTTTTCCAGCGTGTAGTTACTTAATATACATTGCACTGTGCCGAATTGCAAATGTTTATGTGCACAGGTATATTAACATTATGAGCTATTAAATTTGGTATGATTTTGCTAGTTTGTGCAGGAGGTCTCAAGAGGGGAGTGGTGATAAAGTCCTTTTTCGGAGGGCTATAATTGTATTAAAAAACCAGTAAGGAAAGGCTAAAGTCGGGCGGTGCCGACTATATAATACCCTACACCACTCTCGTAATATTGAATAACTCTGATATATAAATTTTGTAATTCATGTATAAATTGTTTACATAAATTTACTTTTGGGATATTTTATACTTAAATAATACCCTGTACCACAGTGTGGTGTAGAATATAAAAACGATTGGATCTAAAGAGCCAAATCGGATGAAACATATATATGAGAGCTATAGCTAAATCTTTACCGATTTTCTTCAAATTCGGTAGTGTTGGTTCATGGATCAAGAAACTCTACCATTCTAAATTTCAAAACGATTGGATGTAAAATACAGCTTTTATAGGACCAAAGGGCCAAATCGGACGATACATATATATGGGAGCTATAGCTAAATCTTAACCGATTTTCTTCAAATTCAGCAGTGTTGGTTCATGGATCAAGAAACTCTACCATTCTAAATTTCAAAATGATTAGATGTAAAATACAGCTTCTACAGGACTAAAGGGCCAAATCGGACGAAACATAAAAAACTTTTTATAGTTTGAATATATCTTGAATAGTTACCGAGATATGTGGATTTTAAATTTGAATTTTTCGCCGACTTTGCCTTGGAGATTAGCCAATATCTCAGTCAAAAGTTTACCGATTTTGTTCGCTGTTTTGTAAAAATAGTCCAAAATTAGAAATATTAGGACGGAAACAAAAATTGTATTAGAACAACATCTTCCCAAACATACAATTTGTATGTGTGCTAAATATAATGCACATATGTTTAGGGTACGCTCTAAACATATTTTTACATATGTTTAGAGCGTACCCTGAACATTTGTATATCTCAAGCAGAATATGTTTGGGACAATATAGTACAGAAGTGTTTTTTCCAGCGTGTAGTTACTTAATATACATTGCACTGTGCCGAATTGCAAATGTTTATGTGCACAGGTATATTAACATTATGAGCTATTAAATTTGGTATGATTTTGCTAGTTTGTGCAGGAGGTCTCAAGAGGGGAGTGGTGATAAAGTCCTTTTTCGGAGGGCTATAATTGTATTAAAAAACCAGTAAGGAAAGGCTAAAGTCGGGCGGTGCCGACTATATAATACCCTACACCACTCTCGTAATATTGAATAACTCTGATATATAAATTTTGTAATTCATGTATAAATTGTTTACATAAATTTACTTTTGGGACATTTTATACTTAAATAATACCCTGTACCACAGTGTGGTGTAGAGTATAAAAACGATTGGATCTAAAGAGCCAAATCGGATGAAACATATATATGAGAGCTATAGCTAAATCTTTACCGATTTTCTTCAAATTTGGTAGTGTTGGTTCATGGATCAAGAAACTCTACCATTCTAAATTTCAAAACGATTGGATGTAAAATACAGCTTTTATAGGACCAAAGGGCCAAATCGGACGAAACATATATATGGGAGCTATAGCTAAATCTTAACCGATTTTCTTCAAATTCAGCAGTGTTGGTTCATGGATCAAGAAACTCTACCATTCTAAATTTCAAAATGATTGGATGTAAAATACAGCTTCTACAGGACTAAAGGGCCAAATCGGACGAAACATGTATATGGGATCTATAGCTAAATCTTAACCGATTTTCTTCAAATTCGGTAGTGTTGGTTCATGGATCAATAAACTCTACCATTCTAAATTTCAAAACGATTGGATGTAAAATACCGCTTCTATAGAAATAAAGGGCCAAATCGGACGAAACATATATATGGGAGCTATAGCTAAATCTTAACCGATTTTCTTCAAATTCGGTAGTGTTGGTTCATGGATCAAGAAACTCTACCATTCTAAATTTCAAAATGATTGGATGTAAAATACAGCTTCTTCAGGACTAAAGAGCAAAATCGGACTAAAGATATATATGGGAGCTATAGCTAAATCTTAACCGATTTTCTTCAAATTCGGCAATGTTGGTTCATGGATCAAGAAACTCTACCATTCTAAATTTCAAAACGATAGGATGTAAAATATAGCTTTTATAGGACTAAATGGCCAAATCGGACGAAACATATATATGGGAGCTATATCTAAATCTGAATCGATTTCAACCAAATTCAATAGCGATCTTAACAGCCGCGAAATACTCTAAACTGCAAAATTTCAGAACGATCGGAGTGAAATTGCGACCTGTAGTCGACGAACAACTTTACATGGACAGACGGACGGACGGACATCGACTCAGCTAGTGATTCTTAGTCGATCGGTATACTTTAAGGTGGGTCTAGCAGTGTTATTTTCAGGTGTTACAAACATCTGCCGTGAAACAAACGTATAATACCCTGTACCACAGTGTGGTGTAGGGTATAATTACACTGTACATCATTATGTAGTATATTCGTTCATTTGATCTAACGTTATAAGATTTTACCTTTTTGTACAAATTGATACATTTATGTGGGAGGTACCAAAAGGGGCGTGGCAATAACGCATAATTAACTTATACTCTGTGCGGAATTTTAGAAGATAAGTAGTATTATATTCGAATAAGTAGTATAGAACTTATTAAAGAATCAATTACACTAGCCAACAGTCGTTTTGTTATTTGGTTCTAGCATAGTTTTTCTCATTGATTTTGACCTACTGAACACGAAAATGAGTTTTAAAAATTTTTCTGTCGATTGGTTTTCGAGATACAAATTTTGGAACTTTTTTTTTTAAATTTTTGGAGGTACACTTACAATTTTGAGCATATCTTTCTTCTTTGACATATTTGATCCTACTACTACTCAAATTAAAGCAAATTGAGCCGTCTACAACTCATTCTCAGAAAATTTTCAAATCGGGTGAGTAGTTTTGATGTTGGCGGCTTAAAAAGGTTAAAAAACTGCGTTTTTTTAGTAAAAATGTGGCAGAAAAATTCATATAAAATATAAAACGCGATGCTAACAGCGATTTTGGTTTTTTTACGTATAGCTGGCATTTTTCCAAAGAAAATAAGCACTTACTTAACAAAATCTGACAACAAATGGCGGACTTATAATTTTTTTGGTAAAAGACCGAAATTCCGCTATTTCACAATATTTTGATTTTCATTATTTGCACAGCTAACCTACTAGGAGGGATCGAAAAAGCAAGTTTTTTATAATCCTTTTGGAATAGAACGGAACAGTTGCTCCTATACATAAGTTACTTCTGTTCAAAATTTCACCACCCTGGGTTAATGTCTTCTGTTCTGGCAAGGGACGTGAAATTTCAAAAATTTTGTGAAATCAGCAATTTTTTTTTTTTGAAATTTTTTTCAAATGTCACAGCACTTTGCAGTTTTGATAAAATTTTTAAATTAATATTTATAACACAAATATTTCATAATTGTAAAAAACCTATTTACAATACCGTAGGGACGTTTCGTCGAAAATGGTATAATGAAAATGCAGAACATAGAAACACAGGTGCATTTTACGATACGAATTTTGGCAAACCCACTTTACATGTACAAAATTGTTTGGAAAAAACGTTTACGTAATTTTTATGATTCTCAGAATTAAAAAAAAATAAGTAATACACAAATAGTTATTTAATTTTTATGATTGTGGTTGCAGAGTAATATACGCTTCTGAATGTGCGTGGACGCTCTTCGTGTTCCTTTATGACTGCTACTCCGTTCACAGTCAATTAAAGGGAAAAAAGGGAATTACACTTTTTTATTGATGTGTGTTTTCCCGATGGCTACCTGTATCGGATTTTTTACAGAAATTCCCCCCACATTTGTGAGTAGTCATTATTTGGAAACTTTTCCACAATTTGAAACGCACACTTGCTGAATCAGGTATATAGCCACCCTTAAAAGATGCGCCCATTCATAAGTACCTGTCAGTAAAATATTGTAACATACTTAGTATTTATAGGTGTTCATTTATCGTTTTTTGTCATTCAACAAGTGTCTACGAACGCGAGTAGTACGAGTAAAAAGTGAAACAAATTGAATTTAAGTGCATATAATACCTACCCAACAAGTAAGACAATGAGTAAAAGACTACGTGTGTTCGAGTGTTTGAACAATCCAGACAATTTCTGCAATGTTTGTGGCGAGTTTATAAAGAATAATCACGCACACACGTTTACTCCAGCAGTGCAATTGCACTATTTGAATTATTTTGGTATTTCACCAAATATCACAGAACCATGGACACCTAAGTCGCTATGTGATCTTTGCTATATAATCCTAACCAACTGGGCAGCTGGCGGAAGGTAAGAATTTTTATTTAAACACATTAAGCAAAGAAAATATAGTAATTTATTTTAATTTTAGGCGTCATATGAAATTCGATACACCAATGATGTGGAAAAAGCCGCTATGCCATTCCACAGACTGTTATTTTTGCCTCACCACAAACAGTGGTGTAGGGAGATTTTTAAAATGGAACTACGCTCAAGTGGGATCGTTTGCACTTCCAATACCACATTCTAATGATGTACCATATCCAGTGTGCCCTGGTGCATCTCTTCAAAAAGCAGAATCGTCAGATCAAGAGTCCGAGTCAAGTGCAAGCGAATTTGGGGCGTGCAGAAAGCGAAAATTACTGTCACAGGCCGAACTAAACGATTGGGTGCGCGATTTTGGTCTCACTAAGGAGAAATCCGAACTTTTTGCGTCTCGGATGGTACAGTGTGGATTTGCGGATTCAGAAGTGAAAGTAACAGCGTACAGGAAGCGTCACCAGCAGTATGCAAAATTTTATACAAAGAAAGACGAAATATGTTTTTGCAGCGACATTTCCGGCTTGTTCCAAGAGTTTCACCAAATTCACAACCCCAATGAATGGAGGTTGTTTATTGACAGCAACAATAATTTTTTGAAACAAATGTTAATTTAAATAGCCTTTTTTAATTCTCGTTTTTTTCATTTTTGGGTAGGAGTGCACATGTCACTTAAAATACACTTTCTGCATTCTCATTTGGATTTTTTTCCTTGAGAATTTAAGAGACGTGAGCGACGAACACGGCGAGCCCTCTCATCAGGAATTGAAGGCTATGGAACGACGATATCAGGGCATCTATGACACGGCTATGATGGGTGACTACATTTGGACCCTAATACGTGAGACCAATTGCAGCGAATACAAAAAACAAAGAAGAAGTCAGCTGTTTTTCCACATGGCATAAAATGTACAGTTATATCTTTGTTTCTATTCATTTTTTTTGGGCGTTGATTTGGTTAATTTCGTTAGTTTAGCTAACCTGGCACATCCATTTCTAATTGTGCCATACATTGAGTATGTAGTTCTCTAAATAAATTAAAAAATAATATACTAAGACTAATTTGTTTATTTTAAATTAAGTTCAAATGTATTTATTCGTTTGCGTTGGGTAGGTAAGCTGTGCAAATAATGAAAATCAAAATATCGTGAAATAGCGGAATTTCGGTCTTTTACCAAAAAAATTATAAGTCCGCCATTTGTTGTCAGATTTTGTTAAGTAAGTGCTTATTTTCTTTGGAAAAATGCCAGCTATACGTAAAAAAACCACAATCGCTGTTAGCATCGCGTTTTATATTTTATATGAATTTTTATATGAATTTTTCTGCCACATTTTTACTAAAAAAACGCAGTTTTTTAACCTTTTTATGCCGCCAACATCAAAACTACTCACCCGATTTGAAAATTTTCTGAGAATGAGTTGTAGACGGCTCAATTTGCTTTAATTTGAGTAGTAGTAGGATCAAATACGTCAAAGAAGACGAAAGATATGCTCAAAATTGTAAGTGTACCTCCAAAAATTTAAAAAAAAAAGTTAAAAAATTTGTATCTCGAAAACCGATCGACAGAAAAATTTTTAAAACTCATTTTCGTGTTTAGTAAGTCAAAATCAATGAGAAAAAGTATGCTAGAAACAAATAACAGAGAAAATTTTGTTATTTGTGACCTAGTGTTATTAAACGTTAACCCTTTATGGGTGAGGTACTAGATGGATTGGACCAATACGGCCCTCCTCGAACTTATCCTGAGATGGCCAAAAATAACACCGTGTACCAAATTTTGAAGTCAATATGTTGCTCTTTTTTGAGTTATCGTGCGCAGCAGACAGACAGACGTACGGACGGACATTGCTCAAATGACCCAAAACCAGGGATACCATACGTCCTCCTTTCGGAGGACATGTCCTCCTTTTTCACCAATGTCCTCCCGTCCTCCCTCCTTATTGAAAAATGTGGGATTTGTCCTCCTTTTGTTACTGCTTCAAATCTATTTTTATAGTTCCACCAATCGTGGATTTGGGTGGACTATTTCAACAATAATGAACCTCAAGCTGAAGTATACATTCAAACACTGAATATTTGTTTGTTTTTTGGCTATACCAGCACAGACAGCATTGATTAAGGCCCAATTGAAATATGAATGAAACCGTCTACAAATGATTCTACAAGAACTGTAAGTTGCACTTTTTATTTCAAGAACTAGACTGTCCTCCTAAAAAAGAAAGTCACATCTGCATTTCAGTATTTTTGAGATATTTAGCGTTTACGTTTTTTGACTTTCGCGCCTTCAGTTGTATGTTGTAGTGGCAGCCGGTTTTACCAGCTAACATAGACCAATTTAGGTTCCTAACCTAAACCTAATAGTAAAAGGCTTGAAAGTTAAAAAAACGTAAAAGCTTAATACGTGACTTTCTTTCTTAGGAGGGCAGTCCTCCTCTGTAGAATTTTATAAGTATTTGTCGGCGGCCGGAAGTTGGACCCCAAGGAAATGCACACAAATTGAAAATAAAATTGCGCCCCAAATTTGGGGCCTATTTTCGTTACAAAATTGCTTTAGGAAATTACACCCCAATCAAGCAAACAGCATAAAATGAAAATACACCCTAAAAAACTAAGAAAACATATCTTCGTAAGCAGAGTACATAAAATACACATATGGGCATTTCCGCGGGTCGCGAACTTACGTTCGTACGCTTTTGATGTACAAAAAATATAGAAAACAATTTATTTTTGGTGATTTGATAGCATATTTGTAGCTCTATGTTAGGTGCAAAAGATGGGTTTCATCGAGTTTTAGTTTTCATGATAGCAATAAACATGTGGTCACGAACGTACGCGAAATAGAAGTCAACTTTGGCTGAATCTAGTAACATGCAAAAATCTGCGAAAAGGAACGGAATATTCTAAAGCTATTAATTTATTTTAAAAGAGGATTAATGTAGCTTTCTATCGAGTATTTAAACAATAAATTATCTCTATTGGTTTTTTTCTAATTGGTCTCCTTGCATTTTTCTCTTCTTAATTGATTGTAATGGAGAAATTTTGTAGAAAGAGTGCAAGCATAACATATGTTTTTATATGTAAAATAATTAAAAATAAAAATGTCTGTAAAAGTAGCTTAAAATGGAAAAAATAAAATTTTTCAGTTTTTAGGCAAATTTTCTCATGAAAACAACTGATATATGCTATGTGTTCAAAGGTGACACCACACTTTTGAACATCAGTGTAGAACGACCAAGGTGGCGCGGCAGCATATGTATGTGCGTGTGTGTGTAAATGCGTCTGCATTCTGCAATCTATGTAGTTGCATACGTACATTCCAGTGCTGCCTATGCTTACCTAGGTATTGTCATGTCTTTTTTGGCATCGTCATTTGGTTGCTCGCTGCTTGCGTTTTGTCATTATAACCGAGCTTACATTAGACAAAAGGAAAGCAGCAGGAGTTTAGTTTGTATCCAATTGTGCCAACCATCAACTCTTTCGTCTCCCTCCCGCGATTAAGTGATTATTAGTGAAAAGTAAAGTTTAAATAATAAGTGTAATTTTTATACAGATACATGTACATAAAAGACCCTGTGATACCAACAGACCCAACATTGAATGATTAAATTAAAACAAAAAGAAGTGAATTACATGAAACAAAACAATTAATATTAAGATTAAAAACTAAATTTAAAAAACTGAAATTAAAAAACTGAAGTTAAAAACTGAAATTAAAAACATTTAAAAATTGTTAACTTTAAAAATACTATACAATTTAAATTTAAATTTAAAAAATACAATACAATTAATCACATTTTCACACATACCTGTACACACATGAAATCCACAAAACAAAAAATTGAAATTACTTTTTACAAATAAAACCAAAATCCAAAATCTACCACTTGCGTTATCATTCTGACGGAAACAAAAAAAACCGAGGTAAGAACTAACCATTGGTCAGTAAACATTGGTCCTTCGAGCCGGATCTAAAAGTGTGTTTTTAAATTGTTAAAAACAAAATCTGAGGAAAAAGTGTGAAAGTGTGATTAGTGTGTTTTGAAAAAGTGAGAACTACAAGTGAAAAAAAAGGCCACAAGTGCCAAGTTTTTACATTTAAATATTTACAGGTGAAAAATAAATAAATTGAAAATCGACGCGCCGCGAAACAAAAATCTAAAAAGAAAAAGACTCGACACAACAACAACAAGACCCAGCACGACACCGAAAAAGGACCCCGCCAAAGTCAAAAGACCCGGGAAGGAAAAGCCAGCGACCCAAGCCAGCAACATCGAGACAAAACCATATAAGACACTTATAACAGGATCAAAGTGAGTACCCAAAAAAGTTGTACAAGTAGCGTTTGTTACATAGGGTGCCAAAACCATTTTTTTTCGAACTCCGCCATATTGATATATGAAGGAGATTTTGGCGGGTCTGGCACTATGTACGACGCTGGCTGGGTTTTTGCCTTTTACATATATACAAAAATAACTGAATACTTAACTGCAGTTAGCTTGCACTTATACACATATATACTTCTATACTTTGATATACATACTTACATAAGTGCAGTTAGCTTGCAGTTACATACCTAAACACTGCTGCACATACATACCCTTCTACATATATACTAACCTCTTGCATAACCTACATGCATTCTAACCTCTGAAAGTTTTTTGACGATTTTTTCGGTAACAACGCGCGACTTTACTGTTTTCTAGTTTTCGAAACTTTAGGAAAATAGCGACCCAACCTTTTTGAAAACCCTTCGATAATTTGTTCAAATAATTTATTACGCATTCTGATGAATTTTTCTGAAAGCCAGCGGCTAGTCGAGTCGATTTATGCCATCAAGTTATTTTTAAGATAAGATTATTAAGATAAGAGTATTAAGATACGATTATTAAGATAAGATTATTAAGATTTGTTTCGGACGCGCGGACGGACACCGATTGACTTATTCCGAAAACCTCAGCAAGAATTCCAGATAATTTTGTGCTGAATAACGCGTGGACGGACAACTTTCTTGCAAAACAAAAGAGCGAAAATTTCTTGAATTTTTTCGGCTGCTTAAATCGCGGTTATATTTATTAAGCTTACTTTTATTCTTTTTACTATTATTATTAGCTGCTTAAAAGAAAAAAAAAGGAAAGATTTTTATTGGCTCGACTCATCCGCTGACTGGCTTGAGAACCCTACAAATTACTTCGTGATTTTTGGGTACTTTAAACGTCAAGTTTGCAACATAGAAAAAAAAATATTTTTTTGCCTTCTTTATATGCGATTTTCTGAGGGAGAAATCGACCGTATGATATTAGCTGATGCTTTGGAGACGCTAAAATCAATCCCAATCAATAAATTAAAAAGAAAAAATAAATTTATTTTTTTTGCTTTAGAAAATACGTGTTCCAACTTTTTGAACGACCCTCGTATTGCCTTAGATTCAATAGAAAAACCCTTTTGAAAAATGTCAAAAAATTTACGATTTTTTAATCTCTTTTAACATTAATATGTGTGGTTTGTGCTATAAATCAGCATTATTGTAGTTTCCAACCGATTTGAAGCGAAAATCTGGATATATTTGATAAAAAAGTTCCTGTGCCGACACTTTCAACTCGACCCCTCGTACCCATTAAAACAACAACAACAGCAGTCTATGTACACCGATGCATACGAGCCAATAGGTAGCGGATTTTTTTTTTCGTTGGTTTCTCGTTGTCTTTTCATTCGTTTTCACTTCTTGGCTTGATTAGGGAACCCAAAGGTTAATGTACCACTGGTTTTTTTTGTGAAGTAGAAAAAAAGGGAGAAGTAGGAAAACATAATTTCAGCCGTAAAGAAAGGAATGAAAGAACATATGGTTTGATGGGTTCGGACGGACATTTCGGCAAAAGCTAAACAGAACTAACACAATAATTTACATTTATTGAAATTTATTTTTATTTTTGGAAATTACACATTGCTACGAAACATAAATTTGCTCAGAAATTTATTAAATGCTAATTTTTGGAAATTACACATTGCTACGAAAAATAAATTTGCTCAGAAATTTATTAAGTGCTAATTTTTGGAAATTACACTTTACTACGAAAAATAAATTTGACTCGAAAATTAATTAAGTGTTATTTTTTGGAAATTACACTTTACTACGAAAAATAAATTTGCTCGAAAAATTTATTAAGTGATAGTTTCTTGGAAGAAACACCTTTCTACAAAATTTGGGATTTTTTTAAAAAAACAATTTCTTACAAAGTTTGTTTTTTTTGTTTGTTATAATTTTGCAAAAAAAACACTTTCCTACAAAATTTGTCGTTTGATTCGATCGAATTTTTTCTGATAGAAGATTCACCTTCCTACGGGTTTTTTTGTTTTGTTAAAGAAGCGTTGATTGGTAATTTTTTGAGAGTACACCAGCCGACAAAGAATTACTTTCGTCCAAATTTTTATTTATATAATTTTTTTTCTCCAAAAGACCCAAGTCTATAAAAATTATTATCGCTAAAATTTCTTACTTTTCGCACAAACGACACAAGTTCAAAATAAACTGCCATTATTTATATCTATTCGTGAAAAAAAAACAAAGTCGGACTGTAAAAGATTGGCCCCATTCAACAAATATTAACGTTTTTCTGAAATTATTTTGCAAATATTGGCAAAGTAAATTTTTACAGAAATTGTTAAGAGAAAATCTCAATTTTAAAAGTTTCTTGAAATTTTAGCCAGTTTAAAATTTGACAAAGAAAATATTTAAGAAGGAGGAAATATGGATAAAGTTTTACGTGATAAATTTGTAAATTGCGTAAATGACCTGATAGACTTTGAGAGTGGTTACTCTGCTACTAGCACCGATGATAATATTCACTCATTAGAAGTGACACGTGTAGAATTGAACTCTGTTTGGGATCAAGTGAAAAGGGCCTATTTAGATTGTAGAGACCGTGTTCCCGAAAAAATGAGGCCCCAATCGATAAATCAAAGTTGAGGACCCATTATAAAGAGGCATTAGAGACATACAAACGATGTTTAAGCGCAGTAAATGGAGAAATTTTAGCACTAACCGACGAAAGGCAGCAGGAAAAATTCGAACGTGAATCGGAGACCCGAAAGAAGGAAACAGTTGAGCCAAACAACCATCTATCGTTACGTTTACCACCATGCGACACCGACACATTTCATGGAGGATACAGCGCTTGGCCTACTTTTCGGGATTTGTTTTCGGCCTTGTACAGAAATAATTCTAGACTCAGTAAAATAGAAAAACTTTTTCATCTAAAACAAAAAACCGCGGGGGAGGCACGGGAAATTATTAGTAACGTACCACTAACAAATGAAGGTTTTGATCTAGCATGGAAAAACTTAGAAAACAGATACGAGAATAAACGAATGCAAGTTAATGAACAGCTAAAGACTCTACTTAGTTTACAACAAGTTTCGGCAGATTCAGTATCCTCGATCCAAAAACTTCAACGCACTATTGATGGTTGCGTTCAGACACTAGAAACACTCAAGGTAGATGTATAGGGGTGGGACCCAATTTTAGTTTACCTTACTTCTACGAAACTGCCGAGAAATTTCTTAGAAGAATTTGAAAACGGTTTGGAAGACTGTTCCATACTACCGTCTTGGAAAGATTTGAATGAATTTTTGACACACAAGTTCAAAACTTTAGAATCTAAGAAATATTAAGCCCCATTTCTCCAAAAATAATCAGCCTAGACCCGATTATAGTAGGAAGGAAAATAGGGTTAAGTCATTTCAAACTAATGTTGCGCAACAGACTCAAAGTTCGCAAAGAAGATTCAACAATAGCAACAGATTTAGCACATCTACGCAACCTAGTAGTCGTACAAATGGACCGAGTTGCCAAATTTGCAAGGCAAACCATTTGTTACGAAATTGTCCACAATTCCTTGAGAAAAACGTGAATGATCGCATTCACTTAGTAAAACTTCACAATCTTTGTTACAACTGCATCACTTCGGATCATGGTGTAAGAGATTGTAAGAGTCGTTTCACGTGTAGGGAATGTAATCAAAGACATCACACTTTATTACATAAGGGTAACGAGGCCCGACCTACAAATTCACAACCGGTTAGAGATGACGTACGACCTAGTACCAGTGCGGCAGCTCTAACCACCCTAGTACAATCCACTCCTAGTTTACAGTCCACACCTAGTTTTCAAACTCCTAGTATAACGACTCTAACTCTCAAGGAAAATGCACAATTTAGCCAGCAGCAATCGAAGGAAACACTACTCTTCACAGCGATTGTTCAAATTGAATCTAGAGGGCAGCGATATGACGCACGAGCGATTATCGACCCTGGATCTCAATCAACATTTATTTCAGAGAAGATTACAAACCAATTGAAGCTTCCAACTAGGAAGAATCTTGTTCATGTTACCGGTTTAAGTGAAACCGTTTCAGAAACTTCAACAAAAGCTTGTCTTTTTAACCTTTGTTCTCGTACAAACCCTAGTTTTGAATTAGAAGTTTGGGCACCCGTTTTGAAGTCCCTTCCTTCTAATTTGCCGTCGCGCACCCTAGATAAAAATCAACATAGAGAAACAACCCAACTCGAGTTAGCAGATCCTCGTTTTTACGAAAGCCGACCCATAGATCTTCTGATAGGTTTAGACATAGGACCCTTAATTTACACAGTAGGAGCTCCAATGAAATCTATAGGATCTTTACTAGCGCAAAGCACTGTTTTTGGCTGGATAGTGGGCGGACCCCTTGAAAGTTTCGATAGAGAAAATTCTCACACGTTTTTGGGAGGTGGAGGAGACCCCAAAAAAAGTTTTGAGGTCAGCAGAGGACACCTTTTGCGAAACAAATTTCAAAAATACAACGCGAAGAAATGAAGATGGACGATATATTGTCACGATGACGTTCAAATCTTGTGCTGAACTTGGAGCATCTCGAAATATCGCAATGGCGCAATTCTATAGAATGGAAAGAAAGTTGCAAAAAACGCCCGAAATCAAATCTCAATACGACGCAGCGATAATGGAATATTTGGAACTTGGACACATGCGGAAACTGAGACCCCAAGAAATCGAGAAGACCCCTCACTACTATTTGCCACATCATGCAGTTATTAAACCAGATAGGGTTACTACTAAACTTAGGGTAGTTTTCAATGCGTCAAGTCCCACATCAAATAGGAAAAGTCTTAATGACATTTTACATCCAGGGCCTATTCTTCAACAGGATTTAGTATTGCAGATTTTAAAATGGAGGTTTTTTAAATACGTATTTAACGCGGACGTTACCAAAATGTATCGTCAAATACAAATCGACCCAAGTCAGGCCCCATTTCAAAGAATTCTTTTTATAAGATCAGCAAATGACCCAGTTGAAGACTTTGAACTTTCGACAGTCACTTTCGGAATTATTTGCGCCCCATTTCTAGCTCTTAGGACCCTAATTCAATTGGCAGAAGATGTTAAAGAAACATACCCATTAGGTTCGGAAATTATAAAACAAAATTTATATGTCGACGACGTTTTAGCTGGACGTCACACTGTAGAAGAATCCCATAAGTCTATGAAAGAATTAGTAGCAGCCATGGACTCAGCAGATTTTGAATTGAGAAAATGGAGTTCAAACGACCCCAATCTACTTCGCGATCTGCCACCTGACTCACTCTTGCCGGTCAATTGGTTGGATATTTCGGAAGGAACTTCAACGAAGACTCTAGGTATCCGATGGAACATTTCGGCTGATAACTTTACGTTCACATCACCACCCACGGAAGAAAGGGAATTATGCACCAAACGAGAAGTCCTTTCAACAATTGCCAAATTTTTTGACCCATGTGGATGGTTGGCTCCAGTAATCATCGTAGCAAAGCTTATCATGCAACAAGTCTGGCTGGATAAAGTAGATTGGGACGACGCGTTGAAGCCCATCACTCGAATGAATTGGAAGAATTTCATAAAAAATTGTCCTTCAATAGATTCAGTTTCAGTACCTAGGTGGATCAGATTCAAACCCTCAAGTAAAATTGAAGTACATGGTTTTTGTGACGCTTCAGAAAGCGCTTACGCCGCGACTCTTTATGTTAGAGTAGAACATTTAGATCAAACAGTCGACACGTTTCTTTTGGCAGCGAAAACTCGAGTAGCACCCATCAAAAAAATATCTCTGCCTAGATTAGAATTATGCGGAGCCGTTCTCTTAGCAAAATTATCCACAGCGGTGGTTCCCAACTTTCAAATTGAAAATATTTCAACACACTTTTGGACCGACTCAACGATCGTGCTAGCATGGCTCAAAAAACCACCGTGTTCATGGAGTGCCTTTGTAGGAAATAGAATTTCAGATATTTTAGATAATGTAGGCAACGAAAATTGGAAGCACATAGATTCAGAAAGCAACCCAGCTGATGTAGCCAGTCGAGGATGTTCGCCAAATGATTTGCAGTCACATCATTTGTGGTGGACTGGACCCCAATGGCTGAAGTTTCCAAAAGACCGATGGCCTAGACACGACATTATGAGCGACACAGAGTTAGAAGCAAAGGCAGTTAAAGTTTTCGCGACCACAACAGTTGAAGATCCTTTGGATAGATTTTCTTCTCTATCTAGGGCATACAAAGTCTTAGCATTTGCGATTCGTTTTTGGCGAAATACCGGCGTCAATCGGACCCGACTTAGAATTTCTTCAGCAGAAATCACCCACGGTGAAATCCAAGATATCAAAGATCGTCTTATTGTTTTAACACAGAAGCGTTATTTCGCAGAGGAGTATTTAGCGTTAACCCAAAAGAAAAGACTCTCATCTAGTAGCAGTCTTTTATCTCTCAATCCATTCATTGATTCAAAAGGAATCATTAGGGCAAATGGCCGCATTGTTCAGTCCCCAGCACTTACATATAACGAGCGCCATCCCATTCTTATCCCATACGAATCGAGATTAGCTCTTTTGTTAGTGGAATTTATTCACAAAATTACGATGCACGGCGGAAATCAACTCATGACTCGCGTAATCAGGTCTGAATTCTGGATATTTAAATTGAAGCCATTAATCAAGAAGGTAATTCATAATTGTCGAACTTGTGTTTTGTATAAACACCAGACTCAAACGCAAATTATGGCCTCACTTCCGCCCCAGCGAACTATGCTGACTCGACCTTTTACCAACACAGGAGTAGATTTTGCAGGACCCTTCAACATAAAGAATTTTACAGGAAGAGCTTGTTTAATAACAAAGGGTTATGTTTGCGTCTTCGTTTGCTTTTCCACAAAAGCAATTCACTTAGAACCCACTAGTGATCTATCAACTCAATCTTTTTTAGTCGCTTTATCTCGCTTTATTGGGCGACGAGGAAGCCCAGCCAAGATCTACTCAGATAATGGGACTAATTTTGTAGGAGCAGCAGAATTAATAAGAAAAGATAGGCTAGAGTTTATGAAGAATCTGCAAAAGGACGCCACCCAGAACAATATTTATCAGAACTTAGAATGGAGCTTTATTCCTCCAGGTGCCCCTCATATGGGAGGATTATGGGAGGCGGGAGTTAAATCATTCAAAACACATCTACGAAAATTTATACCGCAAATGAATTTTACCTTTGAAGAATTCGCGACCATTTTAGCGAGAATTGAGGCCTGTCTTAATTCTCGACCCCTAAGTCCAGCCAGTGACGACCCTTCCGACTTACATCCTCTCACCCCAGCTCATTTTCTGATTGGTACTTCAATTTTGACCCCAACTGAACCCGATGTTTCAGACAACAACATCACCCTTGCCAATAGATGGAAGCGATTAAAAATTATTTCTCAATATTTTTGCCAAAGATGGAAAACTGAGTATTTGAATGAGCTACATCGTCGATATAAGTGGAAGTACCAAACAGAAAATTTGAAAGAGGATGATTTGATTGTAATTAAAGATGAGAGATTGGCCCCGACTGAATGGAAAATAGGCCGTATAGAAAAAACTTACCGAGGAATTGATAACAACATTAGGGTCGTTGACATTCGGACAGCTAACGGTGTAATTAGTCGACCGATAACGAAAATCGTCAAACTATTTTCAAATTAACTAACCCTCTATTTATTTGTGAAAGAACTGGGTACTCGCATCTCTTTTATTCCAGAAATGGCAGCGCGACTACCCACTCCAGCGCCAAGTCGTGACCCTTCGTCCGACCGTCAACCCAACCACCACTTCCAAACTCGCGACCAGTCTGCCGTTCAAAGACTCGGCTCCGTCAATCGAAACCGTAGCCAGCGCCCTCGCCCTTCGTCTTGGCAGTATTCCTGCGGCCTCTGCCAGGCGGACCACGCCATCCGGACGTGCCCCACCTTTCGGCAATTCTCCCCATACCGAAGGTACGAGACCGTGGAGAGAAGAGGCTGCTGCCGAAACTGCTTGGCTCGGAGTCATTTGGCGCCGGACTGCCCAGCCCTAACAGCCTGCAAACAGTGCGACCACCGACACCATACCATGCTTCATGGGGCACCCCAACTGGAAGACCAACTCGGAAGGGCGCCTCCGACAGAACCTGTTTACCGCCGAACCAGCGTTTTGGTGCCAACAGCGACGGTCAAGATCGCATCGGGACAACCGGCCGA
The DNA here is from genome assembly GCA_963930755.1 of Eudasyphora cyanicolor. Classification (NCBI taxonomy): domain Eukaryota; kingdom Metazoa; phylum Arthropoda; class Insecta; order Diptera; family Muscidae; genus Eudasyphora; species Eudasyphora cyanicolor. The sequence continues at coordinate 153,252,516 of OZ005734.1, read as the reverse complement.
CGAATACAAGATGGTGCGAGCCCTACTGAACCAGTCATCAACGGTCTCAAGGATTGCGGCGTCCACGGTAAGCCGATTTGGATGGGCGACCATTTTAAGGCGCGGGAGCCAATTTGTAAAGCTGTCCCTCCAACATCGACACAACCGCCCTTCCATCACGATCAGACTCAATGCGCTGGTCACCAGCGAGCTGCCCAGTTGACCCTATGCCGACCCGATTTTGGAGGATCCCACATCCAGCTTTGACAGACATACCCTCGCCGACGTAGACCCAAGAAGTAACGACCCTATAGACATCGAATTAGGAGGAGACGTCTATGCTTACTTACGGGAAGCGGAAGTTCGTGACACTGACCTGGGAGCTGTAAAGGCGTTCGAAACTGCTCTTGGGTATGTCTTCGCGGGTCCTGTAGTCAGAGCCATACGAAGTAGCGAATAAGACCTTGGGTCAATCAGGTATGTCTTGTAAAGCACTAAATCACGGGGGGGGGGGGAGAATGTTCAAAGGTGACACCACACTTTTGAACATCAGTGTAGAACGACCAAGGTGGCGCGGCAGCATATGTATGTGCGTGTGTGTGTAAATGCGTCTGCATTCTGCAATCTATGTAGTTGCATACGTACATTCCAGTGCTGCCTATGCTTACCTAGGTATTGTCATGTCTTTTTTGGCATCGTCATTTGGTTGCTCGCTGCTTGCGTTTTGTCATTATAACCGAGCTTACATTAGACAAAAGGAAAGCAGCAGGAGTTTAGTTTGTATCCAATTGTGCCAACCATCAACTCGTTCGTCTCCCTCCCGCGATTAAGTGATTATTAGTGAAAAGTAAAGTTTAAATAATAAGTGTAATTTTTATACAGATACATGTACATAAAAGACCCTGTGATACCAACAGACCCAACATTGAATGATTAAATTAAAACAAAAAGAAGTGAATTACATGAAACAAAACAATTAATATTAAGATTAAAAACTAAATTTAAAAAACTGAAATTAAAAAACTGAAGTTAAAAACTGAAATTAAAAACATTTAAAAATTGTTAACTTTAAAAATACTATACAATTTAAATTTAAATTTAAAAAATACAATACAATTAATCACATTTTCACACATACCTGTACACACATGAAATCCACAAAACAAAAAATTTAAATTACTTTTTACAAATAAAACCAAAATCCAAAATCTACCACTTGCGTTATCATTCTGACGGAAACAAAAAAAACCGAGGTAAGACCTAACCATTGGTCAGTAAACACTATGAAACCATTATATTTTAAAAATTTAGACGTTTTGTATTCATTTTTTTATAATTATTCACAATAAAATACGATGATTACCAACATTGACCATTCGGCGGAAATGCCCATATACGAACCCACATTCTAATTATAACTCTTTTCTTGCGCGGTCGGCCTACTCCTTTTGAAATTAAAATTCGCAATATGGTGTGAATTCTTTATAACTTTTTTAATTATTATTCTTTCTTTGTTTTTTCAGCATTTTGTGAAGGAGACTTGGGGATTTAATTATGAATCGAACCACATACCAAATAATTACATTTTTGCGAAATTTTTCATTCGTTTCGTATCCCCCACTTCTTTAAAAAGTTATAATACAGGGTGACACAGAATGAGCTATATGGTTTGAATTTTTTACAACTTTTTTTAATTATTATTCTTTCTTTGTTTTTTTTCAGCATTTTGTGAAGGAGACTTGGGGAATTAATTATGAATCGAACATGTTCAAAAATAATTGAATTTTTCCTAAATTTTGCGAAAAGTTATGGAAAATTACTAAAAAGACCACGCATGTGAGAAGCAGAAAATGGACATGACTTACAGGATATAATTTTTCAAACATAATTGCAAAAAATTCCCCAATAATATACTGTATTTAAAAAAAAAATTATAATAACCGCATAAATAAAAAAGTTATAAACCATATAGCTCACATTAAAATATACTTTGAAAAACTTCTTTGCCCTGAACAATCAGTAGTAAATATACACTATGCCCCAGTATTTACAGAAGATGAATGTCTGGACCGACCATTCACTATCGAGGAGCTAAAAACACAGTTGATAAAAGTTAAGGCCAACAAAGCTCCAGGGGAGGACAGTATCCCATACGAATTTTACCAAAATGCTACAGAAAACTTCTTACGTCTTCTAGTCAACTGTTATAACCAAATATTCGACAGCGGTAACATTAATGAATCTTTTAACAAAACTTTCCTATGCATAAAAAGGGATGTTTGGAACTGCCCGAAAACTATAGGGGCATATAATTTATGAATTGCGTGGGGAAGCTGATGATGGGTATGCTAAATGAACGGCTTTCAAATTGGACCGAGACTCGCGATTGTATCAATGAATATCAAGCCGGATTCATGAGACATTACTCTACGTGTGATAACATTTACAATCTATCAGCAATTGTTAGCCTCAAATTAGCTGAAAAGAAGAAGGTGTATGCGTTTTTTATAGACTTTCGAGCTGCTTTTGATAAGGTGTGTAGACAAGCTCTAGTTTATAAGCTTTATGAAATGGGAGTGTCGTACAAATTCATTCGGGTAATAGAAAATATGTATAGAGAAACTAAATATGCTGTATGGACTGGCGAAGAACTTTCTGATTTCTTCCAATCCACCGCTGGAGTTAAGCAAGGTTGCCTATTATTCCCTCTACTATTTGCCGTATATGTAACTGACATACACGATTTCGTCCAAGGCGGTTTATGCATATAAGACCTCAACATTCGTGTGCTGATGTACGCAGATGATATTGTCATGCTAGCTGACGATGTCTAAACCATGCAACAGATGATAAATAACTTATAAATAACTTAGCAATATACTGCAGAATCTGGAATTTGGTAATTAACTTAGATAAGTCACAGATGCTTGTATTTCGTAAAGGTGGAAAACTAAACCAAAACGAAAAATGGACTTACAATGGCAAAGAAATAAAAATTGTGAATGAATATACTTACTTAGGCGTAACTTTCACCCCAACGCTAAGTTTCAGCAAACATACTGAGAAAAGGAATACTCAAGCCAAAAATGCAGTCAATAACACATGGAAAGATCTACTTAGCAAAGAGTCTATACATTTGAGCATGAAGTGGAAGGTATATTTAGCAGTTTGCAGATCGATACAGGCGTATGGTTCACAAGTATGGGGATTCACACACTTCGAACATGTGGCTAAATTGCAACGTTATTTCCTAGAAATAACGAAAATTTTAAAACTTCCTATTAACACACCTAATTATGTGCTTAGGCTGGAGACAGAAATAGAGGAAAGCCATTTGTATACTCTGAGGATGCACCTAAAATATATCGACAAAATTCTCAATAAATATCATACGAATAGACTTCCGAAACAATTATCAATTATACTTATGGATCAAGAAATCTTTTGGGTGAAACGGCTCAAGGAACTATCACGGAGTCTGGATGTTGAGTGGCCAGGACGTAATCCAACACAACCTCAGTGGAGTACCTTCAGCAATAACTTTTTGGTAGCAATAAAACTAGATAACCTACACAAGTGTCTGCAGAAAAAGCGGGAAAGCAACAGAATATATAGATGTCTGGATTATACTGTACGTCATCTATACATTAACAATAATACTAAACCTGAAGACATAACATTGCTGTTGAAGACAAGGAGCGATATGCTGAGTCTGAATGCCTCGAAGTATGGAGTTCTAGACGAAGAAAAGTTATGCACTCTATGCAATCTACATGTCCCTGAATCTACACATCACTTTATAGGCGTTTGTCCAGTCCTCAAAGAATTCCGGAAAAGCTCATTCGGAAAAACTGCTTTAAGTGAACTGGAAGTGATAGCTATTCTCAACGGTCAGCATGAAACAGGATGGGTAAACCTAATAACTTATTTGAAGAACTCAATGAAATATAGAAATTTTTTGATTAATGAAACTTTTTAAAATTACTTGCTTTATAACACTAAATTGTAATTGACAGACGTTAAAATAAAAAAAAAAACATTGTCAATGTATATATCTTTATATTTCAATATATCATAAAATATAATTAAGTAATGCAAATATGTATATGTTAAATATTTATGAATTAATAAAGAAACAAATCTAATCTAATATAGCTCACTCTGCGCTACCCTGTACTATATGTAAAAAATTTATGATTATGGCCCTTTTTTTAAAAAAAATAATTGTTGAAAAAATTTATATTTTACTTAAAAAAATTTCCTCCGAAGGTTCCTAGGGCTCTTGTAAATATCACAAATGTCCTCCTTTTCTGACACAAATGTCCTCCTATCCGAAAAATGTTTATCGTATTTCCGCCGAACATACTTGAGGTCTTGGTCACTCATTAAGTATATGTGTTACAATTTTGGCCGTAGCAAATGATCGTTACAGTGAGAGAATAAAAATTATTTCTGTAACCAAAAGTAATCGCTGCATATATTATTTATCTAAGAAAATTGAAAACTAAAATACGACAAAAATCAGAAATGTTTTAAAAATCTTTTTTAAATAAAATATTTTTGTAAAAATTCTTAAACAATGGCTTTGTTTTTGTGTAATCACATATTTTATTTGTGAAACTCAGTTCGCAAATATATTTTGTTCTAATATAATAATATATTCGATACAAACAAACATGGCCGTGCGCAGGATTTTGTTTTGGGCGGGGTTTCACATATGGTACCCAACTTTTTTTTTATTAAAAATCAATGGTTGGCATTTTTAATTCATATACATATATTTATAGCGATTAACATTAAAAAATACTTAGACAATTTTATTAATTTGAATCATATATTAATTGTATTAATGTTTTAATAAATTGAAACGACGAGGCGAAATAAAAAATTCGTCTAATACTGCGTTAACATCTACTGGAATGTCTCGATGAATATTCAACGAAGCCAATCCATTTAAACGATTTTCAGTCATGGTTGACCGCAAGTAATTTTTCGGCCGACGCAATGTTGAAAAAGAGTAGTCGTTTGTCGCTGTTGTCACAGGTAACACCGCCATCACTGTCAATATATTGTAAACGTTTGGAAATGCATCTATATTACATATATCATGAGCTTCCAGGGAATATCCACACTTCAAAAGAACTATCAGGCAAAATTGATGAATATTTTTAAAATAATTGTTTACAATTTTCTTCATTTAGTATTGCCATTTTATTTGGAAAAAGGCATTGGAAATTTGACAAAATTCCACTGTTGGTGCCGAAAAATAAATAAAATAAAAAACACGATTGTTTAGTTTAAATATAAAAAGGGAGCCGTAAGCTCTAATTTATTTAATCCAAAGATTGGTAAACAAGATTACCTTTTTTAAATTGTACAACAATATGTACTATTGTTTGCAACTATATGCAGAGAGAAGAGCAACGATATGCAGAGGTGCCGTCGATTTAAGAGATCGTAAGCGATTGACTAGTCGGTGAAAGGTGGGGGGAAATGTCAAAATACTTACTCGCTAATATCTACAAAGGTACTCTTTCAGTGTTGTAACAAAGGGAGTACATAGATATTAGCGAGAAGGAAAGTACCATAAACAAATACCATGGTGCACTCAATTAGGTATGACAGTTTCACTTTCAAACTTAAACATGCCGCCCACCTTGCAACATCTAGATATGTTGCAACTAAAACTAAATTACGTCTAAGATAGTTAACGTATAGAGCAGTGAGTGAGTTTTTTTTTGTAATTCATTATTCATTTTTTTCAGAGCCAGCCCAGAAGCCAGTAGGGACTTCTCTACGACAAACAAACGAACCCGAATGGGCCAGTAGGGACCCCAGCGAGAACGCGATGGGCCAGTAGGGACCCTTAAAAATAATAACACGCCGCGATGGGTCAGTAGGGACCCTTTGCAACTCAATGAGGCCAGTAGGGACCCTAGCAGTTGCATACGTGACAAAGATTTCGGAGTTTGATCGGTCAGAATGACCAATTTAGAGATAGGTCGTCTTACAACGCCGTTTTCCGTGCGTACTTTAGCAACGCGAACATGACCGTCAATCCCGGGGTGAACATCAATGACGCGGCCTAATTTCCACGACGTAGGACTTTGAAGCTCGTGTTTCACGACGACGAGATCACCCTTTTGTATATCCCGTTCCGGAAATTTCCATTTATACCGCTTGTGCAAAGTTGTCAAATACTCAAATTTCCAACGCAAACAAACCTGATGAGCTAGCGCCTGAACTTTCTTTAACCGATTCGTCTTGGCCATGACAATCACTGGACCTACCCAGCCGACGGGGTCAAAAAGTTTCGCGATAGCAGAAAGAACTTCCCGTTTAGTATAGGAAGATTTCTTGACTATAGGTGTCACCACGAAGTAAAAAGTGTCTAACTGCGCGTTCCAACGAATCCCCAAGGGTTTAGAACCACTGTTCTCCACAAAAGTCAGAACCTCCGCATCCACCAAATGGTCAGATGGGAAACAATCTAAAATTGATGTATCATTCGCTGTCCATTTACGAAGCTCAAACTTAGCTGACGCGAGAGCTGCGATTAATTGGTCCCGAGCGACCAAAGCAGTCTCAAAATCGTTGGTTCCCGCAAGAACATCGTCCACGTACATACTCTTACGCAAGATATGAGCCGCAAGAGGAAACTCATTCTCGGTGTCGTCAGCTAGCTTCAAAAGAGTTCTAATGGCCAGATATGGGGCGCAGTTCACACCGAAGGTGACTGTTTGCAGTTCGAAGTCTTGTACCGGTTTTGTGGGAGAATCTCTAAAAATAATTCGTTGAAGGGGCGTATGCGCAGGATCAACCCGAATTTGTCTGTACATTTGCGTAATGTCGCAGTTAAATACAAATTGGAACATTCTCCATCTGAGAATGAGAAGGACTAAGTCTTCCTGCAACGTAGGTCCAACATGAAGGATGTCGTTCAGACTTTTACCGATCGATGTTTTGTTGGACGCATTAAAAACCACGCGAAGTTTGCTAGTTTGCTTTTCCATATTAATGACCGGGTGATGAGGTAGATAGCAAGATAACTTCTCAATCGAAGAAGGCGCATTCACTGGCCTCATGTGGTCCAATGTCAAATATTCTGTGACGACCTTATCATAAACTGTCTTCACGTCAGGCTTCCGAAGTAATGACGATTCATTACGGTAGAATTGTTTAAAAACGTTTGCCCTCGACTCGCCTAAGTATTCCCGTGAGCTAAGGTCAGTTCGGATGGGTAAAGTAACGATATACCTACCGTCCGAATCTCTACGGGTCGTACGTACAAAATTTTCCTCGCAAACCTTATCCGAAGGAGACAAAATACTACGTTTTGGAGGCTCCTCGAGTTCCCAGAAACGCAAAAGCGTTCTATTTATGCTATCTTCTTCAGAAATTTCCAAAGTCGTAGCGAAAGTCTGAATTTGATTGGCCGGGACCGGACCCGTGATAAGCCAACCAAATATAGAGTTCTGGGCAAGCAGGGTTCCTGACGAAATCTGAAGAGATCCTTCCTTGAGAATCTGAGGGTACAAGTCCGCTCCTATCAGTAGATCAACAGGTCGAGGGTCAAACAAATTTGGATCTGCCAATCGAATATTTGGCAATTGGTTCTTAAAATCTGCTGCTACCGTAAAGGATGGCAGATTTCCAGATATAGTGGGCAAAATCAGAGCTGTCGTTTCTAAGATTATCGACGCGTCGCATGCTGTCCCAATCTTCACCGTACAAACTTTTCTTGAAGTGGCAGATATAGCTCGATTGACACCCGAAATTGTTGCATTGGTTGAGTGCACAGGCAACTTCAACCTATTCTGCAAGCGCTCCGTTAAAAAGGAGGCTTCAGAAGCAGGGTCAATCAACGCTCGAGCAGGGTACGAAGCACCTTGGTGAACAATATTCACCATTGCTGTTCCCAAAAGCACAGCTCTGCTCTGAGCAGCGTGAAATACCTGGCGCGGCAAACATCCAGCCGATGTGGATGGTTGAGGTTGTTCTGCAGGAGGGGGGTTCGAAGATTGAGTAGCTGCAGGAGGTCTCGACCTAGAATTACCTGTGGTGGAATTCGTAGCATCACGATGTAACAATGTGTGATGTCTAGATTCACATTTCGAACAGTGACGATCACTCGAACAATTTCTGACATCATGCCCCTTAGCCAAACAATTTAAACATAAATTATGCCGTTTGATAACCGAATACCTTTCCGATGGTGAAAGTTGTTTGAACCGATGGCACTTTGACAGTTTATGGCTGTGTCTAGGGCAGAGTACACAGTTACAATTAGTTTGAGCACGAGAAGGCTTCGGAGAGGTTGCATTCGTAAAATGCGTCCTAACCTTCTTCGTATTTGACGCTTTTTGGGGTTCGGGTCCCCGAAGGTCGCTAAGGCAACCAAGAGTGCGAATCCTTTCCGTAAGAAAGGTATCCATCTCTTTCCACGAAGAAAGAGCTGATTTGTCCCTGATACTTTGTTCCCATAAAGACTGGGTAAGCCTCGGCAAACGTTGTAGGCAAATAAAGATCAGGATCGGATCCCAATTGTCCGTACTTATATCGTAAGTAGATAGTGCTGAAAGACAGCCATTGATTCCGCGTTGTATCGATTTTAACCCCGAACTAGTCTCACTTGATAAAACCGGAAGGTCAAAGAGAGTCTTAATTTGGTTATGCACAAGTATTCTAGGGTTATCATAAGATTCCCTGAGTGCTTGCCACGCAAGCTCGAAGCTGCGATGGGTCAGCGGAAATTTCGAGACAATTTCTCGCGCTTCCCCACTGGTTTTACGTACCAGATGACATAATCGCTCAATGTCGCTAAGTCGAGAATTATTTATATACATTGCGCCGAATAAGTCCCTAAAAGTGGGCCAGGATATAAAATCTCCCTCAAAAACGTCAACATCACACGGAGGCAGAGCCAGATTGTGCATGACGTCACCCATAGACGCCATTTGCCTCCTTTCCCTATTCGACCGGTGGGAAGGGGTCGCGGAAGGAAGAGTTCTATTAGAAACGTTCCCGGGAGGAAGCGTTTCATTCGCTACCGCATCATTAGGAGCAGACCGAATTGAATGCCTAGATTCTGAGTTCGATAAGGATGTTCCCGAAGACCAGCGCTTCAAGTTTCGGAACTCTGACAATTTCCTATTAATTGTCCGCGGCGTCGATGTCGCTTTTCTCTACAGTCTTTGTAGTCTGCAAATAACTAATATATTTTTCGTACGCTTCCTGAACTCGTTGCCAAACTTTATTGACCTCCGAGCTACGTACCTCAAGAATAAACAAATCAAGCTCCTCGTCTTTTTCTGCAACAAAGTTTGCATTAAATTTGATAAGAGCATCCGAAGCTCTTACGAAAATATCGAGAGGAGTGAGAGACATTTTGTTTATGAAGTTTCAAAAAAAAATCAAACAAAAGTGACTAAAACGAAACAAAATTCCCCAAAGAATCAAAAAAATCTAACTTCGATTGGACTGTAAATGAGAGAATCGCTAAAATTTACCTATGTAAATTTAAATGAATCGGAACACCAAGAATTTCCAATGAAATTTAGCTTCTTTCTAGCAAAAAATCGAAAAAACCGAAAAAATCCACCAAAAAACTATCTACCGAATGTAGAAGAAGCTTTGCCTGAGTTCCAATAACACAGGTGACCAATGTCAAAAAGCACAAAAAACGCGAGTCCGAAAATGATAAAATCGAAAATCTCAAAAAAAATCGAAAAAGCTCAAAAATTGCAAAAATTTCAAGAAAACAAAAAGTCACTGAAAATTCGACAAACTCAACGAAGAAAAAAAATCTAAAATTTTCTTTGAAATTTAAAACAAAAATAGGATATATTTTATAAAAGAAAAAAATTCAAATATAAAACCAAGATAAAAAAATAAAAAATTTAAATTTCAAAAAACTTCACGCGTACCGAAATATTTTTAAATTATTATTTTCTTTCGAAAATATCGAAATGTAACGAATGTAGAACGTAAATCACGTGTACCGATTGCACGGTATTCGAAAATTCCGAAAAAACTTGAAAAATACTTCAAAATCCGATTATTAGTTGGGTTGGCCGACTGTAGGGTGCACGTACCGATGTAGTGAAACCCAACGAAAAAACTTCCCAATCGAACGCAAATCAAAAAATAATCGAAAAAAGACAAAAATCTCACTTTTATTTAAAAAATTCGAATTTGACCGTATGTAGGGTGCACGTAAGTTTTTCCCCGAAAATTTTGTCAAAAAAACACGTTACACGAAACCGCAAAAAAATTTCACTAAATAATTTTTTGTGTAACAAAATTTATATTAAATGCACTTGACCGACGCAACGATTGTAGCGCACCGAAAATCAAAAAACGAAACAAAAGAGAAATAAAAGAACTCAGCTTTTGTTTGTTTGTATGTAATTCCTTTATATACGTACGTATGTATGAACGTATATGCAAAGTATGTGGGCACTGAACCGTCTGTTGGCGCTTGGACGGACGGAAAGACGCTTAAAAACAATGTATTTTGGCGGCGGGCTTGAAGGAATATTGTTGTTGTTGTAAATCGGAAAATTGCACTGAATATTAGAATAATGTTTTGCCGACGGCAATACATCTTTCGAAAAATAAAAATTAATTCAGAGAATATCACGATTTAAAACCAAAGAAAATTAACACAACCGCACTATATCCAAAAAATACACTATTTCACTGTTTATTTAAAAAAAATAATTTAATTTATTTAAATTGTTCCCGATTTTTCCTCACAAAAGAGCAGACGGACATACACCAGTATGTATGTGCGTTTGTATATACCACGAACAACGTAAAGACGAGACGGGTAGCGGGAGGGATTCGACGAGTTGTAAAACGACCTTTTTTTCAAAAAAAAATTAACACTTTTTTATTAATAAACTCGCGACTCACTGTTTTAGAAAAAAAAACTGCTCTGTACAAACCTTTATTTTTATTGAAATCAATTATATTTGATTCGAAGTGGATGGGGATGTGGATGAAGATGCTGTGATGATGGCGATGACTGCTGTTGGCGAAAAAAACAACAAAGCGATTAACACACGCACGCACACTTATCCGATAGGCTCGGTTTATCCCGGTTGAAGTGACCAAAATGTTGGTGCCGAAAAATAAATAAAATAAAAAACACGATTGTTTAGTTTAAATATAAAAAGGGAGCCGTAAGCTCTAATTTATTTAATCCAAAGATTGGTAAACAAGATTACCTTTTTTAAATTGTACAACAATATGTACTATTGTTTGCAACTATATGCAGAGAGAAGAGCAACGATATGCAGAGGTGCCGTCGATTTAAGAGATCGTAAGCGATTGACTAGACGGTGAAAGGTGGGGGCGATTTTTGGCCCTTACCTTTTTTAAATTGTACAACAATATGTACTATTGTTTGCAACTATATGCAGAGAGAAGAGCAACGATATGCAGAGGTGCCGTCGATTTAAGAGATCGTAAGCGATTGACTAGACGGTGAAAGGTGGGGGCGTTCGCTGGGAAATGTCAAAATACTTACTCGCTAATATCTACAAAGGTACTCTTTCAGTGTTGTAACAAAGGGAGTACATAGATATTAGCGAGAAGGAAAGTACCATAAACAAATACCATGGTACACTCAATTAGGTATGACAGTTTCACTTTCAAACTTAAACATCCACGGTGTTTCAAAAAGCGATCTTCGAGATGAGTAATGAATAAATCTAGATATGGAATATAGGTCGAAATCTTCAATATTTGTTGCATTAACATTGCAACGATGCACAGTGGGCTAAAATGAAAAAAAATGGACATAATTCTGCCATTTCAAAACCACAAGAGGTGTTAGAGAGTTTAAGTTCTGAACTTGGGCCCCCTATCTCATACAGGGGCGGAGCTACAGGGCCCTAAAGTTGACCACCTCGGGTATACAAAATTTCCATCGGCTTCTAACTTTGGAATGGAGTGTCCGATTTCAGTTTTTTCTGTGGATACTCCTAGACCAGACCTACAACAAACTTTTTATAGCTTGAAGATATCTTGAATAGTTACCGAGATATGTGGATTTTAAATTTGAATTTTTCATTTTTTCGCCGACTTTGCCTTGGAGTTTAGCGAATATCTCAGTTCAAAAGTTTACCGATTTTGTTCGCGTGTTTTTTTATGGATTGCCAATAAAATATCATGAAAAAAAGAATCGATAAGATAAGGCAAGAAACAAAAAAGTTAAGGCCCTATAAAATCAAATTTTTGAAAAAATTTAATTTTTGGAGATTTTTTGGCGAAAAAAGCCCAATTCGTATTTAGGTCTTGTAGAAAAAATTTGTTACACAAAGTATATCAAATTTATACTCATTTTAAAGGAGACGTTTCACAGAATCTGCTAGAGAAAATCCGAAGCCAAAATTTTAATTGGTGTGGTTGCCACCCTTCTCCGATTTGGACATTTTTTTCACATAAATTTCAAAAGTTTGATCGATTTTCTCCAATCGCAAAGCTAAATTGTTAAATTTTTTCTTATTTATTTGTATTAGGGTGTAACAAACTTAATCGGGAACTCCATTCAAAAGTTAGAAGCCGATGAAAATTTTGTTTATCCGAGGTGGTCAACTTTAGGGCCCTGTAGCTCCGCCCCTGTATGAGATATGGGGCCCAAGTTCCGAACTTAAACTCTCTAACATCTCTTGTATACACACCTAAAATTTCATCGCCATACGATAAATGGTTTTGAAATGGCAGAATTATGTCCATTTTTTCTATTTTAGCCCACTGTGCGACGACTTTGCCGGGCCGCAATCCTTGGTTTCTTGATTTGCATGTCCTGTTCTTCACTAAATATTTTAATAGACGAAAAAATCGCTCCAAAATAGTGAGTAAAATTTTCGCGCATGTCCATTAATTCCTTTTTCGTATTTTCTGCCAGATGGACGGATTCAGCTAAATCCTGATTTTCACTTTGAAGGACGCGACTTAATGATAATGCCAAGCAGTGAACTGAATGAACTACGTGGACCGAAATTTAAAAATCCAACGTTTTAATAGTAACTTACAACCAAGTTGAAGCTGTGAGCTGCACAATGTGAATACAGTGCTAAGCTGTACTTTTCTTGGATATATGCTTGCGCCCCATGAGATTCTCCGTTCATTGCTCTTGCGCCGTCATAGCATTGCCCAAATAAATACTTAGAATCAATACCAGAAGTTCCGAGGAAATGTAGAATAACATCGGCCAAACCTTTTCCATCGAATTGTTTTGTTGGGACGAAACTCAAAAAATCTTCGCAAATTTTGTAGCACTCATCGTTTTCGTTAAGGTACCGGATACAAATTGAAACTTGTTAAATTTTTTCTTATTTATTTGTATTAGGGTGTAACAAACTTAATCGGGAACTCCATTCAAAAGTTAGAAGCCGATGAAAATTTTGTTTATCCGAGGTGGTCAACTTTAGGGCCCTGTAGCTCCGCCCCTGTATGAGATATGGGGCCCAAGTTCCGAACTTAAACTCTCTAACATCTCTTGTATACACACCTAAAATTTCATCGCCATACGATAAATGGTTTTGAAATGGCAGAATTATGTCAATTTTTTCTATTTTAGCCCACTGTGCGACGACTTTGCCGGGCCGCAATCCTTGGTTTCTTGATTTGCATGTCCTGTTCTTCACTAAATATTTTAATAGACGAAAAAATCGCTCCAAAATAGTGAGTAAAATTTTCGCGCATGTCCATTAATTCCTTTTTCGTATTTTCTGCCAGATGGACGGATTCAGCTAAATCCTGATTTTCACTTTGAAGGACGCGACTTAATGATAATGCCAAGCAGTGAACTGAATGAACTACGTGGACCGAAATTTAAAAATCCAACGTTTTAATAGTAACTTACAACCAAGTTGAAGCTGTGAGCTGCACAATGTGAATACAGTGCTAAGCTGTACTTTTCTTGGATATATGCTTGCGCCCCATGAGATTCTCCGTTCATTGCTCTTGCGCCGTCATAGCATTGCCCAAATAAATACTTAGAATCAATACCAGAAGTTCCGAGGAAATGTAGAATAACATCGGCCAAACCTTTTCCATCGAATTGTTTTGTTGGGACGAAACTCAAAAAATCTTCGCAAATTTTGTAGCACTCATCGTTTTCGTTAAGGTACCGGATACAAATTGAAACTTGCTCAACCCCTGAAATATCAGCTAATTCGTCCGCCATGACGGTGAAATTTTTGGAATTATTGATTCACTTAATAAGTTGTCGGTGTATAAGAGTGTGACAAATGCTTCTAGTTTTATTTTGAACACGATTGCTTATATACATTGCGTTTTGTGGTGAATTTGTCAAGTGACTATTCAAATTTGAATCCGTTATCGCCCGATACCTTAGCAAGGCTCTAAAATTGTCATCATTTTGAATAGTTTCATTTAAATCGATTCTGCCTGTATCACAACTTGCTCTTATTGCTTATCCTTGTCGACCACAAAGGACTACTGTTTGAACTATTGCTTCCAAATGCTATGCCAATGCTTGCTTTTCTACATTAGACATCATTTCAGCTTTCAATACACTCCCAGCAAAAAAAGAGCATCCAAAGAAGCAATAAAAATCCCCAACTTATGATCCGGAAGTTGTTCTAATTTGGATTTTCACCAATGAATTTAACAAGGGGTTGTCGCGCCGGGGAAGTACTTCTTTGTCACCACTTTTGCACAACTCTTTTAAAGCACTGTAAGATTTGCTTTTTTGGTGTTTTATTTATTTGATGAATGTATGTCGTTCTTATTAACATCTTTGGGTCCAGAGATTTCATATTTTAAAGGAATACAAATGTTGACATAGGGAAGGGAACGTATAAATAATATACTATTGGCCAAAGGGATCAACGATCATATATATGTATGTATGTTTAGGACATTTGAAGATGTCTGTAATCTGTATGGTGTAGAATGTGTGTGAAGATAAATTCCGAATTTAACTAGCACAGACACAAACCAACCCTTTTAACAGAGCTCTGTAAACGACTTAACAGAGCTCTTCTTACAAGTTAGCTTATTTCGAAATTGGAGGAAGTGCGTCCACTAGTCACTGCGGTCGAACGGAACATTCTATATCGCATTGTTGCATACCACTGGAAAGCTCTTTCTGAGGGCTATCCAAATGCATAACCAGAGTATCCAAAAATCATCCAGAATTTATGCAAAACTTGTAACATTTCATCCCTTGAATTTGGATGAATTGCGTCCACTGTGTCCACATGGAACATTCTACCTGACATTGGTGCATACCGCTGGAAAGCTCTTTAAGACGGCTTTCCAAATGCGAGATGAGAGTATTCCAAAATCATCCCGAATTTACGAAAAACTGTTGAACTTGATCCTCCAGAATTTGGATGAAGATGCTCCACTGGCCACTATGGCCACATGGAACATTCTATCTGACATTGTTGCATACCACAGGAAAGCTCTTTCCGAGGACTATCCATGTGCATACTCAGAGTATCCAAAAAGTCATCCAGAATTTTGGAAAAATTTTACAACCCTTTCTATATAAATTGGATAAAGCGCGTCCACTGGCCACTGTGGCCACATTGAACATTCTATCTGACATTGTTGTATACCACTAGAAAGCTATTTCCGAGAGCTATCCAAATAAACAATCAACGTATCCAAAAATCATCCAGAATTTATGCAAACATTGTAATACTTTTTCCCTGGAATTTGGATGAAGTGCGTCTACTGGCCACTGTGGCCACGTGGAACATTCTATTTGACATTGGTCTATATCACTGGAAAGCTATTTCTGAGGGCTATCCTAACGCATAACCAGATTATCCAAAAATCATCCAGAATTTATGCAATTATCGTAACATTTTTTCTCTGGAATTTGGATGAAGTGGCTCCACTGGCCACTGTGGCCACAGGGAACATTCTATCTGACATTGGTCTATATCACTGGAAAGCTCTTTCTGAGGGCTATCCAACTGCATTAACAGCATATCCAAAAATTATCCAGAATTTATGCAATTATCGTCACATTTTTTCTCTGGAATTTGGATGAAGTGCCTCCACTGGCCACTGTGGCCACTGGGAACATTCTATCTGACATCGGTCTATATCACTGGAAAGCTCTTTCTGAGAGCTATCCAAATGCACAACCAGAGTATCCAAAAATCATCCAGAATTTATGCAGTTATCGTAACAT
The DNA here is from genome assembly GCA_963930755.1 of Eudasyphora cyanicolor. Lineage (NCBI taxonomy): Eukaryota > Metazoa > Arthropoda > Insecta > Diptera > Muscidae > Eudasyphora > Eudasyphora cyanicolor. Next base: position 153,236,351 of record OZ005734.1, on the reverse strand, counting down.
TTTTTCTCTGGAATTTGGATGAAGTGACTCCACTGGCCACTGTCGCCACATGGACCATTCTATCTGACATTGGGCTACATCACTGGAAAGCTACTTCTGATAGCTATCCAAGTGCATAACCAGAGTATCCAAAAATCATCCAGAATTTATGCAGTTATCGCAACATTTTTTCTCTGGAATTTGGATGAAGTGCCTCCACTGGCCACTGTGGCCACTGGGAACATTCTATCTGACATTGGTCTATATCACTGGAAAGCTCTTTCTGAGAGCTATCCAAATGCATAACCAGAGTATCCAAAAATCATCCAGAATTTATGCAATTATCGTAACATTTTTTCTCTGGCATTTGGATGAAGTGCGTCCACTGGCCACTGTGGCCACATGGACCATTCTATCTGACATTGGTCTATATCACTGGAGAGCTATTTCTGAGGGCTACCTACATGAGTAATCAGAGAAGTAAAAAATCATCCAGAATTTGTGCAACTGTCGTAACATTTTTTCTCTGGAATTTGGATGAAGTGTGTCCACTGGCCACTGTGGCCAGGAACATTCTATCTGACATTGATGCATACCACAGGAAAGCTCTTGCCGAGGGCTATCGAAATGCCTCATCAGAGTATTAAGAAATCATCCAGAATTTATTAAAAAATTTAAAATTTATGAAAACGTTTTAAAAATCGATAAGACAAAATAAAAAATTACACGAACAGTGCTATCAGCAAATTAACATGCTTTCAAAATTAACGTGCCACCCGCGAGCTTCGAACCCAGGACTCCACGATTCTCAGTCTAGCACTTCGACCACTAGACCACTGACACGGCCATATTGACGCTGACAATTTTCTGTGATGTTTTTTCACATATGAAAAGAAGAGTGAAAAACATTTTTTGGCGAGAGACAAAAGTACAGAAAAGAGACATATAACTAACAACGTTTGTACATCTGGACATACTTATGTGCTTACGTTGATACACAGACACAACTAATTAAGTGACTTCTCAACGCGCCTACGTACGTACGCATGTACATATGTATGTTGTTTGTTTGTGAAATCTAAACAAACATGATAGGTTATTGCCAACGTCAGCGTAGTGATCTCTGTGGTGCAGTGGTTAGAGCGGTGGCTTCAAACTCGTGGGGATCCTGGGTTCGAGGACGCTGGGAACTGAACTGATTTTTTAATATTTTTTCTTAATAAAGTGGTAGATAATCTTTTAAGTCCATAAGACATTTTTATGTTTATTGATGAAATAAATTTTTTAAATTTTTTTATTATCGAACCTATATGCGAAAATTTTTTTTGGGTCAAAATTTCGGAGTTTTTGAAGAAATAAAATCATAAATATTAAAAACTCATAAATATATTTTACGTTTTTTAAAAAACAAATACCATTTTCTCTGAAAAACGGAAAAAACGAATTAGAATATTTTTAGACATTTTTCATTTATACGTCCAATTATATTTTTTGCTTAGTTTTGCAATAGCCGAGGCATAATGCCTCATAGACTTACAGTTGTTGTTACAACTGATTTTAGTTGTAGCTTAGTGTAATCAGTTTGGTTTTTCACGTTTATCCCCATTGCACTGCTGAAAAATATCATTCTTTTGTCATTATCATCAATATCATAACAAACTTTTTTGCACCGCTCATTGTATTTCACGCATGCAAAAAAACGTTTTATGGGCAGTTTGCAATCGGATGTTAAAAAACAGTTACACATTTCTATTTTTACCATTCGCTCAGTACATGAAAATCCACCCTAAATAATAAGTACATATTATGACAGACATTCGCGCACGGTTTGCTAGATGCTGCTGTGGTATAGTGGCTGGAACGGGCGCCTCGCTTACATGAGGTCCCGGGTTTAACTCCCGGCTTGGACAAACTTTTTTAATTTTATTTTTATATTATTTCATGTTTTTCATTATTATTTATTTCTTTCAATAAAATTACCTATATCTGGCACAAATATGGAGATAGAAAAGTCAAAGCGTACAATTTCGAGAAAATCGTACGCATATATCAGCCTAAAAGTAATGGTGACTTTGGTATGTTTCAGCTTAAAACAAGAATTTAGACCCATGCTCTTTTGTGCTTTAGGGCGTAAAATAATAGCAAAATGGTGAAATATTGAACATGAGTGCATATTTAAAAACATTTTATTAAAAATAATATAATGATGTTGTACATATTTGTGCCAGATATAGGTAATTTTTATTGAATGAAATAAATAATAATGAAAAACATGAAATAATATAAAAATAAAATTAAAAAAGTTTGTCCAAGCCGGGAGTTAAACCCGGGACCTCATGTAAGCGAGGCGCCCGTTCCAGCCACTATACCACAGCAGCATCTAGCAAACCGTGCGCGAATGTCTGTCATAATATGTACTTATTATTTAGGGTGGATTTTCATGTACTGAGCGAATGGTAAAAATAGAAATGTGTAACTGTTTTTTAACATCCGATTGCAAACTGCCCATTAAACCTTTTTTTGCATGCGTGAAATACAATGAGCGGTGCAAAAAAGTTTGTTATGATATTGATGATAATGACAAAAGAATGATATTTTTCAGCAGTGCAATGGGGATAAACGTGAAAAACCAAACTGATTACACTAAGCTACAACTAAAATTAGTTGTAACAACAACTGTAAGTCTATGAGGCATTATGCCTCGGCTATTGCAAAACTAAGCAAAAAATATAATTGGACGTATAAATGAAAAATGTCTAAAAATATTCTAATTCGTTTTTTCCGTTTTTCAGAGAAAATGGTATTTGTTTTTTAAAAAACGTAAAATATATTTATGAGTTTTTAATATTTATGATTTTATTTCTTCAAAAACTCCGAAATTTTGACCCAAAAAAAATTTTCGCATATAGGTTCGATAATAAAAAAATTTAAAAAATTTATTTCATCAATAAACATAAAAATGTCTTATGGACTTAAAAGATTATCTACCACTTTATTAAGAAAAAATATTAAAAAATCAGTTCAGTTCCCAGCGTCCTCGAACCCAGGATCCCCACGAGTTTGAAGCCACCGCTCTAACCACTGCACCACAGAGATCACTACGCTGACGTTGGCAATAACCTATCATGTTTGTTTAGATTTCACAAACAAACAACATACATATGTACATGCGTACGTACGTAGGCGCGTTGAGAAGTCACTTAATTAGTTGTGTCTGTGTATCAACGTAAGCACATAAGTATGTCCAGATGTACAAACGTTGTTAGTTATATGTCTCTTTTCTGTACTTTTGTCTCTCGCCAAAAAATGTTTTTCACTCTTCTTTTCATATGTGAAAAAACATCACAGAAAATTGTCAGCGTCAATATGGCCGTGTCAGTGGTCTAGTGGTCGAAGTGCTAGACTGAGAATCGTGGAGTCCTGGGTTCGAAGCTCGCGGGTGGCACGTTAATTTTGAAAGCATGTTAATTTGCTGATAGCACTGTTCGTGTAATTTTTTATTTTGTCTTATCGATTTTTAAAACGTTTTCATAAATTTTAAATTTTTTAATAAATTCTGGATGATTTCTGAATACTCTGATGAGGCATTTCGATAGCCCTCGGCAAGAGCTTTCCTGTGGTATGCATCAATGTCAGATAGAATGTTCCTGGCCACAGTGGCCAGTGGACACACTTCATCCAAATTCCAGAGAAAAAATGTTACGACAGTTGCACAAATTCTGGATGATTTTTTACTTCTCTGATTACTCATGTAGGTAGCCCTCAGAAATAGCTCTCCAGTGATATAGACCAATGTCAGATAGAATGGTCCATGTGGCCACAGTGGCCAGTGGACGCACTTCATCCAAATGCCAGAGAAAAAATGTTACGATAATTGCATAAATTCTGGATGATTTTTGGATATTCTGATTATGCATTTGGATAGCTCTCAGAAAGGGCTTTCCAGTGGTATGCAACAATGTCATATAGAATGTTCCATGTGGCCACAGTGGCCAGTGGAGGCACTTCATCCAAATTCCAGAGAAGAAATATTACGATAATTGCATAAATTCTGGATGATTTTTGGATACTCTGGTTATGCATTTGGATAGCTCTCAGAAATAGCTTTCCAGTGATATAAACCAATGTCAGATAGAATGGTCCATGTGGCCGCAGTGGCCAGTGGACGCACTTCATCCAAAATCCAGAGAAAAAAGGGACGATAATTGCGTAAATTCTGGATGACTTTTGAATATGCTGTTAATGCAGTTGGATAGTCCTCAGAAAGAGCTTTCCAGTGATGTAGCCCAATGTCAGATAGAATGATCCATGTGGCCAGTGGAGGCACTTCATCCAAATTCCAGAGAAAAAATGTTACGACAGTTGCATAAATTCTGGATGATTTTTTACTTCTCTGATTACTCATGTAGGTAGCCCTCAGAAATAGCTCTCCAGTGATATAGACCAATGTCAGATAGAATGGTCCATGTGGCCACAGTGGCCAGTGGACGCACTTCATCCAAATGCCAGAGAAAAAATGTTACGATAATTGCATAAATTCTGGATGATTTTTGGATATTCTGATTATGCATTTGGATAGCTCTCAGAAAGGGCTTTCCAATGGTTTGCAACAATGTCAGATAGAATGTTCCATGTGGCCACAGTGGTCAGTGGAGGCACTTCATCCAAATTCCAGAGAAGAAATATTATGATAATTGCATAAATTCTGGATGATTATTGGAAACTCTGATTATGCATTTGGATAGCTCTCAGAAATAGCTTTCCAGTGATATAGACCAATGTCAGATAGAATGTTCCCAGTGGCCACAGTGGCCAGTGGAGGCACTTCATCCAAATTCCAGAGAAAAAATGTTGCGATAACTGCATAAATTCTGGATGATTTTTGGATACTCTGGTTATGCATTTGGATAGCTCTCAGAAGTAGCTTTCCAGTGATGTAGCCCAATGTCAGATAGAATGGTCCATGTGGCGACAGTGGCCAGTGGAGTCACTTCATCCAAATTCCAGAGAAAAAATGTTACGATAACTGCATAAATTCTGGATGATTTTTGGATACTCTGGTTGTGCATTTTGATAGCTCTCAGAAATAGCTTTCCAGTGATATAGCCCAATGTCAGATAGAATGTTCCCAGTGGCCACAGTGGCGGCACTTCATCCAAATTCCAGAGAAAAAATGTTGCGATAACTGCATAAATTCTGGATGATTTTTGGATACTCTGGTTATGCATTTGGATAGCTCTCAGAAAGAGCTTTCCAGTGATATAGACCAATGTCAGATAGAATGTTCCCAGTGGCCACAGTGGCCAGTGGAGGCACTTCATCCAAATTCCAGAGAAAAAATTTTGCGATAACTGCATAAATTCTGGATGATTTTTGGATACTCTGGTTATGCATTTGGATAGCTCTCAGAAGTAGCTTTCCAGTGATGTAGCCCAATGTCAGATAGAATGGTCCATGTGGCGACAGTGGCCAGTGGAGGCACTTCATCCAAATTCCAGAGAAAAAAGTTACGATAACTGCATAAATTCTGGATGATTTTTGGATACTCTGGTTATGCATTTGGATAGCTCTCAGAAAGAGCTTTCCAGTGATATAGACCAATGTCAGATAGAATGTTCCCAGTGGCCACAGTGGCCAGTGGAGGCACTTCATCCAAATTCCAGAGAAAAAATGTGACGATAATTGCATAAATTCTGGATAATTTTTGGATATGCTGTTAATGCAGTTGGATAGCCCTCAGAAAGAGCTTTCCAGTGATATAGACCAATGTCAGATAGAATGTTCCCTGTGGCCACAGTGGCCAGTGGAGCCACTTCATCCAAATTCCAGAGAAAAAATGTTACGATAATTGCATAAATTCTGGATGATTTTTGGATAATCTGGTTATGCGTTAGGATAGCCCTCAGAAATAGCTTTCCAGTGATATAGACCAATGTCAAATAGAATGTTCCACGTGGCCACAGTGGCCAGTAGACGCACTTCATCCAAATTCCAGGGAAAAAGTATTACAATGTTTGCATAAATTCTGGATGATTTTTGGATACGTTGATTGTTTATTTGGATAGCTCTCAGAAATAGCTTTCTAGTGGTATACAACAATGTCAGATAGAATGTTCAATGTGGCCACAGTGGCCAGTGGACGCGCTTTATCCAATTTATATAGAAATAGTTGTAAGATTTTTCCAAAATTCTGGATGACTTTTTGGATACTCTGAGTATGCACATGGATAGTCCTCGGAAAGAGCTTTCCTGTGGTATGCAACAATGTCAGATAGAATGTTCCATGTGGCCATAGTGGCCAGTGGAGCATCTTCATCCAAATTCTGGAGGATCAAGTTCAACAGTTTTTCGTAAATTCGGGATGATTTTGGAATACTCTCATCTCGCATTTGGAAAGCCGTCTTAAAGAGCTTTCCAGCGGTATGCACCAATGTCAGGTAGAATGTTCCATGTGGACACAGTGGACGCAATTCATCCAAATTCAAGGGATGAAATGTTACAAGTTTTGCATAAATTCTGGATGATTTATGGATATTCTGATTATGTATTTGGATAGCCCTCAGAAAGAGCTTTCCAGTGGTATGCAACAATGCGATATAGAATGTTCCGTTCGACCGCAGTGACTAGTGGACGCACTTCCTCCAATTTCGAAATAAGCTAACTTGTAAGAAGAGCTCTGTTAAGTCGTTTACAGAGCTCTGTTAAAAGGGTTGGTTTGTGTCTGTGCTTAAGTCGTTTACAGAGCTCTGTTAAAAGGGTTGGTTTGTGTCTGTGCTAGTTAAATTCGGAATTTATCTTCACACACATTGGTGTAGATGGCTCTTGAAAAGTTTGACCCCATAGAGTAATTAACATTCTCACAAAAAAAAAGTTTTCCGTAGCCCCGGTTCAGAGAGTAGTAATGTACCACAGTGTGGTGTATGGTATGGTATGGTATATTTAATTACCATAATTTCTTTTAAAATTATTTAATTATAACCTACACCACACTGTGGTACAATTTATTATGATTTTATGCATTTGTTTCTAACACCAAAAATGAGAAGAGATATACAGGGTGGCTGATATGTATTGCAACCAACTTCAGGTTGCTATCATTTCTAAACCGCTAGTCTGATACCTGACAGATTTATTTCAGTGGCAGTTCATTTTATTGTTTACAAGCTTACAAAAGCATTTTGATCTATTGCATTCAGAAAAAAGTTATTCGTGATGGAATTCAAGCGTGGTAGTGTGATTGCTTTATATTTTGGTGGAAAAACACAAGTGGCTATCGTTAGAGCCCTCCAGCATTTAAATGTGAATAAATCTTTTGTTTCTCGTACCATTGCTCGTTACCGTGATACTGGCAGTGTTGCATCGCGTTCAAAAAGTGGACGAAAAAAAACGGTAACAACACCAGAAATGATCCGAAAAGTGAATGCCAGATTTGATCGAAATCCACGCCGCAATGGTAGAAAAATTGCTCGTGAGCTGAACATATCGCGAGAACGGATACAACACATATTAAAAAATGAGCCTGGACTAAAGCCATTGAAGTTCCAAAAAGTGCAAGAGCTCACCGATGCACAAACAAAAGTTAGACTGGAAAGAGCCAAGGAGTTGCTTCGCTTGCACGAAAGTGGCCAGTTACCGAATTTAGTTTTCTCCGAATGAGAAGCCATTCCAAATTGAGCAGTTTGTGAACAAACAAAGTGATCGGGTTTACTTGCCAAAGAGGTCAGCTGAAAATTTACACCTTCGATTGGCCACCAGAACTCAAGCGCCGCCGATGGTAATGGCGTGGGCCGCCGTAATGGCCGATGGTCGTATTCATCGACCATGGGGTCAAAATAAATGCCGAATATTATCGGGAAAATGTCCTAAAGACAGTATTGAAGCCCTGGGCAGACAAACATTTCGGCCGCAGACCATGGACATTCCAACAGGACTCAGCACCATCGCACTCAGCACGCGTCAACCAAGAATGGCTTAAAAAGGAGGTTCCTCGCTTCATTTCTACCGCACAATGGCCACCAAGATCTTCGGATCTCAATCCGTTGGATTTTTGCGCCTGGGGCATTTTAGAGAGTAAGGTTCGGACTAAAAATACCAAAGTATCGATCATCTCAAGACGGCGCTTCGAATGGGCCAAAATACCGCAGATCCACTTTCGTGCAGCGTGTGATGGCTTTGTCGGCCGTTTGAAGGCCATAATTCGTGCCAAAGGTGGCCAATTCGAACAAATCTAAACTGTTTCTAAAATTTTATGTTATTTCCGACATTTTTTGCTTTTGAACAATAAAATTTAAAAAAAAATTTAAAAAATATAGCGCTTTACTTCGTTGCATTACATATCAGCCACCCTGTATATGTATGTAGAACCATCGTTTATTATACCGATCGACTTAGAATCACTTTCTAAACCGATTTAGCTATGTCAGTTTGTGCATGCATTCTTGTAATCTATGTGCAGGTCACAAATATAGTCCGATGTGAAAGAAATTTTCTACATATCTTTATTTTGGGACAAGACAATTCGTATTGAAATTGATTTAGCATCTAAGCTCCATAAAAGTCATATTTTAGTCAAATGTACTATATTTTGCACAAAGGATTTTTTAATCCGAGAATAAACGGTCACTAGCAAGGTTGGAAAAATGTGTTTTCATGTTTTACATCAGAGCATTATTAAATTTGGCAGAGATTAGTTCATAGAATCACGAACACTGCGAAATTTGATAAAAAAAAATGGATACCCTTCAGATAAAGGCCAAATTTAAATACAGACGCATATAGAATTTTGCATCTAAAATAGGTGTCAAACACGATTTACAAAAATCAAAACAGCAACAAGAGAACAACTACAAAGATTAAATAGATGAATACAGTACGTTCTGCCTAATACAATGTGAGTTACGCCTTTTGTTCTTTACCAAAAACGAGCACATGATGTTACGTCTTTTTTTTTCTTGAATAAAATCGTGATTTTTTGACGAAAAACGAATTTTCATTTTTTGAGGGTTACGCTCTTGGGCATGCGACGCTATATTAACATTTTTGGAAAGTATAAAGTGTTTTTAATAAATTCAGTTTCCAATGTACTACAATTCCAAAATTTAACATATTTCGAAGAAAATCAGCATACTTCGAAATGACTTTATGTTATTTTAATCGGCTATGAAAAAGTCGACTTGTAGGTCCGATTTATCGACCTAGTCGACTGAAACGAAATTTAATTGATGAAAAAGTCGACTAGCTTCCAGAACCATTCACTAATTCTGATATAGCCGCCATTTAAATATATATTTCTTCCCTTTAGCACTATAGACGCAGTATTTTACATATATATCATAGCCCTCATACATATGTTCCTTCCGATCTTCCGACTTTTATCACTTCACAAGATTCATTTTACATCCAATCGTTTTAAAATTATGCATTCTTGGGTTAATAGTTTATATTTCGAAATTACATTTTGGTTAGTTATTTAGAAAAACTTCATTAAATGCCGAAAAAATGTTCATACTTATGAATTGGAAGTACTTATAATGTTATTCTTTTGGAAGTACTTCTTTTATTTTTTGCTGGGCTGTTTCTATGGTATTCGAGTGATGAGTGGTGGCAAAAAACGTCCATCGGTTTTTTCCAATTATTAAATGGTCTTGATACCAAGTTTCCTAGTTTTTGGTTATGCACTTCTGTATCCCTAGGAGCAAATAATACACATGTTTTACAGAAAGCACCGACTTAATATAAACCATTTGTATTTATGTAACCAAGAATGTTGGAATTTTAAACTTCTTTGCCCAGTCACTGCAAAATTATAATTATCTGGAGGAATCCAGATGTTTTCATGAAGACCCTTTATATAGTCGATACTCTCTGAATCTGACTTGTTCACGAATAAACCTATATCATATGGTAATACTTCGTTTGGGTTACTGGAAGCTGTAGAGTTTGATGTATTTGGCTTTTCCATATGGCCATCATTCGTTTCGACGGGCAAATTACATCTCTCTGGATCCTAAATCATGAAGAATATTCAGAAAAATTCATTGTAGATATAGTAATAATCATTGCGGACGTTTAAGTATTTCGTTATTCACACATACACATATTATAAAAAATTGTAGATATAGTAATAATCATTGCGGACGTTTAAGTATTTCGTTATTCACACATACACATATTATAAAAAATGATTATATGTTTTTTACATTCTGCTTATTAGTTAAATATATCATAAATCTTACGTCATCCTCCTCAATTCTTTCCTTTTATTAAAATATTGTCGAATATCCATCCTGTTGTAGCACTTTTACGAATTGGCACAATCACTTCTCCGCGATTTAAAATTGAATGTCACGTGTTCACCGCACTTATTTAAATTGAACTAAACGTTAGTATTGTGTATGTTTACTGTTGACGCCACTAATGGTCAACTTTCCGGGACGAACCTGTTGCTGTTCTTGGTGTTGGATGCAACTGCACAATCCAAGGGTCTTCCCACGGCTTACCCTTTCCTGGCTTGTGACCCTCTCGGCACACACGGCTCTGGTTGGCGAGGCAGTATCAACAAAAAAAAAATCCACCGGCAACGGTGATGTATAGATGTATGTTTGTGTGTTAAGTTACCCTAGGTGACGGGGAACAAACCACTTTGGCCAGGCTTTGTTACTGACCGTATGCTTCAAGGAAACAACAAACACTGTTTCTTTTTTCTTTTATTTATTCAAAGGCACACTACTTCACAAGTGCCGTTTTAAAAATCACAATAAAAAAAACTTAAACTAATTTTTAATTTGTTTGCTGCTGTCTCTTTGGTATTTACTTTTAACCTCACCTTTGAACACCGTTCAAAACCGAAGTTGGGCACGGCAAAAAAACAGCTGTTTGAGTGGAGACCAAGAAGTGCGCATGCCAGTGCATGAAATATTAAATTGCACTGATCCGGTTTTGAGTGCGAACACCCCGGCCCCTTGCACTATTAGTGCAAAACAAAAGAAATTAAACTAATAATTAAAAATTATAATTAGAATTGAAAAATAAGGTAAATAGGGAAAAAACTATTAATTCTAGACATGTGAGGTTTGGTCAATGAAAATGAACGTGGCCAACAGGTGAATATATCTAGTTCAACTAGATTGAGATCATGTTTGTTTTTTGTTGTTTTTGTTGACCAAACCTTGCATGTTATGTGTTTTAGGTTAGGTTTAGGTTAGGGTGGCAGCCGTATTTTTTTTACAAGCTCACATAGACCAGTTTAGGTCCCTAGTGTTACCACGGGCTGAAATGCCCCTCATCGAAACCAACCTGTTTGATATATAAATTTATCGATAGTACGAATATCAGTACTGGAAAGATCTCTTAGGCTGTCTAAAAAGGCCGACCCCAGTATGTCCAGTCGTCGTTTACTCAAAGCGGGACAGTCGCAAAGCAAGTGCTCAATGGTCTCCACTTCTTCCTCATCTCCACAGCTTCGGCAGAAGTCATTGGAGTCAATACCCAATCTTTTGGCGTGTTCGCCGATCAAGCAGTGTCCCGTCAGAACCTGTACTAACGTAGACAACCGTTTCCTCTCTAATGCGTGGAGATATTTTGACCTTCTCAGGTCATACCTTGGCCAGATTTGTCTAGCTACCCTGCAGGTGCCGATTTCTGTCCATTTTTCGTTGGACTGCCTGATTGCCTCTTGCCTAAGCCAAAGCTTGCACGTGGATAGTGGCGCACCAATATATGCAAATTCTTCGAGAATTTGTAATGTCGTCCCTTTCCTAGCAAGTTCATCGGCTTTGCAGTTTCCCGGGATATCCCTATGCCCAGGCACCCATATGAGGTGTATATTAAACTGCTCAGCCATCTCGTTAAGAGATCTGCGGCAGTCGAGGGCTGTTTGTGAATTTAGGGATGTTGCCTCCAGAAAATTGATGGCAGCCTGGCTGTCCGAGTAAATCACAACGCCAGTGTTGGTTACTATGTTGCGACTCAGCCACTTGGCGACTTCCCATATTGCCATTATTTCGGCTTGATAGACACTGCAGGTATCTGGTAGTCTGTGAGCTATATCCAGACTAAGTTCTTCACAGTGTACTCCGAAGCCAACCTTTTCATCAAGCTTCGAACCATCCGTGTAAAAGTGGAGATGGTTTCTATTACCTGGTATTCTGCCGACCCATTCATCTCTGGCGGGAATCATAGTGATGTAATTTCTCTCGAAGGTGTACACAGTTGGTATATAGTCCACTCGGTCGGTTACCATAGCACTACACTTTGATATCCTCATGTAACCATAGTTCTTGTACCTCCACATTGATAGGCAGTTTAATCTTATTGCCGCTTTGGTTGCAACTTCTCTCGCCACAATATTAATCGGCAGTATATGGAGTAGGGCTCGGTCGCTGTAGTCCTTAAGGCTCCGCTTATGCTCAGGCAGGCAGTTCTCTGAACCTTTGTTAGTAGGTTGGTAATGGTTAGTTTGTCAGTTGCCGTCCACCATACTACAATACCGTATAACAGTATTGGACGAACTACTGCTATATATATCCAGTGGACGATTTTAGGAGAGAGTCCCCACCGCGACCCTACAGCCTTTTTGCAGGAATATAAGGCGACGTTGGCCTTCCTTACACGTTCCAATACGTTAAGTCTAAATAACATTTTCCTATCTAGAATTATTCCTAAAAATTTTGCACTTTCAGAAAAGACTAGATCTGTTCCATTTATCCGAGGTGGAGGGTCCACATGTGGGACATTATTCATCCTAGTAAAGAGAACCAATTCTGTCTTGTTTGGGTTTATGCCCAAACCACTGCTTCTGGCCCATCTAGCCAACTTGTTCAGAGCCACCTGTAGGATGTCTCTGAGGACGTTTACGAATTTGCCACTCACTGCGATTGCCACGTCGTCCGCATATGCCACGACCTTGCAGCCACAACGTTCTAGATCTAGCAGGATTTCATTCACTGCTAGGTTCCAAATTAGTACAGACAATACTTCTCCTTGCGGGGTCCCTCTGTTTACATACCTTGTTAGAGTTGTGGACCCTAGACATGCTGTTATGCGTCTTCTGGTGAGCAGACTTTGAATTAGTCTAATCAAACTAGTGTTAACTTTTAGATGTGAGAGTGCCGCAATTACCGCATCTGAGTGAATGTTGTTAAAAGCCCCTTCTATATCAAGAAATGCCACCATGGTGAATTCCTTGAAATGCAGGGACGATTCGATAGTGCTCACAAGTTCGTGCAGGGCTGATTCTGTAGACTTGTTCTTATTGTAAGCATGTTGGTTCCCCGACAGGAGTTTTGTATCCAGGTTTTCCCTAATGAAATGATCTAAAAGTCTTTCCAGACCTTTCAATAGGAAGGAGGATAGGCTAATTGGTCTGAAGTCTTTTGGCCTAGTGTGTGATATCGTTCCCGCTTTAGGTATGAATACCACTTTGGTATCCCTCCATCGATTCGGGACGTATGAAAGCCTGATACAGCCTACATACATTTTCTCCAGCCAGGGGATAATGTACTTTAACATTTTCTGCATTTCTGCTGGAGTGATGCCATCTGGTCCAGGTGACTTGAAGGGCTCAAAGCTGTTAATAGCCCAGCTTATTCTGGATCTCTCAGTCAAGAAGCTAGCGACGCTCGCAGACCACTCGCACTCTTGTTGGTCCTGCTGATCCTCGGGTTCTGTTACAGAGTTCCCCGGGAAATGTGTGTCGAGCAGTACATTGAGCGACTGCTCGCTGTTTTTGGTCCAGTTATTTGCCTCATCCTGTAAATATCCCACTGTACAGGGTGAAGCAGATAATATCTTCCTCAGCCTAGCGGCGTCGGAGACCTTTTCCACTTCACCACAGAAGGTATACCAAGAGCGCCTTTGCGCCTTTGTAAGCTCCTTCTTATAGATCTTGAGTTGCTCTTTATAGGCATCCCAATCATTAGCGACCCCAGTAGATTTAGCCTTATTGAATAGCTTGTTGCAGGTCTTTTTCATAGCCGTTAGCTCAGAAGTCCACCATTGGGGTTTAGTTTTACCCTTGTACCTTGTTTTTGGACAGGCTTCTTCAAGGGATCTATTGAATGATATGGTGATATGATCGACCAGATTATCCAGACCGGCTTTGTCATTCGGTTCGTACAGAAGTTTAGAGTTGAGGACTTTCTTGAAATTCTTCTCATACAGATGCCACTTTGTCTTCCTTACATTTCGGTGGACGGCGGGTTTAGGCGCTTTTTCCGCGAGTTTGAACTCAATTGTGGTGATCTGAGAATGAGTGGTCGTCCAGTACATTCCACCCAATAATTTTGTCTGACAGCCGGTCAGTAGCAAACGTTACGTCGAGTACTTCTTGTCTGTCTTTAGTTGTGAAGGTCGGTTTATTACCTATGTTACAAATACTGAGGTTGGTAGTTAGAATAAAGTCAAGAAGCGAATCACCCCTATTGTTTATATGCGTACTACCCCAGATAGTATGATGAGCGTTCGTATCTGCGCCAATAATCAGCTCGAGCTCGTCAGACGTTGCTTCTTCTACTACTTCCCTGCATAGAGCAGTCGGTACTACAGATTCATAAGGCAAGTACCTGGAGACCACCCAATATATGCGATTACCGATCTCCAGGCTAGCAGCTGTTTGGTCTTTACCACTTAAATTAGTCAGGAGAAATATACTTAGATCTTTCCTGGCCAAAATGCAGGTTCTTGGAGTGCCTTCACAGTTGGCCACAAGCAGTTTAAAGTTGGGTGTCCTAATACCGCACACCCTTCCTCCCACTACGTAGGGCTCCTGTATCAGGACGATGTCTACTGCGCCTGTGGACAGGCGCAGCAATAGAGCCGCTGAGGCTGCTTTAGCGTGATGGAGGTTAATCTGTAGAATTCTTACCATCATTGGTAATTGACAGATTAACATCCACCCCGACAAGGGTGTTATCGAACTCTTCGTCCGTATCGTCGAGAAGAATGTCCCCGCCAGATGCGTCAAAGAGTCCGGAGACTCCCCTCAGCCTCTCTGTGTCCGAAATAGAGCTTTTGTCCTCAGAGAAGGACGTTACAGATCTTCTGTTAGAGTTGGAGTCACCAGAAATAATAGGCGTGGGTACCTCCGCACTTCCAGAAAGTGCCACGGTGGACGACTCACCTTCTGCAGTGGGAGCTATATCCTGCTTGTATATCTTCAAGACTATAGTCTCGAAGCCATATTGTAGGGTTGCACTCGCACTTTGTATATGGGAGGTGGATTCAGCGTTTAGGATAAGATTGACCTGCCGCTTTTTACCAACCGCCTCACCCACCTTGCTGATTCTCCAATTATGGGCCGGCAGACCAGGATTGGAATCTTTTATTATTTCTAAGATGTCAGCCGGGTTGGAGGGCTCTTCTGTAACCCAGGTGATGGCTCTAGGGTGACTAGGGATGTTGTTTTTTTCGACAACATCCAACTGGGCACCCGGCCACACCTCACCCGCTCGACTCAGAGCAGCCTTATACAGGTCTACTGATCTGGCATCACCGAAATATAAGAGCTTTACTCTCCCCTGATGCCATCCTTTGGTTTGCCCGGCATTTCTCTACGGACATCGAGGTAATGAGCCATAATGGCTGATTGTACATGACTCCATTTGTCCTTGAGGATGGATCCATCCTCACTACTTCTGTCTATAACAGCCATCACTAGACTCTCCTTCGCCACTTCATTGAAGAGCTTGGTGAGTGTCCTGATGATGGTGACATTAGGGCCTCTTGTCTTTTTCGAAGGCAGGGGTTCATCAGGTGATCTGATTCGTTTTACTTTATTAGCCGTTAACACAGCTGAATTTGTGGCTCTTTCAGCCGACTCATTGGCCTTAGAAGCATCTATGACGCCTTTAGCCCAGGTAAGTGTTATGTGTTAGAGAAGTAGATAAATAAAATAAAAAAAGTAATTCATCGTTCCTTAAAACTAGTTTAGAGGTAGTGACATCCTTCAGGGGCAGCTTATATACGAGTTCATGCTAACTCGTAATAGAGGCTCATTTTACCAAAGAGAGTTTTTTGGCTGAATGGCAGTCCCGGCTCCGGCTGCGGCAAGCCCATATAAATCTTATCGGCCACATCGTTGCCATCTCGTCTGCCTCGTAATCCTCCACAATACTGCTGCTTTCGCAGTCTCTGCCCGGAATGTAGACTGGTGGGCCAGTTCGGACCTCCACAGTGTCTGTCATCACTCTTATGCGGTTTTGCCGGCCGAACAGCTGCAGTTTTACATAGCTCTGGTAGTCCGTGATGTCCAAGGGGAAATTTGGGGCCTTTATAAGCACCTGTGGTCTTCGTTCGGGTCTAACATCACCCGCAATATATGGGTCAACCTGCGGTCTTTGCACCATCGTCAAAGCCGTCATGGGCACCCATTCGAAGACGTTTTCATCGAAAGGGTGGATCAGGAAGTGATGACGGACCCGACATTCCTGACAGCGGTGTCTGCTACGGCAATCTCTTGCCTGATGGGAGAGCCCTAGGTAGTTAATACAGGCGTAGTATCGATTTACGGCATTCAACTTCTCCGCTGGAGGTAGGGCCAGGAAGCGACGGCAGTGCCGGAAGCCGTGGCGAGTCTCGCACAAGGGGCAGCGGTATTCTTCATAAAACTCCATGACTAAGGGAAACAGAAGATAGGTATGAGTACGAATATAATTAGTGGTGGTGAAGGCTACGAGACTACGAGACTAATTTGTGAACGGGTCGACTTATGAAGCCTGATTGAGTTTTCAAATCGGCCACTCTGACATGATTATCAGGCCCATGATACAATTTTGTGACACGCCCGAGGCGCCAATCATTTAGACCACCAGCTTCATTACGCAACACTACAAGATAGTTTTCTTGTATGTTGGTTTGAGGCATTTTCCATTTGTTTCGTTTTTGCAACTCTTTCAAATAGTCGGATTTCCAACGCCTACATAATTCTTGCTGGAGCACCTTAAGTCGCCTCCAGCGATTCAAAAGAGCTGTTTTAGATGGAAATACTTCCGGTTCTGCTGGGGTCAATAAAGCAGATCCCACTAGGAAATGACGTGGGGTCAGAGCACCTAAATCATCTACATCTTCGGACAAAGGAGTCAGGGGTCGTGAGTTTAGACAAGATTCAATAGAAGACAAAATAGTACTAAACTCTTCAAAGGTATGTTTAACTTGGCCAGCTATCTTTCGTAGGTGAGTTTTGCAACTTTTGACTCCAGCCTCCCACAATCCTCCCATATGAGGGGCAGAGGCTGGAATAAAGTGCCATTCAAGTTTTTGGAACCCATATCGGGAAATGGCTTCCTCTTTTAGCTCAGAGGCAACCTTTTTGAACTGAGCTTTTATTTCACGGGCTACTCCTACGAAGTTTCTCCCATTGTCAGAGTGAATTTTGTTAGGACATCCACGACGAGAGCTGAATCGAGTCAGTGCTGCTAAGAAGGCTGGGGTCGATAAATCGCTCACAGCCTCCAAATGTATTGCTTTTGTGGCAAAACAGACTAAGAGGCAGATTTATCCTTTTGTAAGTCTACAGCCTCGACCAGAAACCGTCTTAATTTCAAACGGGCCAGCGAAATCAACACCTGTGTTAGTAAAGGGACGACTTTAGGTTTAGGTTAGGGTGGCAGCCGTATTTTTTATACAAGCTCACATAGACCAGTTTAGGTCCCTAGTGTTACCACGGGCTGAAATGCCCCTCATCGAAACCAACCTGTTTGATATACAAATTTATCGATAGCACGAATATCGGTACTGGAAAGATCTGTTAGGCTGCCTAGAAAAGCCGACCCCAGTATGTCCAGTCGTCGTTTACTCAGAGCGGGGCAGTCGCATAGCAAGTGCTCAATGCTCTCCACTTCTTCCTCATCTCCACAACTTCTGCAGATGTCATTAGAGTCAATACCCAATCTTTTGGCGTATTCGCCGATCAAGCAGTGTCCCGTCAGAACTAATACTAACGTAGACAATCTTTGTCTCTCTAGTGCGAGGAGATATTCTGATCTTCTCAGGTCATACCTTGGCCAGATTTGTCTAGCTACTCTGCAGGTGCCGATTTCTGTCCATCTTTCGTTGGACTGCCTGATTGCCTCTTTCCTAAGCCAAGGCCTGCACGTGGATAGTGGCGCACCAATATATGCAAATTCTTCGAGAATTTGTAATGTCGTTTGTAATGTTTCCTAGCAAGTTCATCTGCTTTGCAGTTCCCCGGGATGTCCCCATGCCCAGGCACCCATATGAGGTGTATATTAAACTGCTCAGCCATCTCGTTAAGAGATCTGCGGCAGTCGAGGGCTGTTTTTGAATTTAGGGATGTTGCCTCCAGAGAATTGATGGCAGCTGTCCGAGTAAATTACAACGCCAGTGTTGGTTACTATGTTGCGACTCAGCCACTTGGCTACTTCCCATATTATTTGGGCTTGATAGACACTGCAGGTATCTGGTAGTCTGTGAGCTATATCCAAACTAAGCTCTGCACAGTGTACTCCGAAGCCAACCTTTTCATCAAGCTTCGAACCATCCGTGTAAAAGTGGAGATGGATTCTATTACCTGGTATTCTTCCAACCCATTCATCTCTGGCGGGAATCATAGTGATGTAATTTCTCTCGAAGGTGTACACAGGTGGTATATAGTCCTCTCGGTTTATTACCATAGCACTACACTTTGATATCCTCATGTGACCGTAGTTTTTGTACCTCCACATTGATAGGCAGTTTAATCTTATTGCCGCTTTGGTTGCAACTTCTCTGGCCACAATATTAATCGGCAGTATATGGAGTAGGGCTTGTAGAGACTCGGTCGCTGTAGTCCTTAAGGCTCCGCTTATGCTCACGCAGGCTGTTCTCTGAACCTTTGTTAGTAGGTTGGTGATGGTAAGTTTGTCAGTTGCCGCCCACCATACCACAATGCCGTATAGCAGTATAGGACGACCTACTGCTATATGTATCCAGTGGACGATTTTAGAAGAGAGGCCCCACCGCGACCCTACAGCCGTTTTGCAGGAATATAAGGCGACGTTGGCCTTCCTTACACGTTCCAATACGTTAAGTCTAAATAACAGTTTTCTATCTAGAATTATTCCTAAAAATTTTGCACTTTCAGAGAAGACTAGATCTGTTCCATTTATCCGTGGTGGAGGGTGCACATGTGTGACTTTATTCATCCTAGTAAAGAGAACCAATTCTGTCTTGTTTGGGTTTATGCCCAAACCGCTGCTTCTGGCACATCTAGCCAATTTGTTGAGAGCCACCTGTAGAATGTCTCGGAGGACGTTTTCGAATTTGCCACTCACTGCATTTGCAACGTCGTCCGCATATGCCACGACCTTGCAGCCACAACGTTCTAGATCTAGCAGGATTTCATTTACCGCTAGGTTCCAAATTAGTGGAGACAGTACTCCTCCTTGTGGGGTCCCTCTGTTTACAAACCTTGTTAGAGTTGTGGACCCAAGGCATGCAAGTCTTCTGTTGAGCAGACTTTGAATTAGTCTAATCAAACTAGAGTTAACTTTTAGATGTGACAGTGCCGCAATTACTGCATCTGAGTGAATGTTGTTAAAAGCCCCTTTTATGTCAAGAAATGCCACCATGGTGAATTCCTTGAAATGCAGGAACGATTCGATAGTGCTCACAAGTTCGTGCAGGGCTGATTCTGTAGACTTCCCCTTATTGTAAGCATGTTGGTTCACCGACAGGAGTTTTGTATCCAGGAATGAAATAATCATAATGAAATAATCTAAAAGTCTTTCCAGACCTTTCAATAGGAAGGAGGATAGGCTAATTGGTCTGACGTCTTTTGGCCTAGTGTGTGATATCTTCCCCGCTTTTGGAATGAATACTACTTTGGTATCCCTCCATCGATTCGGGATGTATAAAAGCCTGATACAGCCTACATAAATTTTCTCCAGCCAGGGGATAATGTATTTCGACATTTTCTGCACTTCTGCTGGAGTGATGCCGTCTGGTCCAGGTGACTTGAAGGACTCAAAGCTATTAATAGCCCAGCTTATTCTGGATCTCTCAGTCAACAAGCTACCGACGCTCGCAGT
Organism: Eudasyphora cyanicolor; assembly: GCA_963930755.1. NCBI lineage: Eukaryota > Metazoa > Arthropoda > Insecta > Diptera > Muscidae > Eudasyphora > Eudasyphora cyanicolor. Next base: position 153,216,348 of record OZ005734.1, on the reverse strand, counting down.
CCACTCGCACTCTTGTTGGTCCTGCTGATCCTCTGGTTATGTTAGAGAGTTTCTCGGGAAATGTTTGTCGAGCAGTACATTGAGCTACTGCTCGTTGTTTTTGGTCCAGACCGGCTTTGTCATTCGGTTCGTACAGAAGTTTGGAGTTGAAGACTTTCTTGAAATTCTTTTCATACAGGTGCCACCTTGTGTTTCTCACATTTCTGTGGACGGCAGGTTCAGGCGCTTTTTCAGCGAGTTTGAACTCAATATAATGGTGATCTGAGAATGAGTGGTCGTCCAGTACATTCCACCCAATAATTTTGTCTGACAGCCGGTCAGTAGCAAACGTTACGTCTAGTACTTCTTGTCTGTCTTTAATTGTAAAGGTCTGTTTATTACCTATGTTACAAATACTTAGGTTGGTAGTTAGAATAAAGTCAAGAAGCGAATCACCCATATTGTTTATATCCGTACTACCCCAGATAATATGATGAGCGTTCGTGTCTGCGCCCACAATCAGCTCAACCTCGTCAGACGTTGCTTCTTCTACTACTTCCCTGAATAGAGCAGTCGGTACTACAGCTTCATAAGGCAAGTAACTGGAGACCACCCAGTATATGCGATTACCGATCTCCAGACTAGCAGATGTTTGGTCTTTACCACTTAAATTAGCCAGGGGAAAGATACTTAGATCTTTCCTGCCCAAAATGCAGGTTCATGGAGTGCCTTCACAGTTGGTCACAAGCAGTTTAAAGTTGGGTGTCCTGATACCGCACACCCTTCCTCCCACTGCGTAGGGCTCCTGTATCAGGACGATGTCTACTGCACCTGTGGACAGGCGCAGTAATAGAGCCACTGAGGCTGCTTTAGCGTGATGGAGGTTAATCTGTAAAATTCTTACCATTATTGGTAATTGAGAGATTAACATCCACCCCGACAAGGGTGTTATCGAACTCTTCGTCCGTATCATCGAGAAGCGTGTCCCCGCCAGATGCGTCAAAGAGTCCGGAGACTCCCCTCAGCCCCTCTGTGTCAGAAGTAGAGCTTTCGTCCTCAGAGTAGGACGTTACAGATCTTCTGTTAGAGTTGGAGTCACCCGAAATAATGGGCGTGGATGACTTCGCACTTCCAGAAAGCTGTGTATCAACCACGGTGGACGACTCACCTTCCGCAGTGGGAACTATATCCTGCTTGTATACCTTCAAGACTATAGTCTCGAAGCCATACTGTAGGGTTGCACTTGCACGTTGTATATGGGAGGTGGATTCAGCGTTAAGGATCAAATTGACCTGCCGCTTTTTACCATCCGCCTCACCCACCTTGCTGATTCTCCAATTATGGGCGGGCAGACCAGGATTGGAATCTTTTATTATTTCTAATATGTCAGCCGGGTTGGAGGGCTCTTCTGTAACCTAGGTGATGGCTTTAGGGTGACTAGGGATGTTGTTTTTTCGACAACATCCAACTGGGCACCCGACCACACCTCACCCGCTCGACTCAGAGCAGCCTTATACAGGTTTACTGATCTGGCATCACCGAAATATAAGAGCTTTACTCTCCCCTGATGCCATCCTACATCGTTGCAGATTGGTGGTGTGCCCGGCATTTCTCTACGGACATCGAGGTAATGAGCCATAATGGCTGATTGCACATGGCTCCATTTGTCCTTGAGGATGGATCCATCCTCACAACTTCTGTCTATAACAGCCATCACTAGACTCTCCACTTCATTGAAGGGCTTGGTGAGTGTCCTGTTGATGGTGACATTAGAGCCTCTTGCCTTTTTCGAAGGCAGGGGTTCATCAGGTGATCTGATTCTTTTGACTTTATTAGCCGTTAACACAGCTGAATTTGTGGCTCTTTCAGCCGGCTGATTGGCCTTAGAAGCATCTATGACGCATTAAGCCCAGGTAAGTGGCTCTTTTTGTTTTTCGGTAACTTCGTCAAAACTCTGAGCGCTATCTGGTGCTCATTGTGCTTCCGTTTTGACGGTCGGACATGACGTTTTCCCCTCACCGTACCACCTGTTGTGAGTACTGGGGGGAAATTTTCACCATGTTTAGTGTGGTCGGCTTTGGCCAAGACCAACGGACGGACAGTAGGACGATTGGGGAACCCCGCTCCATCGGAGCGCGAAGGCATCCCCGTCAATGATTTTTTTTCTGTATTAGCCCGTAATAGGTACTACGATGTAGGCCTTCCAGACTTTGTACAGATTTTTGTTTTGTTTTTGCGATTGCGTAATAGATTTTAACTGCGTAATAGATTTACGAGGTAGAACACATTCTCTGCACTTGTGTATATGTGTTTTGACGAGATTTTTCAATTTAGGTATCCAGCATTCAAGACGAACTGTGGCTACCATGAGACGCATACCTCCGTGTAGGCTCAGCTTGTGTATGAAATCTTTTTGTGGGACAGAATGACAGGGTGTCGCTCGGTATACGACAGAAGTAGATCCTAACCGACCATTTGCTCTGATAATCTGGTCCTTGCCAATGAATGGGGTTAGTGATTAGAGGCTACTTTTCGGTCCGATAGGCCTTTTCTTGATCAGATTTTCATATTCGTCAGAAAAGGGTATTTTCTGAGACATTACCATAAGACGGTTTCGAGCGAATGCTAATTTTTTACTTGATAATCTGACAGTTTGGAACATGCCTTTTTTCTTTGAGCTTTGTTGTGTGGCTCTGAAGAAACGGAAAATATAGCCAAATACGTGAATGGCTCGAGAAAGACATGAAAATTGATCTAGAAAGTCTTCGATGTCTGCTGATCTAGCTACATACACCTTTATGGATTTTGCTTCCAAACTTGTCTCTGGAATATCAGTCTTAGAGGGCCAAAAAATGTGATTTTGCTTTAGCCATGGTGGTCCATACCTATATCAGCGGGGCTAGATCAGCGGGATTATCATTTGTGGAGACGTGTTTCCAATTATTTTCCACCTTTTCGTGGATTTTCGAAACCCTATTTGCCACAAATGTCGTCCAGCTATGAGATGGTTTTTTCAGCCAGGCCAACACCATTGTTGAGTCAGACCAGAAAAATTGTGAACTCTTGTCTACTTGAACTTGGGGCAGAAAAGCATGAACTAACTCTGACAATTACAAAGCTCCACATAACTCTAGCCTTGGGAGAGAGACTGTTTTGATTGGCGCAACTCTAGATTTGGAAACCAACAGGCTGGTGAAAACTTTATTTTCTACCTCGATTCTTGCACGTAATGCAGCGGCGTAAGCTAACTCCGACGAGTCACAAAACCCGTGCATTTCAATCTTGCACCGTGGCGAATATCGAATCCATCTTGGGATATGAATTGAGTCAATTTCTTTATATTTCTCGACCAAGTCTTTCCACTTTACTAGGGTCAGCGGTTTTAGTTGGTCGTCCCATCTTATGTCGTCAAGCCATAATTGTTGCATTAACACTTTCGCTGTTATTACAACTGGCGCTAGCCAACCTAACGGGTCAAATAACCTGGCTATCACTGACAAAACTTCCCTTTTTGTGAAAGACGCTTTGTTTTGTATTTTTTCTGTTACAAAGTAGAAGCAGTCAGAAACTGCATTCCACCTAATGCCCAAGGTTTTCGCTATGCTTTTTTCATCGAAATCTAAAAATTCGCAATTTAATAAGTGTTCACGGGGAAGACATTCAAGTATTTTCTTGTTGTTTGATGTCCATTTTCTAAGCAGGAAACCCGCTGACATCAATATGGCCTCTAATTGTTTTCTAGCCTCTATTCCGTCTGAGACAGAATGAGTTCCTAGCAATGCATCGTCAACATACATATTTTCTCTTAGAATTTTTGCTCCTACAGGAAAGCGACTTTCTTCGTCATCTGCCAATTGCAGTAAAGTTCGTAGGGCCAGATATGGGGCACAATTTACGCCAAAGATAACTGTTCGCAACTGGAAATCTTTAACTTCCTCATCTGGCGACGATCGGAACAGAATTCTTTGATATGTGGCATGTTGAGGATTTATCAGAATTTGTCTGTACATTTTTGAAATGTCAGCATTAAAGACAAATTCGTACAAGCGCCAGTTCAAAATGAGTGATATTATATCCTTTTAAAGTACTGGGCCAACAAATAAAAAGTCATTTAAACTTTTCCCATTAACTGATGGGCAAGAGGCGTTAAATACAACCCTCAGCTTAGTTGTAGCGCTTTCAGGTTTAAAAACGCCATGATGAGGCAGATAGAAATAGTCTTCTGAGCTTCCATTTGGGGCTTCTACTTGCTCCATATGTTCGAGAATCAAATATTCCTTTATTACCTCGTCATACATTAATTTAAAGTCTGGTTTTCTAGACTAGGATTTCTCATATCTGAGAAATTGGCTCAAAGCAACGCATCTATTCGATCTAAGTGCCATATTCCATGGCGGGGCAGATTTGAATGGTAAGTCCACGACGTACCTTCCATCTGGCTTACGAACCGTTGTTCGTCTATATATTTCTTCGCATCGCTTATCATCTTCCGAGACAGTGTGCTCCCTTGGAACTTCTTCTATCTCCCAGAACTTAGCCAGTTGATCATTGATCGAAACTCTTGTACAATGAGAGACTCGAACTATACGCTCCGAAGTCCTATTGTTCGTTGGGCCAGTCACAATCCATCCAAAGACTGTCTCCTGAGCCACAAGCGAGCCAAGAATTTCATGTTCTACTCCATTAAATAGAATTATGGGATACAAGTTACCCCCTATAAGAAGATCTACTGGGCCAGTTTTATAAAATCCTGGGTCAGCAAAGTTTAATTTCGACGTGAAGCATGCTATTGCCGAACATCTCGCTAAAGTTTCCCCACCTAAGCCTGTGATGTCAGCTGTAATTGGTTTTGTTGGTAATTTCAAAAGTTTCTGAATTCTCGCAGAAACGAACGTATCATCTGAGCAAGGATCGATTAAGGCACGAAGTTTATTCGACTGGCCTTCTTTTATCATTCTAACCCACGCTGTAGCTAACATTGTTTTATTTGAGACAGAAGTATGAAATGTATTTACATTTTAGACGTCGAAGGTGAATCAGAAGACTGTAAATTCTGATTCTGCGAGCTTTGAGTCAGATTACTTGTCTCATTTGGCTCTCTTGTCTCATTTTTCTGAACAACATTGTTTCTATGAAGAAGCGTATGGTGTTTCAGAGGACACTTTGAACAAGAATTTTTGCTTGTGCAAGCGGCAACCATGTGACCCAAGGCCAGACAATTGAGACAACTATTTCCTCTTCTAACCGAAGCAAGTCTGTTCTTGAAATCCACACTCATAAACTTTGGACAAGATTTTAAAACATGCGGCCCTTTGCACAAAGTACACTTTTGGCTGTTTACCTTTGTGTGATGAACCCTTAACTGTTTCGAGCTATCGAAATTGTTCGGTTTTTGACGAGGGCCAGAATCGTTAGAGCCCATAATATCAGAGACACTTTGAATCTTTCAGTCAGAAATTTGTCCAATTCATCCCACTTAGGCAAGTCAGTCTTCTTCGAAATTGATTGTTCCCATAGGGACAGAGTTAATTTTGGTAATTTCGAGATTTTAATTTCGATTTTATAAAGCTTTAGAATAGCCATACAGTTAGAAATTTCTCTCTGAAGCTTTTTGAGGCAACTCGAAGATTCTTGAGTGCATTGGGGCAGACTGAATAATGTTCTAAGCTGATTATTTATGAGAATACGCTTATTCTCATACTGATTTTTTTAAATTTTCCCATGCTATCTCAAACCCTCGTTTCCCCCGATGTCTTTTGAAAAAGGTGATACAATTTTTCAACTGAGCTCAACCTTTTATTATTCACATATATTGCAGTAAATAAATCCCTGAAGCTGGGCCAGTTCACATAGTCACCATGAAAAATTTGCGTATCACACGGTGGGACAGAAATCGAAAAACTACTCTTTTGGCTTGATTGGGTTGTAGGAACTTTTATGCTATCCTTCCATTCCCCAATAATCGAAAGACATTTTATGTAACTATCATGTACTTCTACTTTTTTATTTTTGATAGTTGTCTTATCTGTTTTCATGCAGTCCGGGTCAGTAATACATTTTTTGTAAATTTCCTTCCAATCTGTCCACAAATTTTGAATTTCCTGCTTTTCTCCCTCTAGCGACATTTCATTATATTTGGTGGCATCAGATTCTTTCAGTTGCTTTTCATAAGCAAAAATGTCCTCGCATTGAATTAAATATTCCTCTTATAGACATTGGAAGCAAAAATAAAAATTTTGTTCACCAAAATATTTTATTGAACCACTGTTCAGGCTAAATGGGGTCAGTTTGTTTTCCAGTATAGGAAATTTTAAATTTTGCTGAATAAAATTCCCAGAAATGCTCTTAACCTTTAAAATAATTTCTGATAGAAATTATGGAAAGAGATTATATTATAGGGAAAGCAAAATGTTTAAATTTTTCTTTGAAATAATTTACGATGCGATTAACAAAAATTTGCTTTGGGCCACTGTTCCAAATATTACGCCTTTTTCTTTTCTCTAATTTATCCAAAAACTCAAAACAAACTTCCCGGAAAAATTCAAAAATTTTCAAATAATTTTTCCAAAATTCTCAATAATTGTCGAATATTTTCAAATAATTTTCCAAATTTTTTCAATAATTTTCAAATAATTCAATTTTTTTTCAAAAAGAAATCAATAAATTTTCTATTCCGATCCACTGTGCGGAAGAAATGTCGAGGCAGAATTTAAATCAAATATTTTCAAATTAGAAATATTTATTTTTCTTCACCAATGTGAAACAGATTTTGGGACAATTCAATGTTTAAAGAGGCAAATATTTTGCTATTATTCGTCACCAATGCAAAACAAATTCATTTGCAATAAGCCAAAATATTTTCCCTTTAAATTTTTGTTTTACGACCACTGTGCATGCAAATTGTTAATTAGTTCGTAATTGAGTTAGTAATATATTTTTAAATCGATATATGAGCCCAAAAATATTTCCAAACTAAATCCTCTGAGACCACTGTTCTCTGTTGAAAACTATTTATCTAGTTTTATTTCTTAGAAATAAATTTATTTATTTGTTCTTTTCCCCTGTTATGGAACAGACAGCAAAATCCAAACAAGAACTGCAATTGTTACTTTCCTTTTGCTATGTACCTATGTATGTATGTTTGTGTTTCTTTTCCATCAATGTTCTCACCAAATTTTGCCTATGCAAATTGTGAGACAAAAGAAAGCACCAAATATTGTGTTCAAATAACACGAAAACAAACGAAGAAGCAAAAGAAAGGGAAAGTAAATGAATGCCGGTTTGGCAGAGTAACAAATGTAAATAAATGCCGGTTTGGCAGAGCAAACATTCTTCCAACAAGAATTTGTGGGGAAGAGGTAGTGTGTGTTGAACAAAATCAACCACCAATTGTTCTGTTAAACCAAATCGCCGATCGCGTACAACAACAATCGTCACCAAATGTGACAGAGACAGGCAAGCAAAACACAAAGCAAAGGGGCGAAGCAAAAACAATTTGCACGTATGCACATCAACAAGTAACAGTTATGCAAAACTCTTACTTTTTATGTTTTTATAAACTTTGCCTTCACTCAAACTATTGCGTAATATAATTTTATTAAGCAAAAAAGTTTTTGGAATAGGGTCAGTGTCTCCAATCACCACACAAAAAAATAGCCACTAATGGTCAACTTTCCGGGACGTACCTGTTGCTGTTCTTGGTGTTGGATGCAGCTGCACAATCCAAGGGTCTTCCCACGGCTTACCCTTTCCTGGCTTGTGACCCTTGCGGCACACACGGCGCTGGTTGGCGAGGCAGTATCAACAAAAAAAAAATCCACCGGCAACGGTGATGTATATATGTGCGTTTGTGTGTTAAGTAACCCTAGGTCACGGGGAACAAACCACATTGGCCAGGAAACCACAAACACTGTTTCTTTTGTTTATTCAAAGCAAACTACTTCACAAGTGCCGTTTTAAAAATCACAATAAAAAAACTTAAACTAATTTTTAATTTGTTTGCTGCTGTCTCTTTGGTATTTACTTCTTAACTCTGTCTCAAACAAACCCAAGGCCTCCCACCTCACCTTTGAACACCGTTCAAAACCGAAGTTGGGCACGGCAAAGAAACAGCTGTTTGAGTGGAGACCAAGAAGTGCACACTAAACACAGCTTATGTGTAGGGATGCCAGTGCATGAAATATTGAATTGCACTGACCCGGTTTTGAGTGCGAACATTTACAATGTGTAAATGTACAATGCGCTTGGGCATACACAATGAAATCTACAATATGGTACTACCTATTCCTACTGCCTTTAACGCTGCTCTAATTGTATATTTACTACAAACCGGAAAATTCTTAACAATAATTAGCACGAATAATAAATTTAAAATATTATAATTTTATTCAATGGATTAATAGTTTTGTGCTATTTTCAACTAAAATGTCTTGTTCATTAAAAAACTGTTAAGAATTTTCTGATTATTTTTGTTATATTTATATATTATATATTTATATATTATTAAATAATTTTATTATTATAATTTTGCGATTTTTTAGGTGTACAACTTTTTAATTTAAAAGGATGTAATTTTTGAGATAAAACTTTAAAAATAGTAACATTTTCCAGAGAGTATATTAAATAAACCACACACTTGCAGTTTCTTAGGTGTACAACTTTTTAATTTAAAAAGGAGGTAATTTTTGAGATAAAGCTCTAAAAACAGTCAAATCTTCCAGATAGTATAGGCTTTTACTTCCTTTTAATATATTATATCTGCCATCATATGCTACAATTTACTACATTTTAGACATACAATTTTAAAGTAAACCACGGTTACATATTTAGTCTTTGATTTTAACCGTTAAAATCAGTAGTAAAAATTTTTAATACCAAATTGGTTTGGGGGTGGGATTGAACTCCAGCTTGTGTCATGAAAAAATGTATGAGACTGTTTCTGTAATAAAATGTCTCACTTTTAGGCATCTCCTGCAATTTGGAATACCAATGATTTGGAGGCACCCATTAACTCATGATACAGACTTCTATTTTTGTCTAAGTAGTAGGATTGGAGTAGGAAGGAGCACTCCCCTACTCCGCAGTTAAATCTAAGACCTTACCAGTTGAACAGTCGGACAAAAAATACCAGTTCACCAATGTCCAAGAAAAGCTCACAACATAAGTAAGGAAACATAATTTTCAACTAAGTTCTCAACTCACAGCGATACCAGTTTCATTGAGGAGCCAGCGCTTATAACTCCAGCTGAACTCAACGATCTAGTGAGAGATTTGGAACTGATTAAATATAACGTAGAAATACTTCCATCTCGCATAAAACAATACAATATGTTGGCCCCAGGTGTTAACATAACATATTACAGAGCTCGTCGTATACCTTACACGAAGTTTTATACAACTATGGATAACATGTGTTTTTTCAAGGACATTCCTGGATTGTTTGAAAAACTTAATCAAGCATACAATTCAAAGGAATGGCGGATATTTGTTGACAGCAGCAAAGAAAGTTTGAATGCAGTACTTTTACATATCAGAAATGAGAACCCATCGATTCTTATCGCTCATGCTGTCAACACTAGGAATCCTACAATGGCTAAATTGTTAAAATACATAAAATATGAACATGATTGGACAAATTTTGCGGTTTTTTATGCATCTGGGATAAACGTTCTCGAGAAGATCATTACACAAGGAAGTAATGGCCGACTAGAGAACAAATTAAATTGGCTGTAACCAACATCAAATACGTCAATACGTTTTCAAAAAAGAAAACATTATATTTCTCCAACTGCATATTAAGCTGGTACTCTTTAAAATTTTTATGAAAGACGTATGAAAAGATGGTAATTCACTCTCATACTTAAAAATTTTATTTAAAAGTGTTTCTTTTCAAAAAAATCGGAGAATGTATTTTTAATGGGCCAAAAATAAGGAGGCCGACGAAAGATGTAAATTTCGAATCATATTTAACATCACAGGAAATTGCAACATGGAGGTCATTCGACCTTGTAGTTTTAAATGTCCTTAGATCCAATAAAAGCCCGTAATATGAAAAATGATTAATTATTCGGTAAAAAATTATGAAAAAATTGGTAAGCAAATGCTTTTATATATTTACATATTCACTAACCTTTATTTATTCTTGTAATTTATTTTTCGCTTTATATATTCCAACAGGTGTAAACATGTTCCTCAAAATTCATTTCTTGCATACTCATTTACATTTTTCCATGAGAATCTTGCCGGCGTAAGTCCATCGAGCGGCGGTACCAAGGACACAGGGATGAAAGAATGATGGGCGATTATATTTGGTTCCTCATTAGATAAACCGATTTCAAAATTTACAAGCGCCAAAAACGATCTCACAATCACTTCTAGCTAAGCATCTACTTATACATATAATAAACAAAAATGTACAACTGTAAATAAAACAAATGTTAATGAAAGTATCAAATAAAAACACTATTTAACCCTGCTGTTAGGTTAAGCCCATATGGTCCAATTTTTGGCTTGATCACTTTGTAAGTTTTGAACGGTGATATATACTGACTTAGTTTCTTAGCTCACGTGGTCTTTTTATGAAACAATGCTATTTTCAAAAATTCAGCTTTCTGACTCAAAACAGGACAGAGAAAATTAAAAAATTACGAATCTTAGGTTAAGGGACCATTTGGTCAATAGTATATTTTCTTTACATTTGCTATCTAAAAATAAGTATTTATTAGTTTCTTTGACAATATTTTTCATTACATGATGAGCAAAATGTTTTTCGGTTAGTTTTGCAAATAAACTTGCTGCAAATGGAGCATTTTATATCAGATTTAGAATTGCAACAGCTACAAATTCCCAGCTTTCGAGCTCGAACTAGAAGTAGAATTTTTTGAGTTGGCCTCTGAAACTGTGCATTGTATTCGTATTTCTGTCAATAGGTGTGCTGAGAACTCTTGTTGAGGTAATCTAGTTCGTTTCATCATATACGCCTTAGCCAAACAAAGTGCTAGTTGCCGCAAAAACTCTGGTCTCCTGCGATTCCGATCAGCTGGATGCCATGAAACATCGATTTCAGAAAAAAGTATCTACGCATTCAGAGCGGATATATCAAGTATGTTTGCAAATACAATGTTCGGCCATCGATTTGTTTGCGTTGTTGTGTTGCGTTTTGTGATATAGGAGCCAATCATTTGATCAGCAGTATCTACGCCACCTAAAAGAGATAAAGTATAAGAAATTATAGGCAAACAAAAAAAAACTAGCATACCTTTTGTTGAATTGTAATAAGAAACAATCTCTGTTTTTTTCTTCAATCCACTCTCATCAACTGCCTTCTTGTGCATTGTACTAATCAATATCGCTGCTTTGTTTTTGTGGCTGATGTACGATACTAATGTTGCAATGTCATTGAATGCAAATGTAGACTTGTACAAAGGGAGTTTTTTGACCGTCAGCAATTTCGGAGGAATGAAAGTTTTATTTTTGCGTACTGTTCCCACATACTTATGTAAGTTTTCTTTCATGAAGTTTTTTTGCCAACTCAAATGTGGAAAAAAATTTCGCCTGTTATATTTTGCCCTTTCAAGCCTTCTGTCAAGTCCAATACAACGCGCTCTCCTTGGTTCATTTCAGGCTGTGTATTTCTAGGTTTACCAAGGTATGGTTGTATTTTCCATACGTACCCTGACTTTGAGTTCACCGATAACCAAAACTTCAATCCATACGAGGTATGTTCAAAAATATTGCGAATTTTGTATTTTTTGTCCCCTTCAAAGTAATTCCCCTCGGATATAATACACTTCTGCCAACGTTTTTTCCAATCCTCGAAGCACTTCAAATAATCATTTTTTGTGATCTTGTTCAGCTCCTCCTTCGATGCCGTCTTTATCTCCTCAATCGTGGCGAAGCGTCGTCCTTTCATAGGCCTTTTCAATTTTGGGCACAAAAAATAGTCACAGGGGGCTAGGTCAGGGGAATACGGTGGCTGCGGCACCATTACTGTGTTGTTTTTGGCCAAATATTCGCGCACAAGCAACGATGTGTGTGCAGGTGCAAAAGCCAGTTTTTGTTCTTCCACAAAGCCGGGTGTTTTTGGCGGATTGCTTCGCGCAATTGTGGCAAGAACTCATAATGCACCACGCCCCTGCAATCAAAGAAAACTGTGAGCAAAACCTTTACGTTCGACCGAACTTGGCGCGCTTTTTCGGTCTTGGTTCATGCGGCAGCTTCCATTGGGATGATTGAGCTTTAGTTTCCACGTCGTAACCATAAACCCATGATTCGTCACCAGTTATGACCCTCTGGAGCAAATTTGGGTCGTCACGGACCGAGTTCAACATCTCCTGAGCAATGTTAACGCGATGCTGTTTTTGGTAAAAATTGAGCAATTTTGGCACGAATTTAGCGGCGACCCGACTCATGCCCAAATCATTGGTTAAAATCGAATGCACGAGCCAATCGATATATTTAGATCCTCAGCAACTTCTCTAATGGTAATTCGTCGATTGGCCAATATTATTTTATTCACTTTATCAATGTTTTCGTCTGTTGTTGACGTGCTCGGGCGTCCGGCACGCTGTTCGTCCTTCCCATCTTCTCGGCCCTCTAAGAACATTTTGTACCACCGATAAACGTTGCTTTGGTCCAAGGTAGCTTCACCATATGCCACAGTCAACATTCGGAATGCGTCAGCGCACTTTATTTTGTTTTTCACACAAAATTTGATGCAGATTCTTTGATCCATTTTCTGAAATAGATAAAAAGTTAAAACACATCCAAGCACAACAGCTGTCAAAAATTAACTAAACATTCAAAATGGCCGACCTTGTCAGCATAAGTAAGGGACATGAGTACCAACATAACGCTACAAAAATATCAAATACACGTAGCCCGCGGAAATTAAAAATATTTTTTCAACATACCTCGTATCTTGCTGGTTTTGATGGCATAAACTGTCGAAAAGAACATCGCCCCCTGAATGCAACAAGTTGCTCATCAACGGTGACATTTTCGTGACAGTTGTAAGACATTGGAAGAAGTTGTTGCCAACGATCCCACAATTCACGAATACATAGTAGCAAATTTATCGCTACTACGCATTTGTCGCCGACTCGAAACATTATCGAAACGGAGTGCACTGGTAATCATATGGAATGTCTTTTCAGACATAATTGATCGGAAAATGGGGCGACCAAATTTTGCATCAAATAAACCATGAACATCTTAATTTTTTCCGCTGTTATGATTAATTTTATATGAGGTAACTATTTTTCTAAAATAATTAAAACAAGAATGTACTTACCTACATACGCCTGCAAGAGTGAGCACAGCAATATATGCGCGCAATGCGTCTTCATCAATATCTCTCCATGTGTCACCAAACTTGGAGCTGCCGTACTTAATAGTATTTTCAATGAAAATTTTTTCTATTGGAGGCGCAAAAAACAACAAAAAAGCTGACAGCATGTCACTGCATCTAGACACTGCCAATCGAGTAGGTCCTGGTTGTGCTGAGATAATATTCTCAGCCACAGTTCCAATAGGCTGAGGTAATGGAGTTGCACTCCATGCCATCTTCTTTTTAGCAATAAAAAAGGGATCAACATAGCTAGCTGCAGCTAAGTCGGGTTCCCGTTCACTATCTGTTTCAGAAAAACTTGTTTCGTTATCTTCCAAAATATAATCAATATCCGAATCTGAAATATCCGAGTCACTTTCTGCATTGAGCACTTCTCGTATTTCATCTTCGTTCAAATACGCCATTTCGTAAAAAACACTAGTGAACTAGTGAAAGCGACACACAACTTGAACAAAGCACTGCAACTTTTCGTGCTTCTTTTGGAACAAAAATATAAAAAGGGGAATCCCACAATTGTTTTTTACATAAGCTATGTTGAGTAAGGAAAAAATGCAAAAAGGTAAATCCCACAACTAATTTTTACAAAAACAAAACAAATAAGGGAAATCCCACAGATAATTGTGTACAAAAAAGCAAATAAGGGAAATCCCACAATTGTTTTTTACATTAGCTATGTTGAGTAAGGAAAAACTGCAAAAAGGGAAACCCCACAACTAATTTTTATATTAGCTGTGTTGAGTAAAGAATAAATAACTAATATATAGGAAGTATTAAAACAAAATAGATACAACGAATAAGATTAATTTTTTTTGTATGAAAATTGCAGTATGGACCAAATTGTCCCTTAACCTAAGATTCGTAAGTTTTTTTAACCTAACAGCAGGGTTAAACAAACATTGAACACTATTTACACATATGTATTTGTGTAAAATTCTCTTACTTCTACAAAAATTGCTTCATTTCTCCACCTATTTTCACTTTCAAATAAGATTATTTTTCGTAACGAGAAAAAATAGATTTTTTTACAAAAAATCAATTTTTTCTAATTGTTTTATCGACAGCTTCTAGACTACACTTTATACGTGAAAATGACATTTACAACACTTGTAGTTAATGATAATTTCCCTCAATTTTAGGTAATTTTGGCTCTATTGGATTTTTATTTAAAATAATATGGTTTAAATACTATGTAAAGGTATCTTTCAGGAAAATTGGAATTTTAAAGAAAATTTAAAAAAAACTATACCATAAAAAAAATGTTTGTTTCGGCTTCATAAAATAGTGTGCCTGAATCTACACACAAAAAAGTTTTAGGTCTAGAATACAAACATTTTTTGCATAGTGTTGCTTGGGTTGCCATATTTTTTTTTAAATTTTTCATGAAATTTTTACACAATATTCTTCGAAAGTTATATTATAATATACCGTTGGTTTTAGTCAAAAGATTTTAACTATGTCGTCACAAAAATCACTAAATATGCCTTTTCCACACGCTGTCAAAAAATAGCTTCTGTAGTATTTATATTGTCCCAAATATATTTTGCTAGAAATATACAAATGTTTAGGGTACAGTCGAAATATATTATATTTGGCACACACAAAAATTATATGTTTGGGAAGATGTTGTTCTAAACCAATCTATGTATCCATCCTAATATTGTTTATTTGAAATATTATTTAAGAAAAAAAATATTTATACATTTAAGTATTCAGAAAATATATCAATACCTTCATTTGTTTCGGAAATTTAAATAAAATTGTATAATCTTGGATAATGTATGCAAGATGGGTTGAAACAAATGACGAGTAGAATTAAACAGAAATTAAAAACTAGTGCTTTAAAACAAAAGTTATTGCTACATATGTAATTTCAAATTGTAAGATAAAACTCGAAATCAATGACAAATTAAAAACAAAATAGGAAAAATCTACAACGCTTTGAAAATATTTTTTTAAGAAAATATATTTAGAGAAATTCGTAAACAATAATTTTATTTGTATATAAACACATATTTTATTTGAGAAAATTAGTTTGCAATATATGATGCTCTAATATATTAATATATGCGTCCCAAATAAATTATATTGATTTTCAAATAAAATGTATTTGCTCAAAAATATATAATATTTAAAAAATTGTGTTTCGATTTAAGAAGTTTTCCAAATACATTTTATTTAAAACTAGCTGGACCCGGTCCACTTCGTTGCCCCAGATTGAGATTTCCGATCCCGTCCATTGTTGAACCAATCACGAATCCTGCCACCAAATACATATACATAAAACAACACACTCTTGCTAATTACTCTTAATTTCAAAATCTGGCTTACATGGGCGGGGCCACGCCCATTAGTCTGTTCCGCCCATTTTGAATTAATCATGTAGACTGCCACCAGATACATATAAACAGAATTACAGTAATATCGCTACTAAATTGTGCAAGATAGCTCAAATTTGGGTTATATGGCCACGCCCTTTGGTCTGATCCCGCTAATTTTTAGACCAATCACGTAGGCTTCCCCCACAAAAATACACAAAATTACAGCATTCTCGCAAACAGATTGTGGAAGATACCTCAATTTGAAAAGGTTGCTTATATAGGCGAGGCCAAGCCCATTGATACATATGCACAAAACTACAGCACTCTCGCTAACAAACTGTGCAAGATATCTTAATTTCCAGATTTAACTTATATGGGCGGGGCTACGCCCATTAGTCCCATCCCGCCCAATTACGCGGACTGCTACCAGATACATATTCGCAAATTTTCAGCACTCTCTTTAACAAATTGTAAGATATCTTAATTTCGTAACCATAAACCCATGATTCGTCACCAGTTATGACCCTCTGGAGCAAATTTGGGTCGTCACGGACCGAGTTCAACATCTCCTGAGCAATGTTAACGCGATGCTGTTTTTGGTAAAAATTGAGCAATTTTGGCACGAATTTAGCGGCGACCCGACTCATGCCCAAATCATTGGTTAAAATCGAATGCACGAGCCAATCGATATATTTAGATCCTCAGCAACTTCTCTAATGGTAATTCGTCGATTGGCCAATATTATTTTATTCACTTTATCAATGTTTTCGTCTGTTGTTGACGTGCTCGGGCGTCCGGCACGCTGTTCGTCCTTCCCATCTTCTCGGCCCTCTAAGAACATTTTGTACCACCGATAAACGTTGCTTTGGTCCAAGGTAGCTTCACCATATGCCACAGTCAACATTCGGAATGCGTCAGCGCACTTTATTTTGTTTTTCACACAAAATTTGATGCAGATTCTTTGATCCATTTTCTGAAATAGATAAAAAGTTAAAACACATCCAAGCACAACAGCTGTCAAAAATTAACTAAACATTCAAAATGGCCGACCTTGTCAGCATAAGTAAGGGACATGAGTACCAACATAACGCTACAAAAATATCAAATACACGTAGCCCGCGGAAATTAAAAATATTTTTTCAACATACCTCGTATCTTGCTGGTTTTGATGGCATAAACTGTCGAAAAGAACATCGCCCCCTGAATGCAACAAGTTGCTCATCAACGGTGACATTTTCGTGACAGTTGTAAGACATTGGAAGAAGTTGTTGCCAACGATCCCACAATTCACGAATACATAGTAGCAAATTTATCGCTACTACGCATTTGTCGCCGACTCGAAACATTATCGAAACGGAGTGCACTGGTAATCATATGGAATGTCTTTTCAGACATAATTGATCGGAAAATGGGGCGACCAAATTTTGCATCAAATAAACCATGAACATCTTAATTTTTTCCGCTGTTATGATTAATTTTATATGAGGTAACTATTTTTCTAAAATAATTAAAACAAGAATGTACTTACCTACATACGCCTGCAAGAGTGAGCACAGCAATATATGCGCGCAATGCGTCTTCATCAATATCTCTCCATGTGTCACCAAACTTGGAGCTGCCGTACTTAATAGTATTTTCAATGAAAATTTTTTCTATTGGAGGCGCAAAAAACAACAAAAAAGCTGACAGCATGTCACTGCATCTAGACACTGCCAATCGAGTAGGTCCTGGTTGTGCTGAGATAATATTCTCAGCCACAGTTCCAATAGGCTGAGGTAATGGAGTTGCACTCCATGCCATCTTCTTTTTAGCAATAAAAAAGGGATCAACATAGCTAGCTGCAGCTAAGTCGGGTTCCCGTTCACTATCTGTTTCAGAAAAACTTGTTTCGTTATCTTCCAAAATATAATCAATATCCGAATCTGAAATATCCGAGTCACTTTCTGCATTGAGCACTTCTCGTATTTCATCTTCGTTCAAATACGCCATTTCGTAAAAAACACTAGTGAACTAGTGAAAGCGACACACAACTTGAACAAAGCACTGCAACTTTTCGTGCTTCTTTTGGAACAAAAATATAAAAAGGGGAATCCCACAATTGTTTTTTACATAAGCTATGTTGAGTAAGGAAAAAATGCAAAAAGGTAAATCCCACAACTAATTTTTACAAAAACAAAACAAATAAGGGAAATCCCACAGATAATTGTGTACAAAAAAGCAAATAAGGGAAATCCCACAATTGTTTTTTACATTAGCTATGTTGAGTAAGGAAAAACTGCAAAAAGGGAAACCCCACAACTAATTTTTATATTAGCTGTGTTGAGTAAAGAATAAATAACTAATATATAGGAAGTATTAAAACAAAATAGATACAACGAATAAGATTAATTTTTTTTGTATGAAAATTGCAGTATGGACCAAATTGTCCCTTAACCTAAGATTCGTAAGTTTTTTTAACCTAACAGCAGGGTTAAACAAACATTGAACACTATTTACACATATGTATTTGTGTAAAATTCTCTTACTTCTACAAAAATTGCTTCATTTCTCCACCTATTTTCACTTTCAAATAAGATTATTTTTCGTAACGAGAAAAAATAGATTTTTTTACAAAAAATCAATTTTTTCTAATTGTTTTATCGACAGCTTCTAGACTACACTTTATACGTGAAAATGACATTTACAACACTTGTAGTTAATGATAATTTCCCTCAATTTTAGGTAATTTTGGCTCTATTGGATTTTTATTTAAAATAATATGGTTTAAATACTATGTAAAGGTATCTTTCAGGAAAATTGGAATTTTAAAGAAAATTTAAAAAAAACTATACCATAAAAAAAATGTTTGTTTCGGCTTCATAAAATAGTGTGCCTGAATCTACACACAAAAAAGTTTTAGGTCTAGAATACAAACATTTTTTGCATAGTGTTGCTTGGGTTGCCATATTTTTTTTTAAATTTTTCATGAAATTTTTACACAATATTCTTCGAAAGTTATATTATAATATACCGTTGGTTTTAATCAAAAGATTTTAACTATGTCGTCACAAAAATCACTAAATATGCCTTTTCCACACGCTGTCAAAAAATAGCTTCTGTAGTATTTATATTGTCCCAAATATATTTTGCTAGAAATATACAAATGTTTAGGGTACAGTCGAAATATATTATATTTGGCACACACAAAAATTATATGTTTGGGAAGATGTTGTTCTAAACCCATCTATGTATCCATCCTAATATTGTTTATTTGAAATATTATTTAAGAAAAAAAATATTTATACATTTAAGTATTCAGAAAATATATCAATACCTTCATTTGTTTCGGAAATTTAAATAAAATTGTATAATCTTGGATAATGTATGCAAGATGGGTTGAAACAAATGACGAGTAGAATTAAACAGAAATTAAAAACTAGTGCTTTAAAACAAAAGTTATTGCTACATATGTAATTTCAAATTGTAAGATAAAACTCGAAATCAATGACAAATTAAAAACAAAATAGGAAAAATCTACAACGCTTTGAAAATATTTTTTTAAGAAAATATATTTAGAGAAATTCGTAAACAATAATTTTATTTGTATATAAACACATATTTTATTTGAGAAAATTAGTTTGCAATATATGATGCTCTAATATATTAATATATGCGTCCCAAATAAATTATATTGATTTTCAAATAAAATGTATTTGCTCAAAAATATATAATATTTAAAAAATTGTGTTTCGATTTAAGAAGTTTTCCAAATACATTTTATTTAAAACTAGCTGGACCCGGTCCACTTCGTTGCCCCAGATTGAGATTTCCGATCCCGTCCATTGTTGAACCAATCACGAATCCTGCCACCAAATACATATACATAAAACAACACACTCTTGCTAATTACTCTTAATTTCAAAATCTGGCTTACATGGGCGGGGCCACGCCCATTAGTCTGTTCCGCCCATTTTGAATTAATCATGTAGACTGCCACCAGATACATATAAACAGAATTACAGTAATATCGCTACTAAATTGTGCAAGATAGCTCAAATTTGGGTTATATGGCCACGCCCTTTGGTCTGATCCCGCTAATTTTTAGACCAATCACGTAGGCTTCCCCCACAAAAATACACAAAATTACAGCATTCTCGCAAACAGATTGTGGAAGATACCTCAATTTGAAAAGGTTGCTTATATAGGCGAGGCCAAGCCCATTGATACATATGCACAAAACTACAGCACTCTCGCTAACAAACTGTGCAAGATATCTTAATTTCCAGATTTAACTTATATGGGCGGGGCTACGCCCATTAGTCCCATCCCGCCCAATTACGCGGACTGCTACCAGATACATATTCGCAAATTTTCAGCACTCTCTTTAACAAATTGTAAGATATCTTAATTTCAATATTTGGCTTACATGGGCGGGGACACGCCCATTGGTCTGATCCCGCCCATTTTTTGACCATTTTTTGAACTGAAAATTTTAAAAATTATGTATTTATGAACAAATACATTTTATTTGTAAAATCAAGGAACTTTACTGATAGCGCTTATGTTAATATATTACAACAAGATATATTTGAAAACTAATTTTCTCAAATTAAATATATGTTTAAATACATAAAAAATAAAATTATTAATTAGGAATTTCGCCAAAAACATTTTATTTAAGACACATTGTTGACTTTCTCGATTTTAAATTTAAATTTTTCCTGGATTTCGAATTATATCATACATTCGTAAGATGCATATTCCAAAATTCAACAAACAGAATCCGGAATTGTTTTTTGCTCAGGTTGAACGCTCTTTTTCTCTCTGTGGTGTTTCAACTGTTGCGGACAAATTTGATGTTGTTTCTGTGCGTCTTGAAGACGACATACTCTTGTCGTTTGAGGAACTCGTAACAAATCCGCCGCAAAATGACAAATATTCTACATTGCAGGAGCGCCTCATTTCGAAATTTGCCTAGTCTTCGACGTCTAAAAGGCGAAGTCTATTGCAAGGTGGTGAGACAACGGGTATGAAGCCGTCTGAAATGATATCCCACATGAGACGTTTGGCACCTGGTAGAGGAAATGAAACGATTATTCGGACAATATTTTTCGGGCAAATGCCAGACTCGAATCGTCCTCTCTTAACTGCGTGGGAAGAAGACGATTTGGACAAAGTTGCTAAAATGGCAGACAGAATGTTGGACGCTGTGGGAAATACTATGTGTGCTGTCTCCGGAACACCACCACGTTCTGATACCAACATTTCTATTGATGCAATTAATTCGCATGTCTCTTTAGAAGATATTTGCAAGACTTTAAAGGATATTTCTGCTAAGGTGGATGCTTGTCAAGCGAACAATAACAGCAAATACAGTCGTAATCGATCCAAATCTCACAGTAATTCACGTTCAAATATTGGACCATCTGACAATTCGCTTTGCTGGTATCATCGATGTTTGGGGATGCAGCGCAACATTGTAAACCGTCCTCGCTGCAACACTAATTCGGAAAACTAATGAAGCTGTCGTCAGTTAACACTACTGACGGAAGCGGCAGTGACAACCACGTAAATCGTTTACATATCTACGACACATCTACAAAGACTCGATTTTTAATTGATTCAGTATCGGTGATGTCAGTGGTACCCCCATCATAATTCAGAACAACTCTAAAGTCGTCCGGCATGAGACTTCTTGCTGCAAACCGCAGTGAAATAAAAAATTATGGTAATGGTGTTCTTAAATTACACCTAGGTCTACGTCGTGATCTCAAGTGGTTGTTTATCATAGCCGAAGTACAGTCGCCCATTTTGGGAGCTGATTCTTTAATTCATTATAACTTGATGATTGATTAAAACGGAAATGCCTTATCGATAATACTAGCCACGCTCAATCGTAGTGAACGGACGTGTTTATCACAGAGCGGATAGTTAAAACCTATTACACAGCACCTATTACGCAATCGCAAAAAAAATCTGTACAAAGTCCGAAAGGCCTACATCATAGTACCTATTACTGGCTTATACAGACAAATAATAATTTAATTTGCTTGACGGGATGCCTTCATGTTCCGATGGAGCGGGGTTCCCCAATCGTCCGACTGTCCGTCCGTTGGTCTTGGCCAAAGCCGACCACACCACACACAAAAATAGTGAAAATGTCCCCCAGTACTCACAACAGGTGGTGTGTAATGGTGGGTATAACCTATAATACTTTTTTTGCTTTAATCATTCTAAATCTATGTTATTGGCAACGCATTTGGTAAAGGCATTCCGTCCTGAATTCTTCAAGTAACATCTCTGTGTTTACATGATTCTCTTCTTATTCGTCTCCTTAGTACTGATTTTATCATTTTAGGCTTTCTGTAAAACTAGATTGGGAACTTTCTTAAAAGTTGAAATGTGATTCAACTTCCTTTTTCTCCATCATCTTGAACCGAATAGACACACAGACAAGAGTTATTTAAAATATTATAAAGAAAATAGTATCGTTCAACAGTGAATTAATCATTTTGCAAAAGTTTCCTCATATAAATTTATTCGTGGAATATATGTCATATAAAAGGTAAATCGGGTTTATTTTCATACAATTTTATAAAATTTAATGGTCGAAAATTATATGAGTGCATAAATTAATGCAGACGCGTGTGTGTCATTTCTTAACACCAAATACTGTACCTTCGCATGGAAACTCCCCAACGTGATTCAAGAAGTTTATTGGAATTACGGTGGAGGTAGTACAGTTCCAGGGTTACTGTCACAATTCGGAAAGGAAGACATCTAAGATCCAAGCACAATTAAGTTCTCCATATTTAAGATCGCCCTCTAAAGTCAAAGATCCTAGAAAAGGACGTGCTTCAGTTTTTATGTCATCATGCGTAATGTAAGTTCGTGCAAAAAAGGAAAGACTTTTGCCAGATTCTAGATCGACATCTAAATGCAAAGACAGGTCACCCATTCCACGTCAAAGAATCGCGACCAGATGTGCATCACCATTTAATTGCAAAACAGACATTTCTATACCCACCAAACGACTATCAACATTAGATAACTTCCTTCATTCTCCCCTCCGGCAAGATACCTCAGCTATATAACAACGGGGTCATTTTATTTGCACACGTTTATGTGGATAAGTTTATATATTAATTATGTTTCGAATGAGATTCACTTTCAAAAGAGTGCCTAACCTCCTTGAAGTTTAAATTTCGAGCTAAATTAATAACTAAAAACTATATATATTAACCACAAGCAAAATTCTAAAATATTGATACTTTTTCTAAAACGCAGATAATAATCTATAGTTTAAATAACTATAATCCCATAAAAAATATTAAAGGAATTATAGTATTCTAACCTTTGAAGCTTCAAGATTCATAATATCCCGGTTAAATATTATTATATAACTTGATTTTTCGTCCACGTGATCCAAGTTATAGTTACCGTTTGATTACCTAGCTATCCTTAATAATATTCTTAAATATATTAAATTAATTATCTACTTAAATATCACAGCAATGTTTGTAGAAACTATTTAAAAGTCAAATACGAAAGTGCATACCATACCATTTAGATGTTAAAAACTATACATTAATGCAGACGCGTGTGTGTCATTTCTTAACACCAAATACTGTACCTTCGCATGGAAACTCCCCAACGTGATTCAAGAAGTTTATTGGAATTACGGTGGAGGTAGTACAGTTCCAGGGTTACTGTCACAATTCGGAAAGGAAGACATCTAAGATCCAAGCACAATTAAGTTCTCCATATTTAAGATCGCCCTCTAAAGTCAAAGATCCTAGAAAAGGACGTGCTTCAGTTTTTATGTCATCATGCGTAATGTAAGTTCGTGCAAAAAAGGAAAGACTTTTGCCAGATTCTAGATCGACATCTAAATGCAAAGACAGGTCACCCATTCCACGTCAAAGAATCGCGACCAGATGTGCATCACCATTTAATTGCAAAACAGACATTTCTATACCCACCAAACGACTATCAACATTAGATAACTTCCTTCATTCTCCCTCCGGCAAGATACCTCAGCTATATAACAACGGGGTCATTTTATTTGCACACGTTTATGTGGATAAGTTTATATATTAATTATGTTTCGAATGAGATTCACTTTCAAAAGAGTGCCTAACCTCCTTGAAGTTTAAATTTCGAGCTAAATTAATAACTAAAAACTATATATATTAACCACAAGCAAAATTCTAAAATATTGATACTTTTTCTAAAACGCAGATAATAATCTATAGTTTAAATAACTATAATCCCATAAAAATATTAAAGGAATTATAGTATTCTAACCTTTGAAGCTTCAAGATTCATAATATCCCGGTTAAATGTTATTATATAACTTGATTTTTCGTCCACGTGATCCAAGTTATAGTTACCGTTTGATTACCTAGCTATCCTTAATAATATTCTTAAATATATTAAATTAATTATCTACTTAAATATCACAGCAATGTTTGTAGAAACTATTTAAAAGTCAAATACGAAAGTGCATACCATACCATTTAGATGTTAAAAACTATACATAGATTTTCTTAAAAAAATCAAAAACATACCTAATATACCAATTCTCACAGCAAGCAAAAACAACAACACTAGAACTTTAAAATTGCAATGGCTGCATAAAAACATCCAAACGCAAAAAAAAACACAAAATAATAAAAACTCCAACGCCATCGTCTTTACTACAGACACCTGCGTCAGCAGTACACCTACGCCAAACGAATTTGCTGAAGGCCTTCATCGAGTACATAACAAATTTTGGTCAGTAATGATCAAAGAAGAATTTAAGGGAAAAGAATAATTATAAAGTCGTCCCAGAATTGCACCTAGCGTTTTTTTGCATATTTAGGCGTTTTGTTATACATTTGATCCAATTACTTGGATATGATCGTTTAGTTTTTTTTAGTAAATGTATGATTAAATTGAAAAATATTTTTCTTATGGAATATTCAGTGTTGTTGTTTGTATGCCAGACAAATCTTTAAATTTTTTGAAACTTCTTATTTACACGTTTCTATAATTATTCGATAAGTAATTTTACTCATATTTTTGTTTACCCATTTTCTGTGAAAATCTATTGAATATAATTCATCATGAGTTGAATAAAATATTGCTAAGCGATAAGTATGAATTGCTAGAAAATCTGCACGTGTTTCGGTGAAGGCATGTGGTAATGTTTAGTTAGGATATTTTCATTAAGGGTCCTTTAAAAGAATTTGCGCACATTCAGGACATCGGTTAGGGAGGGTTAGATGCGCTAATCTGTCGGAACATCGGACGGATTATATCTCCAATAATCGAATGTAGGGTTTCCTTTGTTTTTATTCGATACTATAATCGGGTATCTTTTGATTATATAGACTTTAGTTGTTTATACTTCATTTATAGGTTTTACACAACATAGGGAGTCTTAAATAAAATTTTGTAATGGACTCATATGTGGCAGCGAAGGACGCGCACCCCCCACCCGTCTGAATCTAGTTAATAAAGGCTCCCGTAGTCCTCTTTCTGGCCAAATGTTAATGGTAATAACATCCTACCATAGACGATGCGAAATTTCTGTGGACAATAACATCTCCGGCAACGGGCTTACAACCAGGTTGCAAGGTACTGGAATAATCTAGTTTAAATAGTAGGAGTTTAGAATACATCATCAAGTTTAACTACGCGGTATTACATTACAGGTGCGGTAAGGGGAAAAAAACGTCAATGTCCGACCGTCAAAACGAAAGAGCAATGAGCACCGGATAGCGCTCAGACTTTAAACGAAGTTGGCTTCTAAAAGCCAATGAGTCGGCTGACAGAGCCACAAATTCAGCTGTTAACAGCCCTTCAATGAAGTGGCGAAGGAGAGTCTAGTGATAGCTGTTATAGACAGAAGTAGTGAGGATGGATCCATCCTAAAGGACAAATGGAGCCATGTGCAATCAGCCATTATGGCTCATTACCTCGATGTTCGTAGAGAAATGCCGGACAAACCACCAATCTGCAGCGATGCAGGATGGCATCAGGGGAGAGTAAAGCTCTTATATTTTGAGTGATGCCAAATCACTAGAATTGTATAAGGCTGCTCTGAGTCGATCGGATGAGGTGTGGCCCTGCGCCCAGTTGAATGTTGTCGAAAAACAACATCCCTAGTCACCCTAGAGCCATCACCTGGGTTACAGAAGAGCCCTCCAACTCGGCTGACATATTAGAAATAATAAAAGATTCCAATCCTGGTCTGCCGACCCATAATTGGAGAATTAGCAACGTGGGTGAGGCGGATGGCAAATAGCAGCAGGTCCACCTCCCATATACAACGTGCACGTGCAACCCTACAATATGGCTTCAAGACTATAGTCTTGAAGGTATACAAGCAGGATATAGCTCCCACTGCGGAAGGCGAGTCGTCCACCGTGGTTGATACACGGCTTTCTGGAAGTGCGGACTTAGCCCCGCCCTTTATTTCTGGTGACTCCAACTCTAACAGATCTGTAATGTCCTTCTCTGAGGACGAAAGCACTACTTTAGACACTGAGGGGCTGAGGAGAGTCTCCTGACTCTTTGACGCATCTGGCGGGGACATGGTCCTCGATGATACGGACGAAGATTTCGATAACAATCTTGTCGGGGTGGTGGATGCGGATAATCTGGAGATTATCCGCTGTTTGGTCAGCTCTTTTCAGGGAAGTAGTAGCAGAAGCAACGTCTGACGAGCTCAAACTGTTTATTGGCGCAGACACGAATGCTCATCATACTATCTGGGGTAGCACGGATATAAACAATAGGGGTGATTCGCTTCTTGACTTTATTCTAACTACCAACTTAACTATTTGTAAAATAGGCAATAAACCGACTTGGCAATTAAAGACAGACAAGAAGTACTCGACGTAACTTTTGCTACTGACCGGCTGTCAGACAAAATTATTGGGTATAATGTAATGGACGAACACTCATTCTCAGATCACCATTATATTGATTACTCGCTGAAAAATCGCCTAAACCTGTCGTCCACAGAAATGTGAGGAAGACAAAGTGGCACCTGTATGAGCAATTTTTTTAAAAATTCCTCTAAACTGCTGCACGAACCGAACGACAAAGCCGCTGTGGATAATCTGGTCGACCATATCACCACATTATTCAATAGTTCGCTTGAAGAAGCCTGTCCCAATACAAGGTACAAGGGTAAAACTAAACCTCATTGGTGGACTTCTGAGCTAACGGCTAGGAAAAAGACCTGCAACAAGCTATTCAACAGGGTGAAATCTACTGGTGTCGCTAATGACTGGGATGCCTATAAAGATCAACTCAAGATCTATAAGAAGGAGCTTAGAAAGGCGCAGAGACGCTCTTGGTATACCAGCGGGCAGTCGTTTAATGTACTGCTCGACAAACATTTCCCCGGGAACTCACCAACAGAACCCTAAGATCAGCACGACCAACAAGAGTACGAGTGGACTGCGAGCGCCGCGAGCTTGTTGACTGAGAGAGAGAGAGAGAATAAGCTGGGCAATTAACAGCTTGGAGCCCTTCAAATCATCTGCACCAGATGGCGTCACTCCAGCAGAAATGCAGAATATGTGAAGTACATTACACAGTGCGACAGTCCAAAAACCAAAAGCCGCGATACTATTTTTCTTGTAGGTCTTGGCGTGTAAAACAACGTTTGTTCTACGAAATTTGCCGGACACCCCCAAAATCCGGATTTAAGGGTGAAAAACCGATTTTCTTGGCTTTTTCACTTGAGCGCCTATAACATTGTTAATTAGCAACCGATTTCTAATCTCTAAACGAATTTGGAAAGAAGAGTATTAGACCTTTCCATCGATGTATAAATTTTTTTTAAACCTGTAGGAATATCTGCATATTTGTCAAGCAAACAAATTTTAAAATTTTTTTTATAATTTTTTAGTTTAGGCAATATTTTTACCAATTATTTTGTGAGATAACCGTACGATTAATTCACTTTCATATATAGTATATTTTATAAGGAAACAAATGCAACCAGTCCCTTAAAAACCGTTTGCAATTGATTGAGTTATTAAAGTTTTATTAAAACTAAATGTGTACATAAATACTAGTTTTGAGAATGATGACGAGTTAAAAATGAAACGCTCAAGCAGACATTATTGAGTTCAATGGCTAAAACTAGTGTTTATATACCGATTTAGTTTTAATGAAACTTTAATAACTCAGTCAGTTGCAATCGGATTTTTAAGAGACTGGTTGCATTTTTCTCCTTATAAAATATACTATATATGTAAATCAATTAATCGTGCGGCTATCTCACAAAATAATAGGTAAAAACATTGCTTAAACTAGAAAATGACGGAAAAAATTAAACTAATGTTTTTATGAGACAAACAAACAGAAATTCCTACAGCTTTAAATAAACGAAATATATATCGTTAAAAGGTCTAATTCTATTCTTTCCAATTTGCTTAGAGATTAAAAATCGGTTAAAAATTAACAATGTTATTGGCGTTCAAGTGAAAAAAGGCAAGAAAATTGTTTTTTTACCCGTAAATCCGGATTTTGGGGGTCTCCGGGGAATTCCAAAATAAGATTCGTGTTTTACTCGACGAGACCCACAGAAAAAATAGTATCGCGTCATTTGCTTCTCAACTTGAGTTTATTTTGTCGCACTGTGTTATCCCTTGGCTGGAGAAAATTTATGTAGGCTGTATCAGTCTTTCATACATCCCGAATCGATGGAGGGACACCAAAGTGGTATTCATACCCAAAGCGAGAAAGATGTCGCCCACTTGCCCAAAAGTCTTCAGACCAATTAGCCTATCCTCCTTCCTATTGAAAGGTCTGGAAAGACTTTTAGATTATTTCATTAGGGAAACCCGGGATACAAAACTCCTGTCGGGGAACCAACATACTTACAATAAGGGAAAGTCTGCAGAATCAGCCCTGCACGAACTCGTGAGCACTATCGATTCGTCCCTACATTTCAAGGAATTCACCACGGTGGCATTTCTTGACATTGAAGGAGCTTTTAACAACATTTACTCAAATGCGGGAATTGCGGCACTGTCACATCTAACGGCAAACTCTAGCTTGATTAGACTTTTACAAAGCCTGCTAAACAGAAAACGCATAAGGAGTACTGTCTCCCCTAATTTGGAACCTAGCGGTGAATGAAATTTTGCTAGATCTAGAACGTTGTGGCTGCAAGGTCGTGGCATATGCGGACGACGTGGCAATCGCAGTGAGTGGCAAATTCGAAAACGTCCTTATAGACATCTTGCAGGTGGCTCTGAACACTGGCATTGTCCTTTAATCGGACAGCCAGGCTGCCATCAATTCTCTGGAGGCCACATCCCTAAATTCACAAACAACCCTCAGATATCTGAACGAGATGGGTGCCTGGGCATAGGGATATCCCGGGAACTGCAAAGCGATGAACTTGCTAGGAAAGGGACGACATTACAAATTAACGAAGAATTGGCATACATTGGTGCGCCACTATCCACGTGCAAGCTTTGGCTTAGGCAATGTAATGAACTCGAAACAAATTAATCTATCCGAAATCATGGAAAGTGCGTCAAAGAAGTTGTCATAAGATTCGCCTAGTTTCTATTTCCTATTACGAATCTCTTCTCGGAGATCGAAGGAAGATTTCATGTCCTTGTATTGCCCACGAATTGCCTGGCAGAACTCTTCCCAAATGATATCTGGTACTTGTTTACAGTACCGCCAGTACCATTCTCGGGCCTTTCCTGATAGGAGAGTATTAAAATTTTTGCAAATAAGGGAAAAATCATTATTAAAAGTTTCTCGGGTTAAAGTTTTCACGCGATAGAGAAATTCATCAACATTGAGACCATTTGATGAACCATCAAATTTGAGGTTCCAATTGTTGATGATTGAAGTGACTTTATCGGCCCGCATGGTACTAGAACTAAAATTAAAGGAATTGGCTGACAAGTTGGAAGCTTGTGCTGTTAAAGGAATTTGGCCTATATGTGGATTGTTAGCAGCATTAGTCATGTTGTAATTTGGCATTGCATTTGCAGTTGAAGGCATATTCGTAGCATTATTGGGGCCGATGGGCGGATTATCGACATGGTTTGGTGGATTATTCACAAGATTTTGTGGATGTCTATTGAAATTAAAGTTTCTTGAGTTACTAGCATTATTTTGGGGGAAATTCCTCATATCAGGATTACCAAGATCTACGTTAGGATAGGTATTCACAGGAGATGTCTGTGGAAACTGCAAGTTCTGTAAAATCCGAGTTATATTAGATTCAATCATACGATTGATCTCATTGTAGTCAATAGCATTATTTCGATTATCTTGAAATGGCGATGTACCAGAGTTTCTATTAGGAGTTAGAATAGGATCCTTTTGTTCCGCATTGCTGGCATTCAATGATAAATTCCTAGGATCTTGGAACAAGTTCCTACTAACACTACGGGTATGGTAATGTCTTCCCATTGCTCCTCTGCCTTTACCTCTTTGGTAAGTTTTTGGCATTGCGGGTGGTATTGGAGCAATCGCCAAAGTTCGTAATTCATTAAGCTGGCAAGCGTGCTTACTAGACCGTTTATAGCACATGATGCAAAAAGTGAAAGTTGCTGCGATCTTTGATTTCCGGACCGAAAAAGTTTCCATTTGGCCTACAAGACTTCCATAAAAATTTTTGTGCCGATCTGATAACCCTAGGGTCTGCCCAGAACACACTTTATAGGGGAAATATTTTTTTATTCAAAAGTCGTATGTTTAAATAAGTAAAATTACATTTCTTTGTATTATCTTTGTATTATTAATTAATAGTTTTTAAATATTAAGATCGGTGAAAAAAACAAAAAATACAATTAATTCAATATTATATTAGATCTGACTTGTTATGTGAGGGACATTTACTACGATATTCTTCAATGCACTGTAATATAAATTGATTTTGTTCTTCGTCTTTCGTAAGTATTCTGTTGTAATCATTCATAAATTGTACACCGCGTTCAGCAGTGTCGTTAACAACAAACAGATTACGACAAACATCGAGAGTATCGTGATAATCTTCCCAAATGGATGGGTCATGCATTAAAAATTCAGTACTCAATCCAAAAGCACCGAAAAAATGTTTGGTTTTGTATGAGACGAAATCGCTCAAATTATTACACAGCAATAGTTTCGGGTCGGAGAATTTTCGATCGTTTTCCAGATTTACGACGGGCTCTGTTGATTGCAGATGCCTAACCATTTTTCGTTTCTCTTCGAGTGAAACATCCGAATCGAAAAATGCCAAAGCCATTGATTCTAGGGCCAAATACCACAAATGATTTTTCAATTTCTTCATAACCGCTTCAGACACATCTCGGTCGATTTCTGCGTATGCGATGGAGACTTTCAACAAGTGTATATCTTGATTTGGTGCTCGTATGGCATTTTTCATGTAAACCACGCTTTGACATACAGCCGCACGAGAAAAATACATATATCCCGTAGCCCACTTGACTCTCGTTTTGTCAATGCAAACTGCTCTCGAAATAGGTATATTTTTAAGGCATAAATGCCTTTTTTGCCATGAACCTGCGTGGGATGTTGGACCAGGTGTTCGGCAGTTATCGCCGACACCACCAATAAACATTATTGTTAACTGTAATAGTTCCTTGTAGTCAGCTCGGATTTGTGTTTCATTTAGCTGTTTAATGCAGAATTTCTTAATGACTTCGCAGTAAGCATTACTTATTTTTGAGCGTACAGTTGGATATTCGAGTCCGTTTTTAAACGATTAGTGGTCGAGACTTACCCAAACGGCAGCAAAACGATTAAAAATAGGCACTTCAGGACCACAAGTCGCCGAAGTTTAACCTCAAACACATGTTTCAAAACTATCTCCATCATGTGATGAGAACATGGGAACTTGATTAATTTTCGATCTAATTTGTTCTGCAACAAAATGCACGATCCAGTGTTTTGACCTGTATTTGATGAGTGTATCATGAACGACTTTGGCCAATTTTGATGTGTAGAACGATTAATCACAAGCTCACCAACAGAGGTCAGAGGCGTCGCAGCATTAAACATTACAGTTATCACATTATGAAATATATGTCTGTTTGACGGCAGTTTGGCTCCAGATATTGTATGTGATACATGCCCAACTGATTCTACGGTGCGAAATTTATCACTGGATCTAGTAACCATTTTGGATGTGGTCGGTCTGGAGACAAAAAAGAATATGACTAAAATTAAATTTTGTGCGAAGCTGTCCCTTTCTCAATTCACTTAGGCTGGAGACAGAGCGCGTTCTGTAAACGACCCTGTTGCATGGCCGTATAGCGCGCTGCAAAGTTCTGCTTATGTTTTTTTATTTGACCAGGTGAAAATGTCAAACTATCATGCAAATCCGTTGTTTTTTTCTCATGCATGCACAAGCATGATCTATTTTTTATTGTGATTGCTCTTACGTCTACATAGGCACATAGAGGCCATGTCGGTGTGCATGCATGCCCTGTCATGACGTAAAATTCAAATGAAAACTGCTGTAACTTTTTCGTTTTTCGGTCGATTTTGATTGTTTACGACTTGTAAGAATGAAAATTTTATTCAAAGATCATTTAGAAACTTTTCATGCTAATAAAATATTTTTTAATTACTTGAACATGTGACATTTGATAAAAACCCAAATTTTGTTCATGTAAAGTGAGTTTTGTGTTTTCAAACAACTTTGGGCAGACCTTAGCGTTATCCAATCGGCACCAAATTTTTTATTGGAGGTTTGTAGGTCAAATGGAACCTTTTTCGGCCCGGAAATCAGTACCGAAAAAATAATAAATGGTCTAGTGCTTACACACAGGACACTCAGAGCCTGTCGAGAGGTGTGTCTCAATACAGTTCCTGTGGAAAGGATGCGAACATTGACTAATTATCATGCAATCTTGGCCCTGATTCATTGGTTCCTTGCAAATGTGGCAGAAGGAAGGTTGATTGTTAACGGAAGCCAACTCTTGCGTTGGCTGTTGAGCCGATTGCTTTTCTGAAGCCATTTTAATAACAAACGCAATTGCAATTAAATGTATGTACTTTCCAGTACAAAATGTATATCGATCACAATCGAAAGGTGAAAGAAATTTATGGTGTTTTCTTTTCTAAAAAAATATGTTGCCCTGTCAGAGAGCAGCATTTTAATAATGTCGCCTACACCCTCTTGTACTGCTGCATTTTTTATGGTCAGAATCGATAACAAAAATGCAAAAAACTAGCCTTTTAACTCACTAAATGTAAACTAAAAAAAAAGAATACTCCACGGCGCCGCCTAAATAAAGCATCTGACCAAACTTCATTATAAAAAAGCACGCACGGACACACGCGGTTATTTAGGCTATTCGCTCGACGCCGAAAAAACATTTGTTTTGCAGGGCAGCGTCCACCCCTTCGATTAAATACAGGGCTGAAATGTTGCATTTTTGCCCCGTGCAAGTGCGACATTTTTCACAAAAGAAAACGTAACCCTTTCACAGTGCAGCATTTATTTTACAATCGAAGACAAAAAGGCATTTTTGGGGCGAAAGGCATAAAAAATGTTGCATTTTTGGGCACAAAAGAAAACACCATTAGATTCAATATTTTAATCTTTCAGATCAGATGATTGTATTATTGGAATTTTTCTTTCATAGATAGGGTGACGTTTCTTATTCGGTGATGATATTAAAATTTGGGGTGAAATAAAAGTAGTCGACTATTACGAGAAATACAAGTTGGTCTATGGAGTCATGTATATCGACATAAAGAATATGGTAACTGGCACACCAGCTATAAAAATAATTGTTTTCTCTCTTACGTCTTCTTAGCAAGGTCATTAAAATGCTCTCGGCAAAGAAATGAATTCCAAATTGCTAAAAAGTTGCTGATTCCTCAGTCAAAATTACCAATTATTCATGGGGATTAACATGACAGGAAAATTAAAGATATCATCTAGCTTCAGAATACTAAGAAGTGACAATTTTGTAGAAATTCCGACGGTCAGCCAATTCGAAGTTAACTTCAAATTGCCGAAATCCTGAAGGACCCTAACAAGTATTCAAGACTCAATATTCTTCGACTGAGAAATACATTAAATTTCCACAAAAGTGAAATCTAATCATATCAAACGGAAAAGAGCCGAAAGTTCAGGTCGAAAACTTTTTCGGCCCCACGTTGGGCGCCAAACTCTGTAATGAACTCGAACAAATTAATTTGCTGAAGATGTCCTTTTTCAGACTAATAGACACATCTTATAACTTAGCAAGAGCTAGGACTTCGGGAGCCATTGATACGACTAGCAACAGTCGGTCGGGGGGTTCGTGTCCTTCTCTGCATACGCCATGTTCACATTACTGAAATTATTATAGACTCCCTTTTTTGACATTGCTAATTTAGAAAAGTGGGCCATAAAGAAGAAAATGCTCAACAAAATACCCCTATTATAACAAAAGATTGGAATGAATATGACCTAAAGGAAATTTAGTAGTGATAGTGGAATACTTTATGTAATGGTTTGATTGCTCTCAGATTTTAATGAGAGGTTTTGCCTCAGAACCCACACCATCCATAGTCCAATTGACTGTCATGTTGTTATTGGACCCCTAACCATTATCTCCATCAAATCCCTAGTCACACCATGTCATAAGAAACGTCTTCAGAATAGCTTACGTGTTCATGACAAATATTTATTCAAATCATATTGAAAATTATAATTCATAAAATAGTATATTGATAAATTATAAGTAAATAGTTAATATAAAATAGTGAAAATTTTAAACAAAATATACCTATTATTATAGCTGGGGATAATATCTCATGAAATCCCTTAATGGGTTAATAACAGATTGTTTGGAAGAATAATTCAATCAAAACAAATAAACGCACAACAAAACATATTTATACTTCCTAACATTCATCATCTTCATATGATCGATCGCGTATTGAGAGAGATATAAACATTGCTGGAGCTATACTCCAGTATTACAGAATATTTAAAAAAACCAAAAGTGATAAGTGAGAAAACACTCAGAACACAAGACACAGAAATAATCTGAGAGTGCATCATTTGAGTATAATCTCTCTCAATATCCGAGGTGAATCCGTTATAAAATTATCTTAATAAAATACTCTTAATCTTTTTTGCAAGAAATGTAACCGGTCATCATACTATCGACAATCTCGAAACAAGGGAGGGTACATCAAAGGTTTTCTGTATGTTTCTCTATCTTGTCATTTAATTCTAAATGACTACTTCTTCCTCGTCATTCGCTCCGATTTTTTAGCAAAGCAAGTTGAGGTCTGTTATTTAGGCATTTCCACCAATTTATATATCCATTGGCTCCAAGAATAAGTTGAAGACCACTAATGGGGGAGGGTATTCCCTTCTACCCAGTTGCGAATGAAGATCAGTATGCGTTATTGAGTGTTATGGATTACCACCGATCAAATAATTATCGCCGCTAGCCGAAGGGGGCTCCTCTCTGATCAAGAGATGATAGCTCAGTCGGTATACAATTTAATTTGAAGAACGCAATGTTTTGTCGTTTCGGATGTTGTAGAGGGCACGATGTTAATTTTTCCTAAGATCGCTGACAACATGTAAAGCTTCTCTATAGCACTGCGAGGATACCGTGACCTTTATAGATTCCACTTAAGCTTTGCCGTTTATAGTGCCACAATTGAGGTTATTCTGAAGATCGACGCAGCACATGTGACTCCCGCCTACCTTTTGGGTAGATGATGAGCTGAATGGTGTAATGGCAGAGCAATATGTGACGAAACATTTAGTTTCGCCGATTTGCATTTCTGTTGTTCGTAGGAAGACACCACGTTGATGATTATGATAATATTTTTCTGATTTCTGCATAAAACCACACGGGTGTTGTGTAATAGCTGAGACTCCGTCTATCCAGTGGCTAGATGGAATCTCGCGGATGATGTAGAACCTTCCTACAGAAAACCAATAACTTTTGCCGACGAGGGCACGTGTGGTTACACAATTTCGTTGGAAATTTGATAAAGATTCTTCCGAGGTTTTTAAAAATTTCAAGGAAAAGTCCACAATGAGAAATCGAAATTGCACTTCAGATCGCAAGAAGTTACCCGCTCAAAACCAGATGGAGCACTTTAGCTCAAATAGAAAGATGGTGGATCACAAATAAGTATCACTGAGTATTATAATATTGGACAACTTTTACTTTAAGAGTTTTTGTTTAAGTTTAATCTTTCCACTTCAAGGGTTTGTTGAAAAAGGAATTGACTTAATTCGGGTGCGGATGAGGTAACCTTTTGATCCAAAAGCGAAAATTGTCGATAAAAAGCATTTTAACTTTGCTAGCATAAACAAATCCTTATGCCTTGCAGAAGACAATTAATATATGGAATTCTGATGTTTCAATATGAAGTGCATTTGGTGTTCCTAGCCATGTTTTCGATAAAGATAACAAGGCTTGTAACCGAAAATATCGAAAACTTTTGGCAGAACAACTTTTTCTAAAACAGCAGCAACTAAGTGAGATCCCTCAGTTGTTCACGGTTTGTATGAGAAAAACAATATAAAAAGATATAATATCAACATGGGTAACACTGTGCAACAGTGAAAAAATACACGGACTTGACAGTATAGGTTCGATTCTACTATCAAAGGGTACTATAACCCTATACTCGGTTTGGCGAAATTGGTGACCAATTTTGTTTTATGGGCCTCCAAGGATTCTGAAAATCAGTGGGTCCCTCGAAAAAGGTGTCATCAGCTTTTGTCCAACAACTAATTCACACTTGGTGATACCGCTTAACTATGTTTGGCAATAATGTAGATAAGAATATGCCGAAAAAAGTTTCTTCACATTTTTCGCGAAAAAAAATTTTTCCGATACTTTTTTTTGAAAAAGTGAAGGAAAAAAATATTTTTTTACTTTTTTCAACATAACTTCCGGGGACTCATAACTTTTCACTAAAAATGTTTGGAAAATTGTAGCCAACGTAAATCTGAACAACTTTTGTGAACATATTAATACAATCTGAATGTGTCTAGGCACCATAAATAGCTCATAAAATCACATTGTACCCCAAAAATGTAAGTATTTCACTGTTATGTAACAAAAATATATTTTTTTGGTATAGGGCATGTACAGCAACTTTATAGAAAATATTAAGGCCAATATTTTTGTGGAACATTTTAACCCTCTAGCTCCCCCACATAATTGAAATTTTTGGCCCCATTTTAACAAATCGTAATAAACACCCCTTAAAATGGGGAGAGAGGGGATAAAATGTTCTACAAAAATGTTCTACAAAAATGTTCGCCATAAAATTGTACTATATGTGCCAGAACACACCAAAGCTCAAAACGAAACACAAACACCAAAAAAGGTAAAATGCCTGTTCGTGAAGCAATGTTAGTCGTACGATCTAGTAGTCGAAGCAATAAAGATATCAGTAAAAACCGTTGTTGACTGGAATTTGACCGTTTTTTGGGTTTTTGTGTTACGATTTGGGCTTTGGTGTGTTCCGACACATATAGTAAAATTTTATGGCGAACATCTGTGTAAAACATTTCATTTCCGCCCTCCCCCTTTTACGGGGTGTTTTTTACGATTTGTTAAAATGGGGCCAAAAATTACAGTTATGTGGGGGAGCTAGAGGGTTAAAATGGTCCAAAAAAATATTGGCCTTAATATTTTCTATAAAGTTGCTGTACATGCCCTATACCAAAAAAATATATTTTTGTTACATAACAGTGAAATACTTAAATTTTTGGGGTACAATGTGGTTTTTTTAGCTATTTAGGGTGCCTAGACTCGTTCAGATTGTATTGATATGTTTACAAAAAATTTTCAGATTTACGTTGGCTACAATTTTGCCAAGCATTGCTAGTGAAAAATTACGAGTCCCCGGAAGTTACGCTGAAAAAAGTGAAAAAAAATAATTTTTTCCCTCACTTTTTCAAAAAAAAGTACCGGAAACCATTTTTTTTCGCAAAAAATGCTAAGAAACTTTGTTCAGCATATTCTTAGCTACATTATTGCCAAACATAGTTAAGCGGTATCACCAAGTCGGAATTAGTTGTTGGACAAAAGCTGATGACACCTTTTTCGAGTAGCCCACTGATTTTCAGAAACTTTGGGGCCCATACAAAAACATTGGTCACCAATTTCGCCAAACCGAGTATAGGGTTATACTACCCTTTGATAGTATAATCGAACCTATACTGTCAAGTCCGTGTATTTTTCAAAAAGTGTTCATTTGTTGCATAGTGTAATGAAAGGAAACACAAAAACAGAGCAAATGTTGACCAGATAGCTGAAATAAGACAATCAATTCCATCTACGGAACTTCCAAATGAGCGTAAGTAAACTGAAAAAGTAAGGTGTTTAAAATTTCAGTTGTTTTCTCCAGTCGAAACATTCAGATAAACCATCTAATATGGAATTACTTGTGGCAATCCAAAACTATATTATGAATTAAATTTACACTCCTGACGTGCAGTCCGTTCTCAGGATCACCCCAGTTAGCGAAATATGTGAAAATATCAAGATGGAAAAGAATTAAGCTGATAGAGAAACTGTGCTGACACAGTGTTTCTTGAATTTGGTGAGACGACTATACAATTTAAATTTTGTAGCAAAATAGTTTTAGAAACAGCCATTACAGCAAGAGGCAATCAGGCAGTCCAACGAAAGATGGACAGAAATCGGTACGTATAGGGTAGCTAGACAAATCTGGCCAAGGTATGACTTGAGAAGGTCAAAATTTCTCCTCGCACTAGAGAGAAAAATATTGTCTACGTTAGTGTCAGTTCTGACGGGACACTGCCTGATCGGCGAGCACGCCTGAAGATTGGGTATTGAATCCAATGACTTCTGCAGAAGCTGCGGAGATGAGGAAGAAGTGGAGAGCATTGAGCACTTGCTGTACGACTGTCCCGCTTTTAGTAAACGACGACTGGGCATACTGGGTCGGCCTTCTAGGCAGTCTAACAGATCTTTACGGTACCGATCTTCGTACTATCGATACATTTTTTATATCAAACAGCTTAGTTTCGATGAGGGGCGTTTTAGCCCGTGGTAACACTAGATACCTAAACTGGTCTTTGTCAGCTGACAAGAAAAAGGCTGCCACCCTAACCTAAACATAATACAACAAATTTAACAATTCGTGGTAAAATTCGTAAGACCAAAGATTTTAGTATTTCAACATTATCGCCATCTACAGGACCATTCCATGTATTAATGAAAGAGTTTATTGACATCACAACTACTACTTTGACGCGTAAATCCACCAGTGATGCAATTATTGTCCATAACATCGAAACAATCGGAAACCCTGTTGCAGACCACCCACGAAGACGTTCTGAAGAAAAACTTGCAGCTGCTAAATCGGAAATTAACTTCCTATTGGACAGTGGTATTGTAACGACACGTTTTCCGCTTTGATGCCGGGGTATAAACTCAGGGAGGGCCAGGGTCGTTACAAACTATTTATATTTTTTTTGGGACAAGAGAAAGAGAGAGAAACACTGTTATAGTTTTTTCTTCTTAATTACGTTACAACAGTTTATTGGGGTTTTTTAACATTATTCACTAGCACAATTTAATTACACACACAAACACAACAGTAATACGGCGTCACTAAGGAGCACGGTCGCGAGACGATGAGGTTGGCACCAAGCCACGTTATCTGCAAGCACCACAGAAAATTAACTTTCGGCTTGTAAAACACAAACCCGCCGATGGCAGCAGCAGCGCGTTGTAAAACACAAACACGACGAAGGCAGCAGCGGCGGTTTGTCAAACACAGGCCCGACGAAGGCAGCAGCGGCTCGTAAAACACAAGCCCGACGAAGGCAGCGGCAGCTTGTAAACACAAACCAGACGAAGGCAGCAGCGGCGGCTTGTAAAACACAAGCCCGACGAAGGCAGCAGCGGCTTGTAAAACACAAACCCGACGACGGCAGCAGCAGCGGCTCGTAAAACACAATCCCGACGAAGGCAGCAGCGGCGGCTTGTAAAACACAAACCTGACGAAGGCTGTCCGCTACGAGTGACTTGGGGCATTCGACTGGCGTTGCAGTGGTTTGTTCGTACTGTTTATTGCCTGTGGACCCGTTGCTCTTATCCTTGGTCTGCGGTTCATTGTGCATCTGATAGAACAGCCATGTTTTCGCATTAGGTCGCGTGGGTGGGGGTCCCTTGGGTTGAGGCGAGGTTGGGTTCTACGGCAACTGGTGCTGGGGGTTTCATCGTCATCTAAAAATTTGGTTCGAGACTGTTTGGCATCTTCTTGTTGACATCTCTGCCGAAACTTCCTCTTGCTTCTTTCGAACTTCAGTTTGAAGGAAAATTCGTCCATTCATCTTCTCTTTCTGTTTTTTCTGTATCGTATTACCTTTCGTCGTGTGTGTGATTAGGGTATTTGTTTTGGGTCTGTACGAGAAAGTATAAAAAATATATCATACAATTATTAATGGGAAATGAGATGCATGTATATAAACGTAGCAAAACAAAATATATATAACAGGATATTATGCCATTTATGGTGCCTAGACACATTCAGATTGTATTAATATGTTCACAAAAGTTGTTCAGATTTACGTTGGCTACAATTTTCCAAACATTTTTAGTGAAAAGTTATGAGTCCCCGGAAGTTATGTTGAAAAAAGTAAAAAAATATTTTTTTCCTTCACTTTTTCAAAAAAAAGTATCGGAAAAATTTTTTTTCGCGAAAAATGTGAAGAAACTTTTTTCGGCATATTCTTATCTACATTATTGCCAAACATAGTTAAGCGGTATCACCAAGTCTGAATTAGTTGTTGGACAAAAGCTGATGACACCTTTTTCGAGGGACCCACTGATTTTCAGAATCCTTGGAGGCCCATAAAACAAAATTGGTCACCAATTTCGCCAAACCGAGTATAGGGTTATACTACCCTTTGATAGTATAATCGAACCTATACTGTCAAG
The DNA here is from genome assembly GCA_963930755.1 of Eudasyphora cyanicolor. Taxonomy (NCBI): domain Eukaryota; kingdom Metazoa; phylum Arthropoda; class Insecta; order Diptera; family Muscidae; genus Eudasyphora; species Eudasyphora cyanicolor. Next base: position 153,175,783 of record OZ005734.1, on the reverse strand, counting down.
TCCGTGTATTTTTCAAAAAGTGTTCATTTGTTGCATAGTGTAATGAAAGGAAACACAAAAACAGAGCAAATGTTGACCAGATAGCTGAAATAAGACAATCAATTCCATCTACGGAACTTCCAAATGAGCGTAAGTAAACTGAAAAAGTAAGGTGTTTAAAATTTCAGTTGTTTTCTCCAGTCGAAACATTCAGATAAACCATCTAATATGGAATTACTTGTGGCAATCCAAAACTATATTATGAATTAAATTTACACTCCTGACGTGCAGTCCGTTCTCAGGATCACCCCAGTTAGCGAAATATGTGAAAATATCAAGATGGAAAAGAATTAAGCTGATAGAGAAACTGTGCTGACACAGTGTTTCTTGAATTTGGTGAGACGACTATACAATTTAAATTTTGTAGCAAAATAGTTTTAGAAACAGCCATTACAGCAAGAGGCAATCAGGCAGTCCAACGAAAGATGGACAGAAATCGGTACGTATAGGGTAGCTAGACAAATCTGGCCAAGGTATGACTTGAGAAGGTCAAAATTTCTCCTCGCACTAGAGAGAAAAATATTGTCTACGTTAGTGTCAGTTCTGACGGAACACTGCCTGATCGGCGAGCACGCCTGAAGATTGGGTATTGAATCCAATGACTTCTGCAGAAGCTGCGGAGATGAGGAAGAAGTGGAGAGCATTGAGCACTTGCTATACGACTGTCCCGCTTTTAGTAAACGACGACTGGGCATACTGGGTCGGCCTTCTAGGCAGTCTAACAGATCTTTACGGTACCGATCTTCGTACTATCGATACATTTTTTATATCAAACAGCTTAGTTTCGATGAGGGGCGTTTTAGCCCGTGGTAACACTAGATACCTAAACTGGTCTTTGTCAGCTGACAAGAAAAAGGCTGCCACCCTAACCTAAACATAATACAACAAATTTAACAAGTCGTGGTAAAATTCGTAAGACCAAAGATTTTAGTATTTCAACATTATCGCCATCTACAGGACCATTCCATGTATTAATGAAAGAGTTTATTGACATCACAACTACTACTTTGACGCGTAAATCCACCAGTGATGCAATTATTGTCCATAACATCGATACAAACGGAAACCCTGTTGCAGACCACCCACGAAGACGTTCTGGAGAAAAACTTGCAGCTGCTAAATCGGAAATTAACTTCCTATTGTACAGTGGTATTGTAACGACACGTTTTCCGCTTTGATGCCGGGGTATAAACTCAGGGAGGGCCAGGGTCGTTACAAACTATTTATATTTTTTTGGGACAAGAGAAAGAGAGAGAAACACTGTTATAGTTTTTTCTTCTTAATTACGTTACAAGTTTATTGGGGTTTTTTAACATTATTCACTAGCACAATTTAATTACACACACAAACACAACAGTAATACGGCGTCACTAAGGAGCACGGTCGCGAGACGATGAGGTTGGCAACAAGCCACGTTATCTGCAAGCACCACAGAAAATTAACTTTCGGCTTGTAAAACACAAACACGACGAAGGCAGCAGCGGCGGTTTGTCAAACACAGGCCCGACGAAGGCAGCAGCGGCTCGTAAAACACAAGCCCGACGAAGGCAGCGGCAGCTTGTAAACACAAACCAGACGAAGGCAGCAGCGGCGGCTTGTAAAACACAAGCCCGACGAAGGCAGCAGCGGCTTGTAAAACACAAACCCGACGACGGCAGCAGCAGCGGCTCGTAAAACACAATCCCGACGAAGGCAGCAGCGGCGGCTTGTAAAACACAAACCTGACGAAGGCAGCAGCGGCGGCTTGTAAAACACAAGCCCGACGAAGGCAGCAGCGGCTTGTAAAACACAAACCCGACGACGGCAGCAGCAGCGGCTCGTAAAACACAAACCCGACGAAGGCTGTCCGCTACGAGTGACTTGGGGCATCCGACTGGCGTTGCAGTGGTTTGTTCGTACTGTTTATTGCCTGTGGACCCGTTGCTCTTATCCTTGGTCTGCGGTTCATTGTGCATCTGATAGAACAGCCATGTTTTCGCATTAGGTCGCGTGGGTGGGGGTCCCTTGGGTTGAGGCGAGGTTGGGTTCTACGGCAACTGGTGCTGGGGGTTTCATCGTCATCTAAAAATTTGGTTCGAGACTTTTTGGCATCTTCTTGTTGACATCTCTGCCGAAACTTCCTCTTGCTTCTTTCGAACTTCAGTTTGAAGGAAAATTCGTCCATTCATCTTCTCTTTCTGTTTTTTCTGTATCGTATTACCTTTCGTCGTGTGTGTGATTAGGGTATTTGTTTTGGGTCTGTATGAGAATGTATAAAAAATATATCATACACTTATTAATGGGAAATGAGATGTATGTATATAAACGTAGCAAAACAAAATATATATAACAGGATATTATGCCATTGGTTCCTCGTATCGTTTAATTTCGCTTAGGTGGGCTACGCGAATTTCATTCGTTCCCCTCCTATCCTGCCTTACGATGACGGGGGACACAAATTCCTTCACAACAAAGGGCCCTCCATACTTGGGAGCAAGCTTTACTGCGAAGTTCTCATTGGCTTTAGACAATGGGTGCAGTCTAGCCAAAACAAAGTCGATTTCGAGAATCGATCGACGATTACCAACAGCATTGTGCTGCCATGTTTGGAACGCAGGCGTGGTCCGACGAAGTCCGCACATATGGTTGCCCATGGTTCTTCCGGTATCCTTGAGAGCATTTCACCGGCGGGTTTTTGTTGACTCACTTTATACCGTTGACATGATTCACACTGTCGAACATATCGGTTAATATCCCTGAACATCCCTGGCCAGTAGTAGCGATTAGCAATCTTATTTCCGGTGTTCCTGATGCCGAAATGTCCAGCCGTAGCGCTGTCATGGTTTTCCTGAATTACTCGCTCGCGGAGGGTATGAGGGACGCATAGTTTCCAGGGCGTACTATCATCATCATTCGCCTGCCTGGGCAGATGACGATACAATTGACCTTCGATGGTATGGTTTCCTAAGCCGTACTGTGGAAGATACTGGGAGCTTCTGCTGGTTTCGTCACTTAATTTTTTACTGGTGATGTGGGATGAAAGTGCTGTTGGTCCACTGGTGTGGTCAAAACTATGTTGGTATTACCAGGGCAGGAAAGCGTAACTAATGGGGTTTCCAATTTCACAGGCGATGAAGGGCTAGTAGCTCCTAGACTCTGCATATTACCCATAACATTATTATTTTTTTCCATTCTCGTAGTCGCAGTTGACGAGGAGGCCTCATGTTTGGCTTGTAGAACGATTAGTCTGGATAATACCTCTGTGTTGTGACCCGAACCGAGAAATGTCGCCCACCTCTTCCGCAATTCTATTCGTTATAGTTTGTATCACATGTTTCTTTTCTTTTTTTTAATCTCACTCTTTTTTGTCACTATGTCCTTTATTTTCTGTTGCTTTTTTTCAGTAGTTTTGCTAACTCTCTCTCTCAGGTCCCTGCTCGGGCGCCATTGTAACGACACGTTTCCGCTTTGAAGCGGGGGTGTAAACTCGGGGAGGGCCAGGGTCGTTACAAACTATTTATATTTTTTTGGGACAAGAGAATGAGAGAGAAACACTGTTATAGTTTTTTCTTCTTAATTACGTTATAATAGTTTATTGGGTTTTTTTAACATTATTCCCTAGCACAATTTAATTACACACACAAACACAACAGTAATACGGCGTCACCAAGGAGCACGGTCGCGAGACGATGAGGTTGGCACCAAGACACGTTATCTGCAAGCACCACAGAAAATTAACTTTCCACAAGACGAGGGACAACTGAAGCAGCCAGACGAAGGTAGCAGCGGCGCCTTGTAAAGCACAAGCCCGAAGAAGGTAGCGGCGGCTTGTAAAACACAAACCCGACGATTGGAGCAGCGGCGGCTTGTAAAACACAAACCCGACGAAGGCAGCAGCGGCGGTTTGTCAAAAACAAGCCGAAGGCTGCAGCGGCTCGTAAAACACAAGCCCGACGAAGGCAGCGGCGGCTTGTAAAACACAAACCCGACGAAGGCTGCAGCGGCTTGTTAAACGCAAGCCCGACGAAGGCAGCAGCCAAACAGTGACTCGTTTTGGGTGTATCGGCTTTTCAATGTATGCGTGCGGGTTTTCTGTGCCCAAAAAGCGAAAATTTTGCTTGTTTACATACCCGCCAAGATCAAAATGAGCTTCATCTGAAAAGATGATTTTTTTTTTTGGCAAAATCGGCATCTTCTGTAAGTCGATCGCTCCCAGCGTTGTTCAAGCGTATACACAACCATATTCGTTCAGCGGAAGGATAAAACTAATTATCTGTCAAATCAGACATGAGCTAAGTTTACCATTCACGAAATAAGCACTAGTTGTAAAAAAAAAACGTTAGATGGCGGACCCTTTATGTTTAGAACCCACCACCATTGTATGTAATTAAACTCTCGTCATATGGTATGTCCCTATTTACATTGGCTGAATGTTCAGCAGATTATCGGCGTTTTGTAGGAGAGAGAGGCAGTCGGCAAGAGGGGGAAAAAACTCTCCCGTACTCGGGCTTATCGGTCTGAACGTTTTGTGTTTTTCACTCGGCCTTTGAAACAACAACAATTCACACAGAAATATTCGAAACAAAATTATGTGTCTAAGCGCAGAGGCAAGTTTAAAAGAGAATAAGCGGATAAGCTGCTGAAAAAATATACTAGTGTAAATCTGGACTATGCCAGTGTTGCCCATTGAGCTATGCTTATTTCCCCCGATTGATCAGCTGAGTGCTCATCCATGGTATTTTCCTCTATTCACCACCAGAGTTCTAATCCTTTTTGGCGGTTACCTTTTTTATCTTTCAAATAATGAATACAATTTTTATTGGTCCCTATACATTTTAATGGAGGGATAAACAATAATACGAAATAAAAATAATAACATATATAATTCAGTTTGTGATTTTGTATAATACGGTAACGGTAAATAAATTGTGTTTACAGGTTCAATTAATTGTCCAATAAATCCAATGTGGACAGAAACGACGTTTTGGACTTTTGTCCTCACAGTATATGTCGTCCCTCCTTGGGCTAGCCCGCTCCATATGGTATCAAAAAAGATGGTGGTTGGCGAGCGTGTGGAGATTACCGAAAGCTGAATCCTAAAACTGTGCCTGGATCACTGTTAAATAAGGTTTAAAATTGCACGGCCACCGCCAAACCCAATAAGTTTCCGTAATAAGGCTAAGACCGACTGGACTAATTTCAGAAATCTACTTAGAAATCTATTGGGGCAGCCTTCACGCGATTATATACGTGCAGCAGACATTGATATCAATGCTCGTTTGGCAAAGATGTCCGCAGAATTTACAACAGAGCTCGACGTAAAAAACAATCAGTATATTGGGACGACTACCACAGAAGACTCAAAGAATACAATAAAATCATTAGATCGGTGAAACATAACTCCTGGAAGCTTTTCTGTGAACAGGTAGACAGCGACAACAGCATGTTTAAAATGAAAAAGTTCCTCTCAAAAACTCATGTCCAAACCGAAACACTGGTGGATGACACGGGTAAAAGGATGGAAACTATAGAGGATACCGTAAGGCTCTTGATGAAAACCCATTTCCGACTGGTAATGCTGGACCGACAGAGGAACAGTTACAGAATGAAAATGTATTGCATCAAGTACTTATTACGGATATAACAGATGGTATTGTTAAAGAAGCGATAAAAAGTTTCTCTCCCTTTAAGGCTGCGGGACCGGATGGAATATTTCCAGCACTTCCGCAGAATGAGGTGGATCTGGTATTAACTCATCTGGCTGGAGTGTTCACTGCATGCCTAACCCATTCTTATACCCCAAAAAACTGGCAGGAATCAAGGTTGGTCTTCATACCAAAGCCTGGCAAGGCGAGTTATACGACCCCAAAGGCTTATCGACCCATTAACCTAACTTCTTTCCTGTTAAAAACAATGGAGCGAATAGTTAATAACATGGTCTAAAGTAAAATAGCGGATGACAGGCTAAAATTCAAACAACACGCCTATGTCAAAGGAAGATCAGTGGAAACAGCAGGTAGTGCACCACATAGAAGATTCCTTCAGTAAAGAAATGTATACACTTGCTGTTTGCATAGACATTGAGGGCGCATTTAACAATGTACAGACCGATACACTTATCCAGTCCTTAGACGAGTTTCAGGTTGACCGGGCGCTGAAAAACTAGATCAACAATATGCGTAGGAATAGGTGGATTATTTGTGGGTCATATGACGTAAAAATTCCTCAATGCAGAAGAGCTGAAGAGGCACTTAACATAGCATATAAGTGGGCACAACCAAGGGGATTAAATGTTAACCCAGACAAAACAGAAATATATCTATTTACAAGGAAAACGAAGATCCCACGTTTTACCCGGACTTGATTTCTGAATAAGACAATTGCTATAAGTAATTGCTATCAGAAACTGTACTGGAAAGGTCATCTTGAAGAAAGAGTTTCAAAGGCCCACAGATGTTGGTCATTGTGCAGAAGAGATATAGGTTCAAAATGGGAACTACGTCCAAATATGACTCACTGTCTTTACTGTGTAGTGTGGTGGACGTCAATGGACAAGAAGTGCAACGTAATACCTTTGCAAAAAAATTAGAACTTCACCAACAAAAGCGTTGGAGACTATTCTGCACATCCAACTAATAGACATCCGTATAAAGTATGAGGAAGCCCTCACAGCAAGACGTCCACAAGTGATGGGTGAATGGATAAATCGAGACCACAAGTCGTACCATCAGAAGATTTTAGAATCTCTAGTTGGTCACATTCAAACGCCAGAAATCTCCGACCGCATTCCAGAAGTGCGGCTTACATCTACCTGTGATACGTTTGTGCCAGACAGACGATTCTCGGAAAATGGAACTTTGGCCCATGTGCCAGTGGGAACCAGCTGCTACACGGATGGGTCCAAGCGAGGAGGAAGGACGGGTCTGGAACTTTTTATTGATGAACCAGAAGTCGAACTTCACTTCCGCCTCCCTGACCATAACACGGTATTTCAAGCAGAAGTTCGAGCAATCACGGTGTGTGTGAACTGGCTCAGTAACACCACAAAGCTTTAATATGCCAACATCTTCACAGAAAGCCAAATGGTGATTAAAGCAATAACATCGGAAAGGGTCAAATCCAGAAATGTGTTGGTCTGTAAAAGAACGATAAATGATTACTCAGCCCATGGTCAATTGCGTATTTGCTTGGTACCAGGACACAACGGACTGATTGGAAATGAACGGCCAAACAACTTGGCTTCAAAGGGCAGAGAACTTCGAGTAATAAACTTGGAAAATTGAAAACCTTTCGAAGACACGAAAAATGAGTTGAAGCACTGGGCAGTGATGGCTCACAAAACTGTGTGGAATAGCGCAGCAGTAGGAGCAACTGTGGGGTGACCCAAATGAAAAGAAAACAGGAAGTCGTCTGAAACTAAACAAGATCGATATTAGTAAGATGATGAGTGTTCTAACGGGACACTCAAGCTTACAAGCACATCTTCATCGCATAGGACTAGCAGGAAACGACGAATGCAGGCCAGGCAGGGAAAACATCGAAACGATGGAACATTTTTTGTGTCTCTGCCCGGCTTTCACACATGCACGATCCCGACATTTGACTTGACTCATCTCAGAGAATATGTCTGGAATATACTGAGAAAATTCGTGTCTAGTACCGATTTTCTGTAACTCGTGAGGTATAAAAAGATCATAAATAAGGAGCGCACAACAGGCCGAACCACTGACTTAGGTGTATGTCCATGGACATGAGACGTTTAAACGTCTCCTCTCTTCAACCTAACCTAACCCAACCTAAAACTGTGCCTGACAGATACCCAAATGCCAACATCAACGATTTTTGTGAAAAATTATATGGCAAATCAGTTTTTTTCTACACTTGGCTTATACCAAAAACCAATGGCTGCGGAAGACATCGAAAAGCAATGTCACAGTATATGTCGTCCCTCCAAAAGTCCTTAGGTTAGCCCGCTTTATATGGTATCAAAAACTGGACTACTTTCGGAAATCTACTTAAAAATCGATTGGGCAGCCTTCACGCGATTTTCTATGTGCAGAAGACATTGATATCAATGTGAAGAATATAACCGAGGCTCTTGTAAAATCATTCGAAGATAGTTGCCCACTTCGGGAAAGGAAATCTGCCTATGAGAAACCCTGGATGACAGGACAAATTCGCTCGATTGGCAAAGATGTCCGCAGACTTTACAACAGAGCTCGACGTAAAACACAATCAGTATATTGGGACGACAACCACAGAAGACTCAAAGAATACAATAAAATCATTAGATCGGCGAAACGTAACTCCTGGAGGCTTTTCTGTGAACAGGTAGACAGCGTTAACAGCATGGCTAAAATAAAAAAGTTCCTCTCAAAACTCATGTCCAAACCGAAACACTGGTGGATGACACGGGTAAAAGGATGGAAACTATAGAGGATACCGTAAGGCTCTTGATGAAAACCCATTTTCTGACTGGTAATGCTGTACCGACAGAGGAACAGTTACAGAATGAAAATGTATTGCATCAAGTACCTATTACGGATATAACAGATGGTATGGTTAAAGAAGCGATAAAAAGTTTCTCTCCCTTTAAGGCTGCAGGACCGGATGGAATATTTCCAGCACTTCTGCAGAATGGGGTGGATCTGGTATTAACTCATCTGGCTGGAGTGTTCACTGCATGCCTAACCCATTCTTATACCCCAAAAAACTGGCAGGAATCAAAGGTGGTCTTCATACCAAAGCCTGGCAAGGCGAGTTATACGACCCCAAAGGCTTATCGACCCATTAGCCTAACTTCTTTCCTGTTAAAACCAATGGAGCGAATAATTAATAACATGGTCAAAAGTAAAATAGCGGATGACAGGCTAAAATTCAAACAACACGCCTATGTCAAAGGAAAATCAGTGGAAACAGCTCTGCATGAGGTAGTGCATCACATAGAAGATTCCTTCAGTAAAGAAATGTATACACTTGCTCTTTGCATAGACATTGAGGGCGCATTTAACAATGTACAGACCGATACATTTATCCAGTCCTTAGACGAGTTTCAGGTTGAACGGGCACTGAAAAACTGGATCAACAATATGCTAAGGAATAGGTGGGTTATTTGTGGGTCATATGACGTAAAAATTAGAGACAAGGTAAATCGTGGCATACCTCAGGGGGGGCATTTTATCGCCTCTTCTATGGGTTACGACGATACACAGTCTCCTAAAAGCCCTCACCAATGAAGGACTTAAACCAGTCTGTTATGCAGACGACGTTGTAATACTTCTAAGGGGCTTTCATCCATATCTATTATGCAGAAGAGCTGAAGAGGCACTTAACATAGCATATAACTGGGCACAACCAAGGGGATTAAATGTTAACCCAGACAAAACAGAAATGTCTATTTACAAGGAAAACGAAGATCCCACGTTTTACCCGGCCTCGATTTCTGAATAAGGCAATTGCTATAACTAAAAAAGTAAAATACTTGGGAGTAATCTTGGATCAGAAACTGTACTGGAATGATCATCTTGAAGAAAAAGGCTTTACATGAGCGTGATTAGACCAATAATCACCTACGCCTGTGTAGTGTGGTGGACGTCAATGGACAAGAAGTGCAACGTAATACCTTTGCAAAAAATTCAACGTATGTGCTGTCTATGCATAAGCGGGCCATTTAGAACTGCACCAACAAAAGCGTTGGAGACTATACTGCACATCCAACCAATAGACATCCGTATAAAGTATGAGGCAGCCCTCACAGCAAGACGTCTACAAGTGATGGGTGAATGGATAAATCGAGACCACAAGTCGTACCATCAGAAGATTTTAGAATCTCTAGTTGGTCACATTCAAACGCCAGAAATCTCCGACCGCATTTCTGAAGTGCGGCTTACATCTACCTGTGATACGTTTGTGCCAGACAGACTATTCTGAGAAAATGGAACTTTGGCCCATGTGCCAGTGGGAACCAGCTGCTACACGGATGGGTCCAAGCGAGGAGGAAGGACGGGTCTGGGACTTTTTATTGATGAACCGGAAGTCGAACTTCACTTCCGCCTCCCTGACCATAACACGGTATTTCAAGCAGAAGTTAGAGCAATCACGGAGTGTGTGAACTGGCTCAGTAACACCACAAAGCCTTAATATGCCAACATCTTCACAGAAAGCCAAATGGCGATTAAAGCAATAACATCAGAAAGGGTCAAATCCAGAAATGTGTTGGACTGTAAAAGAACGATAAATGATTACTCAGCCCATGGTCAATTGCGTATTTGCTGGGTACCAGGACACAACGGAGTGATTGGAAATGAACGGGCAAACACCTTGGCTTCAAAGGGCAGATAACTTCGAGTAATAAACTTGGAAAATTGGAAACCTTTCGAAGCCACGAAAAATGAGTTGAAGCACTGGGCAGTGATGGCTCACAAAACTGTGTGGAATAGCGCAACAGTAGGAGCAACTGCAAAGATACTGTGCGTGACCCAAATGAAAAAAAAACAAGAAGTGTTCTGAAACTAAACAAGATCGATATTAGTAAGATGATGAGTGTTCTAACGGGACACTCAAGCTTACAAGCACATCTTCATCGCATAGGACTAGCAGGAAACGACGAATGCAGGGCATGCAGGGAAAACATCGAAACGATGGAACATTTTTTGTGTCACTGCCCGGCTTTCACACATGCAAGATCCCAACATTTGACATGACTCATCTCAGAGAATATGTCTGGAAGATACTGAGATAATTCGTGTCTAGTACCGATTTTCTGTAACTTGTGAGGTATAAAAAGATCATAAATAAGGAGCGCACAACAGGCCGAACCTCTGGCTTAAGTGTATGTCCATGGACATTAGACGTTTAAACGTCTCCTCTCTTCAACCTAACCTAAAACTGTGCCTGACAGATACGCAAATGCCAACATCAACGATTTTTGTGAACAATTATATTGTAAGTCAGTTTTTTTCTACACTTGGCTTATACCAAAAACCAATGGCTGCGGAAGACATAGAAAAACAATGTACACCCCTTTTGTAAGTTTGAAATTTTTATATCGTCGCTTGGATGACCAACCGACGTAACTGAGCATTTTTCAGAAATTGAGTTAAGGCCGCCATTCGATTTGTCTAGTCAAAGTACAACGTGTGTATAAATTTTGTGCATATATATATTACCGTTTTCTCAAAAATCGGTAAATGATTTTAGACGTAACTGACGCAATGCCAAAAAAATTTTCACCAAGAGACGTAAGTGCAATATGTCACTTAATATTTCGTAATGTTTGTTCATTATTGCAAAATGTTATGGAGTACTTGCTGGACCCAGCCCACTCGTTGCCCATTTTTGGACCGATTGCATTCGAAACGGGATCACGGTCCAGTCCCAATCATCAGATAACGACAGTAGGAATCTCGATAATCCATTCGTAGGTAGGAACAGTAGGGATCACTAAAAAAATAATAACTCCAAATTGGCTTATTTGCGCGGGGCCACGCCTCCTCAATAAATAACTAATATAGCCTATGTCACCCGCTACGATAATCTAAAGATTACAGTATTTATCCCTTTTCCGTTATGTGCCTCTAAATGCCATTAAACCACAACTGTACACCATTTAATCGTTTTTGCATCACAGTTCCACTAAAGGGTCCGCCAAATAACTTTTTTTTTGAAAACATCGAGTGTAGCTTCGGCTGTGTGGTACGTAGCGCCGCACAGTTGAATATTTTCACACAAGACGCGGCAAAAATTAGAAGGAATTGAGATAGGGCTTTGAAATTTTGTACATATCACTCATTTCGCCTAATTAGCTAAAAACCAATTTTTAGTTTAAATCCGCCCACAACCACGCCTACTTCCCACATAACCTAAAATTAAAAATCTTAGTATTTTTCAAAATTTAGCATTTATATTATTACAAATCGCTAGTAGAGAATGTATTTAAGTCCTCAATTATAAAAAAATTGCAAGTGCCACGCCCAACGCCCATATATCAATTTCAATTTTATACGATGTTGAAAATTACAGGAAATTTTTTTACAAAACGCTTCGTATCTTTTGATCGATGTAAATCAGTACGTAGAACAAAGTAAATAACTAAAGCGTAATACATTAGCTCAATATTTGCAAAAAAATCACGATGAAATAGTTTACAGTTTTTTGTTAATTAATCAATCATTCCAACTATCCAGAAAAAATCATCATTGATTTAGCAATGTGTTCGTTAATAATACGTCATTTCTAAAGCATACTTTTAGGAATATGTGGAAAGACACACAAACAATGAGGCATGTATATATAGTAGATTGGCACACAAATGTTCGCTTATATGAATATTTAGCTTGTTCATGTCGGTTGCCCGTTTATTTCGGTCTGTAATCGTTGATTTAAACTATGATACTCTCTCGGCTCAAGACCACCTTGCTTCTATACAGTGATAGAAAGCAAGTATTTTTACATGGCAAAATGTATTGCAAGTATTTCATTGCGTGCCCACATTTAAATACATTAATATGTTTAAAAATTTTGCAATTTCAAGGTAATTGTTTCATACCTTTCAGGGTATTTTTAATAAATTGGAAATAACTTCTATAGTTTTGGACCGATTTTCTCATTCCAAGGTTTGTTATAAAACTGCTAATCGGAACCAAATTTGTTCACTATTGACAAAAGGAAAGCACCCAAAAATTTAAGCACCCTATTACATTTTGATATGATCAAATGGAAAATAAGAGTTGGTTTTGCTTATACGCCAAACCGAAAGGAACATACATATGAGGGCTATATCTAAATTTGAATCGATTTTATTCAAACCAGTCTATATTTCTATAAGGAAAAACAATCGTGCAAAATTTCATAATTTTCGGATATAATCTATGGCTTCTATAGGGCCGAAATGCCCACTGGGAATAAACATATATTACATTGGAGCTACGTCTAAATCCGAACCGATTTTTACAATTTGCAGCACTGTTCTTCCAAATATTATGTCACACATAAATATAGGGTGTTCCATTTCGAGGTTCCCTTCTTTTTTAAAGAAAAAAACACAGAAAATTCAAATTGAATGGGGAATGTTTATTATCATTTGAAAAGGCATTCTTTGGCATTTATTTTTTGAAGATTATGTCTATCAAATGTTGGCCGCGGCTACGTCTCAGATGGTCCATCCGTTGAGTCCAATTTTTGATGACTCGTTCGAGCATTTCGACTGGTCACTGGCGAAGACACGCGTAAACGTTGTTCAGGCGTAAGTCTTTCCATGATGAAATTCCAAACAATACTTAACAAAAATACTTAAAAAAAGGCTATTGAAAAAAGTATATATACTTGGATTACCCTATATATGCTACATTTCAGAAAGTGAGGCGGCCAAATATAGCATCCGCAGTCGAAAAAATGCAATCGTATGAAACATATATCGATACCTCAATTCTAAACAATGCTAATTGCAAAAAGGTTGTTTTTCAGGATAGGCGATCAAAGTTTGATGAATTTGTGTGGAAATTCTTTATAATGCAAATCGAATGACTTGTACTGTTTTGTGAATAACTGTTCAGTGAAAATAAGTGTATTTGTTAAACCCCTTCTGGTACCTCCCACACAAATTGACAGAATAATTCTTGTAATATTCAATATTTCATTACTTACCTTGGTCGGTTTACCCGACTGAAACGTTTTTGTTATATTTGCAGTCAATTTATCATTTGCCCCTTAAGGTATGCTTTGGTAATGTTGTTCAATACGTAGCAACATGGACTAAAAATAACGAATTTTGGGTTGTTTTTTGGCGAGTAGGTTTTACCATTTCGTTAAATAAATCAACATAGGCAGGTATAGGCAGAATTTTCTTTTTGCAACGGTTAACTAAGTCCCTAGTTTATAATTTTTTGTTAATGACAAGACCTCGGTCGGCCTCGGAAGTATAGTTTTATCCTGGAGAAAATGAAACACCCTGATTTTTGGCAACTTGCAAGTAAACCACAGATTAAATAGGAAAATTACAACACAATTATATTTTTTTAATGCCAAAAATCACTTCAAAAGTTTTTGTATAGTATGACTTAAACGAAGTTCCAATGCGTTTCATAGTTTCGGAGATTTGGGCTTACAAAATACCCCCTTAAATGATAAACGTTGCAACCATTGTACCATTTCTGAATTTCAAATGCTTGTACCGCGATATTCAGCAAAACCTTTACAGATTTAGTTAATTGGAATGTTCTTTACAGATTGGAGTCAAAAATGTTGAGATTAAGCCTCATGAAAATTGGGAGTTTTTGCCGCTCATAATACACTGTGCGCCGTCCTGTTGAAACCAAATGTCCTCCAATATCCTCCTCTTCAATTTTTGTGAACAAAAATTCGTTCAACATGGCCCGGTAACGATCGCCATTGACTGTAACGGCCACTCCTTGCTCATGGCCCAATTATGCCTCTGGACCAAAATCCGCACCAAACAGTGACTCGTTTTGGGTGTATCGGCTTTTCAATGTATGCGTGCGGGTTTTCTGTGCCCCAAATGCGACAATTTTGCTTGTTTACATACCCGCCAAGATCAAGATGAGCTTCATCTGAAAAGATGATTTTTTTTGGCAAAATCGGCATCTTCTGTAAGTCGATCGCTCCCAGCGTTGTTCAAGCGTATACACAACCATATTCGTTCAGCGGAAGGATAAAACAAGGCAAGACATTTTATAATTCGGACCGACCACAAAACGCTCGTTTATGCATTTTCACAAAACCGGAAAAGGCATCGCCTCGCCAATTGAGGCACCCTGACATAACTTCGGAATTCACGACAGAAATTTTGTACTTGTCGGGTTCTGAAAACGAGTTGCAGATGCACTGTCCCGCCTTAATGCCAACATCAGTCACTCTAATGGAACTCCGATCAGCTCACGAGATGGACGATGAGTTGAAAACTATTTTGGATGGCGTAAATTCTTTGAAACTGCAAATAGTACATTTTGATGCGACATCAGTATACTGTGACATATCCACAGGATAAGTTCGCATGTATGTTCCTGTGTCACTACGTCAACAAATCTTCAATTCAATTCATAATCTTTCACATTCTGGCGGCCGTGCTCATCTTCAACAGATACGTGAGAAATACGTACGAGTATGGCCTGGAATGAAGAAACAAATCCTAAATTGGTCTCGGAATTGCACATCGTCCCAAATAGCAAAGATCACAAGACTCAACCGCCTAACTCCGAATAAGATAGATTTCCAGACCATCGGTTCTATCACGTGATAATGCCGTTGGTACAGGGTTATATATATTGTCTTACCATGATCGATCGATTTTCACGATGGCCTGAAGCTGTGCCTCTGAGGGACATGTCGGCCCAGACTGAATTTTGGTCCAACTGGATTTCCCGCTTTGGTTGTCCTAAGACAATTACGACAGACCAGGGCACACAATTCGAGTCCGCGTTATTCAAGGCCCTAGGGAATTTAATAAGTCCGAAACATACTCGAACGATGACTTATCATCCACAATCTAATGGAATGATTGAGAGATGGAACAGATCTTTTAAAGCTGCTTTAATGTGTCATTCACAAGTATCATGTGTCGATCTGCGTCCAACTGTTTTGTTGGGATTAAGGACAGCTGTCAAAGTTCTTTATGGTGGGCACTTACTTTTATCTCACGAGTTTTTCATCGAATCAGAAATTCCTGCCAATTCATCCTGCGACCAATTCCAGTGTCGCACCACAACAAAAGCGAAATGTTTATTTTCAACAACCTCGGTGATTGCACTGACATTTTTCTTCGCACGGATACAGTACGAGGACCACTTGAACCACCTTACACTGGACCGTTTAAGGTAGTGCAACGAATTTCAGATCTGTTATATACGATACGAGTGAAGAACAAGGACGTGAACATATCGGTAGATCGACTCAAGCCAGCTTTCATCTTCAATAATACTGGGCCTGAATATCCACAAACAACAGCAATCCTCAGACATTTTCTCAAGACTCGTCAACATCATCTCAGAGTACGCAGTCCACCGAACTTCCAGTTGTGCGGAACACACCAACTAGGAGAATATCGTTTCAAGCGGATCAGGTATTGGTTGCTGACTTGGTTATTGGAGAGGTAGTGGCTGTGGCAGCACCAAGACCGCCGGTGTCGAATGACGGACAATCTGGCAACTTGGTAGCGAACCAGAGGAGGAGAAAACAACAGCTGATTCCACAACAAGTTTTCTCACTTCAGCACTAGCATTTTTAGTAATACTTCGAAAGATTTTGTGAACTAGTTTTAGTAATAATACGAGTAAATAGTTGTTAAATATAAATACGAACGTTTTATTATTACATCGGCAACTATACATATATATGTTTCAGGCATAAACTATTTGGGGCAATAACTACAGATGCGATTTTTTCAGCGTGTATATCATTAAAAAATGAAATGCCCATTAAACGCGAACTCGACCTGAAAATAAACAAGAAAAGACGGATTAGGTTCAGACGTGCCGAATCTTATAAACCCTCCACCATAGATCGCATGTGAATGGTTACGGGTACTAATAGACTCATTATACCAAATTACAGCCCAATTCGATGAAATTTGAGGTTTTTGTGTCCTTACGAACTCAAATCTAGAGGAACCTTTGTATGGGGGGCTATATCAAAACATGTACCTATGACTACCGTTGTTCGTGTGAAAGATACCGGGTATAAATAAACTTCAGTTATTAATTTTCAGGCCGATCTGTTGACATTTGTGGTCTGTATGAAGTTGAGAACTCGGAGAGATGTTATATAGGGGGGCTATATCCAAAAATGGACCGATATTGTCCATTTTCAATCTCAACACACCTGCAGTAATAAAAAGTATATGTACCAAATGTCAGCCACCTAGCTCAAGTATTTGTAATGAACCGTCATTGAGTTTTCTTTAATTTGAAAATGTTGCCCTGGTGGAAAAAAGAAAAGGGAGCCATTGACAGTACTAGCGGTCAGTCGGGAGGGATGGATTCTTATCCCCTCCAATTCTGTGGGCCTACCTGACTTTTCATAACAAAAATAAATTTTTGTAGACTCCCGAAAAAAAAATAATAATGATCCAAGATTGACCTATTTCTTAAAAGATGTTAGTTAAATTTTCCTCATTAGAATCAATCATAAACTGTTAACAAATATCAATCGTAATCGTAATATCAAAAAACTGGAACTCCTGATGAAATGGAGTTCATCGCCTCTTTACCCACCCAACCTAGATCTTAGCGGCGGAGATTATTCCTAAGATCCCATAATGCAAAGCCTAAACACTCTCTCTCTTCACATAGGGCAAGAAAACCCAAACAAGAATTTAGTTATACATTATTGCAAGTATTTACATTTATTCACATGAATTCATCAGTATGGAAAAGAATTAGATTTTTAAGCTACTAATAATGCATATTGGAGGTTTGAGATTTCATAACCAATGAATTAATTGAAAACAAAATTTAATAATAATAAAATAATTATATTGAAAAAAAAATGGTGATTGGAATTAAAACATCGAAGTAAACATGATTTTATATGAATGTACTATACCAAAAGTTGAAGAATTTAAAATTGATAATTTATTCTGTGACCGCCACAAACCGAACATTATGTCTATATCGTCCGCTCAATAAAACAATAGCGTATACGCATATACACCATTATTTTTTTATTGCATTTTAAGAATCTACATAATCGATTCTATAGCTGGTAAAAATTTGGTGGAATTCTACTTCCACAAAGTGGGTCAAAAGTTAAATTGAAAAAATAGTGTATATATGTAGTATGGTACTTTGATCCCATTTATATACAATAAACGAATATAATCTGGGTGTAGCCTGATTATTTCACCACATATTAAAATGAAAAGAGATTGAAAGCATCGATTCTCTTCTAAGATATACATATTTATCTTCCAAGAAGTATAATTTCACAAAAACTTAAAATGTGATTTTTTCGAAACTACAAAAAAATTATACACTATTGTTTTATTGAGGGAACGATATATAACTTCACGCAATAATAGCTCAACGTAAGCAGAGATCAAACCAATCGAACAACAACGTTACAAATCTAGTTACAATTGTATTACAATAACATCTTCGGTTGATAACCGGCACTCGTACAGATGGCTTGATGTCTGCTTTGTCTTCTTATTTCTCGACAAACAAAATTCAAAGTGTGTAGGTATGAAACCAATATTTAAACTCACCCAGCATTTATAATAACCGCAGCAAGAAGAGGCCTCGTCCAACACTCGGTTCAAAGGTGGTTACAGCTGTTAATGATTGATGCAGAATGAAATTTGTTTGTCTGACATAATTATGTATGTTCGATTTACAACTTGCGTGATTGGAACTTAAACATGTCTTAATACATATACGTGGTTTGGTTTGGTATTATTTCATCTTATGATGATTATAATGCGTAATCAAGATGTATATGGGTGATTCCACGATGGGTAATTGATAGATCACAATTAAGATTTTAATTATAATAGAAAAACGTTGAACGAATAGTCAATTTAATATACTATTACATCCATGCCTGAATGCCGGTACTTTTGATACTTGTTTCTCTTCTTTTGTTGATGGAATGAATCTTCGGTCTAGACTAGTTGTTACTGCATACACATGATTTTAATGCAGTGCTGGGATGTTAACACCCTGAGCTAAAATCATTTCAAGTTGCGTTTTGAACCAGTCATAAGCTAGTTGCAATGTGACCTATGCAAACCCATTCGCATCTCTGCCAGCAAAAATGATTATCTGAGCGCTTTACAGTACTTGCATGGTACCTACTTGGTGGTTGCAGATCGACACGTTCGTCTCTCTGCCGTCAGCAGCAGAGAAATAAGCAAAAACGATTGTCTCAACTGCTTTACGAGCAAGTACTCGCTTGGTGGAGGCAGAGTAAATGTGTCTCTCTCCCACCACCATTCTCTTGTACTCTTTTATTCTCAAATATAGTAATAACTGAACTAGTGCTGAATTGTTAACAAATGAACTAGTTGGGTGCCTATGACAAGCCAATGTTAAAATCGATAGTTCGTTATATAAAAAAAAAGACAGATATGTTACTAGTTTGAAGTAAAAAGCAACTAGTATATTTCTATATACAAACTAGTCATTTTGGCTGCAGGGCACTAAGGGTACCATAAAGTGCTAAAATACCCGTGTGTGTATATACCAACAATTCTTCCAGTCTGGTACAGCACCGATTCGCAATTTATGACGTCTCTTTGTCTCCTAGTTTGGTGTCAAAATTAATTGGTGACCAAGAAATGGTGACGAAGGCGACTCCAGCCAGAGCTGCCTTTAGTATTACGTAGGAGAAATGAAAAACGGAGTTTCTAAGAAAATACGCACACATTTTATTTTAGTTACCTATTGTTCTCTGACTGGAAGTTGATGGTAAAAGCCGTAAGTAGCCGACCTACCACGTTGGGAAGGCCACTTAATCCAAGACAGTGTGAATGAAGTTTTAATTTAGTCAGCAAAATATATTTAGGAAATATTGCTGGTTTAAACTTTAGTAATAAATAAAAATCACTTTTATCTGCAGTTTGTAGGTTTTTTACGTTTTTATCACCAGGACGTTTTCAACTAGGTGTTACACAGATCTCACAATTTCAAACAATTTATGAAATTAGATGAGGGAACTTGTTCACACTTCAGAAGCCGGATGGAAAAGAAATTTGCAGAATTAATGTGCTTTCGTCGTTGACATTCTAAGATGGTATTTACTGAGAGAGTTAATACAATGATAGAATTGCCAATGATTGGTGATTCTCGAAGCATTCTGCAATGATTAATAGCTCATGAATTGACATACTTTGGCGCAGTGTATTTTAGGAAATGATATGCGATTAATTGAACAACCTACTTTAACGATACAAACGCAATGAGAAATTTTTGTACGTTTATATTAATGGTAGAATAGATGAAATCATTTAATACATATTATAGATTGTAGCGTGATTACACAGACTGACGGACGGACATACGGACATTTCTAAATCGTCTTAGAATGTTAAGACGATTACTAATATATACTTTATGGGGTCTCAGATTAATATTTAGTGGTGTGACAAACGGAGTGACAAAATGAATATGGTGGAGGGTATAAAAACTGAGTACACAGTTTTGTCCTTAGTCAGCTTTCAGCATTATATAAACATTTCCATGACCATTAGTTTTTGTTCAATTTTGTCGCATGGTATAATATTTAACAAGTAAAAGCGTTTAGTGCGGCCATGCCGAATCTTGTATACCCTCCACCATGGATCGCAAGTGAATTGTTACGGGCACTAATAAATTTCAGCAAATTTCATTAACATTTGAGGTTTTTGTGTCGTTAAGAAGTCAAATCTAGAGGGACCTTTGTATGGGGGCTATATCAAAACATGGACCGTTGCTCGTGTGACCGTGTGCTCGATACCCAGTTACCAACTTGTTCATCAAACAGTTGCTTTTCAATGACATTTGTAGTTAACAAGCGACCATTCACGGAGCAAAATCGCCTTTTTTGATATGTTTGAATCGAAAGAAAATATATCTGGAACACAAATTTTTAAATATTATATATTTCTGAGCAAATAAATTATATTTGAAAATCAATAAAATATATTTGAAATGAAAACAAAAATTCCCAATTTATTTAAAACATGTTTCAAAACTTTAGAATTTTTTTATTTTGTTATTCGACCTTTTATCTTACGTGTTTTATACCCTCCACCATAGGATGGGGGTATATTAATTTTGTCACTCCGTTTGTAACACCCCTAAATAATGATCTGAGACCCCATAAAGTATATATATTCTTAATCGTCGTAAAATTCTAAGACGATTTAGCCATGTCCGTCCGTCCGTCTGTTGTAATCACGCTACAGTCCGTACTAATAGAGCTAGGTTGATAAAATTTGGAATAAATATTTCTTATAGTTGCAGGTTGTTTGGGATTGCAAATGGGCGATATCGGATCATATTTAGACATAGCTCCCATATATAGCATCTCATCTACTATGTTTTGTTGTGTGTTTTCGGTCTTATTTTCTTTAGGTTTGAGTTATTTTGTGAGGTCACATGCTATCCATGGTGGAGGGTATATAAGATTCGGCATGGCCGAACTTAACGCTTGTTTTTCAATTCAGCTCGAGGTCAAAACTTTTACTTACGGGTAATTCCGAAGGAAACCGACCCACTCTGAATATTTATGAATTTATATTTCAATGAAATTGTAAACGCTTTTACCGATTGCCCAAATTCATTACGGTTTACATTTTATAGGGTGCCCAAGTTGGTCACCTACAACACTTTTTTTTACCAATTTAGCTTTTTGATGTCTACATAACTTTTGAACGGAATATCAGATTTTAATGATATAAGTTCCATTTGAAAGAATTTAAAATCCTCTATAAGAATTATAAATTAAGTAATTAAATGTTGTCTATTAAGAACATGGAAAGGACGAAAGTGTCCTTAATCCTTGAATATCTTGAAAAGCATATCGTCATCAGAAACGAAAAAGGGCCTATCATCATGTTTGAAAATTTTACAGGAGAAAAAACTAAATAAAATGAAAAGTGTTGCCGTTTGAAAAACGTAGTTTTCGGGATAATATCTAAACATAATGATGCATATATAAAATTACACAAACATGTTTTATAACTTGTTTGTGAAAATTGCGTGAAATAGTATTTTTTAACTATGAAAAAAGAAATCATTTGTTGCTAGGCCCTTTTGAATTTCGTTTATAAATTCGCCATTTTTAATATTACGCCGCTAAAAATTTGTCAGGATATTTATTTTGATGCATTGTATCCGTCAAAAACTGAGTTTCCATTTTTCTTGTTGTTACGCCCTTTTTCGTTTCTGATGACGATATGTTCATTTGTTTTCGTTTCATTTTTAAAAATTAGCCACATACGTTGCCACAAAATATAAAAATTTCAGCATAGGTCCTCTATGGATTAAAAAATAGAATAATTAGTGTCGGTCCGTCTGTCAGTTCGACTGAATGGTGCTAACGATAAGTCTGAAAAGGAGTCACCGAATGAAGTAAAATTTCGTACATTATAAACGGTGGTTAAATTTTAAGTGCCGATGTTGATTTTGAATAAAACGCAAATTAGTTAGGAAATTATTGTCACGATAGCGAACACCATTCAAGTAACTGCCTGACCGGCCTCATTTCGAAGAAGTATGGCCCGATGACGTCGCAAGCCCATAGGCCGCACCAAACGAACTGGGCGAGCATGCACAGCTATTTTCACATCTCCTACAGACCGGGTTTGCTGAAATTTGCGCACAATTCTCCCGATTGTGGACCCATTTGGTCGATTATGCTGATCTAAAAAACATCACGAAGTGCACGAAATGCATTTTGATTTGAACGCCCATTTTCGTAAAAGGCTTAAAAAACTTTAACGCGTTGTATCTTTCCATGGTTCAAATTGAGGTATTCTGAAATTGAGAAATGTCAAATGAAATGCAGAAAAAACTTGACGTTTAGGGGCCCTTACAATCTAACCACCCTTTATATGTGATATTGTATTTGAAAATCAATAAAAATTATTTGGAACGCATATTCAGGCGATCATTGTCGGCAAAATGTTCCATAATCTTTGCCTTCACATACTCATACCTGTCGGTCTGCGGGAGCGTTGCAATTACCTCGGCCAATTGTGAAATCACATTTGGGTCCAACGCTGCAAGAATAGTGGCCGTTTCCTGTTTGTCTGCCACCATGGCGAATGCGCCCAGTGAGCTACCCCATACAAGTTAGCCGGCAAAAATTATTTTATATTTTCCAATGTATTTTTCCAACGAAAATACTGAGTGGGAGGGGGAGGTCAAGATCGCAAAAAAGCAACAACAAAAATGAATCCAAATTGAATTTTTTTTAAATGGACAATATTTTGTCAAAAAAAAGCCAACACATCAAAGAACATTTTATTAACTTTTGTAACACAATAGAAAGAACAGAATTGAAAAAATTATGATAATTTGCCCTTTGACTTGAAATATTACATTAATGCAAAGTATAAATCATTCAAGATCTAAGAGAATACAATGTAGAGAGTCAGATCACCTGATGAACCCCTTCCTTCGAAAAAGGCAAGAGATTGTGTGTTTGTGGGTGTGTTAGTTTCTTTGTATATTTGTTTGTTTGATCCGTATAGACGTCTAAATGGCTGGACCGCTCTGCTTAAAATTTTCATAGAATGTACATGTGTAGGGGGTGCTGAAAATAGGGTACTTGAATTTTCGATCTATAAAGTGGGCGTGGACCCGCCCATATGGGTCAAATTTTGATATTGAGAAATTTTTTTAGCTAGAGTGCTAAAATTTTGTGTGTATGCATTTAGTGACAGTTTATTCGAGTGCTGTAATTTTGTGTATATTAATCTGGTGGCAGTCTACGTGATTGTTCCAAAAACTGGAAGGATCGGACGAATGGGCGTGGTCCCGCCCACTGAAGTCAAATTTGAAAATTGTGATATCTTAAACAATTTGTTAGCGAGAGGGCTCAAATTTTGTTTTTTGTTTGTATCTGGTGGCAGTCTAGGTAATTGGTCCAAAAATGGGCGAGATCGGACAAATATGGGCCCCGCCCACAAAAGCTAAATTTTGAAATTGAGTTATCATGCACAATTTTTTTGCGAGAACGCTATAATTTTGTGCATATGTATCTGGTGATAGTCTTAGTGATTTCTTCAAAAAGGGGCTGGATTGGAGCAATGGGCGTGGTCCGGCACATATAAACCAAATTTTGAAATTGACATATCTTGTACAATTTGTTAGCGGGAGTGTTGCAATTTAGTGTATATATTTCTGGTGGCAGTCTACTTGAATGGTCCAAAAATGGGCGGAATCGGACCAATAGGCGTGGCTCCGCCCAAAATTGTGATATCTTGCACCATTTTTTTTAGCGAGAGTGCTGTATTTTTGGGCATATGTATTAGATGGCAGTCTACGTGATTGGTCAAAAAGGGGCGGGATCGGACTAATGGGTGTGGCCACGCCCATATAAGCCAAATTTTGAAATTAAGATATCTGGCACAATTTTTTAGCGAACGTGCTGCACTGTAGTTTATATATATCCGGTGGCAGTCTACGTGATTGGTCCAAAAATGGGCGGGATCAGACCAATGGACGTGGCCACGCCCATATAAGCAAAGTTTTGAAAATGATATATCTAGCACAAATTGTTAGTGAGAGTGCTCTAATTTTGTGTATACGAATCTGGTGGCAGTCTACGTGATTGGTCCAAAAATGGGCGCTATGGAACTAATGGGCGTGGCCCCATGTGTGCCAAATTTTTAAATTGAGATATTTGCAACAATTTGTTAGCGAGAGTGCTGTAAATTTTTGTATATGGGTAATTCCGCCAAAAGGTCTACCGAGATCAAAAAAATTAAAGTTATTAAAATCACATTAATGTAATTTTATTATACAAAAATATTCAAATTTTAATAAAATGAAAAAAATTTCACATGTATTTACTCACCCTTTTATGAAAAACAATTGCGTATTGGCAAATTGTAGTTTTGGTTCATTAAAGCATTTTTATTGCACATTTCTTTAAAATTAACTTCGTAAATAGAGGCCTAAATAAAAGTGTCGAAGCAACAAGAATGAGGAATAGTGATAATTTTTGGCTTATCTCTACTACAAATTCTATCGTCACGTTCGACACCGAAAAGAAGCATTAGTTATCAGTAGACCAGGAATATTCGAAGAAAGTGCATCAATTTATTGGAACAAAAAAAATTTGTATAAAATACCAATATTAAAAAAAAAATCTGTTTAAAAAATTATATAGAATTTTTTCTGTATCCATTTGAAGTTTGTCACGTTCGACACCGTAGGTTTAGGTTACGGTGGCAGCCGTATTTTTTTACAAACTCATATAGACCAGTTTAGGTCCCTAGTGTCACCACAGGCTGAAATGCCCCTCATCGAAACCAACCTGTTTGATATATAAATTTATCGATAGTACGAATATCAGTACTGGAAAGATCTGTTAGGCTGCCTAAAAAGGCCGACCCCAGTATGTCCAGTCGTCGTTTACTCAAAGCGGGACAGTCGCAAAGCAAGTGCTCAATGCTCTCCACTTCTTCCTCATCTCCACAGCTTCGGCAGAAGTCATTGGAGTCAATACCCAATCTTTTGGCGTGTTCGCCGATCAAGCAGTGTCCCGTCAGAACCTGTACTAACGTAGACAATCGTTTCCTCTCTAGTGCGAGAAGATATTTTGACCTTCTCAGGTCATACCTTAGCCAGATTTGTCTAGCTACCCTGCAGGTGCCGATTTCTGTCCATCTTTCGTTGCACTGCCTGATTGCCTCTTGCCTAAGCCAAAGCTTGCACGTGGATAGTGGCGCACCAATATATGCAAATTCTTCGAGAATTTGTAATGTCGTCCCTTTCCTAGCAAAGTTCATCGGTTTTGCAGTTCCCCGGGATATCCCTATGCCCAGGCACCCATATGAGGTGTATATTAAACTGCTCAGCCATCTCATTAAGAGATCTGCGGCAGTCGAGGGCTATTTGTGAATTTAGGGATGTGGCCTCCAGAGAATTGATGGCAGCCTGGCTGTCCGAGTAAATGACAACGCCAGTGTTGGTTACTATGTTCCGACTCAGCCACTTGGCGACTTCCCATATTGCCATTATTTCGGCTTGATAGACACTGCAGGTATCTGGTAGTCTGTGAGCTATATCCAAATTAAGTTCTTCACAGTGTACTCCGAAGCCTCCGACACCGTAAGTGTAAAGTTCAAGCATCCGCCCGTCCGTCCGTCTGTTGTAATCACGCTACAGTCTACAATAATTGAGCTAGATAACTGAAATTTGGTATAGATAGTTCTTATAGCTACAGGTAACTTGGGATTGCAAATGGACACTATCGGTTAATTTTTTGATATTGTACCCAAAACCATCCTATGGTGGAGGGTATAAAAAACTACCAAAGATATTTCTATCAAACAAAGTGGATTCAAAAACTTTATTATTTCTTTGTGATTTCGCTGAATCCTATGTTTTTAAAGATGTTCAAGAAAACTACTTCTATTTTTGTCGCGTTCGAACCGCTCCTTTTTTTGTCCTTATTTTCTAATCCATATTTCGCCTGAAAAAGACGAAAACACCAGTGATAGTACTTTTAACGATCTATAAGATTATGTAAAAGATGAATCTAAAATATGTTTTATTTTGACCTTTTTATCACTTTGAATGTGTACAACGGCCACGTTCGACACCGTGGAGTTGCCCATATGGCAATCTACGTGATTAGTCAAAATTTTTGTGGGATCGGAAATCTGGTCCAGTTAGTTATAATATATTATTCAAACCCAGTTTTTGTTTGATGGACAACCATATCAGCCTACTCTTTGCGGTACCTCATCCACAAATGGTTAACATTTTGTGACATGTTAAAGCTCTTACACGTGGGTATCCTGTAAAATTGCATACATAGTAATCATTTTACCGTCTCTATAAGCTGTACCACAGTGTGGTGTCGGGTATAAACATATCAGGACGCAAACAAAGATTTGAACAAAATCTTCCCATATATACATTTTTTGTGTCATTCAAATATTATATGTTTAGAGTGTAAACATACATATGTTTCAAGCCGAATATGTTTGGGACAATATGCTACAGAAGCGATTTTTTTTCAGCGTTTTGGAATACGTATGTTCGTTTAAAAAAAATTAAACAAAATCATACGATTTTTTAATATTAATTTGCTGATGCAATTTTTGTGATTTTCTCACTGTAGAGTTGAGCTGAAGATTTTTCGTTTTGCAAAATTTAAGTATACATAAAACATTAAGGAAAGTCACAAGTAGGACGTTGAAGACAATATGATTAAGTTATGTTGTAAGGCGATGACAACGGATTGATAGACACTGCAGGTATCTGGAAGTCTGTGAGCTATATCCAATCTTAGTTATTTACAGTGTACTCCAAAGCCAATCTTTTCATCAAGCTTCGAACCATCCGTATTGAAGTGGAGATGGTTTCTGTTACCTGGTATTCTGCAAACCCATTCATGTCTGGCTGGTATCATAGTGATGAAGTTCGTCTCGAAGGTGTACACCGTTGGTATATGGTCCACTCGGTCGGTTACCATAGCACTACATTTGATATCCTCATGTGACCGTAGTTCATGTACCTTGATAGGCAGTTTTATCTTAGTGCTGCTCTGGATGAAACTGCTCTCGTCACAATATTAATGGAGTAGGGCTTATAGCATCTCAGTCGCTGTAGCCCTTAGGGCTCCGCTTATGCACAGGCAGGCAGTTCTCTGAGCCTTTGATCGAAGGTTGGTGATGGTTACGTTGTCAGTTGCTGCCCACCGTACTACAATGGCGTATAAAGGTATTGGACGAACCACTGCTATATATATCAAATGGACGATTTAAGGAGAAAAATCCCACCGCGACCCTACTGCTTTTCTGCAGAAATATAAGGCGATGAACTTTTGCACTTTCAGGAAAGACTAGATCAGCTCCATTTATCCGAGGAGGAGGGTGCACATGTGAGACCCTATTCAATGAATAGGGTGAATAATATTCATCCTAGTAAAGATAATCAATTCTGTCTTGGTTGGGTTAACGCCCAAAACGCTGCTTCTGGGCCATATAGCCAATAGGCCGGATCATAAAAAATATTTTTTTTGAGGATTTGAGAAAAGTGTCTTGGTATAGCACTGATTATTGCACGGAATAGCAAAATGAATTAGAACCGTTATATATTCTTTACATTTTTTATCTTTAAGATTTCTGATATGCGATTAATTGAACAACCTACTTTAACGATACAAACGCAATGAGAAATTTTTGTACGTTTATATTAATGGTAGAATAGATGAAATCATTTAATACATATTATAGATTGTAGCGTGATTACACTGACGGACGGACGGACATGCGGACATGACTAAATCGTCTTAGAATGTTAAGACGATTACTAATATATACTTTATGGGGTCTCAGATTAATATTAAGTGGTGTGACAAACGGAGTGACAAAATGAATATGGTGGAGGGTATAAAAACTGAGTACACAGTTTTGTCCTTAGTCAGCTTTCAGCATTATATAAACATTTCCATCACCATTAGTTTTTGTTCAATTTTGTCGCATGGTATAATATTTAACAAGTAAAAGCGTTTAGTGCGGCCATGCCGAATCTTGTATACCCTCCACCATGGATCGCAAGTGAATTGTTACGGGCACTAATAAATTTCAGCAAATTTCGTTAACATTTGAGGTTTTTGTGTCGTTAAGAAGTCAAATCTAGAGGGACCTTTGTATGGGGGCTATATCAAAACATGGACCGTTGCTCGTGTGAAGGATACCCAGTTACCAACTTGTTCATCAAACAGTTGCTTTTCAATGACATTTGTAGTTAACAAGCGACCATTCACGGAGCAAAATCGCCTTTTTTGATATGTTTGAATCGAAAGATTCATTCATATATCTGGAACACAAATTTTTAAATATTATATATTTCCGAGCAAATAAATTATATTTGAAAATCAATAAAATATATTTGAAATGAAAACAAAAATTCCCAATTTATTTAAAACATGTTTCAAAACTTTAGAAATTTTTTATTTTGTTATTCGATCTTTTATCTTACGTGTTTTATACCCTCCACTATAGGATGGGGGTATATTAATTTTGTCACTCCGTTTGTAACACCCCTAAATAATGATCTGAGACCCCATAAAGTATATATATTCTTAATCGTCGTAAAATTCTAAGACGATTTAGCCATGTCCGTCCGTCCGTCTGTTGTAATCACGCTACAGTCCGTACTAATAGAGCTAGGTTGATAAAATTTGGAATAAATATTTCTTATAGTTGCAGGTTGTTTGGGATTGCAAATGGGCGATATCGGTTCATATTTAGACATAGCTCCCATATATAGCATCTCATCTACTATGTTTTTTTGTGTGTTTTCGGTCTTATTTTCTTTAGGTTTGAGTTATTTTGTGAGGTCACATGCTATCCATGGTGGAGGGTATATAAGATTCGGCATGGCCGAACTTAACGCTTTTACTTGTTTTGTACTTGTTTTTCAATTCAGCTCGAGGTCAAAACTTTTACTTACGGGTAATTCCAAAGGAAACCGACCCACTCTGAATATTTATGAATTTATATTTCAATGAAATTGTAAACGCTTTTACCGATTGTCCAAATTCATTACGGTTCATTAGGGTGCCCAAGTTGGTCACCTACAACACTTTTTTTACCAATTTAGCATTTTGATGTCTACATAACTTTTGAACGGAATATCAGATTTGAATGATATAAGTTCCATTTGAAAGAATTTAAAACCCTCTCTAAGAATTATAAATTAAGTAATTAAATGTTGTCTATTAAGAACATGGAAAGGACGAAAGTGTCCTTAATCCTTGAATATCTTGAAAAGCATATCGTCATCAGAAACGAAAAAGGGCCTATCATCATGTTTGAAAATTTTACAGGAGAAAAAACTAAATAAAATGAAAAGTGTTGCCGTTTGAAAAACGTAGTTTTCAGGATAATATCTAAACATAATGATTGTTTAAGAGTCCAGGATTTGAGCTGGACTTGCCTTTCAAATAAAAATTCAAATTGTTTGAGATTTCAAATTTCATTTGTTAGGGTTTTATTATTTCAATTTGTTTGTTTTTCTTTGTGTAAAAATGTTGGGTTTGATTAAACTTTGTTTCAATTTTGCGTCTTAAACTTAATTGATGTTAAAATTCAATGT
This sequence comes from Eudasyphora cyanicolor, assembly GCA_963930755.1. Lineage (NCBI taxonomy): Eukaryota > Metazoa > Arthropoda > Insecta > Diptera > Muscidae > Eudasyphora > Eudasyphora cyanicolor. Next base: position 153,145,988 of record OZ005734.1, on the reverse strand, counting down.
GTTTTTGTTTTAATTGTTTGTTATTTTGTTTTATGTTAAATTTTAAAGCACTTAATTTTACTTAATGTTTTATGTTTAATCGTTTTGTGGGTCTTAGTTTTCGGTTAAGGAAACACTTTAACTTCTTAAACTAAAAACACTTGTATTTTACACTTTATCACGGGAGAGAGGCGCACGAGTTTGGTTTAAGGATCGGTAAAAGACTGATTACTTGTGCTTGCCATCTATCTCTTCTAAGCTCACTTAACGACTTTCGTTAAGCTACATATGGCAAGCGACAAGTAAACAAACAAATAAGCAAAAGGGAAATTAGAGTAATGAGTGCTTTAGAGTGATGAGTGCATAGGTTACGCATGTATGGGCATATAAATGCATTCGCATTTATACACCTACACATATAATGCCGCGCAGCAGTGGACATCTCACACTGATGTTCAAAAGTGCGGTGTCAGCTTTGAACATTCTCAACCCCCCCCCCCCCCCCCCCCGTGATATAGTGTAGATTATTCTATCTTAGACTAGCTTAATCTAGAACTGCAGCTCATGTGGCTTCCGTGGATGAAAACCCCATCCAGTTTTGGGGCCTGTCCCGGATTGATGGAAATGCGATGGCGGGTCTTAGTAGGGTCGACGTTGTAGGGTACTGGATACTACAAGTCTTCAGGGTATATGGGCTCTCCTCGTGTCGTATAACGGTACTTCGTGAGTTGGATGAGTCACGACGCTGGGTTGGGCTAGGCAACTGAGAAACCATATCTAGAATAGAAGATATGTGAGTACCAAGTTCTTCTACATAAAAATAAATTGTAAGTCAATTTGAAAATAGTTTGAAGATTTTCGTTATCGGTCTACTAACTACTCCGTGTGCTGTCCGAATATCTACGACCCTAATGTTTTTATCAGTTCCAAGGTAAGTTCTTGCTATACGACCTAATTTTCATTCAGTCGGGGCCAATCTCTCATCTTTAATTACAATCAAATCGTCTTCCTTTACATTTTCTGTTTGATACTTCCACCTATATCGACGATGTAGCTCATTTAAATACTCAGTTTTCCATCTTTGGCAAAAATATTGAGAGATAATTTTTAATCGTTTCCATCTATTGGCTAGGGTGAGGTTTCCGTCTGTAACATCTGGTTCAGCTGGGGTCAAAATTGAAGTACCAATCAGAAAATGAGCTGGGGTGAGAGGATGTAAGTCGGAAGGGTCGTCGCTGGCTGGACTTAGGGGTCGAGAATTAAGACAGGCTTCAATTCTCGCTAAAATGGTCGAGAATTCCTCAAAGGTAAAATTCATTTGCGGTATAAATTTTCGTAGATGTGTTTTGAATGATTTAACTCCCGCCTCCCATAATCCTCCCATATGAGGGGCACCGGGAGGAATAAAACTCCATTCTAAATTTTGATAAACATTGTTCTGGGTGGCGTCCTTTTGCAGATTCTTCATAAACTCTAGCCTATCTTTTTTTATTAATTCTGCTGCTCCTACAAAATTAGTCCCATTATCTGAGTAGATCTTGGCTGGACTTCCTCGTCGCCCAATAAAGCGAGATAAAGCAGCTAAAAAGGATTGAGTTGATAGATCACTAGTGGGTTCTAAGTGAATTGCTTTTGTCGAAAAGCAAACGAAGACGCAAACATAACCCTTCCTGTAGAATTCTTTATGTTGAAGGGTCCTGCAAAATCTACTCCTGTGTTGGTAAAGGGCCGAGTCAGCATAGTTCTCTGGGGCGGAAGTGAGGCAATAATTTGCGTTTGAGTCTGGTGTCTATACAAAACACAAGTTCGACAATTATGAATTACCTTCTTGATTAATGGCTTCAATTTAAATATCCAGAATTCAGACCTGATTACTCGAGTCATGAGTTGATTTCCGCCATGCATGGTAATTTTGTGAATAAATTCTACTAACAAAAGGGCTAATCTCGATTCGTATGGGATAAGAATGGGATGGCGCTCGTTATATGTAAGTGCTGGGGACTGAACAAGGTGTTGCCGTTTGAAAAACGTAGTTTTCAGGATAATATCTAAACATAATGATTGTTTAAGAGTCCAGGATTTGAGCTGGACTTGCCTTTCAAATAAAAATTCAAATTGTTTGAGATTTCAAATTTCATTTGTTAGGGTTTTATTATTTCAATTTGTTTGTTTTTCTTTGTGTAAAAATGTTGGGTTTGATTAAACTTTGTTTCAATTTTGCGTCTTAAACTTAATTGATGTTAAAATTCAATGTGTTTTTGTTTTAATTGTTTGTTATTTTGTTTTATGTTAAATTTTAAAGCACTTAATTTTACTTAATGTTTTATGTTTAATCGTTTTGTGGGTCTTAGTTTTCGGTTAAGGAAACACTTTAACTTCTTAAACTAAAAACACTTGTATTTTACACTTTATCACGGGAGAGAGGCGCACGAGTTTGGTTTAAGGATCGGTAAAAGACTGATTACTTGTGCTTGCCATCTATCTCTTCTAAGCTCACTTAACGACTTTCGTTAAGCTACATATGGCAAGCGACAAGTAAACAAACAAATAAGCAAAAGGGAAATTAGAGTAATGAGTGCTTTAGAGTGATGAGTGCATAGGTTACGCATGTATGGGCATATAAATGCATTCGCATTTATACACCTACACATATAATGCCGCGCAGCAGTGGACATCTCACACTGATGTTCAAAAGTGCGGTGTCAGCTTTGAACATTCTCGCCCCCCCCCCCCCCGTGATATAGTGTAGATTATTCTATCTTAGACTAGCTTAATCTAGAACTGCAGCTCATGTGGCTTCCGTGGATGAAAACCCCATCCAGTTTTGGGGCCTGTCCCGGATCCAAGGCTTGAACAATAAATGTTGATGGAAATGCGATGGCGGGTCTTAGTAGGGTCGACGTTGTAGGGTACTGGATACTACAAGTCTTCAGGGTATATGGGCTCTCCTCGTGTCGTATAACGGTACTTCGTGAGTTGGATGAGTCACGACGCTGGGTTGGGCTAGGCAACTGAGAAACCATATCTAGAATAGAAGATATGTGAGTACCAAGTTCTTCTACATAAAAATAAATTGTAAGTCAATTTGAAAATAGTTTGAAGATTTTCGTTATCGGTCTACTAACTACTCCGTGTGCTGTCCGAATATCTACGACCCTAATGTTTTTATCAGTTCCAAGGTAAGTTCTTGCTATACGACCTAATTTTCATTCAGTCGGGGCCAATCTCTCATCTTTAATTACAATCAAATCGTCTTCCTTTACATTTTCTGTTTGATACTTCCACCTATATCGACGATGTAGCTCATTTAAATACTCAGTTTTCCATCTTTGGCAAAAATATTGAGAGATAATTTTTAATCGTTTCCATCTATTGGCTAGGGTGAGGTTTCCGTCTGAAACATCTGGTTCAGCTGGGGTCAAAATTGAAGTACCAATCAGAAAATGAGCTGGGGTGAGAGGATGTAAGTCGGAAGGGTCGTCGCTGGCTGGACTTAGGGGTCGAGAATTAAGACAGGCTTCAATTCTCGCTAAAATGGTCGAGAATTCCTCAAAGGTAAAATTCATTTGCGGTATAAATTTTCGTAGATGTGTTTTGAATGATTTAACTCCCGCCTCCCATAATCCTCCCATATGAGGGGCACCGGGAGGAATAAAACTCCATTCTAAATTTTGATAAACATTGTTCTGGGTGGCGTCCTTTTGCAGATTCTTCATAAACTCTAGCCTATCTTTTTTTATTAATTCTGCTGCTCCTACAAAATTAGTCCCATTATCTGAGTAGATCTTGGCTGGACTTCCTCGTCGCCCAATAAAGCGAGATAAAGCAGCTAAAAAGGATTGAGTTGATAGATCACTAGTGGGTTCTAAGTGAATTGCTTTTGTCGAAAAGCAAACGAAGACGCAAACATAACCCTTCCTGTAGAATTCTTTATGTTGAAGGGTCCTGCAAAATCTACTCCTGTGTTGGTAAAGGGCCGAGTCAGCATAGTTCTCTGGGGCGGAAGTGAGGCCATAATTTGCGTTTGAGTCTGGTGTCTATACAAAACACAAGTTCGACAATTATGAATTACCTTCTTGATTAATGGCTTCAATTTAAATATCCAGAATTCAGACCTGATTACTCGAGTCATGAGGTGATTTCCGCCATGCATGGTAATTTTGTGAATAAATTCTACTAACAAAAGGGCTAATCTCGATTCGTATGGGATAAGAATGGGATGGCGCTCGTTATATGTAAGTGCTGGGGACTGAACAAGGCGGCCATTTGCCCTAATGATTCCTTTTGAATCAATGAATGGATTGAGAGATAAAAGACTGCTACTAGATGAGAGTCTTTTCTTTTGGGTTAACGCTAAATACTCCTCTGCGAAATAACGCTTCTGTGTTAAAACAATAAGACGATCTTTGATATCTTGGATTTCACCGTGGGTGATTTCTGCTGACGATATTCTAAGTCGGGTCCGATTGACACCGGTATTTCGCCAAAAACGAATCGCAAATGCTAAGACTTTGTATGCCCTAGATAGAGAAGAAAATCTATCCAAAGGATCTTCAACTGTTGTGGTCGCGAAAACTTTAACTGCCTTTGCTTCTAACTCTGTGTCGCTCATAATATCGTGTCTAGGCCATCGGTCTTTTGGAAGCTTCAGCCATTGGGGTCCAGTCCACCACAAATGATGTGACTGCAAATCATTTGGCGAACATCCTCGACTGGCTACATCAGCTGGGTTGCTTTCTGAATCTATGTGCTTCCAATTTTCGTTGCCTACATTATCTAAAATATCTGAAATTCTATTTCCTACAAAGGCACTCCATGAACACGGTGGTTTTTTGAGCCATGCTAGCACGATCGTTGAGTCGGTCCAAAAGTGTGTTGAAATATTTTCAATTTGTAAGTTGGGAACCACCGCTGTGGTTAATTTTGCTAAGAGAACGGCTCCGCATAATTCTAATCTAGGCAGAGATATTTTTTTGATGGGTGCTACTCGAGTTTTCGCTGCCAAAAGAAACGTGTCGACTGTTTGATCTAAATGTTCTACTCTAACATAAAGAGTCGCGGCGTAAGCGCTTTCTGAAGCGTCACAAAAACCATGCACTTCAATTTTACTTGAAGGTTTAAATCTGATCCACCTAGGCACTGAAACTGAATCTATTGAGGGACATTTTTTAATGAAATTCTTCCAATTCATTCGAGTGATGGGCTTCAACGCGTCGTCCCAATCTACTTTATCCAGCCAGACTTGCTGCATGATAAGTTTCGCTACGATGATTACTGGAGCCAGCCATCCACATGGGTCGAAAAATTTGGCAATTGTTGAAAGGACTTCTCGTTTGGTGCATAATTCCCTTTCTTCCGTGGGTGGTGATGTGAACGTAAAGTTATCAGCCGAAATGTTCCATCGGATACCTAGAGTCTTCGTTGAAGTTCCTTCCGAAATATCCAACCAATTGACCGGCAAGAGTGAGTCAGGTGGCAGATCGCGAAGTAGATTGGGGTCGTTTGAACTCCATTTTCTCAATTCAAAACCTGCTGAGTCCATGGCTGCTACTAATTCTTTCATAGACTTAAGGGATTCTTCTACAGTGTGACCTCCAGCTAAAACGTCGTCGACATATAAATTTTGTTTTATAATTTCCGAACCTAATGGGTATGGTTCTTTAACATCTTCAGCCAATTAAATTAGGGTCCTAAGAGCTAGAAATGGGGCGCAATTAATTCCGAAAGTGACTGTCGAAAGTTCAAAGTCTTCAACTGGGTCATTTGCTGATCTTCTAAAAAGAATTCTTTGAAATGTGGCCTGACTTGGGTCGATTTGTATTTGACGATACATTTTGGTAACGTCCGCGTTAAATACGTATTTAAAAAACCTCCATTTTAAAATCTGCAATACTAAATCCTGTTGAAGAATAGGCCCTGGATGTAAAATGTCATTAAGACTTTTCCTATTTGATGTGGGACTTAACGCATTGAAAACTACCCTAAGTTTAGTAGTAACCCTATCTGGTTTAATAACTGCATGATGTGGCAAATAGTAGTGAGGGGTCTTCTCGATTTCCTGGGGTCTCAGTTTCCGCATGTGTCCAAGTTCCAAATATTCCATTATCGCTGCGTCGTATTGAGATTTGATTTCGGGCGTTTTTTGCAACTTTCTTTCCATTCGATAGAATTGCGCCATTGCGATATTTCGAGATGCTCCAAGTTCAGCACAAGATTTGAACGGCATCGTGACAATATATCGTCCATCTTCATTTCTTCGCGTTGTATTTTTGAAGTTTGTTTCGCAAAAGGTGTCTTCTGCTGACCTCAAAACTTTTTTTGGGGTCTCCTCCACCTCCCAAAAACGTGTGAGAATTTTCTCTATCGAAACTGTATTGTAAAGTGAAATTTTCCTATCATTTGTGTTTGATTTTTCAAGAGGTCCGCCCACTATCCAGCCAAAAACGGTGCTTTGCGCTAGTAAAGATCCTATAGATTTCATTGGAGCTCCTACTGTGTAAATTAAGGGTCCTATGTCTAAACCTATCAGAAGATCTATGGGTCGGCTTTCGTAAAAACGAGGATCTGCTAACTCGAGTTGAGTTGTTTCTCTATGTTGATTTTTATCTAGGGTGCGCGACGGCAAATTAGAAGGAAGGGACTTCAAAACGGTTGCCCAAACTTCTAATTCAAAACTAGGGTTTGTACGAGAACAAAGGTTAAAAAGACAAGCTTTTGTTGAAGTTTCTGAAACGGTTTCACTTAAACCGGTAACATGAACAAGATTCTTCCTAGTTGGAAGCTTCAATTGGTTTGTAATCTTCTCTGAAATAAATGTTGATTGAGATCCAGGGTCGATAATCGCTCGTGCGTCATATCGCTGCCCTCTAGATTCAATTTGAACAATCGCTGTGAAGAGTAGTGTTTCCTTCGATTGCTGCTGGCTAAGTTGTGAATTTTCCTTGAGAGTTAGAGTCGTTATACTAGGAGTTTGAAAACTAGGTGTGGACTGTAAACTAGGAGTGGATTGTACTAGGGTGGTTAGAGCTGCCGCACTGGTACTAGGTCGTACGTCATCTCTAACCGGTTGTGAATTTGTAGGTCGGGCCTCGTTACCCTTATGTAATAAAGTGTGATGTCTTTGATTACATTCCCTACACGTGAAACGACTCTTACAATCTCTTACACCATGATCCGAAGTGATGCAGTTGTAACAAAGACTTTTCTCAAGGAATTGTGGACAATTTCGTAACAAATGGTTTGCCTTGCAAATTTGGCAACTCGGTCCATTTGTACGACTACTAGGTTGCGTAGATGTGCTAATTATGTTGCTATTGTTGAATCTTCTTTGCGAACTTTGAGTCTGTTGCGCAACATTAATTTGAAATGACTTAACCCTATTTTCCTTCCTACTATAATCGGATCTAGGCTGATTATTTTTGGAGAAATGGGGCTTAATATTTCCTACAGATTCTAAAGTTTTGAACTTGTGTGTCAAAAATTCATTCAAATCTTTCCAAGACGGTAGTATGGAACAGTCTTCCAAACCGTTTTCAAATTCTTCTAAGAAATTTCTCGGCAGTTTCGTAGAAGTGAGGTAAACTAAAATTGGGTCCCACCCCTTTACATCTACCTTGAGTGTTTCTAGTGTCTGAACGCAACCATCAATAGTGCGTTGAAGTTTTTGGATCGAAGATCCTGAATCTGCCGAAACTTGTGGTAAACTAAGTAGAGTCTTTAGCTGTTCATTAACTTGCATTCGTTTATTCTCGTATCTGTTTTCTAAGTTTTTCCATGCTAGATCAAAACCTTCATTTGTTAGTGGTACGTTACTAATAATTTCCCGTGCCTCCACCGCGGTTTTTTGTTTTAGATGGAAAAGTTTTTCTACGTTACTAAGTCTAGAATTATTTCTGTACAAGGCCGAAAACAAATCCCGAAAAGTAGGCCAAGCGCTGTATCCTCCATGAAATGTGTCGGTGTCGCATGGTGGTAAACGTAACGATAGATGGTTGTTTGGCTCAACTGTTTCCTTTTTTCGGGTCTCCGATTCACGTTCGAACTTTTCCTGCTGCCTTTCGTCGGTTAGTGCTAAAATTTCTCCATTTACTGCGCTTAAACATCGTTTGTATGTCTCTAATGCCTCTTTATAATGGGTCCTCAAATTTGATTTATCGATTGGGGCCTCATCCTTTTCGGGAACACGGTCTCTACAATCTAAATAGGCCCTTTTCACTTGATCCCAAACAGAGTTCAATTCTACACGTGTCACTTCTAATGAGTGAATATTATCATCGGTGCTAGTAGCAGAGTAACCACTCTCAAAGTCTATCAGGTCATTTACGCAATTTACAAATTAATCACGTAAAACTTTATCCATATTTCCTCCTTCTTAAATATTTTCTTTGTCAAATTTTAAACTGGCTAAAATTTCAAGAAACTTTTAAAATTGAGATTTTCTCTTAACAATTTCTGTAAAATTTTACTTTGCCAGTATTTGCAAAATAATTTCAGAAAAACGTTAATATTTGTTGAATGGGGCCAATCTTTTACAGTCCGACTTTGTTTTTTTTCACGAATAGATATAAATAATGGCAGTTTATTTTGAACTTGTGTCGTTTGTGCGAAAAGTAAGAAATTTTAGCGATAATAAATTTTATAGACTTGGGTCTTTTGGAGAAAAAAAAAATTATATAAATAAAAATTTGGACGAAAGTAATTCTTTGTCGGCTAGTGTACTCTCAAAAAATTACCAATCAACTCTTCTTTAACAAAACAAAAAACCCGTAGGAAAGTGAATATTCTATCAGAAAAAATTCGATCGAATCAAACAACAAATTTTGTAGGAAAGTGTTTTTTTTTTGCAAAATTATAACAAACAAAAAAAACAAACTTTGTAAGAAATTGTTTTTTCAAAAAAATCCCAAATTTTGTAGAAAGGTGTTTCTTCCAAGAAACTATCACTTAATAAACTTTTCGAGCAAATTTATTTTTCGTAGTAAAGTGTAATTTCCAAAAAATAACACTTAATAAATTTTCGAGTCAAATTTATTTTTCGTAGTAAAGTGTAATTTCCAAAAATTAGCATTTAATAAATTTCCGAGCAAATTTATTTTTCGTAGCACAGTGTAATTTCCAAAAATTAGCACTTAATACATTTCTGAGCAAATTTATTTTTCGTAGCAAAGTGTAATTTCCAAAAATTAGCATTTAATAAATTTCTGAGCAAATTTATTTTTCGTAGCAAAGTGTAATTTCCAAAAATTAGCATTTAATAAATTTCTGAGCAAATTTATTTTTCGTAGCAAAGTGTAATTTCCAAATATTAGCACTTAATAAATTTTTCGAGCAAATTAATTTTTCGTAGCAAAGTGTAATTTCCAAAAATTAGCATTTAATAAATTTCCGAGCAAATTTATTTTTCGTAGCAAAGTGTAATTTCCAAAAATTAGCACTTAATAAATTTCTGAGCAAATTTATTTTTCGTAGCAAAGTGTAATTTCCAAAAATTAGCATTTAATAAATTTCTGAGCAAATTTATTTTTCGTAGCAAAGTGTAGTTTCCAAAAATTAGCATTTAATAAATTTCTGCGCAAATTTATTTTTCGTAGCAAAGTGTAATTTCCAAATATTAGCACTTAATAAATTTCTGAGCAAATTTATTTTTCGTAGCAAAGTGTAATTTCCAAAAATAAAAATAAATTTCAATAAATGTAAATTATTGTGTTAGTTCTGTTTAGCTTTTGCCGAAATGTCCGTCCGATCCCATCAACCATCAAACCATATGTTCTTTCATTCCTTTCTTTACGGCTGAAATTATGTTTTCCTACTTCTCCCTTTTTTTCTACTTCACAAAAAAAAACCAGTGGTACATTAACCTTTGGGTTCCCTAATCAAGGCAAGAAGTGAAAACGAATGAAAAGACAACGAGAAACCAACGAAAAAAAAATCCGCTACCTATTGTCTCATATGCATCGGTGTACATAGACTGCTGTTGTTGTTGTTTTAATGGGTACGAGGGGTCGAGTTGAAAGTGTCGGCACAGGAACTTTTTTATCAAATATATCAAGATTTTCGCTTCAAATCGGTTGGAAACTACAATAATGTTGATTTATAGCACAAACCACACATATTAATAGCTAAAGAATGTAAAAAATCTTAAATTTTTTGACATTTTTCAAAAGGATTTTTCTATTGAATCTAATGCAATACGAGGGTCGTTCAAAAATTGGAACATGTATTTTCTAAAGCAAAAAAAATAAATTTATTTTTTCTTTTTAATTTATTGATTGGGATTGATTTTAGCGTCTCCAAATCATCAGCTAATATCATACGGTCGATTTCTCCCTCAGAAAATCGCATATAAAGAAGGCAAAAAAATATTTTTTTTTCTATGTTGCAAACTTGATGTTTAAAGTACCCAAAAATCACGAAGTAATTTGTAGGGTTCTCAAGCCAGTCAGCGGATGAGTCGAGCCAATAAAAATCTTTCCTTTTTTCTTTCTTTTAAGCAGCTAATAATAATAGTAATAAGAATAAAAGTAAGCTTAATAAATATAACCGCGATTTAAGCAGCCGAAAAAATTCAAGAAATTTTCGCTCTTTTGTTTCGCAAGATAGTTGTCCGTCCACGCGTTATTCAGCACAAAATTATCTGGAATTCTTGCTGAGGTTTTCGGAATAAGTCAATGGGTGTCCGTCCGCGCGTCCGAAACAAATCTTAATAATCTTATCTTAATAATCGTATCTTAATACTCTTATCTTAATAATCTTATCTTAAAAATAACTTGATGGCATAAATCGACTCGACTAGCCGCTGGCTTTCAGAAAAATTCATCAGAAAGCGTAATAAATTATTTGAACAAATTATCGAAGGGTTTTCACAAAGGTTGGGTCGCTATTTTCCTAAAGTTTCGAAAACTAGAAAACAGTAAAGTCGCGCGTTGTTACCGAAAAAATCGTCAAAAAACTTTCAGAGGTTAGAATGCATGTAGGTTATGCAAGAGGTTAGTATATATGTAGAAGGGTATGTATGTGCAGCAGTGTGTAGGTATGTAACTGCAAGCTAACTGCACTTATGTAAGTATGTATATCAAAGTATATATGTATATAAGTGCAAGCTAACTGCAGTTAAGTATTCAGTTATTTTTGTATATATGTAAAAGGCAAAAACCAAGCCAGCGTCGTACATAGGGCCAGACCCGCCAAAATCTCCTTCATATATCAATATGGCGGAGTTCGAAAAAAAATGGTTTTGGCACCCTATGTAACAAACGCTACTTGTACAACTTTTTTGGGTACTCACTTTGATCCTATTATGTATTTGGGGTACCTGGTGTTGTTGGCGTTGGTCGATGGTTCTTCCTTCCTTCCTTCTAGGGGTTCAAGCGTGATGTTGTTGGGATGTGTTTCCAAGGCTCCTTGTAGGGTCTTGTGTTGCTGGCTTGTGTTGGGTCACTTTGAATCTTTGGGTCACTTTGAATCTTTGGGTCACTGGTTTCTTTTGTTTAATCGCGCCGAACCGATTTTTTATTTTAACCGATCTTGCACAATGCTCACGGTGTTTGAATTTTAAATATTTTTTAAAACACTTTTTTTGTTTTAATTGCACTACACACGTCGATATTTTTGTTTTTTAATTATTTAAAAAAACGCACTTTTTTATCCGGTTCGCATAGGACCAAATGTTTAAGAGTCCAGGATTTGAGCTGGACTTGCATATCAAATAAAAATTCAAATTGTTTGAGATTTCAAATTTCATTTGTTAGGGTTTTATTATTTCAATTTGTTTGTTTTTCTTTGTGTAAAAATGTTGGGTTTGATTAAACTTTGTTTCAATTTTGCGTCTTAAACTTAATTGATGTTAAAATTCAATGTGTTTTTGTTTTAATTGTTTGTTATTTTGTTTTATGTTAAATTTTAAAGCACTTAATTTTACTTAATGTTTTATGTTTAATCGTTTTGTGGGTCTTAGTTTTCGGTTAAGGAAACACTTTAACTTCTTAAACTAAAAACACTTGTATTTTACACTTTATCACGGGGGAGAGGCGCACGAGTTTGGTTTAAGGATCGGTAAAAGACTGATTACTTGTTCTTGCCATCTATCTCTTCTAAGCTCACTTAACGACTTTCGTTAAGCTACATATGGCAAGCGACAAGTAAACAAACAAATAAGCAAAAGGGAAATTAGAGTAATGAGTGCTTTAGAGTGATGAGTGCATAGGTTACGCATGTATGGGCATATAAATGCATTCGCATTTATACACCTACACATATAATGCCGCGCAGCAGTGGACATCTCACACTGATGTTCAAAAGTGCGGTGTCACCTTTGAACAATGATGCATATATAAAATTACACAAACATGTTTTATAACTTGTTTGTGAAAATTGCGTGAAATAGTATTTTTTAACTATGAAAAAAGAAATCATTTGTTGCTAGGCCCTTTTGAATTTCGTTTATAAATTCGCCATTTTTAATATTACGCCGCTAAAATTTTGTCAGGATATTTATTTTGATGCATGGTACCGAAATCCGTCAAAAACTGAGTTTCCATTTTTCTTGTTGTTACGCCCTTTTTCGTTTCTGATGACGATATGTTCATTTGTTTTCGTTTCATTTTTAAAAATTTGCCACATACGTTGCCACAAAATATAAAAATTTCAGCATAGGTCCTCTATGGATTAAAAAATAGAATAATTAGTGTCGGTCCGTCTGTCAGTTCGACTGAATGGTGCTAACGATAAGTCTGAAAAGGAGTCACCGAATGAAGTAAAATTTCGTACATTATAAACGGTGGTTAAATTTTAAGTGCCGATGTTGATTTTGAATAAAACGCAAATTAGTTAGGAAATTATTGTCACGATAGCGAACACCATTCAAGTAACTGCCTGACCGGCCTCATTTCGAAGAAGTATGGCCCGATGACGTCGCAAGCCCATAGGCCGCACCAAACGAACTGGGCGAGCATGCACAGCTATTTTCACATCTCCTACAGACCGGGTTTGCTGAAATTTGCGCACAATTCTCCCGATTGTGGACCCATTTGGTCGATTATGCTGATCTAAAAAACATCACGAAGTGCACGAAATGCATTTTGATTTGAACGCCCATTTTCGTAAAAGGCTTAAAAAACTTTAACGCGTTGTATCTTTCCATGGTTCAAATTGAGGTATTCTGAAATTGAGAAATGTCAAATGAAATGCAGAAAAAACTTGACGTTTAGGGGTGGTTCACATTCAACATCGGCCCTTACAATCTAACCACCCTTTATTTGTGATATTGTATTTGAAAATCAATAAAAATTATTTGGAACGCATATTCAGGCGATCATTGTCGGCAAAATGTTCCATAATCTTTGCCTTCACATACTCATACCTGTCGGTCTGCGGGAGCGTTGCAATTACCTCGGCCAATTGTGAAATCACATTTGGGTCCAACGCTGCAAGAATAGTGGCCGTTTCCTGTTTGTCTGCCACCATGGCGAATGCGCCCAGTGAGCTACCCCATACAAGTTAGCCGGCAAAAATTATTTTATATTTTCCAATGTATTTTTCCAACGAAAATACTGAGTGGGAGGGGGAGGTCAAGATCGCAAAAAAGCAACAACAAAAATGAATCCAAATTGAATTTTTTTTAAATGGACAATATTTTGTCAAAAAAAACCCAACACCTCAAAGAACATTTTATTAACTTTTGTAACACAATAGAAAGAACAGAATTGAAAAAATTATGATAATTTGCCCTTTGACTTGAAATATTACATTAATGCAAAGTATAAATCATTCAAGATCTAAGAGAATACAATGTAGAGAGTCAGATCACCTGATGAACCCCTGCCTTCGAAAAAGGCAAGAGAGTGTGTGTTTGTGGGTGTGTTAGTTTCTTTGTATATTTGTTTGTTTGATCCGTATAGACGTCTAAATGGCTGGACCGCTCTGCTTAAAATTTTCATAGAATGTACATGTGTAGGGGGTGCTGAAAATAGGGTACTTGAATTTTCGATCTATAAAGTGGGCGTGGACCCGCCCATATGGGTCAAATTTTGATATTGAGAAATTTTTTTAGCTAGAGTGCTAAAATTTTGTGTGTATGCATTTAGTGACAGTTTATTCGAGTGCTGTAATTTTGTGTATATTAATCTGGTGGCAGTCTACGTGATTGTTCCAAAAACTGGAAGGATCGGATGAATGGGCGTGGTCCCGCCCACTGAAGTCAAATTTGAAAATTGTGATATCTTAAACAATTTGTTAGCGAGAGGGCTCAAATTTTGTTTTTTGTTTGTATCTGGTGGCAGTCTACGTAATTGGTCCAAAAATGGGCGAGATCGGACAAATATGGGCCCCGCCCACAAAAGCTAAATTTTGAAATTGAGTTATCATGCACAATTTTTTTGCGAGAACGCTATAATTTTGTGCATATGTATCTGGTGATAGTCTTAGTGATTTCTTCAAAAAGGGGCTGGATTGGAGCAATGGGCGTGGTCCGGCACATATAAACCAAATTTTGAAATTGACATATCTTGTACAATTTGTTAGCGGGAGTGTTGCAATTTAGTGTATATATTTCTGGTGGCAGTCTACTTGAATGGTCCAAAAATGGGCGGAATCGGACCAATAGGCGTGGCTCCGCCCAAAATTGTGATATCTTGCACCATTTTTTTTAGCGAGAGTGCTGTATTTTTGGGCATATGTATTAGATGGCAGTCTACGTGATTGGTCAAAAAGGGGCGGGATCGGACTAATGGGTGTGGCCACGCCCATATAAGCCAAATTTTGAAATTAAGATATCTGGCACAATTTTTTAGCGAACGTGCTGCACTGTAGTTTATATATATCCTGTGGCAGTCTACGTGATTGGTCCAAAAATGGGCGGGATCAGACCAATGGACGTGGCCACGCCCATATAAGCAAAGTTTTGAAAATGATATATCTAGCACAAATTGTTAGTGAGAGTGCTCTAATTTTGTGTATACGAATCTGGTGGCAGTCTACGTGATTGGTCCAAAAATGGGCGCTATGGAACTAATGGGCGTGGCCCCATGTGTGCCAAATTTTTAAATTGAGATATTTGCAACAATTTGTTAGCGAGAGTGCTGTAAATTTTTGTATATGGGTAATTCCGCCAAAAGGTCTACCGAGATCAAAAAAATTAAAGTTATTAAATTTACATGAATTTACTCACCCTTTTATGAAAAACAATTGCGTATTGGCAAATTGTAGTTTTGGTTCATTAACGCATTTTTATTGCACATTTCTTTAAAATTAACTTCGTAAATAGAGGCTTATGTGAAATAAGGCTTATTATAAATAATGTTTGTAAGAGTAAAAGTAATCCTAAATAAAAGTGTCGAAGCAACAAGAATGAGGAATAGTGATAATTTTTGGCTTATCTCTACTACAAATTCTATCGTCACGTTCGACACCGAAAAGAAGCATTAGTTATCAGTAGACCAGGAATATTCGAAGAAAGTGCATCAATTTATTGGAACAAATTAAAATTTGTATAAAATACCAACATTAAAAAAAAATCTGTTTAAAAAATGATATAGAATTTTTTCTGTATCCGTTTGAAGTTTGTCACGTTCGACACCGTAGGTTTAGGTTAGGGTGGCAGCCGTATTTTTTTTCAAACTCATATAGACCAGTTTAGGTCCCTAGTGTCACCACGGGCTGAAATGCCCCTCATCGAAACCAACCTGTTTGATATATAAATTTATCGATAGTACGAATATAAGTACTGGAAAGATCTGTTAGGCTGCCTAAAAAGGCCGACCCCAGTATGTCCAGTCGTCGTTTACTCAAAGCGGGACAGTCGCAAAGCAAGTGCTCAATGCTCTCCACTTCTTCCTCATCACCACAGCTTCGGCAGAAGTCGTTGGAGTCAATACCCAATCTTTTGGCGTGTTCGCCGATCAAGCAGTGTCCCGTCAGAACCTGTACTAACGTAGACAATCGTTTCCTCTCTAGTGCGAGAAGATATTTTGACCTTCTCAGGTCATACCTTAGCCAGATTTGTCTAGCTACCCTGCAGGTGCCGATTTCTGTCCATCTTTCGTTGCACTGCCTGATTGCCTCTTGCCTAAGCCAAAGCTTGCATGTGGATAGTGGCGCACCAATATATGAAAATTCTTCGAGAATTTGTAATGTCGTCCCTTTCCTAGCAAAGTTCATCGGTTTTGCAGTTCCCCGGGATATCCCTATGCCCAGGCACCTATATGAGGTGTATATTAAACTGCTCAGCCATCTCATTAAGAGATCTGCGGCAGTCGAGGGCTATTTGTGAATTTAGGGATGTGGCCTCCAGAGAATTGATGGCAGCCTGGCTGTCCGAGTAAATGACAACGCCAGTGTTGGTTACTATGTTCCGACTCAGCCACTTGGCGACTTCCCATATTGCCATTATTTCGGCTTGATAGACACTGCAGGTATCTGGTAGTCTGTGAGCTATATCCAAATTAAGTTCTTCACAGTGTACTCCGAAGCCTCCGACACCGTAAGTGTAAAGTTCAAGCATCCGCCCGTCCGTCCGTCTGTTGTAATCACGCTACAGTCTACAATAATTGAGCTAGATAACTGAAATTTGGTATAGATAGTTCTAATAGCTACAGGTAACTTGGGATTGCAAATGGACACTATCGGTTAATTTTTTGATATTGTACCCAAAACCATCCTATGGTGGAGGGTATAAAAAAACTACCCAAGATATTTCTATCAAACAAAGTGAATTCAAAAACTTTATTATTTTTTTACATTTTAAAATTTTCATCCGTAACAATTTCTTTGTGATTTCGCTGAATCCTATGTTTTTAAAGATGTTCAAGAAAACTACTTCTATTTTTGTCGCGTTCGAACCGCTCCTTTTTTTGTCCTTATTTTCTAATCCATATTTCGCCTGAAAAAGACGAAAACACCAGTGATAGTACTTTTAACGATCTATAAGATTATGTAAAAGATGAATCTAAAATATGTTTTATTTTGACCTTTTTATCACTTTGAATGTGTACAACGGCCACGTTCGACACCGTGGAGTTGCCCATATGGCAATCTACGTGATTAGTCAAAATTTTTGTGGGATCGGAAATCTGGTCCAGTTAGTTATAATATATTATTCAAACCCAGTTTTTGTTTGATGGACAACCATATCAGCCTACTCTTTGCGGTACCTCATCCACAAATGGTTAACATTTTGTGACATGTTAAAGCTCTTACACGTGGGTATCCTGTAAAATTGCATACATAGTAATCATTTTACCGTCTCTATAAGCTGTACCACAGTGTGGTGTCGGGTATAAACATATCAGGACGCAAACAAAGATTTGAACAACATCTTCCCATATATACATTTTTTGTGTCATTCAAATATTATATGTTTAGAGTGTAAACATACATATGTTTCAAGCCGAATATGTTTGGGACAATATGCTACAGAAGCGATTTTTTTCAGCGTTTTGGAATACGTATGTTTGTTTAAAAAAAATTAAACAAAATCATACGATTTTTTAATATTAATTTGCTGATGCAATTTTTGTGATTTTCTCACTGTAGAGTTGAGCTGAAGATTTTTCGTTTTGCAAAATTTAAGTATACATAAAACATTAAGGAAAGTCACAAGTAGGACGTTGAAGACAATATGATTAAGTTATGTTGTAAGGCGATGACAACGGATTGATAGACACTGCAGGTATCTGGAAGTCTGTGAGCTATATCCAATCTTAGTTATTTACAGTGTACTCCAAAGCCAATCTTTTCATCAAGCTTCGAACCATCCGTATTGAAGTGGAGATGGTTTCTGTTACCTGGTATTCTGCAAACCCATTCATGTCTGGCTGGTATCATAGTGATGAAGTTCGTCTCGAAGGTGTACACCGTTGGTATATGGTCCACTCGGTCGGTTACCATAGCACTACATTTGATATCCTCATGTGACCGTAGTTCATGTACCTTGATAGGCAGTTTTATCTTAGTGCTGCTCTGGATGCAACTGCTCTCGTCACAATATTAATGGAGTAGGGCTTATAGCATCTCAGTCGCTGTAGCCCTTAGGGCTCCGCTTATGCACAGGCAGGCAGTTCTCTGAGCCTTTGATCGAAGGTTGGTGATGGTTACGTTGTCAGTTGCTGCCCACCGTACTACAATGGCGTATAAAGGTATTGGACGAACCACTGCTATATATATCAAATGGACGATTTAAGGAGAAAGGTCCCACCGCGACCCTACTGCTTTTCTGCAGAAATATAAGGCGATGAACTTTTGCACTTTCAGAAAAGACTAGATCAGCTCCATTTATCCGAGGAGGAGGGTGCACATGTGAGACCCTATTCAATGAATAGGGTGAATAATATTCATCCTAGTAAAGATAATCAATTCTGTATTGGTTGGGTTAACGCCCAAAACGCTGCTTCTGGGCCATATAGCCAATAGGCCGGATCATAAAAAATATTTTTTTTGAGGATTTGAGAAAAGTGTCTTGGTATAGCACTGATTATTGCACGGAATAGCAAAATGCATTAGAACCGTTATATATTCTTTGCATTTTTTATCTTTAAGATTTCTGTTAGAATGGTACAGATTTCCAGTTACAAACATTTATTAGCTGTTTGATTCATCTATAATTTTAACTCAAACTTCAAATTTCCATCAGAAATTAGATTGTAACGTTGATATAAAAGACATGCATCAATTATTTTTTGGCTAAAGTATTTACGATCTGGCGAAATAACATGCAAAAAGACAAGCAACACAAGTGAGAACATTCGCTGCTGCAATGCTAAAATAAATCCGTTACTCAATATTCCACTCATTGGAAATTCAATGGTCATAGCAACAAGCAACATCGACATAGCAGTGGATACACATTGAACGCAAGCTATCACTTAAATTTGGCCGTGATCGATACACTAAAAAAAAGCGTACTGAAAATCAATGAATTTTTCGTAAAGTTTAAGATTTCGGCAATGATTTCGAGCCAAAGACAATCGCTATAAAAATAAGAAGGTTTTATAGTTAATTTAAAGACGTGAATAGTACTTGTTTTGAGGATGCATTTCATAGAATTAAGAATTTTGGGTAATAAAACTAATTAAGTTTGGTCTTAAAATAAGCACATTTTTGCGTAAATTTAAGTATGGCGCGTGCTTATTTTTAGTAAAATATCATATAATTTAAAACATTATCGTAATAAAATGTAAAATGTTTGTCCTTGATATAAGAATATACTGGTAATTAATTTAAGTCATACATGAATTTAAATACAGTTTTTTTAAATATGTATGGAAAATTCGTTACATTATATTGATTATAATGTTACTCTTTTAAATGAATCATTTTCTTTTACTCTTCATAGAAAATTCAATAACAAAACACTTTATCTTTCTAAATAAATATTTTATTTGTTATATTTTATATTGGAAAATACAAAAAAAATATAATACATATTACGGATAACCTTGAACATTTTATAATTTAAAACAATATGTAATTGTAGTTTGATTACTTCAGACTCAAACTTGACTTTTATTCGAATATTGTATTGTTATGTATCGATTCTATAGCGGGATTCGTTTCTCTATTTGTTGTCCACGAACAATTTTTATCGGAACCGACCTTAATGATTTTTAACCTAGAATTTGGCTGGAATTTAAAAAAAAATTATATAAAACAAATATTATATTAGTATATCATATAGTTTGGATGCTCACTCATTTCCTGCAATTTGTAAATTTTTAATTCCCCACTGCATTTTTCATATATCCAAATAAAGTTCCATTGCGCGAACTAAAATAAAAATAATTTTAATAGAAATCAAACAGAATGATTTATATACGATAAAGTATTAAAATAAATTTTATCATATAACTGTCACAAAATGTTGAAAGAATATGGAATATACTTACTTACACTGAAATGTTTAGTCATTCTTCTACGACACAAATTCTCATAATAGATCCATACAAAATTTGCTGTACTAAAAGTTAAAAAAAAATATTTATGTAAGATATTATTAATAATAGAAACTGATTGTTTTGACGAAAGTGAAATTTTTCATATTAATTGAGTTATCAAAAATAATTTTCTCAAAAAAATAAATCGTGACTTAGATTTTAAAATCTTAAGTTTTGTTAGCAAACAAAACTACAAAAACTTATTAAAAATTACTTCTGTAAAACAAAAGCTAATGCTGCTTATGACATTATTAACCCTGGTGTTATATTAGCAAATCTGTACGAATCCTAGATTAAGAGTCCATTTGGTCAACATTACATTTTTCATATAAAATGAATATGGAAGACGCTTATTATTTTGATTTTAGTAAAACAAAAATATTCCTTGGACCAAATTATAAGGCAATATATATACATACATATATTACCGTTTATAAAGGAAACGATACAAAAATTGGACCAAATGGGCCTAATCTAACAGCAGGTTTAATTATGAAGTACTTATAAAGCAATTATGAACACGAAATCAAGGAAAAATTTAAACTAAAATTCAAAAAAGGAAAAAATCTTTTTAAATAAATTATATTTGGAAATCTTTTTAACAATAACTTTGTTTGTGTGAAGACACGTATTTTATATGTGAACGTCAGTTCGCAAATATATTTTGTTCTAATACATTAATATATGCGTTCCAAATTAAATTTCTTGATTTTCAAATAAAATATATTTGTTCAGAAATACATAATACTTACAAATATTGTTTCCAAATCTATTTCCTTTCAATTCAAACATTCCCATGTAGGTGTATGCTCACTTATTTTTTGCAAATTATATATGGCACTCGGCACTGCATTTTTCATATATCCATCACATTTATCTTCAAATATTGCGTGATCTAAAATTAAAATAATTAAAGTTTTTCTGAAAATAAATCAAAGATAATTATCTATAAACAAAGAAATGCAAATAAATTTTATCATATCACAAATGGAAAACGCTGAAAACTAAGAGAAATATTTCAACCGTTCATATATAATACTTACGTTGAAATATTTTGTAAAATTTGCCACTCTTCTCACAAAAGACCCATTCTAAAATTGTTTTACTAAAAAATTAAAAAAAGATAGTTATATGTATAACATATTATTAATAATAAGTTTCTATATTGCCACAAATAATTTTACATTTCTGCATTATGCGCTGGTATTTTTAATAAATAAATACTTTCAATTAAAATGTGTTTTGTTAATTTTGTAATTGCCAATAAGATGTTTATTTCAGGATAATAATATTATTTTTCACGTACCTAAACATTTTCCCATAGTATCTTTCAGTATTACAAAACCTATTACTCACATTTTTGTCATCCATTTGGCACAAATCTCTTCACAGGACTTACAAATAAGATCTCCTTCAAAAACGCATGTACATCGCCATAAATAACATACAGCAAAAATAACTATGACACACCCGCTCCCTTATCACAGAGATCGATGGTGACGCCGACGGCATAACCACATGCATACACACATGTACACGACGGTTTCATTTGTTGTTGTTGCTATGCTTTAGCAAAAATAACTGTTAACAGCCCATATTAAAATTATTTTCAGTGCAATATGCACGTATACTTACATATTCACAGCAATCAATTTTTTTCACAATCCGCGTCCCGAAAACAGACAACCGTTTCCTTCCATCGCTTGTAAATAACTGACGATTTAAAAGAAAACGAAAAACAGAACTGTTCTCTTCTAGCATTCCATAACAATTATTGATTCACGCATTACCAAACAAAACTGATTCTCCGAGCGAGAGAGGGAGAGTGAGATTGTATAATTCTCTCGTATGTATTCTTAAAAATAATGACAATAGTCATAAAATTTATTACCAAGACAGCCTTTCCTTTAAGGGGAGCATAGCCTTAAATTTATTACTCAAATATCTCATACTGTTAATTAAGTCCGATTCAGCATTAAAACTATGATATGTCTACGTCGTAGTGTTAATGTAGAAAATCCTTAAAAGTATTGAAATATTACTTAAAATAATGCGGATTGTCACAAAAATAATGATTTTTTTCTTTAATTTAAATGCGTACATTTGAAGAAGCGCGTACACAAAACTAATGATTAGATAGACATTAATTCAAATTCAAAAAACTTTATATTAAGGACAATTTCGTAAAAAACGTGTAAATTTTCATTATTTTAATGAAAATTGTCATTGAATTGATGCCGAGGTAGCATACTTAATATAAGAATGTGTCATCATTAGTTTTATTACTATTTTTTTTTTCAGTGTAGCACTTGTTTTGCTCTTTGTTTTTCTTTCCGTTCATTTCGGTAGTTCTTAACAAAATTAGCCGCGTTAGACTCATAAAATTGACTTAATTATTTGAAAGAAAGTAGTTATTCAAATAATTTAAAATTGAAGGAACAATGTTGTCAAGATCTGCTGCAATAAAATATCGGCATGCTATTTTTGGCGATCCTTGTGAATTTTTAAATTTTTGTTTACCAACGTACAAGCCTGTGGGAAAGGCATATTTGGCTAAAAAAAATATGAAAAAGAACCGCTGCGATCTGTCTGTAAGAGGCTTGCAAGAAAACTTATGCAAATATGGATTAATGCGACTATTCCCACTACTACAATGAGATCAATAGTGTTGCAGTTGGAGAAATATATAGGAGATGTTCAGAAGGTAATGCGATCACACTCTTCAACATACAAGCGAGAAGACTTCGAAAGAAATCTGAATTAATTGTTAGATATTTGCTCATGTAAGTGCCAAGAGTTTTCATCCTTCAGCTGTCCTTTAAATCGGAAGGTACCAAAAATAGAGCGTGATTTTCTAACGGATCAGCGAACTTCGCGGCTGGGACGAATATCTGGTATTGATAAGAAGGAATCTATGCGTGCTGAAAGGAGTTTGAAGATGGTTAGGATTGTCAGACCGAGCTGTTTCCGCCGTTGTATCCGCAACCCCTTATTGATTTTAGTCTTGATACGAACGGACATGTTATCGCAGAGCGGATAGTTTTTAACCTATTACGCAATACCTATTCACCTACCTACTAGGCGACCACGTGGTTTGTTGTTTTTAAGGCGTAGGTTGAATTGGATGCATCGGTCTCTGGACGGTAAATTCGGAGCTTAGTCTGGAAGGCCTATTTCGACGTACCTATTACGGGCTAATACTGGCTATAAGGGTGTCTCCCTCAACCAATTTATGATTAAACCAAAAAAGACGAAGGAGATTACGGTGTAGGGGAGGGACAACCCAGTTCCGGCTGCAAGTGTTGATTCACTCACGAGTCATGT
Organism: Eudasyphora cyanicolor; assembly: GCA_963930755.1. NCBI lineage: Eukaryota > Metazoa > Arthropoda > Insecta > Diptera > Muscidae > Eudasyphora > Eudasyphora cyanicolor. The sequence goes on along the minus strand of OZ005734.1, from coordinate 153,122,763 downwards.
GTCGTCGTTATCGAACAATCATGAGCATGCAACTTGTACGAGCTTTGGTGCCTTGGATCCCGTAGTCGAAAATGAAAAAAGAACACATCCAGCCGCAGGCAAAACAAATGACAGCTGGGGCCCTAAGCAAATGACAAATGACAGCCTTTAAAAGCCAGTGGGGACTCTGACTCTGAATCATCAAATGAAACCAATATCACTATTGTTGCTAACTCAAAGAGACTGTCAGGGGCACAAAGAAGAAAACTGAATAAGTTGAACCGACAGAACCTATTACGGGATGAACCTGACAATTCTACCTCCAATACATGCATGGAGGTCGCTAAAAGGGTCAGGTCTCCCGAAGAACATAGCGCTGTGAAAGTGACTAAGAAGAAAAAGGGCTCGCCGTCTTCCAGTAATTCGGAGAAGCCTAACGTAACCACACAAAAGGACGTCTCTAGTCGGGGTCCTTCGATCGTGGGCGGTAAAGTTAATCCAGTAACGCAGGTCAAGTCAACCTAACCATCCGTTAAGGATGAGGCTTTAAACAAAAAGACTCTACAGACACGGAAAAATCAATTGGCCATAAAGAAGGGTAAGAAGCCACCATCTTATTATAATATAGCTAAACAACATTTTCGAGACGATCTATGCTATGCCATAATTGATAGCAGTAGTGCATCTGGCAGAATCCCCGAAGAACAAAAGAGTAACTTCGATGACTTGGTCTATACGAGGGTAGCGGGGTACGTCCTCGAATCTAAGGATGAACCACCAATCGAAGTAATGAGTTGCAAGTTTGAGATGGGTGTTTTGATGCTAAGGCTGGCATCACAACGCTGCTCTGGTGTCCCTGTAAAACTTGTGGATAGACATTCCTGAACTCATAAACACGACCCTATATGTTAAAGGATGTCCCAGTAAGTTCTCATCAGAGTACATACTCGACATCATTGGCAAACAGAATTCAAAACTTTCCGTGAGAAAGTGCGAAGTCTTCTATAGGAAGGATGATACCGAGGGTACTCTCCACGTGTTGGGCATAGACCCAGAATCCAAGAACAATCTTGTCATGGCGAAGGGCATGGCGTACTTCTTGATCTGGACAGTTTTTTTTCAAAATTGGAAAGGGCCCTAATTGGCAGGACAGATGAATCGAGTCCAAATATATGTACTGTATGAAGAGACAAACACTGGTAGTGAACGGATAGAGACAAGTGAGACACTGCCAAAAACAGCATCCAACGCTCTGATGGTCATCATAAATAAAGGCAGGGTTCATAATGCTTTGATCAAGGAACCATGGACAACTAGCTACAACAACTAGGCTACTGTATTAAACCATGTGAACTATAACCTTTCTACGCTTACACAGGTACTCGTCCAAGGACTTGTATTTTGTGCCATAAAAACTTATGTTTTCTTTTCTCTCCAGAGTTGTCAACATCAGACGCAACGGTGCTGAGGCAAGGTAATGGCAATATGTACCTGGCGTAAATATATCTGCCATTCGATGCGCCGACATTGGCACCTACGTCGAAATTACAACGTCTGGTGAGGAAATCGAAACACACAAGTAATGAGTTATTAGCTGGGTGTGACGCCAACTCCCATCATATCGCTTGGGGTAGTACTAACACTAATAAAAGGGAACACGCCCTTATAGAATTTTTGAATACAAATGACCTCATAACTCTTAACATAGGAAACACTGCAACCTTTGTTAACAAAATTTGGGAAGAAGTATTACATATAACGATATGTTCAGAAAATCTTATTGGTGAGATCCATGAGTGGAGGGTTTCGGATGAACACTCCTATTCGGACCACCGTTAAAGAAGGTTTAAAATTGCACAGCCACCGCCAAACCCAATAAGTTTCCGTAATAAGGCTAAGACCGACTGGACTAATTTCGGAAATCTACTTAAAATCGATTGGGGCAACCTACACGCGATTATCTATGTGCAGAAGACATTGATATTAATGTGAAGAAGATTACCGAGGCTCTTGTAAAATCATTCGAATATAGTTGCCCACTTCGAGAAAGGAAATCTGCTTATGAGAAACCCTGGATGACAGGACAAATTCGCTCGATTGGCAAAGATGTCCTCAGACTTTACAACAGAGCTCGACGTAAAAAACAATCAGTATATTGGGACGACTACCACAGAAGACTCAAAGAATACAATAAAATCATAAGGTCGGCGAAACGTAACTCCTCGAGACTTTTCTGTGAACAGGTAGACAGCGTTAACAGCATGTCTAAAATGAAAAAGATCCTGTTTTTGTTTTTTTGTTTTATTCGATCTGCTTTCGGAGTACATATTTTGTTTTTGCACTCAGGCTCAAGATCGTTATTGTTGTTTTCAGTATATGAAACAACTTTGTTAAAAAATTAAAAAAGAAGTAAGTGACAAGTTATGGGGGGTGGTTGTAATGGTTGGATAGACAGATCTGTTTCGGGAGCCACCAAACTCCCATTAGGGGCCGTTCAAGTATTACGTAAGCACTATAGGGGGGTGGGGGTCTTTGCTTCGCTTATTTTTGATGACATTGGGGGGGGGGGTGTTGGAGATGGTGATTACGTCAGCAGTAGTTCTTTACTTTTTTCCACATATGACAACCCACACAGATTGTGATTACTTCAGCAGTAGTTATTTACTTTTTTACACATATGGCAACCCACACAATGTCTATGCTCGAAAACAAAACCCATATTCGGGGATTCCCATAAATAATGAGTACATTTAGGTACTCGCTTAGAATTTCTTCAATCAGTTTCGTTTCGGTACGATTGACGATTTGACGTGGTGTAAGCAAAGCAAAGCAAGTAAATATTTGTGTTACCGTTGATCCACTTTCGCCAAAGTGGAATTGTTTAAGATGTCGTTTCAAATAGACAAATCCAAGTTATACCAACAATTGTTCGAAAGTTTTAAAAAATCTCATACAAATACAAAACTACAAAAAGTACAGAAGTTAGTTAACGAAGTGTGGCGTAATTATAAGTTACAAGCAAAATCGGACAAGGAACTTGATATTATTGTCTCTAAGAGAATTGAAGAAGAATTGCAAGCAGCGACTAAGAATAAATCCAATCTACTAAGATTTTTTTCCAAGGTGAGTGATGAAGTTAATGTAAATTAAACAATCACCCCTATCGCAGAAAAAATTTCACGTGAAATGTTTTGATCCCTAGAAAATACAAAGTAGAAATTGAAGTCTATAGGTATATTATTCTGCGTTAAAGAGATTTGCAATGAAGAAAATGATAACTACTCGTCTTAAAAGTCTATTCAAGTGGAATTATTTTCACTTTCCATTTTGATTATATCCCTTCAATTTTTCTGGGGAGCAAAACTTTTCACATGGAATTTTATTCACGATAGGGGTGAATATTAAATGTACTCACTATAGTGTGTATGTATTAATAAGACAAACATTAGCAGTACCTATAAAATGTTTTAATTTTTAGGCAACGAATACCTGTAAGCCTGCAGAAAAACCACAAATTATACAGCCAGCTTCAAATTCTAAAGAACAAAAAGACGACATAAACCCCGGAGTGGAATCACAACAGCAATGCGAAAACACAGAAAATACAGATAAACAGCCGAGAGCAAAACCTTCGCAGGAAGCTATGAAAAATAAGATTGCTCTACTCGAAAAAAATCTGAATGCCTTGTATTCTGCCAGAGATAGTATGCCAAGCCGTGTTGAAGTTGATAAACAAATCAATAAGTTGCGCGAAGAATTAAAAACAGCGAAAATGTCTTTAAACAGGAAGATTCAAAACGAAGTTGCCCAGAAGAAACACAGAGATGGTATGAAAAGAAAGTTAGAAGATATTTCTCATGCAAATCCAGAAATAAAAAAAAAACTATCCATGAGGGATTCAGTGGGACGGCCTAGCCTAGAAAATGATCAACCATTATTATTGAAAACAATTGCGGATATTGCTTTATTTGGCAGTGCAGCAGATGATAGAAGACGAACAGAATCTATTCGCAGTGTAAAAACTCTTGACGAATTAACACAAGAATTACGAAAAATAGGATTTGACATTAGTCGAAGTGGGACATATCTTCGTTTGATTCCCAGAAAATCTAATTCTGCAGAGGGACGAAGACATGTATCGACAGTCCCTTTAAAGCTCACTCGGGCTCAGACTGATCAGCACAAAAGCCACTTAGATAGCAATTTCGCTGAAACATCAATCCATTATTTGGAGAACATAGCATCCATACTTGGACCAGATCAAGTATTTTTCATATCTCAAGATGATAAAGCTCGGGTCCCTATTGGTGTAACTGCGGCAAATAAGCAAGCACCTCTTCTAATGCACATGGAATATAGAATCAAATTGCCTGATCACGACTGGGTAATCGCTGAGCGGCATAAATTAATACCATCAGTTTATGCTGGTATCAAAATCACTTCCAGTATGCTAGGACAACCGCAAGCCGTTGGATATTCTGGACCAACATACATCGCTATTCGAAGTGGAAAGCATAGTTCATCTACTGCAAATACTCATGCTCATGATTTCGAGACGCTTCTCGAACTTGAAGAGTTTCAAGCATTAGCTAAAACTGACCATGGGTTGGTAAAACCAGTAGTAATCATGACGGTTGGTGGAGGGCCAGATGAAAATCCGCGTTATACAAAAGTTATAGGGTTTGCTATTAAACACTTTAAGCGACATGATCTCGATGCATTGTTTTTAGCTACCAATGCTCCTGGCAGAAGTGCGTATAACAGAGTAGAGCGCAGAATGGCTCCTCTTAGTCGGGAACTGGCTGGTTTGATATTGCCTCATGACCATTTTGGGTCACATTTGGATGCACGTGGTGTTACAATTAATGAACATTTAGAAAGATCCAATTTCGAGTTTGCAGGAAATGTGTTAGCTGAGATATGGAGTTCAATGGAAATTGATGGCTATCATGTTACTGCACAATATGTTGGGCCGGGCGAACAAGATCTGCCTGATTTGCCAGATATTGAATGGTATTCAGAACATGTGCGCGAAAGCCAATACTTACTTCAAATTGTAAAATGTAGAAACATAGAATGCTGTCGTCCAAGAAGTGGCCTATTTAGATTACTAGACAACAGGTTTCTTCCACCACCAGTAAAAGTAAAACAAACAGTTGATGACTTGGTTTTGGATGATGGAGGGCAATTTCTCAATCTTCCAGTCAATTTAGCTCTACGCTTAAATTCTTCACTCAAAGATTTCCTACAAATGCCATACGATTATTTTTGTCCGACGGTAAAATTGAAGCTATTAAGTCGAACATGCAAAACGTGTGGTCTTTATCATACTTCCGTCAAGTCACTAAATCGTCACATCGAGAAGATCCATAAAAAAGTAAACACGCACACTGATATGAAAGTTAGGCCTTTAAGAGTGGCTGCTCGTCGTGCTAATGAACTGATGTGCATTATTCAAAATTTAGAGCACCAAGATGTTGAATGGCTCGATGAAAACGACGTAGACATTCCAAAATCGAATGAAAGTGAGCAGACACACAACATTGAGCAGCAAACATCCAATGTCATCGAAAACTTAGAATCATGGATTCGGGTGTCATGGACTGAAGACTGTTAATTGGAATTAATATGTACACCAAAAATTTAAAAGAATTTTGTTTAGTTCGTAATATTACTTAATAAGATTATAATATTTGTACTTTACTCTATGTTGAATACCGTATCAATAAAGTTTGTTTAAATGAATATTATGTGCGTTAAAGTCCTCTATCCTAAGCCTATTTTCTTATTTCTAGAATTTTAACAGCTGCTCATGAATGAATAACAAAAATAGAATATATTACATGAAAAATGCATATAACAATGTTTACGTAAGCATGGGGGGGGGATAAGAGCTTTGCTTACTTTTGATGACAAGGGGGAGGGGGGGGGGGGTAAATAATTGCAATAAATCTGCTTACGTAATACTTGAACGGCCGCTTACACACTGCTACAAATTTGAAAAAATCTCTGGAACTTCTGATGCGACATAGTGTACGTTGTAGATCTCATTGAGTACAACTGGAAAAACTAAATTTTAAGTGTTGTATACCCTCAAAATTTAATTTTAGCGTTGAAAAACCGCTTTTTTTGACTTCTTGTACAAATCGATTTGTTAAACTCTTATTTTTCAACCGATTTTTGGTTACATAACGGCTTTTGAAAGAGGAGACATAGCCCTTTAAAAATATGTGCATATTATGGTACTTTAAGTTAAATACACAGAGAAACTTCCATAAATTTTCCCAATTTTTCAACTTTGATCGCGACGTATTGCAATATTTTATTAGCAATGGTGATCTTTTTACATATCTTTCTGAAAGTGTGTTTATTCTCAATTAAATTAAGTGTGATTTTACAGTAATCGGAGAAAAATTGCGTCAGTTAGGCGAATTTTTCAAAAAAAGAATATTTCAATTGCTCTTTTGTATGGGGTTGCTACATGTACCTTATTACGAATATATTATTGTAATAAATCTAACAGTGATACGAGTAGTTGTTATATTAGTGTTAATAATGACGTCACAGTCTGTTGTATTTATTTATTATTTCTAAAATATTTACAATATTACAATATTTTACAATCTTGTTTGGAATGCAAGGAGGTTACACAAAACATCCATGTTATATTTGTGAATGGGATAGTCGTGCACAGAACCACTACAAAAATGTTATCAACGCTCCACTGGTGCGAACAGATCAAATTATTTTACCTCCGTTACACCTTAAACTGGGCTACATGAAGCAGTTTGTTAAATGTCTTAACAGAGACAGCGAAGCTTTTTTGCATTTAAAAAATATTTTCCAAGGCTAAGCGAGGCGAAAATCAAAGAAGATAACGTTTGTGTTCATTTGCATGATTCATTTGAAATATTTTGTTGTTTGCAGGCATTTTATCGCCTCCTCTATGGGTTACGACGATACGCAGTGTCCTAAAAGCCCTCACCAATGAAGGACTTAAACCAGTCTGTTATGCAGACGACGTTGTAATACTTCTAAGGGGCTTTCATCCAAATCTATTATGCAGAAGAGCTGAAGAGGCACTTAACATAGCATAGAACTGGGCACAACCAAGGGGATTAAATGTTAACCCAGACAAAACAGAAATACGTCCATTTACAAGGAAACGAAGATCCCACGTTTTACCCGGCCTCGATTCCTGAATAAGACAATTGCTATAACTAAAAAAGTAAAATACTTGGGAGTAATCTTGGATCAGAAACTGTACTGGAAACATCATCTTGAAGAAAGAGTTACAAAGGCCCACAGATGTTGGTCGTTGTGCAAAAGAGCTATAGGTTCCAAATTTGGACTACGTCCAAATATGACTCACTGGCATTACATGAGCGTGATTATACCAATAATCACCTACGCCTGTGTAGTGTGGTGGACATCAATGGACAAGAAATGCAACGTAATACCTTTGCAAAAAATTCAACGTATGTGCTGTCTCGGCATAGAATTGCACCAACAACAGCGTTGGAGACTATACTGCACATCCAACCAGTAGACATCCGTATAAAGTATGAGGCAGCCCTCACGGCAAGACGTCTACATGTAATGGGTGAATGGATAAATCGAGACCACAAGTAGTACCATCAGAAGATTTTAGAATCTCTTGTTGGTCACATTCAAACGCCAGAAATCTCCGACCACATTCCTGAAGTGCGGCTTACAGCTACCTGTGATTCGTTTGTGCCAGACAAACTCTCCTGCGAAAATGGAACTTTCCAGCGGGAACCAGCTGCGAGGAGGAAGGACGGGTGTGGGACTTTTTATTGATGAACCAGAAGTCGATCTTCACTTCCGCCTCCCTGACCATAACAATGTATTTCAAGCAGAAGTTCGAGCAATCACGGAGTGTGTGAACTGGCTCAGTAACACCACAAAGCCTAAATATGCCAACATCTTCACAGATAGCCAAATGGCGATTAAAGCAATAACATCGGAAAGGGTCAAATCCAGAACTGTGTTGGACTGTAAAAGAACGATAAATGATTACTCAGCCCATGGTAAATTGCGTATTTGCTGGGTACGAGGACACAACGGAGTGATTGGAAATGAACGGGCAAACAGCTTGGCATCAAAGGGCAGAGAACTTCGGGTAATAAACTTGGAAAATTGGAAACCTTTCGAAGCCACGAAAAATGAGTTGAAGCACTGGGCAGTGATGGCTCACAAAACTGTGTGGAATAGCGCAACAGTAGGAGCAACTGCAAAGATACTGTGGGGTGACCCAAATGAAAAGAAAACAAGAAGTCTTCTGAAACTAAACAAGATCGATATTAGTAAGATGATGAGTGTTCTAACGGGACACTCAGCTTGCAAGCACATCTTCATCGCATAGGACTAGCAGGAAACGACGAATGCAGGGCATGCAGAGAAAACATTGAAACGATGGAACATTTTCAGTGTCACTGCCCGGCTTGGACACACATGAAAGATCCCAACATTTTGGGTCCGACATATTACCAGACTTGACTCATCCCAGAGAATATGACTGGAAAATACTGAGAAAATTCGTGTCTAGTACCGATTTTCTGTAACTCGTGAGGTATAAGAAGATCATAAAAAGAATCTGAAAAATGGAAGAACATTTTTATTTTTTCTGATAGATTAAAGTTCAAACAAAATTATTATAAAAAAAAATTTCACCGAATTTTATGATGTTTTTTTATTTTGCCATTAAAAATTGATAATTTTTTAAATATTAATCTTTAAAAATTAGACATATAAAAATTTATAAAAATAATATTTTTAAGAATTATATAAAATCGAAATTCATATCACTCTTCAGCTTTTCAGAAAATGTAAGAATATGCAATTCCGCCCACAAACGTATTTGTTAACAATATTTTCCTTCAACTACTCACGATGGAAACTACAAAATCAATTAATTTTACATGCACTTTGAATTTCTCTGGAGCCAAAAAAACTATTTCTATGAAAAATCTTTGCCACTTGTCCATGAGCCAGAGCTGTGTGGTCCGTAGCAAATGATTATGCCCTCGTATCACTAAAGTGAGGGTATACTAATTGTGTTGAAAATAAAGAAGTTAGTGATAATGAAATGCTTCTTGTGTAAATTAGTTTTCGAAAATAAAAATTATGAATGTTTAAAAAATTTTAAACGCTATAATTTACTTAAGTACGAAGATCAATCCGAGGTAAGAACTAAACAGATAACGAGAATATTCAAATCGACCTATGTAGTTAATTTTTGGCTAAAATGTTTATAAACAGTTATAAATAGGCAAATTAAGATCTCGTTATCTGTTTAGTTCTTACCTCGGTTTTTTGGTGCCTTTTAAATTGAGAAATCAAGTCGATTAAGTTTCAAATTAAAAATCAAACCTTTTGGTTTTTATTAAAAAAAAACTTAAGCACTTAATCGCGGGAGGGAGACGCACGAGTTGAAACTAGGCACGATCGGGGAAAAACTCCTGCTGCTTTGCTTTTGTCTAATGTAAGATCGGTTACAATCGGACTGATATAGAAGCGCTCTCACATTTTGTAGTCGTCCGCCGTTTGGGTCGATGTCACTGCTTCGTCGGTACGCCGGTTCTGTTGGAGGAGCCCTTCCGAGTTAGTCTTCCAACTGAGGACCCCATACAGTATGGTATCGTGATGGGTTTTGCACTGCTGGCAGGCTGTTAAGTCTGGGCAGTCGCGTGCCATATGACTCCGAGCTAAGCAGTTTCGGCAATATCCCCTTCTCTCCACGGTCTCGTACCCAGAGTATGAAGCCGCCGAGCCGAGCCGCTGATTTTAGCCGCCGCCGACCTTTTTTCACCAGCCGAAGCCGCCGCCGATCTTTGCGGCTCGAATCCGCTGAAACACAGCCGCCGTTCCATAGAAAAACTTTAAGATATTGATAGATACAATTTACATTTTTGATGAGCAAATACGCATATACACTATTATTATACCCTCCAACATAGGATGGGGGATATATTCATTTTGTCACTCCGTTTGTAACACCTCTAAATATTGATCTGAGACCCCATAAAGTATATATATTCTTAATCGTCGTAAAATTCTAAGACGATTTAGCCATATCCGTCTGTCCGTCCGTCCGTCTGTGGTAATCACGCTACAGTCCGCAATAATAGAGCTAGGTTGATAAAATTTGGTAGAAATACTTCTTATAGTTGCAGGTTGTTTGGGATTGCAAATGGGCCATATCGGCCCATATTTAGATATAGCTCCCATATATAGCATTTAACTTGTTGTGATTCCTACTGTTCTCATCTACTATATTTTTTGTGTTTTCGGTGTTATTTTCTTTAGGTTTGAGTTATTTTGTGAGGTCACATGCTATCCATGTTGGAGGGTATATAAGATTCGGCACGGCCGAACTTAACGCTTTTACTTGTTTTTTATTGCATTCTAAGAATCTACTCAATTGGTTCTATATCTGTTGAAATTCTACTTCCACAAATTGGGTTATTGGGTGTTTGAAATTGTTCATTAATAAATAATAATATCGAGTTTCAATTTCACAAAAGCTTTAAATATGATTTTCTCGAAACGACAAATAAATTATACACTATTCATTTATTGGGTGGACGGTATGGAAGTGAGTGATTTTCGTTTTGATTCGTTTATTGTCACAAGCGGGAGCTTAACATGTCTTAAAAATCATAAAATTTATGGTAATAGAAAAATAATTATAAAAATTCTTTTTTAAAGGGAATAATAAGATTTTTTATTTATTATTAGATTATGTACATATAGAGATAAAAATATTTTCGGAAAAAAATCAATGGAGTATTAAAGAATAGTATAACATATAAATTAATACCTCCATTCTAAAGAATCAATCAAGTTAAGCTCAAAACAGTAGATGTCATTCTATTTAAACCACAAGGTAATTCCACACAAATTTAAAATTTCACTAAAACGTCAATTCGCCTCTCCTGGAAACAACCTGTTTCGATTTAAGCTATGTATAGAAGAATTGCGGAAAAATGCAACCCTATGAACGTACAACCGTGTGAACATACAATTTTTGTCTTGCAACGTTGGCAGAAAAGTCATTGTGAGATAATTTGCAGATTGTAGTATGTGCGAAGTTTATGCATGTGACAACGGCGCCATTGCAAGAAAAACATTTTATTGGCCACTGCCTATAAAATATTTTTATTGACAAAATATATTTTAAATATATGAAATTGTAAGGGTTTCTTGCAATCGTCTTCACCTTTGCCTAACTATCTGTCATTGTCCGTACATTTGCGGCACTTTAACAGAGTTGATAAAGTTGTCCGATCTGACAATCGTCTATACATAGCTTTAGCATACTTTGAAAATAGAGTATATCATCGAGCCGCCTAGCGGCATGGAATGGATGATTTTTTTACCCCACAATATCTTGCAGTTAACTTAAAAACATCTATTATTTAAGAATAAATACCAGAGCTTAACTTTTCAACTATTATTTTAAATGTTAAAATGTCTATCATGGAGCCGCCGAATGTAAATTTCATGTCGGCTTAGCCGCCTAGCCGCCGCCGCCGATCTATAATTTTCAATGGCAGCCGCCGCCGCCAATTTTGGCTCGGCTTCATTCTCTGTCTCTGTATCGGTTTTATAGTTAACTCTTTTTCTTGCTGGTACGTTGTTAATATGCAGCATCTCGAGAGTAAATCGTTTGTTATAGTTGCTCTCTCTCTGAAGTACATGAACGTTGTCAAAGTCTGGTTGGTGTTTACTAGAGTGGGTCGCAAAAAAAAGTTGCACCGGTCACCCCCTAGATTTGAAGATTATCTAGAGACAATTGCGGGGGAACAAAAAAAATTTTTTTCTGCGCACCCTACATGACGCCCTTTTAATTTTATTATCCTGCGTTGCCATTTGATGTCTGATCGTAACGGGATGCATATCGTTGTTTGAGTTTTAGCAAGGGCTAAATTTCGTCCATATGTCACTTTTGACTCCGAAGTCAAATTCGATAAGTGACCTCTGTCAGCTCGTTTTCTACCCCCCTATGTCGGGAATATTTTGAAACGCCAATTAAGGTCTTCATAAATAATGAAACTTTTGCTTTTGAAGTACCCACTATTATTCATAAACAAAAAAGTTATACTAGTTTTGAAATTACAAAATACATGCAGAGATCAAATTACACAATCTACTTTTGACGTCGATTTCTGCCTCTGTCACACACATACACACAGATATAACCCATTCACATCCCCTATGAAGGTTTGGTTCAATACGAACGAGTTAAATTTGAGAGCTTCGTCACCAAATGTTAAAGCGTTCTGAGGAACGAAATCAGAATAAAATCACTGTTTTCCCATGCACCCTACACGACACCAAAATAGTAGTAATTTTGTTACTGTGTGCTTATTTAAAGTATGATCTTAACGTATGATACGTCGTTGATGATATCTTCACAATGGCTACACTTCTTCCCTATGTCAGTCAGTAATCCGAGTCCAATTTTTACTAGTGACTTATCCGATTTTCTACCTCTGCAAAGTAAAGAACTTTGAAATAAATATATTTTCTTTTACGATTTTTATTTTTATTCATAAATATATACTCGTATATTAAATTTACAGTCCAAGAAAAAACTTGAAACGTATGTCCAAAATTAAGAGCACAATTATTTTCGTTTCTGGTAATTTCGGAAGATCGAAGTTAATGGACAAGAAACAACAATCAAGGTAATACAGTTGTAATGCTGTTTTGCATCTCTTTCTCTCTTTGTATTAGATTCTCAGACTTATCTTAAAGTTGCACTTTCTGTAATTTAGAAGCTTATGTTAGCTTTAACACTATATTAATTAATTTTAATTTAATTTTACGTGCCATTCTCAAAATAAGAATTTTTTGTGCTGATTGTTTGTGCAGTAAGGATATGTGAAAAGCGGATTGGGTATATATTTTCCCAAATAAGAAGGCGGGAGCGTTATAGTAAACTGGATTTACGTCAGTATTATCTTCAATGCCATTTATACCATTAATAATAATAAAAATATTATGAATGCAAATATAAATCGTGAAAGGAAAATTATTTATTTTCAAATGACGTTACTTGTTGCAAAATAAATACCATTTACATGGGCAGAAAATCGGATAACTGAAGTCACTAGTAACTGCATTTGTTTAAGTGGAGTCTCGCAAATTTAGTTCGTTCGTACTAAACCGAGCTCATAGTGGATGTGCATTTTTGGGTACGGGGTTTACTTGTGTGCATGTGTGTGTGAGAAAAAGACAGAAAACGACGTCAAAAGTAGATAGTGTAATTTGATATCTGCATATATTATGTAATTTTAAAACTATTATAACTTTTTTGTTTGTGAATAATAGTGGGTAATTCAAAAGCAAAAGTTTCATTATATTTAAAGGCCTTTATTAGCGTTTCAAAATATTCCCCACTTAGGGGGGTAGAAAACGAGATGACAGAGGTCATTTATCGAATTTGACTTCGGAGTCAAAAGTGACATATGGACGAAATATAGCCCTTGCCAAAACTCGAACAACAATATGCATCCCGTTACGATCGGACATCAAACGGCAACGCAGCATAATAAAACTAAAAGGGCGTCATGTAGGGTGCACAGAAAAAGATTTTTTTTTTGTTGGCCCGGAATGTTTGTAACACCTGAAAATAACACAGCTAGACCCACCTTAAAGTATACCGATCGACTCAGAATCACTAGCTGAGTCGATTTAACGATGTCCGTCCGTCCGTCGGTCCATGTAAAGTTGTTCGTCGACTACAGGTCGCAATTTCACCCCGATCTTTCTGAAATTTTGCAGTTAAGAGTATTTTGCGGCTGTTAAGATCGCTATTGAATTTGGTTGAAATCGGTTCAGATTTAGATATAGCTCCCATATATATCTTTCGTCCGATTTGGCCCTTTAGTCCTATAGAAGCTGTATTTTACATCCAATCGTTTTGAAATTTAGAATGGTAGAGTTTCTTGATCCATGAACCAACATTACCGAATTTGAAGAAAATCGGTTAAGATTTAGCTATAGCTCCCATATATATGTTTCGTCCGATTTGGCCCTTTAGTCCTATAGAAGCTGTATTTTACATCCGATCGTTTTGAAATTTAGAATGGTAGAGTTTCTTGATCCATGAACCAACATTGCCGAATTTGAAGAAAATCGGTTAAGATTTAGCTATATCTCCCATATATATGTTTCGTCCGATTTTGCTCTTTAGTCCTGTAGAAGCTGTATTTTACATCCAATCATTTTGAAATTTAGAATGGTAGAGTTTCTTGATCCATGAACCAACATTGCCGAATTTGAAGAAAATCGGTTAAGATTTAGCTATAGCTCCCATATATATGTTTCGTCCGATTTGGCCATTTAGTCCTGTAAAGCTGTATTTTACATCCAATCGTTTTGAAATTTAGAATGGTAGAGTTTCTTGATCCATGAACCAACTTTGCCGAATTTAAAGAAAATCGGTTCATATTTAGCTATAGCTCCCATATATACACTGAAAAAAAAATTGTCATAAAATTAAAGAAATGCTCCAAAGACGTCATTCGTTTTTAAAATAAGTACATTTTGTAATTAAAATATAGATAACTTCAATAATATTAAGTAATTTGCTTAATTTTAAGTAAATTTGCTTAATTTTAAGTAAATTTTCTTAATTTTAAGTACAAAATTTACTTATTTTGAAGACGTCCTTAGTCTTTGGAGCATTTCTTTAATTTTATGACAATTTTTTTTTCAGTGTATGTTTCGTCCGATTTCGCTGTATTTTACATCCAATCATTTTGAAATTTAGAATGGTAGAGTTTCTTGATCCATGAACCAACACTACCGAATTTTAAGAAAATCGGTTAAGATTTAGCTATAGCTCCCATATATATGTTTCGTCCGATTTGGCCCTTTAGTTCTATAGAAGCTATATTTTACATCCAATCGTTTTGAAATTTAGAATGGTAGAGTTTCTTGATTCATGAACCAACATTGCCGAATTTGAAGAAAATCGGTAAAGATTTAGCTATAGCTCCCATATATATGTTTCATCCGATTTGGCTCTTTATCGTTTTTATACCCTACACCAGACTGCGGTACAGGATATTATTTAAGTATAAAATGTCCCAAAAGTAAATATATGTAAAACAATTTATACATGAATTACAAAATTTATATATCTGAGTTATTCAATATTACGAGAGTGGTGTAGGGTATTATATAGTCGGCATCGCCCGACTTTAGCCTTTCCTTACTGGTTTTTGGTTTATTTTTTGTTGTGCCAACATAGACTTTATGGCATTGTTCTGCGTTGTTACCTCCATCTTATCTTACTCTTTGTGTTACCTAGCCATCACAGGAGTTACAGAAGAGCCCTCCAACTCGGCTGACATATTAGAAATAATAAAAGATACCAATCCTGGTCTGCCAACCGTACAACCGTGTGAACATACAATTTTTGTCTTGCAACGTTGGCAGAAAAGTCATTGTGAGTTTTGTGCGAAGTTTATGCATGTGACAACGGCGCCATTGCAAGAAAAACATTTTATTGGCCACAGCCTATTGAATATTTTTATTGACAAAATATATTTTAAATATATGAAATTGTAAGGGTTTCTTGCAATCGTCTTCACCTTTGTCTAACTATCTGTCATTGTCCGTACATTTGCGGCACTTTAACAGAGTTGATAAAGTTGTCCGATCTGACAATCGTCTATACATAGCTTTAGCATACTTTGAAAATAGAGTATATCATCGAGCCGCCTAGCGGCATGGAATGGATGATTTTTTTACCCCACAATATCTTGCAGTTAACTTAAAAACATCTATTATTTAAGAATAAATACCAGAGCTTAACTTTTCAACTATTATTTTAAATGTTAAAATGTCTATCATGGAGCCGCCGAATGTAAATTTTATGTCGGCTTAGCCGCCTAGCCGCCGCCGCCGATCTATAATTTTCAATGGCAGCCGCCGCCGCCAATGTTGGCTCGGCTTCATTCTCTGCTCGTACCTTTGATAAGGGGAGAAATGCCGAAAAGTGGAACATGTGCGGATGGCGTGATTCGCCGGGCAGAGCCCGCTGGAATACTGCCAAGGCGAAGGACGAGGGCGTTGACTTCGGTTGGTGGACTGGTCACGATTTTGGCGGTGGTGGTTGTGCTGTTGATTGGGGGAAGGGTCACGACTTGGGTCCGGGTTGGTAGCCGCGCAGCCATATCTAGGATAAACGAGATGTAAGTTCTTTTACAAATAAGTAGGTTGGTTCATCTGAAAAAAGCTTAACGATTTTCGTTATTGGTCGACTAACTACACCGTTAACTGTCCGAATGTCAACTACCCTACTGTTTTATCAGTCCCTAGATAAGTTCTTGGGATACGACACAGTTTCGATTCAACTAGGGCCAATCTTTCATCCTTGATTACAATCAAATCATTTTCTTTTACATTTTCTGTCTGATATTTCCACTAATATCGACGATGTACCTCATTTAAATGTTCAGCTTTCCATCTGTAGCAAAAATGTTTAGAGGGTATGTTTCCGTCTGACACATCCGGTTCTGTTGGTGTCAAAATCGATGCACCTATCAGAGAATGAGCTGGGGATGCGGATTTAGGTCGGACGGGTCCTCGCTGGCTGTACTTAGGGGTCGAGAATTAAGACAGGTTTCAATTCGCGCTAAAGTGGTCGAGAATTCTTCAAAGGTAAAACTCATTTGTTGTATGAACTTTTGCAGATGTGTTTTGAATGATTTAACTTCAGCCTCCCATAATCCTCCCATATGAGGGGCACCTGGAAGAATAAAACTCCACTCTAAATTTTGATAAATATTGTTTTGGGTAGAATTTTTTGGAATATTTTTCATAAATTCTGTCCTAACCTTTTTTATCAATTCTGCTGCACCTACGAAATTGGTACCATTATCAGAGTAAACTTTAGCTGGGCATCCACGTCGCCCTATAAAACGCGAAAAGCTGCTAAAATGACTGAGTTGATAGATCACTAATCGGTTCTAAGCATATTGCTTTGGTAAAAAAGCAAACGAAGACGCAAACATAGCCCTTTGTTATTAAATACGCTCGCCCTGTAAAATTTGTAATGTTAAAGCGCCCTGCAAAATCTACTCCCGTGTTGGTAAATGGTTGAGTCAGCATAGTTCGCCGGAGCGGAAGTGAGGACATAGGTTAGGTTAGGGTAACAGCCGTATTTTTTGTTATACAAGCTCACATAGACCAGTTTAGGTCCCTAGTGTTACCACGGGCTGAAATGCCCCACATCGAAACCAACCTGTTTGATATACAAATTTATCGAAGGTACGAATATCGGTACTGGTAACATCTCTTAGACTGCCTTGAAAGGCCGACCCCAGTATGTCCAGTCGTCGTTTACTCAAAGCGGGGCAGTCGCATAGCAAGTGCTCACTGCTCTCCTCTTCTTCCTCATCTCCACAGCTTCTGCAGAAGTCATTATAGTCAATACCCAATCTTTTGGCGTGTTCGCCGATCAAGCAGTGTCCCGTCAGAACTGATACTAACGTAGATAATCTTTGCCTCTCACGTGCGAGGAGATATTTCGATCTTCTCAGGTCATACCTTGGCCAGATTTGTCTTGCTACCCTGCAGGCGCCGATTTCTGTCCAACTTCCGTTGGACTGCCTGATTGCCTCTTGCCTAAGCCAAAACTTGCACGTGGATAGTGGCTCACCAATATATGTAAATTCTTCGAGAATTTGTAATGTCGTCCCTTTCCTAGCAAGTTCATCGGCTTTGCAGTTCCCCGGGATATCCCAATGCCCAGGCACCCATATTAAACTAAACTTAAACTGCTCAGCCATCTCGTTAAGAGATTTGCGGCAGTCGATGGCTGTTTGTGAATTTAGGGATGTTGCCTCCAGAGAATTGATGGCAGCCTGGCTGTCCGAGTAAATGACAACGCCAGTCATAGACACTGCAGGTATCTGGTAGTCTGTGAGCTATATCCAAACTAAGCTCTGAACAGTGTAAGCCGAAGCCAACCTTTTCATCAAGCTTCGAACCATCCGTGTAAAAGTGGAGATGGTTTCTTCCAACCCATTCATCCCTTGCGGGAATCATAGTGATGTAATTTCTCTCGAAGGTGTACACAGTTGGTATATAGTCCACTCGGTCGGTTACCATAGAAATACACATTGATAGACAGTTTAATCTTATTGCCGCTTTGGTTGCAACTTCTCTCGCCACAATATTATATGGAGTAGGGCTTGTAGAGACTCGGTCGCTGTAGTCCTTGAGGCTCCGCTTATGCTAAGGCAGGCTGTTCTCTGAATCTTTGTTAGTAGGTTGGCGATGGTTAGTTGCCGTCCCCCATACCACAATGCCGTATAACAGTGTAGGACGAACTACTGCTATATATATCCAGTGGACGATTTAAGGAGAGAGGCCCCACCGCTACCCTACAGCTTTTTTGCAGGAATGTAAGGAGACGTTAGCCTCCCTTACACGTTCCAAAAAATAACAGTTTTCTATCTAGAATTATTCCTAAAAATTTTGCACTTTCAGAAAAGACTAGTTCTGTTCCATTTATTCGAGGTGGAGGGTCCACATGTAGGACTTTATTCATCCTAGTAAAGAGAACCAATTCTGTCTTGTTTGTGTTTACCCCCAAACCGCTGCTTCTGGCCCATTTGTACAGAGCCACCTGTAGAATGTCTCGGAGGACGTTTTCGAATTTGCCATTCACTGCGATTGCCACGTTGTCCTCACATGCCACGACCTTGTAGCCACAACGTTCTAGATATAGCCTTATACAGCCTACATAAATTTTCTCCAGCCAGGGGATAATGTACTTCAACATTTTCAGCATTTCTGCTGGAGTGATGCCGTCTGGTCCAGGTGACTTGAACCGCTCAAAGCTATTAATAGCCCAGCTTATTCTCGATCTCTCAGTCAACAAGCTAGCGATGCTCGCAGTCCACTCGCCCTCTTGTTGGTCCTGCTGATCCTCTGGTTCTGTTAGAGAGTTCCCCGGGAAATGTGTGTCGAGCAGTACATTGAGCGACTGCTCGCTGTTTTTGGCCGAATTATTTTCCTCATCCCGGAAGTAACCCACTGTACAGGTTGAAGATGATAGTATTTTCCTCACCATTGCGGCATCGGAGACCTTTTCCACTTCGCCACAGAAGGTATACCAAGAGCGTCTTTGCGCCTTTTAAGCTCCTTCTTATAGATCTTGAGTTGCTCTTTATAGGCATCCCAAACATTAGCGGCCCCAGTAGATTTAGCCTTGTTGAATAGCTTGTTGCAGGTCTTTTTCATAGCCGTTAGCTCAGAAGTCCACCATTGGGGTTTAGTTTTACCCTTGTACCTTGTTTTTGGACAGGCTTCTTCAAGGGAACTATTGAGTGATGTGGTAATGTGTTCGAGCAGATTATCCAGACCGGCGTTGTCATTCGGTTCGTACAGAAGTTTAGAGTTGAGGACTTTCTTGAAATTCTTCTCATACAGGTGCCACTTTGTCTTTCTCACATTTCTGTGGACGGCAGGTTCAGGCGCTTTTTCAGCGAGTTTGAACTCAATATAATGGTGATCTGAGAATGAGTGGTCGTCCAGTACATTCCACCCAATAATTTTGTCTGACAGCCGGTCAGTAGCAAACGTTACGTCTAGTACTTCTAGTCTGTCTTTAATTGTAAAGGTCGGTTTATTACCTACCTATGTTACAAATACTTAGGTTGGTAGTTAGAATAAAGTCAAGAAGCGAATCACCCCTATTGTTTATATCCGTACTACCCCAGATAGTATGATGAGCGTTCGTGTCTGCGCCAACAATCAGCTCGACCTCGTCAGACGTTGCTTCTTCTACTACTTCCCTGAATAGAGCAGTCGGTACTACAGCTTCATAAGGCAAGTAACTGGAGACCATCCAATATATGCGATTACCGATCTCCAGACTAGCAGATGTTTGGTCTTTACCAATTAAATTAGCCAGGAGAAAGATACTTAGATCTTTCCTGGCCAAAATGCAGGTTCTTGGAGTGCCATCACAGTTGGCCACAAGCAGTTTAAAGTTGGGTGTCCTGATACCGCACACCCTTCCTGCGTAGTGCTCCTACGCAGGGTGGCGGCCGTATTTTCTATATACAAGCTCACATAGACCAGTTTAGGTCCCTAGTGTTACCACGTGCTGAAATGTCCCTCATCGAAACCAACCTGTTTGATATACAAATTTTTCGATAGTACGAATATCGGTACTGGAAAGGTCTGTTAGAGTCAATACCCAATCTTTCGGCGTGTTCGCCGATCAAGCAGTGTCGCGTCAGAACTGATACTAACGTAGACAATCTTTGCCTCTCTAGTGCGAGGAGATATTTTGATCTTCTCAGGTCATACCTTGGCCAGATTTGTCTAGCTACCCTGCAGGTGCCGATTTCTGTCCATCTTTCGTTGGACTGTCTGATTGCCTCTTGCCTAAGCACACGCTTGCACGTGGAGAGTGACGCACCAATATATGCAAATTCTTCGAGAATTTGTAATGTCGTCCCTTTCCTAGCAAGTTCATCGGCGTTGCAGTTCCCCGGGATATCCCTATGCCCAGGCACCCATATGAGGTGTATATTAAACTGCTCAGCCATTTCGTTAAGAGATCTGCGGCAGTCGGGTGCGGTTTGTGAATTTAGGGATGTTGCCTCCAGAGAATTGATGGCAGCCTGGCTGTCCGAGTAAATTAAAACGCCAGTGTTGGTTACTATGTTGCGACTCAGCCACTTGGCTACTTCCCATATTGCCATTATTTCGGCTTGATAGACACTGCAGGTATCTGATAGTCTGTGAGCTATATCCAATCTAAGCTCTGCACAGTGTACTCCGAAGCCAACCTTTTCATCGAGCTTCGAACCATCCGTGTAAAAGTGGAGATGGTTTCTATTACCTGGTATTCTTCCAACCCATTCATCTCTGGCGGGAATCATAGTGATGTAATTTCTCTCGAAGGTGTACATCGTTGGTATATAGTCCACTCGGTCGGTTACCATAGCACTACACTTTGATATCCTTATGTGACCGTAGTTTCTGTACCTCCACATTGATAGGCAGTTTAATCTTATTGCCACTTTGGTTGCAACTTCTCTCGCCACAATATTAATCGGCAGTATATGGAGTAGGGCTTGTAGAGATCCGGTCGCTGTAGTCCTTAAGGCTCCGCTTATGCTCAGGCAGGCTGTTCTCTGAACCTTTGTTAGTAGGTTGGTGATGGTTAGTTTGTCAGTTGCCGTCCACATACCACAATGCCGTATAGCAGTATAGGACGAACTACTGCTATATATATCCAGTGGACGATTTTAGGAGAGAGGCCCCACCGCGACCCTACAGCCTTGTTGCAGGAATATAAGGCGACGTTGGCCTTCCTTACACGTTCCAATACGTTAAGTCTAAATAACAGTATTCTATCTAGAATTATTCCTAAAAATTTTGCACTTTCAGAAAAGACTAGATAGGGACTTTATTCATCCTAGTAAAGAGAACCAATTCTATCTTGTTTGGGTTTACGCCCAAACCGCTGCTTCTGCCCATTTGTTCAGAGCCACCTGTAAATATCTCGGAGGACGTTTTCGAATTTGCCACTCACTGCGATTGCAACATCGTCCGCATATGCCACGACCTTGCAGCCACAACGTTCTAGATCTAGCAGGATTTCATTCACCGCTAGGTTCCAAATTAGTAGAGACAGTACTCCTCCTTGTGGGGTCCCTCTGTTTACAAACCTTGTTACAGTTGTGGACCCAAGACATGCTGTTATGCGTCTTCCGTTGAGCAGACTTTGAATTAGTCTAATCAAACTAGAGACAACTTTTAGATGTGACAGTGCCGCAATTACTGCATCTGAGTGAATGTTGTTAAAAGCCCCTTCTATGTCAAGAAATGCCACCATGGTGAATTCCTTGAAATGCAGGGACGATTCGATAGTGCTCACAAGATCGTGTAGGGCTCATTCTGTAGACTTCCCCTTATTGTAAGCATGTTGGTTCACCGACAGGAGTTTTGTATCCAGGTTTTCCCTAATGAAATAATCTGAAAGTCTTTCCAGACCTTTCAATAGGAAGGAGGATAGTTAATTGGTCTGAAGTCTTTTGGCCTAGTGTGTGATATCTTCCCCGCTTTTGGTATGAATACCACTTTGGTATCCCTCCATCGATTCGGGATGTATGAAAGCCTGATACAGCCTACATAAATTTTCTCCAGCCAGGGGATAATGTATTTCAACATTTTCTGCATTTCTGCTGGAGTGATGCCGTCTGGTCCAGGTGACTTGAAGGGCTCAAAGCTATTAATAGCCCAGCTAATTCTGGATCTCTCAGTCAACTAGCGACGCTCGCAGTCCACTCGCACCCTTGTTGGTCCTGCTGATCCTCTGGTTCTGTTAGAGAGTTCCCCGGGAAATGTGTGTCGAGCAGTAAATTGAGCAACTGCTCTCTGTTTTTGTACCAATTATTTTCCTCATCCTGCAAGTAACCCACTGTACAGGGTGAAGCTGATAATATATTCCTCAGCCTTGCGGCGACGGAGGCCTTTTCCACTTCGCCACAGAAGGTATACCAAGAGCGTCTTTGCGCCTTTCTAAGCTCCTTCTTATAGATCTTGAGTTGCTCTTTATAGGCATCCCATACATTAGCGACCCCTGTAGATTTAGCCTTGTTGAATAGCTTGTTGCAGGTCTTTTTCATAGCCGTTAGCTCAGAAGTCCACCATTGGGGTTTAGTTTTACCCTTGTACCTTGTTTTTGGACAGGCTTCTTCAAGGGAACTATTGAAGGTTCGTACAGAAGTTTGGAGTTGAGGACTTTCTTGAAATACAGGTGCCACTTTGTCTTTCTCACATTTCTGTCGACGGCAGGTTCAGGCGCTTTTTCAGCGAGTTTGAACTCAATGTAATGGTGATCTGAGAATGAGTGGTCGTCCAGTACATTCCACCCAATCATTTTGTCTGACAGCCGGTCAGTAGCAAACGTTACGACTAGTACTTCTTGTCTGTCTTTAATTGTAAAGGTATGTTACAATTACTTAGGTTGGTAGTTAGAATAAAGTCAAGAAGCGAATCACCCCTATTGTTTATATCCGTACTACCCCAGATAGTATGATGAGCGTTCGTGTCTGCGCCAACAATCAGCTCGACGTCGGCAGACGTTGCTTCTTCTATTACATCCCTGAATAGAGCAGTCGGTACTACAGCTTCATAAGGCAAGTAACTGAAGACCACCCAATATACATATGCGATTACCGATCTCCAGACTAGCAGATGATTGGTCTTTACACTTAAATTAGCAAGGAGAAAGATACTTAGATCTTTCCTGGCCAAAATGCCGGTTCTTGGAGTGCCTTCACAGTTGGCCGCAAGCAGTTTAAAGTTGGGTGTCCTGATACGGCACACCCTTCCTCCCACTGCGTAGGGCTCCTGTATCAGGACGATGTGTGCTGCACCTGTGGACAGGCGCAGCAATAGAGCCGCTGAGGCTGCTTTAGCGTGATGGAGGTTAATCTGTAAAATTCTTACAATCATTGGTAATTGACAGATTAACATCCACCCCGTCCTCAGAGTAGGACGTTACAGATATTCTGTTAGAGTTGGAGTCACCCGAAATAATGGGCGTGGATACCTCCGCACTTCCAGAAAGCTGTGTATCAACCACGGTGTGCGACTCACCTTCCGCAGTGGGAACTATATCCTGCTTGTATACCTTCAAGACTATAGTCTCGAAGCCATACTGTAGGGTTGCACTTGCACGTTGTATATAGGGCTCCTGTATCAGGGCTCCTGTATCAGGACGATGCAACTGTGGAGTTGAAGTCACCAGAAATAATGAGCGTGGGTACCTCCGCACTTCTAGAAAGCCGTGTATCAACCACGGTGGACGACCCACCTTCCGCAGTGGGAGCTATATCCTGCTTGTATACCTTTAAGACTATAGTCTCGAAGCCATATTGTAGGGTTGTACTTGCACGTTGTATATGGGAGGTGGATTCAGCGTTAATGATCAAATTGACCTGCCGCTTTTTACCATCCGCCTCATCCACCTTGCTGATTCTCCAATTATGGGCGGGCAGACCAGGATTGGAATATTTTATTATTTCTAATATGTCAGCCGGGTTGGAGGGCTCTTCTGTAACCCAGGTGATGGCTCTAGGGTGACTAGGGATGTTTTTTTTTCGACAACATCCAACCATAATGGCTGATTGCACATGGCTCCATTTGTCTGTCTATAACGGTCAGCACTAGACTCTCCTTCGTCACTTCATTGAAGGGCTTGGTGAGTGTCCTGTTGATGTTGACATTAGGGCCTCTTGCCTTTTTCGAAGGCAGTGGTTCATCAGGTGATCTGATTCAAGTGAGGACATAAGTGAGGTTTTAGTCTGGTGTTTATACAAAACTTAAGTTCGACAATAATGAATTACCTTATTGACTAAGGGCTTCAATCTAAATATCCACAGTACAGACCTGATTACGCGAGTCATGACTTGATTTCCGCCATGCATCCTAATTTTGTGAATAAATTCTACTAACAAACGGGCTAATCTCGATTTGTATGGGATAATAATTGAATGGCGCTCGTTATATGTAAGTGCTGGGGACTGAACAAGGCGACCATTTGCTCTAGTGATTCCTTTTGAATCAATAAATGGATTATGAGATAAAAGATTGATACTAAGTGAAAGTCTTTTCTTTCGTCTGCTAAATAATCCTCTGCGAAATCATGTTTCTGTGTTAAAACAATAAGACCGTCTTTGACATCTTGGATTTCACCATGGCTGATTTCTGCTGAAGAAATTCTAAGTCGGGCCGATTGACGCCGTTATTTCTCCAAAAACGAATCGCAAATGCTAAGACTTTATATGCTCTAGAGAGAGAAGAGAATCTATTTAAGGGATCTTCAAATATCGTGGTCGTGAAAACTTTGAATGCTTTTTTTCTTCTAACTCTGTGTCGCTCATAATTTCGTGTCTAGGTCATCGGTCTTTTGAAACTTCAGCCATTGGGGTCCAGTCCACCACAAATGAGGTGCTGTAAATCATTTGGCGAACATCCTAGACTGGCTACATCAGGGTTGCTTTCTGAATATATATGCTTCCAATTTTCATTTCTCACATTGTATAAAATTTCTAAAATTATATTTCCTACAAACGCACTCCATGAACAAGGTGGTTTTTTGAGCCATGCTAGCACGACCCTATATGGCAACTAGTAGTGATCGGTCTTCTCAATTTCCTGGGGTCCCAGTTTCCGCATAGGTCCAAGTTCCAAATATTATCGCTGCGTCGCACAGAGGTCCAGAGTCGTTTTTTACTGGCCGAAACTCTGTAACTTTTGAATCGATAGAGATATCTTATTAATTTTTTATTCGACAGACAACTCCTCAAGCTTTTCTGCAGTATCAATTTTATATCAATTCAAGGTCAAGGTTGAACTTTTGAAATTTTTTTAATATTTTGTATGGAATTGTGGGTTTTTTCATATTCATTAATTATTAAAAGAAGGTCACATGTGGTAAATAAACAATTTTAAATAAAAATTTTGAAAAATTTTAGAAAAAATGTTTCCTCGAAATTTTTTTTAAATATTTATAACTACCTACAACGTCATTTGAACAGATAAAATAAAAAGAGAAAAAAATTTTCCCGAATAATTTTATTCAAATTAAAAAAAATGTTCTACAGACAAGTCAAGGCAGGTGCAAAAGTATATATGGGCTTAAAGAGGACACTGTAACCTTTCTACTTTGACCACTTTTGACCTACAGAAGTTCTATTAATCTAAAATTAAATTTTGACTAAATTACAGTACCTGTGGAAACATATATTAACACACCACGTATAAACAATACAGTAATACAGTAAACCACTTCTTAAAGACTACTATCCTTCCCAGCAAAAAAAATTAATCCGTTATCGATAATAGTTTGCGAGAAATGGCAATATCATTCTACAAAAATTGCGTTTTTTTAAGTGTGGTAACGTTAATTCGTGCAAAAAGGCACATTTTAATAATTTTTTTGTTACGAAACGGTTAAATTTTTTTGATTGAAGCCAATGGTACATTAAAGCATTGCTTTCAAAGTTTATTGTGTAAAATTTTCATTAAAAAATATTAAAAAAATTGGCAACGACAGCATTTATGCGGAAAAGTCTAGAAAAAAAGTTGAACTGCGTTGCCACTCATAACTCGATACCGGATCATCAGAAATTAAACGCTGCCGAGTTTTTTTCAAAATTTAAATTTTTAGATTTTTGGGAACACTGAATTGAAAAATGCTATTTTTGCGATAAAAAAATCTACTAATTGGTTATTGTTAAATAAAAAAAATTGACCACCGTGCGTCGTATAGAGATTTGAATTCGGGCGTTTTTTGTAAGTTTCTTTCCATCCGATAGAATTGCGCCACTGCGATATTTCGAGATGCTCCAAGTTCTGCAAAAGATTTGAACGGCATCATCACAATATATCGTCCACCTTCAATTTGCTGCGGAAAAGGTGTCATCTAATGACCTCAAAACTTTTTTTGGGGTCTCCTCCTCCTCCCAAAAAGTATGAGAATCTTCTCGATCGAAACTGTATTGTAGAGTAAATTTTTTCTAACATTTGAGTTCGATTTTTCAACTATCCAGTCAAAAACGGTGCTTTGCGCTAGTAAAGATCCTACACGCTGAAAAAAAATCGCCTCTGTAGTATATTGTCCCAAACATATTCTGCTTGAAACATATATTTTTAGGGTGCACTCCAAATATATAACATTTAACACATACAAATAATATATGTTTGGGAGGATGTTATTCTAGACAAAACTATGTTTACATCCTAATATTTTTTATTTGCATATGTTATTTCCCAAACTAAGATCTATTTGCGTGAATATATATCTATTCTTTAATTGTTTTAAGTTTTCAGCAATTGAAATTTTTAGAAGTTTTTAATGTTAGTAAAATTTCTTTATAATTGAAAATAATGAGTGGGAATAGTTAGAAAATAAAAATAAGTGGTTTCAAATAGAAGTTAATGCTAAGTATGCCATTTTTAATAGGAAAGCATAATTCGAAAACATGGAAAAAATTAAAGCTAAAGTTCGAAAAATTCAGCAAAGTTTTGAAAATCTTTTTTTTTAAATAAAATATATTTGGAAATATTCATAAACAATAATTTTATTTGTATTTAAACACATATTTTATTTGAGAAAATTAGTTCGCAAATATATTTTATTCTAATATATTAACATATGCGTTCTAAATACATTTTATTGATTTTCAAATAAAATTTATTTGCTCGAAAATATATAATAATTAAAAATTTGTGTTCCAAGTATATTTTCTTTCGATTCAAACAAATCAAAAAATGCGATTTTGCCCCGTGTATAGATTTCGTTGGAGCTCCTACTGTGTAAATAAAGGGTCCTATGTCTAAACCTATCAGAAGATCTATGGGTCGGCTTTCGTAGAAGCGAGTATCTGCTAACTCGTGTTGAGTTTTTTCTCTATGTTGATTTTTATCTAGGGTGCGCGACGGCAAATCAGAAGGAAGGGACTTCAAAACGGGTGCCCAAACTTCTAATTCAAATCTAGGGTTTGTACGAGAACAAAGATTAAAAAGATAAGCTTCTGTGGAAGTTTCTAAAACGGTTTCACTTAACCCGGTAACATGAACAAGATTTTTCCTATTTGGATGCTTCAATTTGTTTGTAATCTGTAACAAAGTTTGATGTCTTTGATTACATTCCCTACAAGTGAAACGACTCTTACAATCTCTTACACCATGATACGAAGTGATGCATTTGTAAGAAAGATTGTGAAGTTTTACTAAGTGAATGCGATCATCCACGTTTTGCTCAAGGAATTGTGGACAATTTCGTAACAAATTGTTTGCCTTACAAATTTGGCAACTCGGTTCATTTGTTGGGCTACTAGGTTGCGTAGAGGTGCTAAATCGGTTTCTGAATCTTCTTTGCGAACTTTGAGTTTGTTGCGCAACGTTTGTTTGAAATGACTTAATCCTATTTTCCTTCCTACAGACAGAATACAGTTTGGTTGCCTCTACGGAATTATTTGCCAACCGAATTTTGGTAGTTCTGTCTACTATCATGCGATTCCATCAGGACAACCAAAATTTTGGTTGTGGTATACTTCTGCTTCCATGTTGACAATCCTATTTTCCTTCCTACAGACAGAATACAGTTTGGTTGCCTCAACGGAATTATTTGCCAACCGAATCTTGGTAGTTCTGTCTACTACATGCAATTCCATCAGGACAACCAAAATTTTGGTTGTGGTATACTTCTGCTTCCATGTTGACAATCCTATTTTCCTTCCTACAGACAGAATACAGTTTGGTTGCCTCAACGGAATTATTTGCCAACCGAATTTTGGTAGTTCTGTCTACTATCATGCGATTCCATCAGGACAACCAAAATTTTGGTTGTGGTATACTTCTGCTTCCATGTTGACAACAATCATATTTGGTTGCGCCAACTACGAAAATGGTGGCTAAAATTATCTTTTGTATGTTGCCACAACCAACTGTTTTAAAAAATTGGTTGTACTGACAATTTTTCAGTCATATACTACCGACAATTAATTAAAAACAGTTTTCATTAATTTTTATTTATTTATTGAACAAAACACCAAATAATTCATAACAAAATTAAAAATCCCACATTACAAATTCATCACTATTATGAGATGTGGAAATATTTGACACAAATTTTAGTACACGAAAAAAAAACACAAAACTTGTATGCAAATATCGCTTAACCCTGTGCTTTAAATTTCATGATTGTTGCTTTTATTTATGTAAAAAATTTTGCACAACATATTCTGCATTCCACAAATTATTATCCACACGAGATTATTTTTTACTGCATATACCGTTCTAGAACAAAATGTTTAAGATTTATTTATGTCGAATAATTTTATTTTTTGTTTGTCATGTATCAGCAAAAGAACAGCAAACAATCTTTCGGTGGTATTTTCCAAAATACATTTAATTATTTTAAATTTGGGAAATTATTGGGATAAACAAAAACGATTATTTAGGTTGTCAGAACCAAAAATCGATCATATGGTACTATAATGGAAGTTTTAAATTGGTGACCACAACTAACCTAGTGTCAATAAAAAAACAATCTTAAATCGATTGATACAACCATCTATTTAGTTGCAAGCTTTTTCATTTGATCGTATCCATGTTATTATTGTTGTTTCAACTATTTACATATATACAAATACAACCGACACGATACTTTTTGATGCTAGTAATATTTTTTATTGTTACAATCGAATTCCAACCAATTATTTTCCTGAGTGTACTATAATCGGGTCTAGGCTGATTATTTTTGGAGAAATGGGGCTTAGTATTTCCTACAGATTCTAACGTTTTGAACTTGCGCGTTAAAAATGCATTCAAATCTTTCCAAGACGATAGTATGGAACAATCTTCCAAACCGTTTTCAAATTCTTTTAAGAAATTTATCGGCAGTTTCGTAGAAGTAAGGTAAACTAAAATTGGGTCCCATCCTTTTACATCAACTTTGAGTATCTCTAGTGTTTGAATGCAACCGTCAATCGTGCGTTGAAGTTTGTAGATGGAAGATCCCGAATTTGCCGAAACGGATGGTGAACTTAGTGGAGTCTTTAGCTGTTCATACCTGCATTCGTTTATTTTCGTATCTATTTTCTAAGTTTTTCCATGCTAGATCAAAACCTTCATTTGTTAATGTTACGTTACTAATAATTTCCGTGCCTCCCCCGCGGTTTTCTGTTTCAGATGGAAAAGTTTTTCCACTTTACTAAGTCTAGAATTATTTACAAGGCTGAGAACAAATCCCGAAAAGTAGGCCAAGCACTGTATCCTCCATGAAATGTGTCGGCGTCCCATGGTGGTCAACGTAACGATAGATGGTTGTTTGGTTCCACAGTTCCCTTTTTTCGGGTCTCCGATTCTCGTTCGAACAATCATATTTGGTTGCGCCAACTACGAAAATGGTGGCTAAAATTATCTTTTGTATGTTGCCACAACCAACTGTTTTAAAAACTTGGTTGTACTGACAATTTGTCAGTCATATACTACCGACAATTAATTAAAAACAGTTTTCATTAATTTTTATTTATTTATTGAACAAAACACCAAATAATTCATAACAAAATTAAAAATCCCATATTACAAATTCATCACTATTATGAGATGTGGAAATATTTGACACAAATTTTAGTACTCGAAAAAAAAACACAAAACTTGTATGCAAATATCGCTTAACCCTGTGCTTTAAATTTCATGATTGTTGCTTTTATTTATGTAAAAAATTTTGCACAACATATTCTGCATTCCACAAATTATTATCCACACGAGATTATTTTTTACTGCATATACCGTTCTAGAACAAAATGTTGAAGATTTATTTATGTCGAATAATATTATTTTTTAATATTCTTGATGTTTGTTTTTGGTATTCGACCTTTTTCTTACGTGTTTTTGTTCTTGTTTTTAAAAATCAAGCTCGAGGTCTTTGTTGTTTTGTTTATTTATTTATTATTTTAATCGATATTTCGATCTTATTTGTAGATCATCTTCAGGAATTAAATAATTAAAATAAATAACACATAAACTATCACTATTGTCTGTTGATCTGTTAACGTCGTCATCTGTAATTGCACTCTAGTGCAATCATCTTCAAAGATCGTCTTCAAAGAAGATCGAAATATCGATTAAAATAATAAATAAATAAACAAAACAACAAAGACCTCGAGCTTGATTTTTAAAAACAAGAACAAAAATTTTATTTTTTGTTTGTCATGTATCAGCAAAAGAACAGCAAACAATCTTTCGGTGGTATTTTCCAAAATACATTTAATTATTTTAAATTTGGGAAATTATTGGGATAAACAAAAACGATTATTTAGTTTGTCAGAACCAAAAATCGATCATATGGTACTATAATGGAAGTTTTAAATTGGTGGCCACAACTAACATAGTGTCAATAAAAAAAAACAATCTTAAATCGATTGATACAACCATCTATTTAGTTTCAAGCTTTTTCATTTGATAGTATCCATGTTATTATTGTTGTTTCAACTATTTACATATATACAACCATCTATTTAGTTGCAAGCTTTTTCATTTGATCGTATCCATGTTATTATTGTTGTTTCAACTATTTACATATATACAAATACAACCGACACGATACTTTTTGATGCTAGTAATATTTTTTATTGTTACAATCGAATTCCAACCAATTATTTTCCTGAGTGTACTATAATCGGGTCTAGGCTGATTATTTTTGGAGAAATGGGGCTTAGTATTTCCTACAGATTCTAACGTTTTGAACTTGCGCGTTAAAAATGCATTCAAATCTTTCCAAGACGATAGTATGGAACAATCTTCCAAACCGTTTTCAAATTCTTTTAAGAAATTTATCGGCAGTTTCGTAGAAGTAAGGTAAACTAAAATTGGGTCCCATCCTTTTACATCAACTTTGAGTATCTCTAGTGTTTGAATGCAACCGTCAATCGTGCGTTGAAGTTTGTAGATGGAAGATCCCGAATTTGCCGAAACGGATGGTGAACTTAGTGGAGTCTTTAGCTGTTCATACCTGCATTCGTTTATTTTCGTATCTATTTTCTAAGTTTTTCCATGCTAGATCAAAACCTTCATTTGTTAATGTTACGTTACTAATAATTTCCGTGCCTCCCCCGCGGTTTTCTGTTTCAGATGGAAAAGTTTTTCCACTTTACTAAGTCTAGAATTATTTACAAGGCTGAGAACAAATCCCGAAAAGTAGGCCAAGCACTGTATCCTCCATGAAATGTGTCGGCGTCCCATGGTGGTCAACGTAACGATAGATGGTTGTTTGGTTCCACAGTTCCCTTTTTTCGGGTCTCCGATTCTCGTTCGAACAATCATATTTGGTTGCGCCAACTACGAAAATGGTGGCTAAAATTATCTTTTGTATGTTGCCACAACCAACTGTTTTAAAAACTTGGTTGTACTGACAATTTGTCAGTCATATACTACCGACAATTAATTAAAAACAGTTTTCATTAATTTTTATTTATTTATTGAACAAAACACCAAATAATTCATAACAAAATTAAAAATCCCATATTACAAATTCATCACTATTATGAGATGTGGAAATATTTGACACAAATTTTAGTACTCGAAAAAAAAACACAAAACTTGTATGCAAATATCGCTTAACCCTGTGCTTTAAATTTCATGATTGTTGCTTTTATTTATGTAAAAAATTTTGCACAACATATTCTGCATTCCACAAATTATTATCCACACGAGATTATTTTTTACTGCATATACCGTTCTAGAACAAAATGTTGAAGATTTATTTATGTCGAATAATATTATTTTTTAATATTCTTGATGTTTGTTTTTGGTATTCGACCTTTTTCTTACGTGTTTTTGTTCTTGTTTTTAAAAATCAAACTCGAGGTCTTTGTTGTTTTGTTTATTTATTTATTATTTTAATCGATATTTCGATCTTATTTGTAGATCATCTTCAGGAATTAAATAATTAAAATAAATAACACATAAACTATCACTATTGTCTGTTGATCTGTTAACGTCGTCATCTGTAATTGCACTCTAGTGCAATCATCTTCAAAGATCGTCTTCAAAGAAGATCGAAATATCGATTAAAATAATAAATAAATAAACAAAACAACAAAGACCTCGAGCTTGATTTTTAAAAACAAGAACAAAAATTTTATTTTTTGTTTGTCATGTATCAGCAAAAGAACAGCAAACAATCTTTCGGTGGTATTTTCCAAAATACATTTAATTATTTTAAATTTGGGAAATTATTGGGATAAACAAAAACGATTATTTAGTTTGTCAGAACCAAAAATCGATCATATGGTACTATAATGGAAGTTTTAAATTGGTGGCCACAACTAACCTAGTGTCAATAAAAAAAAACAATCTTAAATCGATTGATACAACCATCTATTTAGTTTCAAGCTTTTTCATTTGATAGTATCCATGTTATTATTGTTGTTTCAACTATTTACATATATACAAATACAACCGACACGGTACTTTTTGATGCTAGTACTATTTTTTTATTGTTACAATCGAATTCCAACCAATTATTTTCCTGAGTGTACTATAATCGGAGAAATTCTTTTTGGAGAAATGGGGCTTAGTATTTCCTACAGATTCTAACGTTTTGAACTTGCGCGTTAAAAATGCATTCAAATCTTTCCAAGACGATAGTATGGAACAATCTTCCAAACCGTTTTCAAATTCTTTTAAGAAATTTATCGGCAGTTTCGTAGAAGTAAGGTAATCTAAAATTGGGTCCCATCCTTTTACATCAACTTTGAGTATCTCTAGTGTTTGAATGCAACCGTCAATCGTGCGTTGAAGTTTGTAGATGGAAGATCCCGCATCTGCCGAAACTGATGGTGAACTAAGTGGAGTCTTTAGCTGTTCATTAACCTGCATTCGTTTATTTTCGTATCTATTTTCTAAGTTTTTCCAT
Source organism: Eudasyphora cyanicolor (assembly GCA_963930755.1). Lineage (NCBI taxonomy): Eukaryota > Metazoa > Arthropoda > Insecta > Diptera > Muscidae > Eudasyphora > Eudasyphora cyanicolor. The sequence goes on along the minus strand of OZ005734.1, from coordinate 153,089,282 downwards.
GCTAGATCAAAACCTTCATTTGTTAATGTTACGTTACTAATAATTTCCGTGCCTCCCCCGCGATTTTCTGTTTCAGATGGAAAAGTTTTTCCACTTTACTAAGTCTAGAATTATTTACAAGGCTGAGAACAAATCCCGAAAAGTAGGCCAAGCACTGTATCCTCCATGAAATGTGTCGGCGTCCCATTGTGGTCAACGTAACGATAGATGGTTGTTTGGTTCCACAGTTCCCTTTTTTCGGGTCTCCGATTCTCGTTCGAACTTTTCCTGCTGCCTTTCGTCGGTTAGTGCTAAAATTTTTCCATTTACTACGCTTAAACATCGTTTGTATGTCTCTAATACCTCGTTATAATGGGTCCACAACTTTGATTTATCGATTGGGGTCTCATCTTCTTCGGGAACACGGTCTCTACAATCTAAATAGGCTCTTTTCACCTGATCCCAAATAGAGTTCAATTCTACTCACGTCACACAATGGGAAAAAAGGGGTATATACGCGCGCATAGCAGTATTTTCTATCTCATGACTATACCGTTAGAGATAGAGTCCTACGGTTCGGACCATATTCAAGAGAATTCTTTGGAGAAGAAATTGGTGTACCTCAGATTTTAATTTACTGTTACCATGTATCGCACAGTGAGGCTACAAAAGCGACTTTGTGGAAATTAATGTAAAAATCGGAATATCGTACCAACTTCAGTGATCTTGATTTTAAATTAGAACTGACAAAATTTAGTTCAAAATCTATTTGAGTTACTTGATTGTCTGTTGCTGCGTTTTAAATATATAGACAATTGAAGTTCAAACATATTTTTGTCAACATTGCGTTAAAAGTCTATAAAACAGGGAAATGTTTTTGAAATTGAAACCAAAGCAACATAAATAGTATAAAGGTAGTCTGCAATATTTTTGAAAGCTGAAGTGTTGCACTAATGCGCCTACACAATGGTTCGTCGACTGGTAATAAAAGAAAAGTTCAATTAAAAACAGAAAATAATCGTTCCACCCTAATATACATAAACTGCAGAAGCGTGTAACAATGTTTTTATATTTTTTGTTGAAGAAGTAAATAATAAAAATTACACATATAAACCTAATAATATTAATAAGATTGCTATTTTTGATAGTAGGACACTACAAACTTGCAGCCGAACATCTTCCGGTCGTATTTATAATCCGATTTTGCCGAAATTTCGTACAAGTTTTTTTTTGAACCAAGAAAATCGGTCCATATGTTTCGGGAAAATCGGTTCATAGATAGATGTAGCTCCCACACATTTTTTCTATATTTAAAGTAAAAAAGGACATATTTAAAGTACAAAAATCTGCCATAATCGCAAAAATTCGCAGATAAACTCTTCTCTATGTCATATGGTAGTGATCCCACGTGATCCAAAAAAGTTGTATTCCATTTACTGTGGATAATTTTGTTGAAAAACAAAAAAAGCTGTATTTGTGCTTTGAAATATCTCTTCATTTAAAGACGCTAAAAATACGTCTTATACACAAAAAATAACATGAATATAACCTTATTATATGTTACAGGTCCGGTCGAATTTTACCAACAAATGAGAATTCTACAAGCATATACATTTTAGCATCGCAATTTTATTTGCATTTATTAGTAAAAAAGACAAACTTTGAATGGTCATAACTCGGAATCACCTAGAGATATTTTCATAAAATTTGAAGGTATTTTCATTAAATGTTATCCACAATAAAACAACATTCCCAAAAAATGTATTTTTAAAAATTGTTTTGAAAGTCCTATGCGCGCATATTTCAATATATTTTCCCATCGTGCGTCACTTCTAATGATTGAATATTATCATCGGTGCTAGTAGCAGAGTAACCACTCTCAAAGTCTATCAGGTCATTTACGCAATTTTCAAATTTATCACGTAAAACTTTATCCATATTTCCTCCTTCTTAAATATTTTCTTTGTTAAATCTTAAACTGGCTAAAATTTCAAGAAACTTTTAAAGAATTTACTTTGCCAAATAATTTCAGAAAAACGCTAAATATTTTTTGAATGGGGCACAATTAGGCCAATCTTTTACAGCCCGATTTTGTTTTTTCACGAATATATATAAATAAGGGCATTTTTTTTTGGAAACTTGTGTCGTTCGTACGAAAATTAAGAAATTTTAGCGAAATAACTTTTATAGACTTGGGTCTTTTGGAGAAAAAAATATATGAAAACAATGTTGACGAAAGTAATTTTTTGTAGGCTAGTGTATTTTCAAAAAAATATCTATCAACTTTTTTTTAGAAAAAAAAAAACAAGTTTGCTTTTTCCACCAAAAATATCAATAGACTTTTTAACAAAAAACAAAGTGTTTTTTCCAAATATATAACAAACAATTAAAAAACTAATTTTTGTTGGAAAGTGATTTCCCAAAAATATAACAAACAAAAAAACTTGTTAGGAAAGTGTTTTTTCCAAACAAAAAATAATAATATATAATAATAATAAATAATAAATTGTTTGAGCAAATTTATTTTCGTAGTAAATGTAATTTCCAAAAATTCATTTAACAAATTTTTGAGCAAATTTATTTTTCGTAGTAAAGTGTAGTTTCCAAAAATTATCACGTAACAAATTTTTCGAGAAATTTTATTTTTCGTAGTAAAGTGTAATTTCCAAAAATTAACACTTAATAAATTTTTCAGGCAAATTTATTTTTCGTAGTAAAGTGTAATTTCCACAAATTACCACTTAATAAATTTGTCGAGCAAATTTAGTTTTGTAGTAAAGTGTAATTTCCAAAAATTACCACTTAATACATTTTTGAAAAAAAAAATTATTTTTCGTAGTAAAGTGTAATTTCCAAAAATTACCACTTAATAATTTTTTTGTAAAATTTGAACTGTTGCATAATGAGTAATTTCCAAAAATAAACGTAAATTTCAATAAATGTAAACCTTCCTTCACTTCAGCTCAACTCCACAGTGAGAAAACCATAGAATAACATTAATAACAGAGCAACTCCGCATAGGGAAACATCAAAATAGTAAATTATTTTAATATACATACGTATTTTATTGTGTAAGTCTGGATTTACACTAGGCAAGTTTTTTCAGCAGCTTATTATCAAATTCTCTTTTGAACTAACACCAAGAACTCAAAACGTTCAGGTTGAGTTTTTCCCCCCTCTTGTCGGCTACCTCTCTCTCCTACAAAACGCCGATAATACTATGCAACAAAAAAAATTGTTTTGTGTCCTAGACCTAAAAATTCCTTTTTGGTATAGATTGTGGCATACTATTATATAAAATCAAAACCAAATATTTTTTTATGGATAAACTTTTTTTATCCATAAAAAAAGGTGCCCTTAGTATTTGCACTATAATTTTTGGAATATATGCCCGATCAGGTCGACTTATACGTTATATTGCAGCTATGAATGTGGGTTACCAATGCTGGAAATATATCTTTCACTTAGAAACAGTGGTTTAGTAACCGTCATTAAACAAATTGAAAAAAGTAGAATTAAAAAACAAAATCCTGAGACAAAAAAAACATAAAAAATAGGAAAAAAAATCGAAAAAAATATTTTATTTTATTTTTTAAAAGTTTGCATCCTAGCGAAGAAAATAATGCCTACTTGAGAATTTAAATTTTTTTTAATTTCTGTTTAAATAGCGATTTTATTTATTACTTTTATTTATATTATGTACATTTGAGTTTATTTACATGAACAAGTTTCATTAGAAGTAATTGTGAGCGATTTTATTTATTACTTTTATTTATATTATGTACATTTGAGTTTATTTACATGAACAAGTTTCAATAGAAGTAATTGTGAGTTCTTTGTTGACGTTTGTAGATTTTGGAATCGGTTTCTCTAATGAGGAACCAAATATAATCTCCCATCATTCTTTCATCCCAGTGCCCTCGGTAACGCCGCTCGATGGACTTCAATTCTTGGTGAAACCTTTCTCCATGTTCGTCACTTACGTCGCCAATATTATCGGGGAAAAAGTTTAAATGAGAATGCATAAAATGAATTTTGAGGGACGTATTTACACCTGTTGGAATACATAAAGCGAAAAATAAGTTGGAAGAATACAGACATATGTGTTATATACATAAATATAAAAAAATATATTTCTTACCAATTTTTTCATAATTTTTTAACAAATCATTAATCATCCAAGGAAATTTTAAACTACAAGCTTAAACGACCTCCATGCTGCAATTTCATCCGACGTCAAATATGATTCGAAATTCACATCTTTCATCAGTTTCCTTATTTTAGGCCCATCAAAAACACCTTCTTCGATTTTTTGAAAAGAAAGACTTTTAAATAAACTTTCTAAATATGAGAGTGAATTGCCATCTTTCCTTAAGGCTTTTACAAAATTTTTAAAGAGCCCCAGCTTAATATGCAGTTGTGGCAAAATATCGGTTTCCCCAGAGGCATATCATACCAACTACTTTTAAATCGCAACAAATTTTCCAGTCATGTTCATATTTTATGTGTTTTATCAATTTAGCCATTGTTTCGTATTGGAAATCGACGGTTCCTGATTTCCGTTGGGTAAAAGTACTGCTTTTCAACAAGTAACCGCCATTCCTTTGAATCGTATGTTTGATTAAGTTCCTCGAACAATCCGGGAATGTCCTTGCAAAAGCATTCCATAGTTGTATACAATTGTTTGTAAGGTATATCACGGACTCTATAATATGATATGTTAACATCTGGGGCCAAAATATTGCACTGTTTCATCCCAGATGCAACTAGTTCTGCTTTATCTTTGGTCAGTTCCAAATCTCTCACTAGATCAATGAGTTTAAACTGAGTTAAACGCGATGACTTCTGACTCAAACTTGAATCGCTCAGAATTGAGTACTCAGTTGAACTTGATGATGTTTCCGTTATTAGGCTGTGTTTACTTACGCACTTTGGGTTTTGCCTTTCAGAGTAGAAAACTTAATTGTATCAAGTTCAAATTATTCGGTTTTATTGTTAGCAAAAATAAGGGTAAGGTAAAGGTAAGTATGTACACGTTAGTTCAATGGTAAGTGGCAATTTCTAGGTAAGTAAGTGGTAAGTGGTGTTTCAATTTGTGTGTCTTAAACTTAAGTTTTATGTTATTTTACAATTCAATGTATTTTCTTGTTTTCACAGTTTCTTTTGCTTTTGTTTGTTAATTTATGTACAAATTTTATTTAGATAAAAGTAAATGTTTGTTATTTTGTACAATTTTATTTAATTCAATTTTCAATTCAATGTTTTATTCAGTGTTCTATGTTGTTAACTTAATGTTCTTAATTTAATTGTTTGTGGGTCTTCACTTATATGTTTGGGTCTGCGTTTCTGTAATTGCAGATAAAAAAAAATACTTTACACTTTTTAATCACTTTTTCACTTGTTAATCACGGGAGAGAGGCGCACGGTTTAAAGAGTTGTTGAAACGAGACTGATTTTTGCTGTTTGCCGGTCAGAGCTCCAAACTTAGTCGAAGCCCTTGACTTTGATGGCGACAAAACAACATAAGCAAAAAAAATGAACGAAGAAACGCACTCGCACTGCTATGTGTACATAAATGCATTGGAATGCGCGTGAGTATATACATACTCACCCCCACATTCATGTATACAAAGCTGCGCCGCAGTCACCGTTTTACACTGGTGTTCAAAGGAGCGGGTCACCTTTGAACATTCTCCCCCCCCCGTGATTCAGTGATTACAATTAATACCTGTTTTAATGGGTCTACTCGTTGTGATGGGTGGCGCTAACGACGGGTCCTGCGAAGACGAAGCCTAAAGACGTTTGGAATGCGCTCACCGCTCCCAGTCCTGTGGCACGCACTTCTTCCTCCCGTATGTAGGCATATGCATCCCCTCCAATCTCAACGTCGACGGGATCATTTCCCCGTGGGTCCACATCGGCCAGGGAAGTCCGTCTGAATTCTGTTGTGGGGTCTTCCAGAATTGGTTCCGAGTAGGGTCGCTTCGGCAGCTCGCTGGTAACAAGGGCGCTCGTTCGAATCATTGGTGAAGGACGGTCGTGGTACGGCTTGATGGTGATTTTGGCAAAGACGTACCCGTGGCGCTGCCTCGTCTCCAATCCCAACCTCCCTACCGTGGTGGCCGCAATTCTTGATATGGTCGAGGATTGGCATAGAAGGGCCCGTACCACCTTAAAATCCTCTCCTTGTGTCAGGATCTTAATGGTGGCCGTGGGGACGAAAACGCTTGCCCGTCGAAACGCTGGCTCCGGAGACATGACCCCCAGTTGGTCCTTCAGTTGAGGGGCATGATGAAGCATTGTGTGATGCCGATAGTCACACTCGCGACAGGTGGTTAATGCTGGGCAGTCTGGCGCCAGGTGACTCCTGGCGAGGCAATTTCGGCAGTAACCCCGTCGTTCCACTGCCTCATACCTCTGGTATGGGGTAAAACGCCGGAACATGGGACAGGTCCTAATGGCGTGATCCGCTTGACACAAACCGCATGAATATTGCCACGAAGATGGGCGAGGGCGCGAGACTCGACTTCGATTGGCGTGGTTGGGTCGACGGTCGGGAGAGGGGTCACGACTTGATGCTGGAGTAGGTAGTCGCGCAGCCATATCTGGAATAAAAGAGATGCGAGTACCAACTTCTTTTACAAATAAATAGAGTGTTAGTCAATCTGAAAATAATTTGACGCTTTTCGTTATCGGTCGACTAACTACACCGTTAGCAGTCCGAATGTCAACGACCCTAATGTTGTTATCAGTTCCTCGGTAAGTTTTTTCTATACGGCCTATTTTCCATTCAGTCGGGGCCAATCTCTCATCTTTAATTACAATCAAATCATCCTCTTTCAAATTTTCTGTTTGGTACTTCCACTTATATCGACGATGTAGCTCATTTAAATACTCAGTTTTCCATCTTTGGCAAAAATAGTGAGAGATAATCTTTAATCGTTTCCATCTGTTGGCTAGGGTGAGGTTTCCGTCTGAAACATCTGGTTCTGCTGGGGTCAAAATGGAGGTACCTATCAGAAAATGTGCTGGGGTAAGAGGATTTAAATCGGAAGGGTCGTCGCTGGCTGGACTTAGGGGTCGAGAGTTAAGACAGGCTTCAATTCGCGCTAAAATGGTCGAGAATTCCTCAAAGGTAAAATTCATTTGCGGTATAAATTTTCGTAGATGTGTTTTGAATGATTTAACTCCCGCCTCCCATAATCCTCCCATATGAGGGGCACCGGGAGGAATAAAACTCCATTCTAAATTTTGATAAACATTGTTCTGGGTGGCGTCCTTTTGCAGATTCTTCATAAACTCTAGCCTATCTTTTTTTATTAATTCTGCTGCTCCTACAAAATTAGTCCCATTATCTGAGTAGATCTTGGCTGGACTTCCTCGTCGCCCAATAAAGCGAGATAAAGCAGCTAAAAAGGATTGAGTTGACAGATCACTAGTGGGTTCTAAGTGAATGGCTTTTGTGGAAAAGCAAACGAAGACGCAAACATAACCCTTTGTTATTAAACAAGCTCTTCCTGTAAAATTCTTTATGTTGAAGGGTCCTGCAAAATCTACTCCTGTGTTGGTAAAAGGTCGAGTCAGCATAGTTCGCTGGGGCGGAAGTGAGGCCATAATTTGCGTTTGAGTCTGGTGTTTATATAAAACACAAGTTCGACAATTATGAATTACCTTCTTGATTAAGGGCTTCAATTTAAATATCCAAAATTCAGACCTGATTACTCGAGTCATGAGTTGATTTCCGCCATGCATCGTAATTTTGTGAATAAATTCTACTAACAAAAGAGCAAATCTCGATTCGTATGGGATAAGAATGGGATGGCGCTCGTTATATGTAAGTGCTGGGGACTGAACAAGGCGCCCATTTGCCCTAATGATTCCTTTTGAATCAATGAATGGATTGAGAGATAAAAGACTGCTACCAGATGAGAGTCTTTTCTTTTGGGTTAACGCCAAATACTCCTCTGCGAAATAATGTTTTTGTGTTAAAACAATAAGACGATCTTTGATATCTTGGATTTCACCGTGGGTGATTTCTGCTGAAGAAATTCTAAGTCGGGTCCGATTGACGCCGGTATTTCTCCAAAAACGAATCGCAAATGCTAAGACTTTGTATGCCCTAGATAGAGAAGAAAATCTATCCAAAGGATCTTCAACTGTTGTGGTCGCGAAAACTTTAACTGCCTTTGCTTCTAACTCTGTGTCGCTCATAATGTCGTGCCTAGGCCATCGGTCTTTTGGAAACTTCAGCCACTGGGGTCCAGTCCACCACAAATGATGTGACTGCAAATCATTTGGCGACCATCCTCGACTGGCTACATCAGCTGGGTTGCTTTCTGAATCTATGTGCTTCCAATTTTCGTTGCCTACATTATCTAAAATATCTGAAATTCTATTTCCTACAAAGGCACTCCATGAACACGGTGGTTTTTTGAGCCATGCTAGCACGATCGTTGAGTCGGTCCAAAAGTGAGTTGAAATATTTTCAATTTGTAAGTTGGGAACCACCGCTGTGGTTAATTTTGCTAAGAGAACGGCTCCGCATAATTCTAATCTAGGCAGAGATATTTTTTTGATGGGTGCTACTCGAGTTTTCGCTGCCAAAAGAAACGTGTCGACTGTTTGATCTAAATGTTCTACTCTAACATAAAGAGTCGCGGCGTAAGCGCTTTCTGAAGCGTCACAAAAACCATGTACTTCAATTTTACTTGAGGGTTTGAATCTGATCCACCTAGGTACTGAAACTGAATCTATTGAGGGACAATTTTTAATGAAATTCTTCCAATTCATTCGAGTTATGGGCTTCAACGCGTCGTCCCAATCTACTTTATCCAGCCAGACTTGCTGCATGATAAGTTTCGCTACGATGATTACTGGAGCCAGCCATCCACATGGGTCGAAAAATTTGGCAATTGTTGAAAGGACTTCTCGTTTGGTGCATAACTCCCTTTCTTCCGTGGGTGGTGATGTGAACGTAAAGTTATCAGCCGAAATGTTCCATCGGATACCTAGAGTTTTCGTTGAAGTTCCTTCCGAAATATCCAACCAATTGACCGGCAAGAGTGAGTCTGGTGGCAGATCGCGAAGTAGATTGGGGTCGTTTGAACTCCATTTTCTCAATTCAAAACCTGCTGAGTCCATGGCTGCTACTAATTCTTTCATAGACTTAAGGGATTCTTCTACAGTGTGACCTCCAGCTAAAACGTCGTCGACATATAAATTTTGTTTTATAATTTCCGAACCTAATGGGTATGTTTCTTTAACATCTTCTGCCAATTGAATTAGGGTCCTAAGAGCTAGAAATGGGGCGCAATTAATTCCGAAAGTGACTGTCGAAAGTTCAAAGTCTTCAACTGGGTCATTTGCTGATCTTCTAAAAAGAATTCTTTGAAATGGGGCCTGACTTGGGTCGATTTGTATTTGACGATACATTTTGGTAACGTCCGCGTTGAATACATATCTAAAAAACCTCCATTTTAAAATCTGCAATACTAAATCCTGTTGAAGAATTGGCCCTGGATGTAAAATGTCATTAAGACTTTTCCTATTTGATGTGGGACTTGACGCATTGAAAACTACCCTAAGTTTAGTAGTAACCCTATCTGGTTTAATAACTGCATGATGCGGCAAATAGTAGTGAGGGGTCTTCTCGATTTCCTGGGGTCTCAGTTTCCGCATGTGTCCAAGTTCCAAATATTCCATTATCGCTGCGTCGTATTGAGATTTGATTTCGGGCGTTTTTTGCAACTTTCTTTCCATTCTATAGAATTGCGCCATTGCGATATTTCGAGATGCTCCAAGTTCAGCACAAGATTTGAACGGCATCGTGACAATATATCGTCCATCTTCTTTTCTTCGCGTTGTATTTTTGAAATTTGTTTCGCAAAAGGTGTCTTCTGCTGACCTCAAAACTTTTTTTGGGGTCTCCTCCACCTCCCAAAAACGTGTGAGAATTTTCTCGATCGAAACTGTATTGTAAAGTGAAATTTTCCTATCATTTGTGTTTGATTTTTCAAGGGGTCCGCCCACTATCCAGCCAAAAACGGTGCTTTGCGCTAGTAAAGATCCTATAGATTTCATTGGAGCTCCTACTGTGTAAATTAAGGGTCCTATGTCTAAACCTATCAGAAGATCTATGGGTCGGCTTTCGTAAAAACGAGGATCTGCTAACTCGAGTTGGGTTGTTTCTCTATGTTGATTTTTATCTAGGGTGCGCGACGGCAAATTAGAAGGAAGGGACTTCAAAACGGGTGCCCAAACTTCTAATTCAAAACTAGGGTTTGTACGAGAACAAAGGTTAAAAAGACAAGCTTTTGTTGAAGTTTCTGAAACGGTTTCACTTAAACCGGTAACATGAACAAGATTCTTCCTAGTTGGAAGCTTCAATTGGTTTGTAATCTTCTCTGAAATAAATGTTGATTGAGATCCAGGGTCGATAATCGCTCGTGCGTCATATCGCTGCCCTCTAGATTCAATTTGAACAATCGCTGTGAAGAGTAGTGTTTCTTTCGATTGCTGCTGGCTAAGTTGTGAATTTTCCTTGAGAGTTAGAGTCGTTATACTAGGAGTTTGAAAACTAGGTGTGGACTGTAAACTAGGAGTGGATTGTACTAGGGTGGTTAGAGCTGCCGCACTGGTACTAGGTCGTACGTCATCTCTAACCGGTTGTGAATTTGTAGGTCGGGCCTCGTTACCCTTATGTAATAAAGTGTGATGTCTTTGATTACATTCCCTACACGTGAAACGACTCTTACAATCTCTTACACCATGATCCGAAGTGATGCAGTTGTAACAAAGATTGTGAAGTTTTACTAAGTGAATGCGATCATTCACGTTTTTCTCAAGGAATTGTGGACAATTTCGTAACAAATGGTTTGCCTTGCAAATTTGGCAACTCGGTCCATTTGTACGACTACTAGGTTGCGTAGATGTGCTAAATCTGTTGCTATTGTTGAATCTTCTTTGCGAACTTTGAGTCTGTTGCGCAACATTAGTTTGAAATGACTTAACCCTATTTTCCTTCCTACTATAATCGGGTCTAGGCTGATTATTTTTGGAGAAATGGGGCTTAATATTTCCTACAGATTCTAAAGTTTTGAACTTGTGTGTCAAAAATTCATTCAAATCTTTCCAAGACGGTAGTATGGAACAGTCTTCCAAACCGTTTTCAAATTCTTCTAAGAAATTTCTCGGCAGTTTCGTAGAAGTAAGGTAAACTAAAATTGGGTCCCACCCCTTTACATCTACCTTGAGTGTTTCTAGTGTCTGAACGCAACCATCAATAGTGCGTTGAAGTTTTTGGATCGAGGATCCTGAATCTGCCGAAACTTGTGGTAAACTAAGTAGAGTCTTTAGCTGTTCATTAACTTGCATTCGTTTATTCTCGTATCTGTTTTCTAAGTTTTTCCATGCTAGATCAAAACCTTCATTTGTTAGTGGTACGTTACTAATAATTTCCCGTGCCTCCCCCGCGGTTTTTTGTTTTAGATGAAAAAGTTTTTCTACTTTACTGAGTCTAGAATTATTTCTGTACAAGGCCGAAAACAAATCCCGAAAAGTAGGCCAAGCGCTGTATCCTCCATGAAATGTGTCGGTGTCGCATGGTGGTAAACGTAACGATAGATGGTTGTTTGGCTCAACTGTTTCCTTCTTTCGGGTCTCCGATTCACGTTCGAATTTTTCCTGCTGCCTTTCGTCGGTTAGTGCTAAAATTTCTCCATTTACTGCGCTTAAACATCGTTTGTATGTCTCTAATGCCTCTTTATAATGGGTCCTCAACTTTGATTTATCGATTGGGGCCTCATCTTTTTCGGGAACACGGTCTCTACAATCTAAATAGGCCCTTTTCACTTGATCCCAAACAGAGTTCAATTCTACACGTGTCACTTCTAATGAGTGAATATTATCATCGGTGCTAGTAGCAGAGTAACCACTCTCAAAGTCTATCAGGTCATTTACGCAATTTACAAATTTATCACGTAAAACTTTATCCATATTTCCTCCTTCTTAAATATTTTCTTTGTCAAATTTTAAACTGGCTAAAATTTCAAGAAACTTTTAAAATTGAGCTTTTCTTTTAACAATTTCTGTAAAAACTTACTTTGCCAATATTTGCAAAATAATTTCAGAAAAACGCTAAATATTTGTTGAATGGGGCCAATCTTTTACAGTCCGACTTTTTTTTTTTTTTTTCACGAATAGATATAAATAATGGCAGTTTACTTTGAACTTGTGTCGTTTGTGCGAAAAGTAAGAAATTTTAGCGATAATAATTTTTATAGATCTGGGTCTTTTAGAAAAAAAATTATATAAATAAAAATTTGGACGAAAGTAATTCTTTGTCGGCTAGTGTACTCTCAAAAAAAATTATCAATCAACTCTTCTGTGACAAAACAAACAAAAAATAAAAAGCGTAGGAAAGTGATTTTTCTATCAGAAAAAATTCAATCAAATCAAAAAACAAATTTTGTAAGAAAGTGTTTTTTGCAAATTTATAACAAACAAAAAAACAAACTTTGTAGGAACGTGTTTCACTTAATAGATTTATCGAGCAAATTTATTTTTCGTAATAAAGTGTAATTTCCAAAAATTAGCACTTAATAAATTTTTCGAGCAAATTTATTTTTCGTAGTAAAGTGTAATTTCCAAAAAATTAGCACTTAATAAATTTCTGAACAAATTTATTTTTCGTAGTAAAGTGTAATTTCCAAAATTAGCACTTAATAAATTTTCGAGTCAAATTTATTTTTCGTAGTAAAGTGTAATTTCCAAAAATTAGCACTTAATAAATTTCTGAGCAAATTTATTTTTCGTAGCAAAGTGTAATTTCCAAAAATTAGCACTTAATAAATTTTCGAGTCAAATTTATTTTTCGTAGTAAAGTGTAATTTCCAAAAATTAGCACTTAATAAATTTCTGAGCAAATTTATTTTTCGTAGCAAAGTGTAATTTCCAAAAATTAGCACTTAATAAATTTTCGAGTCAAATTTATTTTTCGTAGTAAAGTGTAATTTCCAAAAATTAGCACTTAATAAATTTTTGAGCAAATTTATTTTTCGTAGCAAAGTGTAATTTCCAAAAATTAGCACTTAATAAATTTCTGAGCAAATTTATTTTTCGTAGCAAAGTGTAATTTCCAAAAATTAGCACTTAATAAATTTTCGAGTCAAATTTATTTTTCGTTGTAAAGAGTAATTTCCAAAAATAAAAATAAATTTCAATAAATGTGAATTATTGTGTTAGTTCTGTTTAGCTTTTGCCGAAATGTCCGTCCGATCCCATCAACCATCAAACCATATGTTCTCTCATTCCTTTCTTTACGGCTGAAATTATGTTTTCCTACTTCTCCCTTTTTTTTCTATTTCACAAAAAAACTCCAGTGGTACATTAACCTTTGGGTTCCCTAATCAAGGCAAGAAGTGAAAACGAATGAGAAGACAACGAGAAACCAACGAAAAAAAAAATCCGCTACCTATTGTCTCATATGCATCGATGTACATAGACTGGTGTTGTTGTTGTTTTAATGGGTACGAGGGGTCGAGTTGAAAGTGTCGGCACAGGAACTTTTTTATCAAATATATCAAGATTTTCGCGTTAAATCGGTTGGAAACTACAGTAATGCTGATTTGTAGCACAAACCACACATATTAATGGCAATAGAGATTAAAAAATTGTAAATTTTTTGACATTTTTCAAAAGGGTTTTTCTATTGAATCTAAAGCAATACGAGGGTCGTTCAAAAAGTTGGAACACGTATTTTCTAAAGCAAAAAAAAATAAATTTATTTTTTCTTTTTAATTTATTGATTGGGATTGATTTTAGCGTCTCCAAAGCATCAGCTAATATCATACGGTCGATTTCTCCCTCAGAAAATCGCATATAAAGAAGGCAAAAAAAATATTTTTTTCTCTAAGTTGCAAACTTGATGTTTAAAGTACCTAAAAATCACGAAGTAATTTGTAGGGTTCTCAAGCCAGTCAGCGGATGAGTCGAGCCAATAAAAATCTTTCCTTTTTTTCCTTTTAAGCAGCTAATAATAATAGTAATAAGAATAAAAGTAAGCTTAATAAATATAACCGCGATTAAAGCAGCCGAAAAAATTCAAGAAATTTTCGCTCTTTTGTTTCGCAAGAAAGTTGTCCGTCCACGCGTTATTCAGCACAAAATTATCTGGAATTCTTGCTGAGGTTTTCGGAATAAGTCAATGGGTGTCCGTCCGCGCGTCCGAAATCTTAATAAACTTATCTTAATAATCGTATCTTAATACTCTTATCTTAATATTCTTATCTTAAAAATAACTTGATGGCATAAATCGACTCGACTAGCCGCTGGCTTTCAGAAAAATTCATCAGAATGCGTAATAAATTATTTGAACAAATTATCGAAGGGTTTTCAAAAAGGTTGGGTCGCTATTTTCCTAAAGTTTCGAAAACTAGAAAACAGTAAAGTCGCGCGTTGTTACCGAAAAAATCGTCAAAAAACTTTCATAGGTTAGAATGCATGTAGGTTATGCAATAGGTTAGTATATATGTAAAGGGTATATATGTGTAGCAATGTGTAGGTATGTAACTGCAAGCTAACTGCACTTATGTAAGTATGTATATCAAAGTATATAAGTGTATGTATATAAGTGCAAGCTAACTGCAGTTAAGTGTTCAGTTATTTTTGTATATATGTAAAAGGCAAAAACCAAGCCAGCGTCGTACATAGGGCCAGACCCGCCAAAATCTCCTTCATATAGCAATATGGCGGAGTTCGAAAAAAATGGTTTTGGCACCCTATGTAACAACGCTACCTGCACAAATTTTGGGTACTCACTTTGATCCTGTAATAAGTGTCTTATATGGCTTCCTTCGGTCTCGATGTTGCTGGCTTGGGTCGCTGGCTCTTCCTTCTAGGGTCTTTTGGCGGGGTCCTTTTTCGGTGTCGTGCTGGGTCTTTTGGTTGTTGTGTCGAGTCTTTTTGTTTCACTTTTTTCACTTCAATGTCACTTTTTAACTGTTTTGTTTGAATTTTGTTGTTGTTGCAAATTATATTTTTAGTTTTTTCCCGTACCGCACCGAAATTTTGTTAAATTTATTTAAAATTTACCGCCAAAAAAAATAAAAAGTAAGTTTAAACACAACTTTGAAATTGAAACAACACATCCACTTTTTGTTTTTTAGTTATTTAAAAAAACACACCTTTGATCCGGTTCGCAGGGCCAAAATGTTTACTTACGCACTTTGGGTTTTGCCTTTCAGAGTAGAAAACTTAATTGTATCAAGTTCAAATTATTCGGTTTTATTGTTAGCAAAAATAAGGGTAAGGTAAAGGTAAGTATGTACACGTTAGTTCAATGGTAAGTGGCAATTTCTAGGTAAGTAAGTGGTAAGTGGTGTTTCAATTTGTGTGTCTTAAACTTAAGTTTTATGTTATTTTACAATTCAATGTATTTTCTTGTTTTCACAGTTTCTTTTGCTTTTGTTTGTTAATTTATGTACAAATTTTATTTAGATAAAAGTAAATGTTTGTTATTTTGTACAATTTTATTTAATTCAATTTTCAATTCAATGTTTTATTCAGTGTTCTATGTTGTTAACTTAATGTTCTTAATTTAATTGTTTGTGGGTCTTCACTTATATGTTTGGGTCTGCGTTTCTGTAATTGCAGATAAAAAAAAATACTTTACACTTTTTAATCACTTTTTCACTTGTTAATCACGGGAGAGAGGCGCACGGTTTAAAGAGTTGTTGAAACGAGACTGATTTTTGCTGTTTGCCGGTCAGAGCTCCAAACTTAGTCGAAGCCCTTGACTTTGATGGCGACAAAACAACATAAGCAAAAAAAATGAACGAAGAAACGCACTCGCACTGCTATGTGTACATAAATGCATTGGAATGCGCGTGAGTATATACATACTCACCCCCACATTCATGTATACAAAGCTGCGCCGCAGTCACCGTTTTACACTGGTGTTCAAAGGAGCGGGTCACCTTTGAACAGGCTGTTAGCTATACTTGGACACTTCCTACTCCAATCTATTAACTTAGACAAAAATAGCAGTCCGTATCGTGAATTAATGGTTGTCTCCAAATCATTGGCATTCCAAATTGCACATGAAGTCTAAAATTAAAACGTTTTATTCACAAAACATTGTAATACATTAATTGTAAAGTCCTTACCGCATTCTTCCACTAGTCCATCGAGTAAGATTTACATGGCACGAATTACACAAAATACAAAATACTAGGAGTCCACGGTTCGTTCATAATTTTAACTCATATACCAAAATATTACACATATATTTCTTCTATTATTTTACTAAACGCACGTCGATTCTTTTAATTACATATTTTCCGCAGATGTAGCAGAAATTGTCGGGATCAGTTACACATTAAACAATTTTTTGCCTTTTACTCATGCTTCGAAATATAACTTTATAATATTTTTCAGAAAATCGACTTATCTCTTTAAGTCGCTGAATTACACTAATTTATTAATAAGAAATTTCTTTCATAAATGCGCAGCCTGTTTCTCTATTTCGCACGAAAGCGATGCGAACGAAGAACAGCTGATTTTAGACCTACTAAAAGGTATCAGAACGACAAAGTGACTGCATGTCTGATGCCAGTTAGTAGGTCTAAAATCAGCTGTTTTTCGTTCGCATCGCTTTCCTGCGAAATAGAGAAACAGGCTGTCCGGGTTTAAGGTTCATAAGTTGCAGTACCTGTAGCTGACATATAGTTTGCTTCGAAAGTAGATACCCAATATTTTCAAGACTGCCGCGTACTACTTTGTATTGCGGACATATAATTTTACTACCTGTATGTATATACGACTGGGATGTCCACGCCCAGTCGTATAAGTGAATGGAATCCTCATAAATAAAAAGCGGATCTCATCCAATATAGCTCTCACATTGCATATCATGTTTTATGGAGGGTTACGAACGGCCGTTAAACCTCGTCCTCTCTATAATTTTATGATGTCTGACATCAATCCTCATAAAATAAAATGCAAGTGCAATGTGCCCGAGTACGTGAGAGGTTTTGCCCCTCGTGTCGACTGCCTCTCGCCAACAAAACGCCGATAATCAACTGAACATTCACACAGTGTAAATCGGGACATGTTCCAACACGTCTGTCCGAAATCATCAACTTCTTCGCCATATGGTTTTCATTTCTTCCATTAACACTGAAACGATGTTTTTCGAGCTCTTCTTTTTTGCTCTTGCGTTTCTTCTTCCTACTTCACAAAAAAACTCCAGTGGTACATTAACCTTTTGATTCTCGAATCAAGACCGGAAAGTGAAAAAGAATGAAAAAACAACGAAAATCCAATGAGAAAAAATCCGCTACTTATTTTCTCACCTGCATTGGTGTACATAGACTGCTGTTGCTGTTCCAAGAGTATGGGGGGTCGGGTTGAAAGTACGACACAGGTACTTTTTTTAAATATATCAAAATTTTCGCTTCAAAATGGTTGGAAATTACAATAGTGATGGTTTATAGCATAAACTTCACATATTAATGCAAAAACAGATTTAGAAATCGTAAATTTTTTTACATTTTTCAAACGGGGTTTTCTGTTAAATCTAAGCCTGTACGTGGGTCGTTCAAAACGTGGGAACACGAAAGCTAATATCCCACGATCGATTTGTTCCTAAAAAAATTACCAATAAAAAAAGTCTCAAATTCTATGTTAAAAGCAGGGCTGTGAAGTCGGAGTCTGTGAAATTTGCCCGGAGTCGGAGTCCGGAGTCGAAAAATTATGGTCGACTCCGACTCCAATTATGAATCTATGGATAGATGTAAAAGTTAAGAGCCATTTTGTAAATGTTAGGGAAATTCAAAAAAACTTGTTTCATATTTTTTCGTTTTTAAATGATGGTTTTGCTTATATTGAATTCGCCATATGTGAGAGAGACATATAAGAGACATTGTACTTGCATTTTATTTTATGAGGATTCATGTCAGACATTATACAATTATAGAGAGGACGAAGTTTTATGGCCGTTCGTAACCCTCCATAAAACATGATGTGCAATGTGAGAGCTATATTGGATGAGATCCGCTCAGATCAACAATATTTGTGGTTTTTTATTTATGAGGTTTCCATTCAGTTACGCCTTTTAGGGGCATGGACGTCCCAGTCGTATATACAGGTAATAAAATTATATGTACGCAATACAAAGTAGTACGCGGCAGTCTTGAAAATATTGGGTGTCTACTTTCGAAGCAAACTAGATGTCAGCTACAGATATTGCAACTTATTAACCTTAAACCCGGAATTTATGAATGAAATTTCTTATTAATAAATTAATTCAATTCAGCGCTTTAAAGAGATAAGTCGATCTTCTGAAAAATATTACAAAGTTATATTTCGAAGTATGAGTAAAAGGCAAAGAACTTTTCAATGTGTAAATGATCCCGACAATTTCTGCGGAAAATATGTAATTAAAAAAATCGACGTGCGTTTAGTAAAATAATAGAAGAAATATATGTGTAACATTTTGGTATACGAGTTGAAAATATGAACGAACCGTTGATACCTAGTATTTTGTGTAATTCGTGCCATGTAAATCTTACTCGATGGACTAGTGGAAGAATGCGGTAAGTACTTTACAATTAATATATTACAATGTTTTGTGAAATAAAACGTTTTAATTTTAGACTTCACGTGCAGTTTGGAATGCCAATGATTTGGAGACAACCATTCATTCACGATACGGACTGCTATTTTTTTAGTTAATAGATTGGAGTAGGAAATGTCCAAGTATAGCTACCCAGCAAAAAAAGAGCATCCAAAGAAGCAATAAAAATCCCCAACTTATGATCCAGAAGTTGTTCTAATTTGGATTTTCACCAATGAATTTAACAAGGAGTTGTCGCGCCGGGAAAGTACTTCTATGTTACCACTTTTGCACAACTCATTTTAAAGCACTGTAAGATTTGCTTTTTTGGTGTTATATTTATTTGATGAATGTATGTCGTTCTTATTAACATCTTTGGGTCCAGAGATCTTTTATTTTAAAGGAATACAAATATTGACATAGGGAAGGGAACGTATAAATAATATACTATTGGCCAAAGAGATCAACGATCGCATATATGTACACGGAGAAAAAAGCAGGAAGCATAATATGTTTGGGATCAAAATTTAAATAAAATAGACTTTGGTGCAAATATTTTATATTTAAATACCGGAAAAAAGTTTGAATATCTCTCTTATCAATGTTATTTTTTCGGAGTTTTGGTGCAAGTAATCTTTAAAAACGGGGAAATATTTAAATCGACTACAGAATTTGTTTTCCTACCTATAGGAAAAAAGTAATTTTTCCCAAATATAATATGTTTCCAGAAAATATACTACAGAAGCGATTTTTTTTCTTAGGGTATGTTTGGGACATTTGAAGATGTTTGTATGTAATCTGTATGGCTGATGAAAAGGCTCTTGAAAAGTGTGACCGAATGACCCCATAGTGTAACTTCTAGTAACATGTTCACAAATGATCGTCATTCTCACTAATAAAAAGGTATTTTTATTTTACACTGTAATACATATCACTTTTGTGCGGCGCTATGTATTTTCCGTAGCCCCGGTTCAGAGAGTAGTAAAGTACCACAGTGTGGTACAGTAAGTATGGTATGGTATATTTAATTACCATAATTTCTTTTAAAATTATTTAATTATAACCTAAACCACACTGTGGTACAGTAAGTATGGTATGGTATATTTAATTACCATAATTTCTTTTAAAATTATTTAATTATAACCTAAACCACACTGTGGTACAATTTATTATAATTTTATGCATTTGTTTCTAACACCTAAAATGAGAAGAGATATATAGAACCATCGTTTATTATACCGATCGACTTAGAAGCACTTTCTGAACCGATTTAGCAATGTCAGTCTGTGCATGCATTCTTGTAATCAACGTGCAAGTCACAAATATAGTCCGATCTCAAAGAAATTTTGCACATATCTTTATTTTGGGACAAGATAATTCGTATTGAAATTGAAAGACAATCCGTATTTAGATATAGGGCCTGTTTCTGTAACTTATTTTCTTTCGTCTACGGCGAACAATCAAAAATCTCTCAACTATTTGAATATCACTTTAGAACCAGATATCTTAATATATGTGAATGTACCTTCGATTTAGCTTATACCCTCTATAGAAAATATCGTTTTCTTTCGATATTCATGAATTTTAGTATCTTATTTTAACAGTTAATATCTGTGTGAACAACATCAGTTCAAATTTACATATAGCCCCAAACTCGCATGGATGTGTTCTTTCCGATTTAGCATCTAAGCTCCATAGAAGTCATATTTTAGTCAAATGTACCATATTTTGCACAAAGGATTTTTTTAATCCGAGAATAAACGGTCACTAGCAAGGTTGGAAAAATGTGTTTTCATGTTTTACTTCAGATCATTATTAAATTTGGCAGAGATTAGTTTATAGAATCATGAACACTGCGAAATTTCATAAAAAATGGATACCATTCAGATAAATGCCAAATTTAAATACAGACCCCATATAGAATTTTGCATCTAAAATAGCTGTCAAACACGATTGACAAAAGCAAAACAGCAACAAGAGAATAACTTCAAAGGTTAAATAGATGAATATAGTACGTTCTGTTTAATACAATGTGTGTTTTTTGTGCTTTATCAAAAACGAGCACTTGATGTTAAGTATTTTACATATATTTCATAGTCCTCATATATATGTTCCTTCCGATATGGACTTTTATTACTTCAGAAGCCTTATTTTACATCCAATCGTTTTGAAATTATGCATTCTTGGGTTAATAATTTATATTCCGAAATTACATTTTAGTTAGTTATTTAGAAGAACCTCATTAAATGCCGAAAAAATTTTCATACTTATGATTTGGAAGTACTTATAATGTTATTCTTTTGGAAGTACTTCTTTTATTTTTTGCTGGGTAACAGCCTAATAACGGAAACATCATCAAGTTCAACTGAGTACTCAACTCTGAGCGATTCAAGTTTGAGTCAGAAGTCATCGCTTTTAACTCAGTTTCAACTAATTGATCTCGTGAGAGATTTGGAACTGACCAAAGATAAGGCAGAACTACTTGCATCTGGGATGAAACAGTACAATATTTTGGCCCCAGATGTTAACATATCATATTATAGAGTCCGTTATATACCTTAAAAACAATTTTGTACAACTGTGGATAACAGATGCTTTTGCAAGGACATTCCCGGATTGTTCGAGGAACTTATTAAACATACAATTCAAAGGAATTGCGGTTACTTGTTGAAAAGCAGTACTTTTACACAACGGAAATCAGGAACCGTTGATTCCCAATGCTCATGCTGTCAACACTAAGGAATCATACGAAACAATGACTAAATTTATAAAATACATAAAATATTAACATGACTGGAAAATTTGTTGCGATTTAAATGTAGTTGGTATGTTATGCCTCTGGGATAGCCGATATTTTGCCACAACTGCATATTAAGCTGGGGCTCTTTGTAAAAGTCTTAAGGAAAGATGGCAATTCACTCTCATATTTAGAAAGTTTATTTAAAAGTCTTTCTTTTCAAAAAATCGAAGAAGGTGTTTTTGATGGGCCTAAAATAAGGAAACTGATGAAAGATGTGAATTTCGAATCATATTTGACGTCGGATGAAATTGCAGCATGGAGGTCGTTTAAGCTTGTAGTTTAAAATTTCCTTGGATGATTAATGATTTGTTAAAAAATTATGAAAAAATTGGTAAGAAATATATTTTTTTATATTTATGTATATAACACATATGTCTGTATTCTTCCAACTTATTTTTCGCTTTATGTATTCCAACAGGTGTAAAAATGTCCCTCAAAATTCATTTCTTGCATTCTCATTAAAACTTTTTCCCCGAGAATTTTGGCGACGTAAGTGACGAACATGGCGAAAGGTTTCACCAAGAATTGAAGTCCATCGAGCGGCGTTACCAAGGGCACTGGGATGAAAGAATGATGGGAGATTATATTTGGTTCCTCATTAGAGAAACCGATTCCGAAATCTACAAACGTCAACAAAGAACTCACAATTACTTCTAATGAAACTTGTTCATGTAAATAAACTCAAATGTACATAATATAAATAAAAGTAATAAAAAAAAGGATTTTTTGAAATTCTCTTACCTCTACTAAAAGGGCTATAATTTCTACATTTCTCCATAGATTTTTTTCAAATAGGCATTATTTACTTCGCTAGGATGCAAAATTTTAAAAAATGAAATAAAATATTTTGTTTCGATTTTTTTTTCTATATTTTGTACCAAGATTTTTTTTTTTTTAAAAATCAACTTTTTCCAATTTGTTTAATGACTGTTACTAAACCACTGTTTCTAAGTGAAAGAGATATTTCCAACATTGGTAGCCCACATTAATAGCTTTATTAGGGTACCTTCGACGATAATAGTATTTGTAATAAAAAAAATTTTTAAAAAAAAATTTATCCATAAAAAATTTTTAGTTTTGATGTTATATAACAGTATACCACTTGTAACTGTATACCACAATTTGTTTAATGACTGTTACTAAACCACTGTTTCTAAGTGAAAGAGATATTTCCAACATTGGTAGCCCACATTAATAGCTTTATTAGGGTATCTTCGACGATAATAGTATTTGTAATAAAAAAAATTTTTTAAAAAAAAATTTTTTAAAAAAAAATTTATCCATAAAACATTTTTAGTTTTGATGTTATATAACAGTATACCACTTGTAACTGTATACCACAATTTGTTTAATGACTGTTACTAAACCACTGTTTCTAAGTGAAAGAGATATTTCCAACATTGGTAGCCCACATTAATGGCTTTATTAGGGTACCTTCGACGATAATAGTATTTGTAATAAAAAACATTTTTAAAAAAAAAATTTATCCATAAAAAATTTTTAGTTTTGATGTTATATAACAGTATACCACAATCTATACAAAAAAATAATTTTTAGGTCTAGGACACAAAAAAGATTTTTTTGTTGCGTAGTGTTATTAAAAAAGCGAATGCTGCAATTTTAGTCCGCAAATTCTTTAATCGTTGCTGATCAGTCGTAGTGAACGGACGTGTTTAGTACAGAGCGGATAGTTAAAATCTATTAGGCAGTACCTATTACGCAATCGCAAAAACAAATCTGTACAAAGTCTGGAAGGCCTACATCGTAGTACCTATTACGGACTAATACAGACAAAAATGAATAAATTCGTTGACGGGGATGCCTTCGCGTTCCGATGGAGCGGGGTTCCCCAATCGTCCTACTGTCCGTCCGTTGGTCTTGGCCAAAGCCGACAACACCAAACATGGTGAAAATTTTCCCCCAGTACTCACACCTGTTGTGAGTACTGGGGGGAAAACGGTGAGGGGAAAACGTCATGTCCTACCGTCAGAAGTAGTGAGGATGGATCCATCCTCAGGGACAAATGGAGCCATGTGCAATCAGCCATTATGGCTCATTGCCTCGATGTCCGTAGAGAAATGCCGGGAACACCACCAATCTGCAACGATGCATGATGGCATCAGGGGAGAGTAAAGCTCTTATATTTCGGTGATGCCAGATCAGTAGACCTGTATAAGGCTGCTCTGAGTCGAGCGGGTGAGGTGTGGCCGGGTGCCCAGTTGAATGTTGTCGAAAAAAACAACATCCCTAGTCACCCTAGAGCCATCACCTGGGTTACAGAAGAGCCCTCCAACCCGGCTGACATATTAGAAATAATAAAAGATTCCAATCCTGGTCTGCCCGCCCATAACTGGAGAATCAGCAAGGTGTGTGATGCGGATGGTAAAAAGCGGCAGGTCAATTTGATCCTTAACGCTGAATCCACCTCCCATATACAACGTGTAAGTGCAACCCTACAGTATGGCTTTGAGACTATAGTCTTGAAGGTATACAAGCAGGATATAGTTCCCACTGCGGAAGGTGAGTCGTCCACCGTGGTTGATGCACAGCTTTCTGTATGTGCGGAGGTATCCACGCCCATTATTTCTGGTGACTCCACCTCTAACAGAAGATCTGTAACGTCCTACTCTGAGGACGAAAGCTCTACTTTTGACACAGAGGGCTGAGGGGAGTCTCCGGACTCTTTGACGCATCTGGCGGGGACACACTTCTCGATGATACGGACGAAGAGTTCGATAACACCCTTGTCGGGGTGGATGTTAATCTGTCAATTAACAATGATGGTAAGTATTCTACAGATTAACCTCCATCACTCTAAAGCAGCCTCAGCGGTTTTATTGCTGCGCCTGTCCACAGGTGCAGTAGACATCGTCCTGATCCAGGAGCCCTATGAAGTAGGAGGAAGGGTGTGCGGTATCAGGACACCCAACTTTAAACTGCTTGTGGCCAACTGTGAAGGCACGCCAAGAACCTGCATTTTGGCCACGAAAGATCTAAGTATCTTTCTCCAGGCTAATTTAAGTGGTAAAGACCAAACATCTGCTAGTCTGGAGATCGGTAATCGCATATATTGGGGGTCTCCAGTTACTTGCCTTATGAAGCTGTAGTACCGACTGCTCTACTCAGGGAAGTACTAGAAGAAGCAACGGCTGATGAGGTCGAGCTGATTGTTGGCGCAGACACGAACGCTCATCATACTATCTGGGGTAGTACGGATATAAACGATAGGGGTGATTCGCTTCTTGACTTTATTCTAACTACCAACCTAAGTATTTGTAACATAGGTAATAAACCGACCTTTACAATTAAAGACAGACAAGAAGTACTAGACGTAGCTTTTGCTACTAACCGGATGTCAGACAAAATTATTGGGTGGAATGTACTGGACGACCACTCATACTCAGATCACCATTATATTGAGTTCAAACTCGCTGAAAAAGCTCCTGAACCTGCCGTCCACAGAAATGTGAGAAAGACAAAGTGGCACCTGTATGAAAAGAATTTCAAGAAAGTCATTAACTCCAAACTTCTGTACGAACCGAATGACAAAGCCGGTCTGGATAATCTGGTCGAGCACATCACCACATCACTCAATAGTTCCCTTGAAGAAGCCTGTCCAAAAACAAGGTACAAGGGTAAAACTAAACCCCAATGGTGGACTTCTGAGCTAACGGCTATGAAAAAGACCTGCAACAAGCTATTCAACAAGGCTAAATCTAATGGGGTCGCTAATGTTTGGTATGCCTATAAAGAGCAACTCAAGATCTATAAAAAGGAGCTTAGAAAGGCGCAAAGACGCTCTTGGTATACCTTCTGTGGCGAAGTGGAAATGGTTTCCGACGCCGCAAGGCTGAGGAAAATACTATCAGCTTCACCCTGTACAGTGGGTTACTTGCAGGATGAGGCAAATAATTGGACCGAAAACAGCGAGCAGTCGATCAATGTACTGCTCGACACACATTTCCCGGGGAACTCTCTAACAGAACCAGAGGATCAGCAGTACCAACAAGAGTGCTAGTGGACTGCGAGCGTCGCTAGCTTGTTGACTGAGAGATCCAGAATAAGCTGGGCTATTAATAGCTTTGAGCCCTTGAAGTCACCTGGACCAGACGGCATCACTCCAGCAGAAATGCAGAAAATGTTGAAGTACATTATCCTCTGGCTGGAGAAAATTTATGTAGGCTGTATCAGGCTTTCATACATCCCGAATCGATGGAGGGATGCCAAAGTGGTATTCATACCTAAAACGGGGAAAACATAACACACTAGGCCAAAAGACTTCAGACCAATTAGCCTATCCTCCTTCCTATTGAAAGGTCTGGAAAGACTTTTAGATTATTTCATTAGGGAGAACCTGGATACAAAACTCCTGTCGGTGAACCAACATGCTTACAATAAGAATCAGCCCTGCACGAACTTGTGAGCACTATCGAATCGTCCCTGCATTTCAAAGAATTCACCATGGTGGCATTTCTTGACAAAGAAGGGGCTTTTAACAACACTCACTCAGATGTAGTAATTGCGTACTGTCACATCTAAAAGTTAACTCTAGTTTGATTAGACTAATTCAAAGTCTGCTCAACGGAAGACGCATAACAGCATGTCTTGGGTCCACAACTCTAACAAGGTTTGTAAACAGAGGGACCCCACAAGGAGGAGTACTGTCTCCAGTAATTTGGAACATAGCGGTGAATGAAATCCTGCTAGATCTAGAACGTTGTGGCTGCAAGGTCGTGGCATATGCGGACGACGCACAGTGGAATATTTTCACACAAGACGCGGCAAAAATTAGAAGGAATTGAGCTAGAGCTTTGAAATTTGGTACATATCACTCATTTCGCCTAATTAGCTAAAAACCAATTTTTTGTTTACATCCGCCCATAACCACGGCTACTTCCGACATAACCTAAAATTAAAAATCTTAGTATTTTTTTCAATTTAGCATTTATATTATTACAAATCGCTAGTACAGATTGTATTTGAGTCCTCAATTATATAAAAATTACAAGTGCCACGCCCAACGCCCATATATCAATTTAAATTTTATACGATGTTGGAAATTACGGCAAATTTTTTTATAAAACGCTTTGTATCTTTTGTTCGATGTTACTCAGTACGCAGAACAAAGTAAATAACTAAAGCGTAATACATTAGCTCAACATTTGCAAAAAAATCATGATGAAATAGTTAATTAATCAATCATTCCAACTATCCAGAAAAAATCATCATTGATTTAGCAATGTGTTCATTAATAATACGTCATTTTTAGAGCATACTTTTAGGAATATGTCGAAAGGACACACAAACAATGAGGCATGTATATATTAGATTGGCAAACAAATGTTCGCTTATATGAATATTTACCTTGTTCATGTCGGTTGCCGTTTAATTCGGTCTGTAATCGTTGATATAAACTGAGATACTCTTTCGGCTCAAGACCAACTTGCTTTTATACATGCTTTATATGCTTTTTGTTATATTTGCAGTCAATTTATCATTTGCCCCTTAAGGTATGCTTTGGTAATGTTGTTCAATACATAGCAAGATGGACTAAAAATAACGAATTTTGTGTTGGTTTTTGCCGAGTAGGTTTTACCATTTCGTTAAATAAATCAACATAGGCAGGTATAGGCAGAATTTTCTTTTTGCAATGGTTAACTAAGTCCCTAGTTTATCATTTTTTGTTAATGACAAGACCTCGGTCGGCCTCGGAAGTATAGTTTTATCCTGGAGAAAATGAAACACCCTGATTTTTTGCAACTTGCAAGTAAACCACAGATTAAATAGGAAAATTACAACACAATTATATTTTTTTTAATACAAAAAAACACTTCAAAAGGTTCTGTAGAGTATGACTTAAACGAAGTTCCAATGCGTTTCATAGTTTCGGAGATATGGGCTTACAAAATACCTTCTTAAATGATAAACTTTGGAACCATTGTACCATTTATGAATTTCAAATGCTTGTACCGCGATAGTTCGCCAAAATATCGGCAAAACCTTTAAAGACTTAGTTAATTGGAATGTTCTTTACAGATTGGAATCAAAACTGTTCTGATTGGGCCTCATGAAAATTGGGAGTTTTTGCCGCTCATAATACACTGTGGGACGTTGCAATCGCAGTGAGTGGCAAATTCGAAAACGTCCTCCGAGACATTCTACAGGTGGCTCTGAACAAATTGGCTAGATGGGCCAGAAGCAGCGGTTTGGGCGTAAACCCAACAAGACAGAATTGGTTCTCTTTACTAGGATTATTCATATTCAAGTCCCACATGTGGACCCTCCACCTCGGATAAATGGAAGAGATCTAGTCTTTTCTGAAAGTGCAAAATTTTTAGAAATAATTCTAGATAGAAAACTGGTATTTAGACTTAACGTATTGGAACGTGTAAGGAAGGCCAACGTCGCCTTATATTCCTGCAAAAAGGCTGTAGGGTCGTGGTGGGGCCTCTCTCCTAAAATCGTCCACAGGATATATATAGCAATAGTTCGTCCTATTCTGCTATACGGCATTGTGGTATGGTGGACTGCAACTGACAAACTAACCACCACCAACCTACTAACAAAGGTTTAGAGAACAGCCTGCCTGAGCATAAGCGGAGCGTTAAGGACTACAGCGACCGAGTCTCGACAATCCCTACTCCATATACAGCCGATTAATATTGTGGCGAGAGAAGTTGCAACCAAAGCGGCAATAAGATTAAATTGCCTATCAATGTGGAAGTACAAAAACTACGGTCACATGAGGATATCAAAGTGTAGTGCTATGGTAATCGACCGAGTGGACTATATACCAACGGTGTACACCTTCGAGAGAAATTACATCACTATGATCTTTCCAGTACCGATATTCGTACTATTGACAAATTTGTATATCAAACAGGTTGGTTTCGATGAGGGGTATTTCAGCCCGTGGTAACACTAGGGACCTAAACTGGTCTATGTGAGCTTGTATAAAAAATACGGCTGCCACCCTAACATAAACCTAAAACCTAGCCAAACTCTTTACCTGATAAATGTAGCATTTATGGCTTAGATTAGCCTTTTGAGAGTAGCATCAACACGGGGACCACAACGAAATAAAATTTTATTTGTATAAATTTTATTGAGATGAATTCCTGCCCAAATAGAATACAAACTGCAAAGTTTCAGCTAAATTTCTTAGAAAACGTGGTTTTTATGGCTTAAATAAGCATTTTTGGTAGCGATATCTATAAGTGGACTATAACAAAATATGAACTAGTTTAAACATTTTTAATATTTAGACGTGTTACAAACGGAGTGACAAAATGAAAATACCCCCAGCCCATGGTGGAGGGTATAAAAAATGATTGAACGTGAAAACAGCTTCCATAGCGTTAAGGCCAAATCTAAAAAACATGTATATCTGGGGGCAATATCGACCTGAACCGATTTTCACCAATTCCAATAGGTTTCCTCCCTAGTTTGAAAGAGTTCTTATTGCCAAATTGTAACACTGGTGCAATTTAATATGGTACAAATACTTAACTAACAACTTAAGATGGACAGACGGACAGCTAGTGATATCTTGAATTCAATGACGTATTCTCAAGCCGTCAGAGGTAAGGAACCTAGTATGAACAATGTCTTACTGAAAATTGAAAATATGCTCGCAAAACAAATAGAGCTAAACAATACCCTTATGAACATGATGTCAATGCTTATGAATAAAATATGCAATTAAATCTTATTATTGCCGAGTGGAATGCCAATGGTATTACAAATCATGTTAATGAATTACAAACGTTTCTTGTATATAACTACATAGATATTCTTCTAGTCTCTGAGACTCATCTTACGAATCAATCCCATATAAGTTTAAGAGTATGTATTTGACATAATTACCGCAAATCAACCTAATAATAGAGAACATGCTGGTGCCGCTATTGTAATAAAAAATACAATTAAATATTATAAGTTGCAGAACCAATTATGGAGTCTTACTTGCAAGCAGCTGGAGTAAAAATAACATGAGATAATGAGTATCAATATACTCAGTATATCGAGAGCTTATATTCAAAACCCTCTATCTTCAATTTTTGCAAAAATGAGATTTTTATGTTAAAATATTCGGTAAAATAAGGCGCATCTGGTACTAATTTGGAAATAAAAAAAAAAACAAAAATTTAGATTTTATGGTCATTTTTGTAATTTCTCTATCTTACACACTTATTTTTTCTGAATTTTTTCTATTTTTTTTTTGTTTTTTTTTCTTCTAAAAGATGGTTCTTTTGTGAAAAGAGTATTGGTTAAATTTTTTTTGTCGAAGCTTTAGTTTTGAAATTATGACTATTTTTATATCTAACATGTGATTCCACAAGAATACCATTTTCTATGACTATTTGAAAATGGATTAAAAAATGAACCCCAAGAAATAGATAATACTTAAATAAAAAATTAATCATTAATTCATTGTTATTATTATTTATTATTTTTATTATAATATGTATAATTATATATTAAAAAAATTTGTGGAATTCATAAATATTTTTTTTTTACTATGCAAAACCCTCTATCTTTTTTTATACATGAAGAATTTTTGAATAGCAATACCCTCCATGTTCCATAAAATGGCTCGTGGTGCAAATATTAAAAAAAATATTATTTAGTAGTTCACGTAGTTAGGTGTAATAAACATTGTAGAACAAACAATTTTAATTTTCTTTAAAATTCGGGATATAAACGGTTTTTTGGCTCTACTGAACAATTGTGTTTTTTAAGATAGAGGATATTGAATATAAACTGTCGATATATATACTCACAAATTAGGCAGCAAATACATTAGGCAGCAAGGCATACCTACACGCCGAAAAAAAATTGCTTCTGTAGTAATTTGTCCCAAACATATTCGGCTTGAAACATATACATATATGTTTAGGGTACACTCTAAACATATAGTTTTTCAGGAGAGGCGGTCAAAGTTTGATGATTTTTTACTTTGTGTGGATTTCCTTTGTAATGGAGATCGAATGACCTGTACTGTTTTGTGAATAACTTTTGATTGAGTTGACGGATAAACACCAAGTTTTGAATGAATATAATTTGGAATATTTAGAAGTAAAAAATGCGATCTCCATTAAAACATGCTAAGTCGACTTAGAATGTTTTACTATGAGTTATCGATATGTTATCATAACTGGGAGGTACAATTCGAAACCAAGGAAAAATTAAAACTGAAAAATTAGCAAAAGTTTTTAAATATTTTTTTAAATAACATATATTTGGAGAAATTTCTAAAAAAAAATGTTATTAGTATATAAACACATATTTTATTTGAGAAAATTAGTTTGCAAAAATATTTTGTTGTAATATATTAATATATGCGTTCCAAATAAATTTTATTGATTTTCAAATAAAATTTATTTGCTCAGAAATATAAAATATTTAAAAATGTGTGTTAAAAATATATTTTTTTCCTATTCAAAGATATCAGAAAAGGCGATTTTGGCCCGTGTACATCTGCTTTAGATATTAAACCATGTGATGAACTGAGTTCGCACCACAGTCCAATAATACTCAATTATAGCACAGTTTTAAGAAAGCGGAATAATTATCCACACCTATTTTCGTCTAAAACTGATATCAATGTTTTCAAATACCTGATTGATTCCAATATTAACTTAAATATACCCATTAAAAATGGATTTGAATTAGAAGATGCAGTGGAAACATTCATTAAACTTATATGTGAAGCAGCATGTGAATCTACTCCTACTTATAATAATAACTCAGATAATTCAAATATTAAACCAACGACCGAAATAAAGAAACTAATTAAACGTAAAAGACGTCTTCCAAAAATTTGGCAGACAACATGGCATCCAGGAGACAAATCTAATTTTAACCGTGCAGTAAACTATCTAACGAAACGTTTGCAGGAACTCAAGAACGACTCAGTTGGTAGATACTTAAAAAACCTGAGCCCAACTAATAATAATGAATATAATGTTTGGAAGGCGACCAAATATCTAAAACGGCCTCAGAAAAGAAATATCGCAATCAAGGATGTTAATAACTCCTGGTGCAGGTCTGACAAAGGTAAAGCTGAAGCATTTAAGACATACCTCGAAGAAACGTTCACTCCGTTCCATTTCTGTAATATTCTCGAAGCAAACAAAATTAAAGACTTTCTGGACATTCCTTGCCAAATGTATCGACCAATCAAACCATTTTCAATTCGTGAAGTTGAGAAAGAAGTAAAAAAGCTGAAAACTAAAAAAATGTCCTGAATATGACAATATCAATGCCAAGGTCTTAAAAGCATTACCAAAAAAAGGATTGGTTTTCTTTACAATGATATTTAACTCGGTTTTAAGATTGTCTCACTATCCTTCTCAATTGAAG
The DNA here is from genome assembly GCA_963930755.1 of Eudasyphora cyanicolor. Classification (NCBI taxonomy): domain Eukaryota; kingdom Metazoa; phylum Arthropoda; class Insecta; order Diptera; family Muscidae; genus Eudasyphora; species Eudasyphora cyanicolor. Next base: position 153,057,525 of record OZ005734.1, on the reverse strand, counting down.
TATGCTAAAATTATAATGGTTCTAAAACAAAGTAAGCCGGAAAATGCAGACCTATAAGCTTATTACCCATAATTTCTAAACTTTTTGAGAAACTTTTCCGTACTCGGCTTTCTCCTGTTCTTTAAGATTTTCGAATTATACCTGACCATCAGTTTGGTTTTCGACGTGACCATGCAACACCGGAACAGTGTCACAGAGTTGTTAAAACTAAAAGAGATGCTTTGGAAAATAAATTATATTAGGCATGTTTTCGTTACAAGCTAGGACTTTTAGTTTAGCACTTTGCAACGAAAACAACTGACTTCCACTAACTGGCACATAAGCAATAAATGGCGGATTTTCACTATCTGGTAGCAATGGTGTCATGAGTTGCGAAGAAAGAACAGTGCGAAACAGACAAAAAATTCGTGAAACGTATTTATAAAACATATATTTACTATTCTATGTTCAATTGTTTACACTCTTTTGCAAATATTAAAATAATTTCCCATTTTTGTTCTTCTTCTTCCCGTTAATTCACAATAATTGATAAAATCTCTCCAAAAATGGGATGCCATATTGCTAAATATAGGATTCCCAATCTGGCAACATCATACACGATTAAGACATGAACACAAGCACCAAACTTCATCGGGAACTAATAGTGCTTAAAAGTGCTTAGCTCCCCATACAAATTAAGCACTTATGGTGTAACGAAAACACGCCTATTGTTCCGCTGTATTTTTGGATGTCAAGCAAGCCCTTGACAGAGTATGGCACGCTGTGCTATTATTCAAGTTAAAACATTTATTACCAATCCCATTGGCGGAATGAAATTGGGCCCCAGGAAAATACACCCCAATATTTTTATGAATATGGGCCCCAAAAAAGAACATATCAACAACTTACGCCGATGATACAGCAATATTATCTGCAAAACGATATCCTAAGGAAGCCTCAGATGCAGTCCAAAATCAGCTCAATGCGACCGAAAATTGGCTAAAAACTTGGAACATAAAGGTCAATGTCGAAAAGTCTACTCACGTGACCTATACTTTAAATAAGGGTGATTGTCCTTCGGTGTCATTGAATGGAGTTGAAATACCAACAAGTAATTCCGTTAAATATCTTGGTATGCATATAGACAGGCGTTTAACTTGGAAACCTCATATAAAATCGAAAAGAAATCTCCTCAATATAAAAACTAAAAAAATATATTGGCTTTTGGGTTCACATTCGCAATTAAGCTTGGAAAATAAAGTACTTCTTTACAAAACCGTACTGAAACCTGTGTGGACCTATGGTATTCAGCTCTGGGGCACTGCTTGTTATTCTAACGTTGATATATTACAGAGATTTCAATCTAAAACATTACGTTTAATCACCAATGCGCCGTGGTTTGTAAACAATAACACTATTCATAACGATCTTAATATACCAATAATAAAAGATGAAATTAAACGATTTAGTTCAAATTATCTTAATAGACTAAGTTATCATCCAAATGTACTAGCTATATCATTATTAGATGACAGTGATGAAGTAAAACGACTGAAAAGACTGCATATCCTAGATGTGTCATTTCTTTAAAATTCCATCTCATATTGAATTATTTTTTTTCCCAATAATGTAATATATTTTTATATACGTATGTTAAGTTTATTGTAACTTTGCATCTATGTTATTTGTACATTTTTAGAACATTTGCTTAATATTTATAATTGTAAATAGATTGCAAATAAAGAAGAACTGAAAAAAAAGTTCCGTTATAAATTTTTCAATGTCCGTCCGCTCGTTATTCAGCACTAAATTATCTAGGAATTATCGCTGGGGTTTTCGGAATAAGTCGATAGGTGTCCGTCCGCGCGTTTTAATTAGCCAAAAATTATCAAGGAATTTTCGTTCAGTTGGGTAAACAGTTGGCACAGTTAGTTGCCTTCCGAAAATTATCAAGGAATTTAATTAAAAAGATCGGAATTTAATTAAAAAGATTATCAAAGAATTTTTAAAAATTTATATCAAATCTAAGTGCTGTTATATAAAAGAAAAAACGAGCAAATCAAAGCAAAAATCTCCTTCATAAACCAATATGGCGGAGTTCAAAAAACCGTTTCTTTAGGTTTGAGCTATTTTGTGAGGTCACATGCTATCCATGGTGGAGGGTATATAAGATTCGGCATGGCCGAACTTAACGCTTTTACTTGTTCACTTTAACAATACACACTCTTCACACTTTCACAATTTGTTTTTTAATAATTTAAAACCCAGTAAGGAATGGCAGAAAGTCGGGCGGGCCGACTATATAATACCTTACACCTCCCTAACAATGCGATAAGGATCATTGCGATAATAATTCGGAATAATTGGTAAATCGGTAGGAACATATATATGTGGGTATATCTGATTCTGAACAGATAATCGCTTAATTAAGCAACATTCGTTCCTAAATTGAGGAACATCTTTCTGGAAAAATTTGTAATGATCGGAAGAAAAGTACAACTTCTACAGCGCTTTGATACCAAATCAGGAGGAACATATATATGGAGGTTATATAAAAATCTGAACTGATTTTCCCTTAATACTCCTTCATGTAAAAAGGCCTCTTTCTCTAGAATTTTGCACTAATCGGATATAAAATACAGTCTCTATAGCGCTTACATGTCAACTCGGGGGTAACATATATATGGGGGATATATCTAAATCTAAACCGATTTCCCTCAAATCTGGCAGTGTTAATTCATGTAATAAGAAACCTCTTTCTGCCAAATTTTCTTTCTGATCGGATATAAAATACAAATCGGGGATAACATATATATATCTAAATCTGAACCGATGCTAACCAAATTCAATAGGGATTCGGCCAAAAAAATAATGTGTTTAAAGTTTCGTCGGGAGCGGACCATAATTGCGACCTGCACTTTGATTACAATAATACATGCACAGACAGACGGACGGACAGACGGGCATAGCTAAATCAACTCAGAAAGTGATTCTAAGTCGATCGGTATAATAAACGATGGGTCTATTTCTTCTCCTTTTGGGTGTTACAAGCAAATGCACAAAGCTATAATACCCTGTACCACAGTGTGGTGTAGCGTATAAAAAGGAACAAATTAAATTGCACTAACTACACTAACACTTTCATTGAAATTAAAACCAAATAGAGACTGTAGAGACAGTATTTTATATCCGATCAGTAGGAAATTCGACAGAAAGAGGTCTTTTTACATGAATGAGTATTAAGGGAAAATCAGTTCAGATTTATATACAACCTCCATATATATGCTCCTCCTGATTTGGAATCGGAGCGCTATAGAAGTTGTACTTTACTTCCGATCATTACACAATTTTTCAGAAAGATGTTCCTCAATTTAGGAACGCATGTTACTTAACTAAGTGATTATCGGTTAAGAATCAGATATAGCTACATATATATGTTCCTACCCATTTACCAATTATTCCGAATTGTTATCGCATTGTTAGGGAGGTGTAGGGTATTATATAGTCGGCCCCGCACGACTTTCTGCCTTTCCTTACTGGTTTTGTGTAGAAATATGTACAAAATGTGTGAAAATGTGATTTTAATGTAATTTGTGTGTGATTTCAATAACAATTTAGTTCTTAATGTTAATTGTTTTGTTTTTGTATAATAATTCACAATTTTAGTTCTTAATGTGCCTTTTATTTATGTGTATCTGTATAAAAAATAACACTTTGACTACTTTACTTTTTTGAAACTTTAAAACAAAACTTAACCGCTTAATCGCGGAATGGAGACGCACGAGTTGAAGATTGGCACGATCGGGGGAAAATCTGCTGCTTTCCTTTTGCCTAATGTAAGCTCGGTTACGACGACAAAACTTAAGCAGCGAGCAAACAAATGACGATGCCCAAAAAGACATGACAATACATAGGTAAGCATAAGCAGCACTAGCACTGGAATGTACGTATGCAACTACATAGAATGTAAAATGCAGACGCATTTACACACCACACACACGCACATACTCGTACGTATGCAGCCGCGCCGCCCTGGTCATTCTACGCTGATGTTCAAATGTGTGGTGTCACCTTTAAACAATATCATTTTTTTTTTAAAAAAATTTTATGTGTGTTTTAATTTTAGAAACAAGTAAGAAAGTTTCAGTCGGGTAAACCGACTAAGGTATACCCTCACTTTGTGAGTAATGTAATATTGAGTATTCGCCGAATTATTCTGTTAGTATGTATGTGAGGTACCAGAACGGTATATTAACGTTATGAGATATTAAATTGTGGTATTATTTGGCCATTTTGTGTGGGAGGTACAAAAAGGGGCGCGGTGACAACGCCCACAGTGCTATAGGCACTACAAAAGCATTACACTGTACAAAATTTCAAGTGTTTTTATACACCGGTATAAATGTTATAGGCTGTTAACTTTTGGTGCAAAATGGTGAATTTGTGTGGGAGGTACCAAAAGGGGCGTGGCAATAACGCTAATTTTTCACTGGACTGTAGGCACTATAAAAGCATTACACTGTACAAAATTGCAAGTACAAGTGGTACCAAAAGAGGCGTGGCAACTTAGCCCATTTTTCTCGAGTTGATAGCCGCTAATAAACTAATACTATGTGTGGAATTTCAGAAGATTCGAATAAGTAGTATAGCAGTTATTAAAGAATCAATATTTCACAACATTTTAACACTTTGTGGGGGAGGTGCTAGAAGGAGTGGACCAATATGACCCATCTTCGAACTTAGCCGGAGATAGAAAAAAATATTACCGCATACCAAATTTGAAGTCAATCGGTTACTCCTTTCGAGAGTTATCGTGCGCACCAGCCAGCAGACAGACAGACGGACGGACATTTCTCATTCGGCTTAAAATGACCCAAAACGAATATCCGCCGAACATACTTAGGGTATTCGATGTGTTACACTTTTGGCCGTAGCAAATGATATCTCGAACAGCTGAACCGATTTTTGCAAAGTTCACTTTGTTTTAAAGGGGACACAACGCGCAATCTTTCGCAAAGAAAATTGTTTTGAACAAATTTAAAAAAAAATGCTCCTGGTTATATTTTTGTTCAATATGTTTGGATCTCTCACAAATCCAAAACAGTAATTGGATATTTGTAAAAGTTATGGACGAAATAATAAGACTGGTCTGGCAATTTTTCGCGTTTTTCTGTTTCTGCACATGTGTATGAATCCTTTTGCAACCAGTGTCTTTTTTTTAACCATGAACTATAAATGTGATTACTCGATTTTATTACTATATCCGATCGCTCCGATATGCTATGTATATTAAAGTTGTCATATCTGGTATTTATAGATTAAATTTGTGTAATTTATATATGCAAGCTATATTCCATCGCCTTTCCCAGGCTTAAGAACCGTATCTCCTACGGAAAATACTAGTTCTAGCGACCAAAAGGTAAACCGAATCCCAAAGAACACAATTCATCCAAATATGTCATACGCCCGTATGACAAGAAATGGTAATTCGTTACCCCCTCAATTTCTCCTCGAAAACTCAATAGAAACTATGAACTCATTCATGTTGAATATGCAAAGCATGATGCAAGAAATGATGAGAAATCAAAGTATGCTTATGCAACTCGTGTTAAATAAAAAATAAATCCACTGAGAATTTGTTATTGGAATGCAAACGGCCTGAGCCAACACAGAAATGAGGTAGAAAATTTTCTCCGAAACCACTGTATAGATATTTTATTAGTCTCTGAGACACATTTTTCAACCAGAAATTGTTTTTGGATACGTGTTTATTCCACATACGATACTAAACACCCTAGCGGGAGAGCCTGTGGTGGTACAGCTCTTATTGACCAAAATAAAATCAAACATTATCCAATGCTCGAATATAGGACTGAGCATATACAACAACTTCTATCGCTATCACAGGCATAAATCTGGTGATATTGTCGATATATTGTCCCCGCTAGGCACAATATTAACAAAGATCAATTCATAGAGTTCTTCTCCCAACATATTGGCCCTCAGATCTGAATAAAACGCCAGACCTTATTGATTTCGCTATAATAAAAAATATAAGGCGTGAACAATTATCTCTATGTCCATCACTTGATCTATCATCGGATCATTCGCCTACCATTTTGACACTGCTTTACAACAATCATGAAAATGGGTGTGACAATTTGCCCAATAAGTATACCAACTGGCTAAAATATAACAAATACGTTAGCTCACACCTATCCGATGGTGTATCGTTACGTACAACGGATGAAATTGAAGCCGCGGTAAACCTATTCACAGACGTTGTAAACAGTGCTGTTAAAGTGGCTACTCGAAAAAGCGCATTCAAAAAAGATAACTCAAATAACCCAACAGGCATCCAAGCGTTAATCAATGAAAAAAGAAGCGTAAGAAGAGAGTGGCAACAATATAGGTCCCCAGCACTGAGAAAAAAATTCCATAAGAGATTGAAATCAGCCCTAAAATCAGGCGAGGAAAGTTATCTAAAAATATATTTGCACTCTCTGGATCCAACCCAGAAAACAGATTATAGTCTCTGGAAGGCCACAAAAAATATGCGAGGCCCTGTTGCGCATGAATCCCCAATTCGCCTTGAAAATGGGAACTGGGCAAAAAGCACAGAGGAGAAAGTAAATGCATTCGCAAACTACCTCGAGTCCGTTTTTACACCCAACAGTGATACATCTGAAATAAATCCGCCCGTGATAGATATAATTCCTCGCCCACACTATCCGCCCGTGATAAACGACATAATTCCTCACCCAATCTATCCGCCCGGGATATGTAAATGACTCCATTCCTCTCCCAATCTATCAGCCCGTGATAGATGACATAACTTCTTGCCCAATCTATCCGCCCGTGATCAGGGTTACCATAACCTTTTTTCGGAAAGGAGGACTTTTGTGTCAGAAAAGGAGGACATTTGTAACATTTACAAAGAGAGTTTGAAACTTTCGGAGGACATTTAAAAAATACAATTTCCTATGATGATTTGTACAACAATTTGTACAAATGCCAAATCGGAGGACAATATCTAAATCTGAACAAATTTTCTTCAAATTCGGCAAGGTTTGTTCTTGGGTGCTACATTTAAATCTGTGCAGATTTACAACAAATTCGGCAATGTGGGCCCTTGGATCAAGAAACTCCATCCTGCTTAATTTCAAAGTGATTGGATATGAAAAAGCTTCTGTGGCTATAAAAGGCCAAATCGGAAAGAAAATTTATATAGCGCCTATATCTTAATCTGAAACGACTTTGACCAATTTCTTCCCAGTTATGAAATAGCCCTTATTGTCAAATTTCAGCAAGATCGGAATGAAAGTGCGACCTGTACTTAAGGAGCAATTTTAAATAGTCAGACAGACAATCGGTGTACTTTAAAATGGGTCTAGCTCCAGTATTTTTAGGTGTTAATTATAATAAATTAGTGAAGCGGCGTTAAGATCTGATAAGCCGATTTTTGCATACCCTACACCATAGATTGCATGTCAACTGTTTATGGATTCTTTGAAATTTGTTGCGTTAAGAAGTAAAATCTTGAGGTACCTTCGTGTGGACCTATATTAAAACATGGACCTATAACGACCATTGTTCGTCTAAGGATTCTGGATATACATACTCCGCAATTACCAATTTTGACCAGTTGAAATTTGCAGTCTATATGGCGTTAATAAGTCAAATCGGACAGATGCTAAAAATTTATCGATATTGCTCATTTTCAATCCCAAGTTACCTGCATCTATAAGAAGTATCTGTACCAAATTTCAGTCATCGAGCTCAATTATTGTAGTACCAACTTTGTACTAAAAGTAGTTGCGAGTATAATTCATGTGGAGGTTTACTATTTTTGAGAAATTTTAATTTGTAACAAAAGGAGGACAAATCCATCATTTTTGAAAAAGGAGGGAGGACGGGAGGACACTGGTTAAAAAGGAGGACTTGCCCTCCCAAAGGAGGACGTATGGTAACCCTGCCCGTGATAGACAACATAACTCCAAGCCCAATCTATCCGCCCGTGATAGATGATTTACTTCCTCGCCCAATCTATCAGCCCGTGATAGATGATATAATTCCTGGCCCAATCAAGCTTAGAATAAAGGATGTTGAAAAATCTGTCAAAGAACTAAAATTAAAGAAATCTCCCGGAGGAGATGGTATAACAGCGAAAATAATTAAAGAACTTACTTTTTCAGTCTTGAAAATTGTGTTATTTTTATTCAATGCAATTCTCCGTGTAAGTTACTTCCCCCTATCTTGGAAGAGGTTTGAAATCGTGATGAATCTATTTTCAATTCACAGATACCCCAAAAGGATCATGTAAAATATCTTGGAATCCATTTAGATCGGCGTTTGACGTGGTCGCGCCACGTAGACTCTAAAGTCAAATAAAACTCAAAACTAATCAACTTCAGTGGCTTATCAGCCAAAGATCTGCCCTAGATCCACATCCTATGGTATCCAGCTCTGGGGTACAGCGTGCGCTTCAAATGTATGCAAATTACAAAGAAGACAATCGAATATTCTTCGTTTAATTACAGGTGCACCATGGTATATAAGAAACGCTAACATCCATAAGGATCTCAACATGCCAACAGTAAAAGAGGAAATTAAAAATATTGCCGGTGTTACGTGGGCAAACTATTCAATCATCCAAACATCCTGGCTCGAGAACTACTAAATTTTGAAGGTCATAACCGCCTTAGAAGGAGAGATACGCTGGACATGATTTAAATTAAAAGTAATCAAAAACAAAAATGAAATTATGAATTCTTAAATTTGAAATGTTAACCTTTTGTTAAAGTAAAAAATCGTGTAAAGTCTCAATGGTTTATTCGCAATGGCAATAACCCAGAGAATAGTATTTTAGGTTAAGATTTGTCCACTTATTGTTATTTTCATTGTATAATAATGAAAGATTCAATAAAAAAATGTAATGAATTGGAAAAAAAATTGTGTAATTTAAATAGTTTATGTTTATAATAATCTGTCTAGGAAAAAATCGTTGCTCATTGAGTATTCCTTACAATGTAAGTATTTATTTCTTATCGGTTTTATGTAAGGGTAATTACGAGTGCCTTTAATCATTGTAGCCTTTCCATAGCGGTTTTGTAAACTCATCTCCTCCGTTTTGTGTTCTGTTTTAGGAGTGATAAGATTTCTTTGAAAAAAAAAACACACTATTGTTAAATTCAAAGGTTTTTTATTTAATGTGAAGTACAATCGATACAATTAAGTTCTAAATAAAACGTCACTCAAATGGCCTCCACGAAGTCTTCTGCAGGAACGAATTCGATGAACCCAATTTTCGAGTACTTTTTCCACTAAATCAAGTTGTATGTAATGAGTGGCACGTTCAATATTGACTTGTAAAGCTAGAAGAGAGTCGAAAGAACAATGACTTCAAATAACTCCACAAGAAATAGTCGAACGGTGTTAAATCACAACTTCTTGGAGGCCATTCAATATCACAATTTCTTGAAATAATCGAATCTCCAAACATTTCTCGCGACAATTCAATTGTTTCATTTGCTGTATGGCACGTAGCCACAATCGGCCAATGGCAAAAAGATAGCTCTTAACGAGAGCTAAAATATTGCTCATGGATGTCAAGGCCGTAGGTCGACTGGAAAGTTTTTTTTTTGGATTTTAAAAATATGAAAAGTTGCAATTGGAGAGGGATTATTTTGATGATAAATCTGAATAACTTGTACACGTTGTTCTTGGGTATATCTCTCCATGATGAAATGGTAAACACTACCAAATACAATGAAAACCAAATGACAGATCATGACATATTACAAATGGCCGAAACGTCACTTCAAAATCATATCATCCCTATTGGAAAACCCGTTATATATTATTACATGATTGTTGGCCCCATTCATACAATTTAAAAGGCGTCGTTATTGGGTCGTTGCAAGCTAGCGCGAGATGCCATCCTCTTTACAGTCCCACCAACTCCGTCACTTACACTGATGATGCATCATGTTTCTCTTCTTGGATATTACAATGAAGCATAGTGTCGATGTTAGATTCATTTTTGTGATATATAACATAAGGATGAAGTGTAGCCTGGCTGTTTGACCAGTGATAAGACTGTACAGCATTTTGAATGCGTAATGTTCCGAAAAATTTAGGGTTATTAAAAAATCTCCTTCTTCTTAATTGCTCTTTAGGAAACTCAAGTAATGTGACTGTCATTTAGCAATAAAACTATGTTTTATATATATCGTTAGTTCCTATTCTAGATTATTTAGAAAATCAGCAACATCCTCGATTTTTTGGTTGAGTTCGCACCTGAAAATTTATGTTAGTTATGAATTAAAAAGTATTTAATATATGCGTTTCTTAAGAATCTTACCTGTCTGTGCAAGTCCACTGCATAAACTCAATTCTTTTTATATTTGAATCTGCAAGAAGTTTTAGTAAATCATTTGATATTGGCGATAATTCTGGGCAATTTTCACAAATTAGCATATTGCAATATTCGCTGGGATTCGATCACTTCATTTGACTTGCCATCTCTCTAGATCAGAGACCGGCACAACAGCGCCCATGGGCGGTTCTCTCCTCTCACACATTGAATGAGTATAAAATAATTCATTCAGTTTACATTGAGAGAGAGAAATGTTTTTGTATGGTTGTATGAGTGTGCCGATTCCTGATGTAGATGCTGTGACTTGTAAAGCTGGTTTATTTCGAAAGAACAATGACTTCAAATAACTCCACAAGAAATAGTCGAACGGTGTTAAATCACAACTTCTTGGAGGCCATTCAATATCACAATTTCTTGAAATAATCGAATCTCCAAACATTTCTCGCAACAATCCAATTGTTTCATTTGCTGTGTGGCTCGTAACCACAATCGGTCAATGGCAAAAAGATAGCTCTTAACGAGAGCTAAAATATTGCTCATGGGTGTCAAGGCCGTAGGTCGACTGGAAAGTTTTTTTTGGATTTCAAAAAAAAAGGACTTAGCGCACGAAAAGTTGCAATTGGAGAGAGATTATTTTGATAATAAATCTGAATAATTTGTACACTTTGTTCTTGGGTATATCTCTCCAAGATGAAATGGTAAATATTTTGTAGTATTGTGAAACAATGAAAACAATGAAAAACAAATGTCAGATCATGACATATTACAAATGGTCGAAACGTCACTTCAAAATCATACCATCCCTATTGGAAAACCCGTTATATATTATTACATGATTGTTGGGCCCATTCATACAATTTAAAAGGCGTCGTTGCAAGCTAGCGCGAAATGCCATCCTCTTTACATTCCCACCAACTCGGTCACATACACTAATGATGCATCATGTTTCTCTTCTTGGATATTACAATGAAGCAATAGTGTCGATGTTAGATTCATTTTTGTGATATATAACATAAGGATGAAGTGTAGCCTGGCTGTTTGACCAGTGATAAGACTGTACAGCATTTTGAATGCGTAGTGTTCCGAAAAATTTAGGGTTATTAAAAAATCTCCTTCTTCTTAATTGCTCTTTATTGCTTAATTGCTCTTTTGTCATTTAGCAATAAAATTATGTTTTATATATATCGTTAGTTCCTATTCTAGATTATTTAGAAAATCAGCAACATTCGCGATTTTTTGGTTGAGTTTGCACCTGAAAATTTATGTTAGTTATGAATTAAAAAGTATTTAATATATGCGTTTCTTAAGAATCTTACCTGTCTGTGCAAATCCGCATAAAATCAATTCCTTTTATATTTGAATCTGCAAGAAGTTTTAGTAAATCATTTGATGTTGGCGAAAATTCTGGGCAATTTTCACAAATTAGCATATTGCAACATTCGCTGGGATTCGAACACTTCATTTGACTTGCCATCTCTCTAGATCAGAGATCGGCACAACAGCGCCCATGAGCGGTTCTCTCCTCTCACACATTGAATGAGTATAACATAATTCATTCAGTTTACATTGAGAGATAGAAATGTTTTTGTATGGTTGTATGAGTGTGCAGATTCCTGCTCTAGATGAGTAATTTACGCCAGTTTCTCGAAGGGCGTTGTTTAACCCTTGACGTTTCAACTTTAGATTCTGTGTATTTTGCAGACTGAAACATTATGGCTGCCGCTACATCCAATTTAGCAGAAACTTTGCAGTTTGTATTCTATTTTGGCAAGAATTCATCTCAATAAAATTTATAGTTTAGTTTTATAGTATAGTTTTTATATTGTTGTGGTCCCCGTGTACATCTAGTTCTCAAATACGCTAATTTAAGCCATAAATACCGCGTTCGTTTTTATACCATACACCACACTGTGGTCCAGGGTATTATGAGTTTGTGCATTTCTTTGTAACACCCAGAAGGAGAAGAGATAGACCCATCGTTTATTATACCGATCGACTTGGAGTCACTTCCTGAGTCGATTTAACCATGTCCGTCCGTCTGTAGATGTATCGTTGTCGTGCAGGTCGTGGGCACATTTGACTGAAATTTTTTACATTATATGGAAAATTTTGTTGTCAATTTAGAGAAGTTAATGTGAGAGAGATCGGTTTATATTCTGCACTGATATTAAGCAAATTCTAGGACAGGATAAGGAAAAAGGTGAAAAAATCACTTTTCAAATGCAGACAGAAATGAAACAAATAAAAGCGTTAAGTTCGGCCATGCCGAATCTTATATAGCATGTGTCCTCACAAAATAACTCAAACCTAAGAAAATAAAACCAAAAACACACAAAAAAATATAGTAGATGAGAACAGTAGGAATCACAACAAGTTAGATGCTATATATGGGAGCTATATCTAAATATGGACCGATATCGCCCATTTTCAATCCCAAGTTACCTGCAGCTATAAGAAGTATCGTTTTAATTTGAAATGTAGTTATCTGAATAATCGACCTTTATTCTAAGCTAGTAAGAAAACAGACGGCAACAAGGCAGGACGTATGTCTTTTTATGTTTTGTGTTAGTTTTGTTTACATACTCGTAAGTGAACGATGTTTATGATGTTTTCAATATATTTAGTGGTGTTTTTTTTTGTTTTATTTTCAACAATGTTATAGATATTTCTGAATATGTTCCTCAAAGAGGAACGAAATATCCAATAAATAAAAAAACATCAAAACTTGTCCTCGAGCTTGTTCATTAATTAAAAACAACTAAAATATAAGAAGTATCTATACCAAGCTCAAGTATTATAGATTGTAGCGTGATTACAACAGACGGACATGGCTAAATCGTTTTAGAATTTTAAGATGATTAAGAATATGTCGTCATCTGAAATCCAAAAACACGTAACATCAAAAAAAAAAACAAAATTAATTTTTTGATTGATTATAGTCTATTACGCTAAACTACACATTCCTACAAAATTTTGGAGTTCAATATCAAAAACGTACATTTTTATGAGTGATAATCAAAATGACGTTACAGAAAACAAGGTCATTAAAAAAGCGGAAAGATTCGTAAAATTTTATTTTATTTAATTCAGAATGTACGCCACAACTAATTGCGCTAGATTTGTTATTTGATTTCTCCTTAATAGTCTGAAATCCCTAAATTTGGTCAAAAGCTTAACATTATTTTACTTTGTTTTTTGCTTCTCCTGAAAAGTCCCAAAATAATTTTGAAAATCCCCAAAAATGGGATTTTTTGGATTTTCCAATATATCTACTGTTTAAGCCGAAATGCGTGAATGTAAAGAAAATAAATAAAACACGAAACTTTAGTATTTTCATATATAAAGTGGCAAGGGTGCAAATAAGTTTTATTTATAAATAAGGTTGTGGTAACGAGGTTTACCTTTAAGGTTATTTTTGTACAGCAAGGGTACTTTATAAGCGATTTTGGTCGAGCGAAAATAGAAGGAATTCTAAAGATGGAGAAAGGGGGCGGCGTCTGTCCTATTTACTCGTTACTCGTTGAACGATGTAAGCTCATCTTACAAGGATGTAACAAGGAGGAGCAGACAGACTTCAACGAGCAAATTATACGTTAATGCAAATCTATAAACATTCAGAACTAAACATTGCCGGCCACCTTGATGTTGTAATTAAAACTAAGCTTAAAAATATAAATAATGGCAGGTATAGCGCAGTAGTTCATGTGTGAGCATTCATTTCGTTTATTCCATTTTAATTTTCATTATATGTATCTAATTAAATCTATACATTTTTTCTAATAATATACAAGAGTATAAGATACTCGTAAGGACAGGACCCTTGAGGTGCCTGTGACGGTTCATTACAACCACGACTGAGGGCACCAAAGACTCCCACAAAAGGACAGACCCATTACGGCGCCTGTGACGGGTCATTAGAGACCGCGATTGATGGTCACGAAGACTCCCACAAAAGGACAGGCCCATTACGGCGCCTGTGACGTGTCATTAGAGACCACGAGTGAGGGCCACGAAGGCTCCCACAAAAGGACAGGCCCATTACGGCACCAGTGACTGGTCATTAGAGACCACGAGTGAGGGCCAAGAAGGCTCCCACAAAAGGACAGGGCCATACGAAACCCTGTGACGGGTCTTTAAGACCACGAGTGAGGGCCACGAAGACTCCCACAAAAGGACAGGGCCATACGAAACCCTGTGACGGGTCATTAAGACCACGAGTGAGGATCATAAGGATCCCCACACTATTCGTTGCACATTCCTGATAAAACCCAGCCAAAGACGGTGTACTGGGCAACTGGCATTCCGGGAGTAATATACACACGGCTGGTGATGACTTAGGCGTATACCTCTGGACCGAGTACCAAAGCTACCCGGCCCTTTTTTTTTCTTTGTCTACCACATGGATCGATCACCGCTCGCTCCGGGATGGACACTCCGTTGTACATCATATGTATCACCAGACTTGGGACAAGGAAAACACGCTAACTAGGGGTAAGTTAGCAACCAAACTGACAGGTGTGCTCATAGCACATAGATTTTTTTCGGACGGACCAGGGGCGGAACATGGACGCGGACGGGATTTTTTGGACTTTTTATCTGCCGGACGGATATCAGACTTTTTCCCGGGCTGAGACGGTGAGTGGAGCAGGATGTGGTGATCTCCACCACACTTCTTGCAACGACCTTTGCTGCGGCAATCTTTGGTCCGATGGGACAAGGCCAAGCAGCGGGAGCAATACCCATGCTTCACGACCGTGCGAAGCCGTTTTTCGACGGACATCTGCACGAATTTCTCACAGACACGAAGCGGATGCCTACCACCACAAACATGGTACCGAAACCGTAACTGACCCGAAGTTGCGGCCAATCCCTTCGAGGCGGGTTCGCCCTTTGACCCAGGGTCACCGTTCGAGAAAGGCTCGCCCCTCGACTCAGTAGCCGGTTCGGTTTTATCCTCTAGAGAAACTGCGGCGATTTCCTCTACGGGGGCTTCAATGGCAGCAGGCACGATCGGCTGTAGCACCACTGCAGAACTTTCTCGAATAAACAACATAAAATTATTTTCGATTTCTCGCGACGCACCTACCAAATTTGTACCGTTGTCCGAAAATATGGAACTAGGACAACCACGACGAGCAATAAAACGACGAAATTCTGCTAAGAAATTTGCGGTGGACAAATCTGGTACTGCCTCTAGATGTATGGCCTTTATAGAGAAACAAACGAATACACAAACGTATCCCTATGTAATCTTACAAGCTCGCCCTGTAAACGATTTCACTTCAAATGGCCCAGCAAAGTCAACACCGGTTGTTGTGAACGCCCTATTAAGTGTAGTTCTCTCTGGAGGGAGAGCAGCCATAAGTTGACTGCTGGAGCGTTTCCTTTCCAAAACACAAATCCTACATTGATGTACAACAGACCGAATCAGAGATTTCAAGCGAGGTATCCAATATTCAATACGACGGATACGCAACTTTAAAAGATTTCCCCAATGCACGGAAATCAAGTGGACGAATTTTACCAAAAGCTTAACGAAACGACAATTGTATGGCAGAATTATGGGATGCCGCTCGGTATAGGAAAGTGTAGGGGAGCGTGCCAAGCTACCGTTCATTAGTATAACACCACTTTCATCTAGAAAAGGATTTAAAGTCACCAAGGGGCTTTTAGAAGGTATCGGTTTCCTGTCTATTAAAGCCTGATACTCATCAGCGTGATTAACTTTCTGAGCAAGCACAGTCAAGCGAGTTCGAACTTCCTTTATTTCCGAAGCAGAAACACGCGAATTCGAATATTGGTGCTGGCTCCTGTAATTAGGATGAGTTCTTCGGAAAAACCTAAACATGTAAGAAATTACCCGAAGGTCACGATCAAACGTTGAAAATCTCTCAAGCAAATCATCATACATCGAGAAAAATGAGGCGCGACTCTTCACCGAACGAACTTCAATATCCGTTTCACGGGAAGTTAGGTCCTGAATAGACCACTCCGTTTTGTCCGTCTAAGCCAATCTGGCTCATGCCTCCAGAGGGGGATGCAGCTAAGTCTGCAGGCGAAATACCTCGACTTCCTAGATCGGCAGGGTCGTCTTCCGATTTCACGTGGTACCAATTAGGATTCCCGACGTTTTCTTGAATGCGACACACCCTATTCGCCACAAACGTAGTCCACGTCGAAGGAGTCTTCCTCAACCAGGAAAGCACTATTGTGGAATCTGTCCAACAATAGACTTGGCGAAATTCCAAATCTATTTCCCGAACTATGGGTTTCAATAGCTCAGACGCTGATACCGAACCACAAAGTTCCAAACGAGGCAACGATATTGATTTAATGGGGGCTACTCTGGTTTTTGAGGAGAGCAAATGAGCCGCAACTTTTCCACCTGGACATTCAATACGAATATATACGGCCCCCGCGTACGCCTTTTCCGAGGTATCCGAAAACACATGAAGTTCAGCCGGTAATTCCGGGGAGTACTGAACCCATTTTGGAATTCTAATAGAATTCACATCGGGGTGATATTCTACAAATCGTCGCCATTCATTTTCAGTGGCTGACAAACGGGGATCGTCCCAGCCAATATTATCCAGCCATATTTTCTGCATAATCATCTTAGCAGTAACCAACATAGGACCTAACCAACCGATGGGATCGAACAATTTCGCGATGGCTGAAAGTACTTCTCTTTTAGTGTAGCTAGATCTTTTCAAAATAGGCTTCGCATCGAAATAAAATGAATCTAACTGTGCATTCCACCTAATCCCTAGAGGTTTGGACCTCTAGTCTCTACGAAATCCAAGACTAAATATTCAGGGGAAAACTGATGGAGGGTGGCTTTGTCGTTGGCAGTCCATTTCCGAACTTAGCTGAAGCGCCGTCAATGCGGTCCTGAGATCGCGGGTCCCTGCAAAAACATCGTCCACATACATGCATTTCCGCAAAATATGCGCCGCTAGTGGGAATTCCAACTCCGTATCGTCAGCTAACGTCAAAAGCGTCCGTATGGCCAAATATGAGGCACAATTAACCCCGAAAGTCACCGTCTGTAAATCATAATCCCGGACCGGCTATGTCGTCGAGTCGCGGAAAACAATCCTCTGAAGAGGGGTATGTCGAGGGTCCACGCGAATTTGTCTATACATCTGAGTAATATCTGAATTGAATACGAGTTTAAATGTCCGCCAACGGAGTATTAATAGCACTAAATCCAACTGCAAGGTGGGTCCAACATACAGGATGTCGTTCGAGCTATTCCCATTGGAAGTTATGTTCAAAGCATTGAACACTACGCGGAGTTTATTCGTCTGCTTGTCCGGATTTATGACTGGGTGGTGAGGCAAATAGCAAGTCAAAGTATCCTCCGAGGTGGGGCGTACTGGTCTCATATGGTCAAGTTTCACATATCCATTCAAGACGCTGTCATAAATTGTCTTTATATCTGGTTTCCTTAAGAAGAATTGGCTTAAAACATTCCCACGAGATGCTCCTAGACATCTATTCGTATACAATTCAGTTTTAAGCGGAAGCGTCACAACGTATCTACCGCCCGAATCCCTACGTGTAGTCCTAACATAGTTATCCTCACAATAACGGTCAGAAGGCGACATAATATTTCTCTTGCGAACCTCTTCCAATTCCCAGACACTCAAAAGAGTCGTATTGAGATTATCCTCGTCCGATATCGTAACAGTGGCAGCAAATCTGGCATCTGAGCCTTGAAGTCCGATGTGATTTGGAAAGAAGGTAAATCTCCGGAAATCGAGGGTAAAACTAAAGCAGAGGTCTCTAAAGTAACCGAAGTGTCGAGAGGGCTTCCAATCTTCAAGGTGCATATTTTTCTGGATGAAGCATTGGTGGAAAATTCAAGCGGTTTTGAAGTCACTCTGTGAGAAAAGAGGAATCAGAAGCTGAATATCGTCCACCACCATGGTGGTTGACGATATTCACCATCGCTGTTTCCAAAAGAACAGCTTTGTTCCGCGCAGCATGAAACGCATCCAGCTGATGTGGATGGTTCACAATGTTCAAGTGGAGGAGCAGTAGGATTTGTTGACCTGGGTCTAGAATCTGGACAATTCGCACGGGCTGTGTTTGCCACTAGAGCCGAAGTATTCGCAGTGGGCCCGTCGCGATGCAATAAAGTATGGTGGTTTTTATTGCATTTGGAACAACGACGTTTAATATCACATTTTCTGACCTCATGGCCTTTGCGAAGGCAATTAACGCACAAACGACGGCGCTTGACCAGAGCGAATCTATCATAGAATGTGAGACTTGAGAACCGAGGGCAAGCATAAATGTTGTGTTCTTGGTTCGGGCATAAGACACAACCGTATTTAGAAGAAGAACAAGAAGATCCGAACGCAGCCGCGTTTGAAAAATGGGATTGGACCTTCCTGACGTTCGAGTGCCTTGGCTGTTCAATTCCCCTCATACCGAGAAGGCACATAGGAGTTCGAATTCTCTCTGTTAGGAAATCACCCAAATCTTTCCGCGTGGAAAAGGAGGATTTATCCTTCACGCTTTGCTCCCATAACGTCTGGGTAATTTTGGGTAACCTTTGCAAGCAAATAAACACCAAGATCGGATCCCAATTGTCCGTGCAGACGTAAATGGACATCGCCGAGAGACATCCATTTATACCACGTTGTACGGACTTAAGTCCCGTACTACTTTCGCTTTCAATCGCTGGGAGCGCGAACAAAACTTTCAGTTGGTTGTGGACTTAAAGACGTGGATTGTCATAAGTAACCCGTAAAGCTTTCCACGCCAAGACAAAACTGCAATTAAGTAGCGGAAACTTTGAAACAATCTCACGCGCCTCTCCACTTGTTTTCGCAAGAGGTGACATAAACGCTCAATATCGTTCAAACGAGAGTGGTTGATATAGACCGCCGTAAACAGATCCCTGAAAGTGGACCACGATAAGAAATCGCCCTCAAATATGTCGGTGTCACACGGCGGCAACGAGAGGTTATTCACACTATCACTCGCGAGGTGGTCGATATTCATGCGCGAAATCGAGATGTTATTTTCAGAATTTGAGGGAGGCGGACAATCAGCTTGAGTGCTAATGCGCGAGACGCATGAGTCGACGCACTCATGTTATGTAGGTAGTTAGAATTTTGCGTCTCCTCCCGATCTAATGAAGCTGAATCACCGACCGAAGAAGTCAAGGTCGATCGACGAGACCGTTTGAACTGCAACAGTTTTCGAATAATTACTGTTAGGCAATTCATATATGTTTGATGCGACGCGTCATATTTGCTATCTGCCGCGTCAATGTCATCCTTAGTTGCGTCTTCGGATGACTGCAAAAAGTTGAGAAATTTCTCAAACATTTCTTGGGCCTTTGCTAACAATTTGTTTAACTCAGCACATCGTATTTCTAGACAAGAAAGATCAAGTTCATCATCTTTTAACTTTCTGAAGTGCGCATCGAATTTAACCAGAGCATCCGAAGCCCTAATAAAGAAATCACGGATATACAATTTTCTTTTCACAAAATTTCCAGAAAAAATCGATCAAAAGTCACGTATAAATATTGAAAAGTGTTTAAATATTTTGCAACAATTCGTCCAAAATATTCAAACTCGATAAGTCGCACTAAATATTCAAAATATCTCAAAAATGTACCAAAAAATTTATATAAAACGAAAGTATATATAAGTGGTAAAGTAGTTACATCGAAATTTTAAATATTTACATTATTAACTATTTTCTTTCGAAAATAACGAAATTTACAGGCCGAATATAACGAAATTTACAGGCCGAATACGCAAATTACCGATTGTAGTACTTCTGTGTCGAATTATTCACAAATGTAACGACCGTTAAAATTTCAAAACAAAAGAAATATTTAAAAAGATCGAGCCAAATAATTGATCAATCCACGGGTGCACGTGGATATAGTGCCGAAAACACGTCGAAAAACTATATTATTCGAGTGTCTGGTTAAGAAACGGCTGAATTATTTCCCTTTTTTTGAATTCCCCCACTGTGTGGCGTTCAATAAATTTCGAACCTTGTATGCATTCTAGTGAATGAGAAAAGTTGTCAGCAGAAGAATATTTTTAAAAAAAATTGTTTAAAAAAAATTTGAAAAATAATTATAGCGAGATCTTAATTTACCTATTTATAAACATTTTAGCCAAAAATGAAGTACATAGGTCGATATTAAATATTCTGACCCGAATAGCTCTAGGCATATCGCACCTGTTCCACAAAAGGGTACCAACTCAAAATTTAAAAAAATTCAGTAGAGGCCAACAACTGTTTCCTTTAATATTAATGATATATTACAAAAAAAGAATATGTCGTTGCAAGAAAATATCATAGAAAAATAATTAAGCTATTTCCTTTTTTTTGTTTTTTTTATTGGTTATAGAAAAATAACAACTTTTTTGAGTTGTTACTCTTTTCCTAAAAAAAGTTTGTATATAAATAGTGATATTATTTTCAGTTGTACCTTTTAACTGAAAAATCTTACTCGGATTATAAGTTGAAAAGGGCACAACTTAAAATATTACTCTTTAGATGATAAATCGAGGATCCGATATGCTTAAACACAATTCAAAATGTAACTCTTTATTTGAATCTAAAGACGTTATTCTGAAAACATAGAGGGAGTCATAACGGTTTTTTATTATGAAAAAAAAACAATGGACATTTTTTTGCAGTGTGTAGAGATTGCCATTGTACGTTGTTTTTTTTTTTTGCATAAAAACAAAATTTTTAATTTGTTATCGTTTTATGGAACATGAGCGATATGTAAATTAAACACACCCTGGCCTGCGTTTCTTCTGATTTCGACAGCTTTAGCTGTGTTCGGACCAACATCAGAATTTGTTGATGGACCTTGAGTATGTGGTGGAGGGTGTGGAGAGAACGTTGACATATAAAAAAGACAAAGACAATTTTAATAATTTATTAAGTAAGTATAATTTGTTCCCCAAACTTTCCGCTTTTATTTATACTAAGCATTTCTATTCTATTTCCAGAAGCGGAGGGGAATATACTAGCTCAAACTTTAAAATTTGACAATATTTCAGCAGAAGAGTATTCAGCGACATGAGCTGCATCTGGCAAAAACAGGCTAAACCAAATAGTGAACGACTAAACTTTCCGCTTTTATTTATACTAAGCATTTCTATTCTATTTTCAGAAGTGGAGGGGAATATACTAGCTCAAACTTTAAAATTTGACAATATATCAGCAGAAGAGTATTCAGTGTACGATTTAATGCGAAATATGTGGCCTCAGTAGAAAGGTTCAAATGGATTAAAATTGAAAGTAAAGTAATCTATATATATAAAAGAGAGTGTCTGTTTGTGGGTTTGTTTGTGGGTTTGTTTGTATGTTTGTATGTTTGTATGTTTGTATGTTTGTTCCGTATAGACGTCTAAACGGCTAGACCGATCATCTTGAAATTTTCACAGAATGTACATGTGAAGGGGGTGCTGAAAATAGGGTACTTGAATTTTCGATATATCAAGTGGGCGTGGACCCGCCCATAGGGGTCCAATTTTGATATTAAGAAAATTTTTTAGCTAGAGTGCTGAAATTTTTTGTGTATGCATTTAGTGGCAGATAATGTGAATTTTCCAAAAATGGGCGGAGTCGGACCAATGGGCGTGGCCCCGCCCATATAAGCCAAATATTGAAATTCAAATATTTTCTACAATTTATTAGAGAGAGTTCTGTATTTGAGTGTATATGTATCTGGTGACAGTCTACGTGATTGGTCCAACAATTGGCGGGATCGGCCCAATGGGCGTGGCCCCGCCAACATAGACCAAATTTTGAAATTTCGATATCTTGAACAATTTGCTAGCGAGAGTGCTGCAATGTTGTGTATATGTATCTGGTGACAGTCTACGTGATTGGCCCAAAAATTGGCGGGATCGGCCCAATGGGCGTGGCCCCGCCCACATAGACCAAATTTTGAAATTTCGATATCTTGCACAATTTATTATCAAGAGTGCTGCAGTTTTGTTTATATGTATCTGGTGACAGTCTCCGTGATTGGTCCAAAAATGGGCGGGATCGGCTCAATGGGCGTGGCCCTGCCCACATAGACCAAATTTTTAAATTGAGATATCTTGCACAATTTGCCAGCGAGAGTGCTGCAATGTTGTGTATATGTATCTGGTAGCAGTCCACGTGATTTTTCCAAAAATGGGCGGGATCGGACCAATGGGCCTGGCACCGCCCATATGAGCCAAATTTTAAAAATGTGATATCTTGCACAATTTTATACCGAGAAACCTGGAATTTTGTGTATATGTATATGGTGGCAGTCTGCGTGATTGGTCCAAAAATGGGCGGGATCGGCTCAATGGGCGTGGCCCAGCCCACATAGACCAAATTTTGAAATTTCGATATCTTGCACAATTTGCTAGCGAGAGTGCTGCAATGTTGTGTATATGTATCTGGTAGCAGTCCACGTGATTTTTCCAAAAATGGGCGGGAGCGGACCAATGCGCGTGGCCCCGCCCACATAAGCCAAATTTTGAAATTGATATATCTTGCACAATATGTTAGCGAGAGTGCTGGAATTTTGTGTATATGTATATGGTGGCAGTCTGCGTGATTGGTCAGAAAATGGGCGGGATCGGACCAGTGGGCGTGGCCCCGCCCTTATAAGCCAAATTTCGAAATTGATATATCTTGCAAAATTTTTTATCTAGAGTGCTGTAATGTTGTACATATGTATCTGGTGACAGTCCACGTGATTGGTCCAAAAATTCGCGGGATCTGACCAATGGGCGTGCCACTGCCCATATAAGCCAAATTTTGAAATTGAATTATCTTGCTCATTTTGTTAGCGAGAGTGTTGAAATTTTGCGTATATGTATCTGGTAGCAGTCTACGTGATTGGCTTACAAATGGGCGGAATAGGACCAGTGGGCGTGGCACAGCCCATATTTTGATATATCTTGCAAGTATTATATAGGAAATACATGAACATAAATGCTCGGTATGCGATAATTACAGCTGCTCACTCCAATACAATCGCAATATGATAATGTGATGCATGACCAATGAAACAAGAATTTGGAAATTTTATAAGTATACATTTCTATTTTCTGGACTTTCCACTGAATTCGGTATTTTTTCATTCAGTGAATTTATCACTAATACCAGTAAGGAAAGGCAGAAAGTCGGGCGGGGCCGATTAGGGTCATTGCGATAATAATTTGGAATACTTGGTAAATGTGGTGTGTGTGTGTATGTATATCATATTTTGAACCGATAATCGCTAAATTAAGCAATATTCGTTCCTAAATTGAGAAACATTTTTCTGGAGAACTTTGTAATGATCGGAAGTAAAGTACAACTTCTATAGCGCTTTGTAACCAAATCTGGAGGAACATATATATGGAGGTTATATATAAATCTGAATCGATTTTCCTTGAATACTCATTCATGTAAAATAGAAACCTGTTTCTGTCGAATTTCGTACTGATCGGATATAAAACACATTATCTACAGCGCTTACATGTCAAATTGGGGGTAACATATATATGGGGGCTATATCTAAATCTGAACCGATTTTCTCCGAATTTTGCGGTATTCCTTCATGTAATAAGAAATCTCTTTCTGCCGAATTTCTTACTGATCGGATATAAAATACAGTTTCTACAGCGCTTGAATTTCAAATCGGGGGTAACATATATATGGGGGCTATATCTAAATCTGAACCGATTTTCTCCGAATTTTGCAGTATTCCTTCATGTAATAACAAACCTCTTTCTGCCGAATTTCGTACTGATCGGATATAAAATACAGTTTCTACAGCGCTAATTTTGACATGGGCAGCGAAGCGCACCGGGCTCAGCTAGTCTATATATATAAAAGAGAGTGTCTGTTTGTGGGTTTGTTTGTTCCGTATAGACGTCTAAACGGCTAGACCGATCATCTTGACATTTTCACAGAATGTACATGTGTAGGGGGTGCTGAAAATAGGGTACTTGATTTTCGATATATCAAGTGGGCGTGGACCCGCCCATATGGGTCCAATTTTGATATTGAGAAAAAATTTTAGCTAGGGTGCTGAAATTTTGTGTGTATGCATTTAGTGGCAGATTATGTGAATTTTCCAAAAATGGGCGGAATCGGACCAATGGGCGTGGCCCCGCCCATATAAGCCAAATTTTGAAATTGAAATATTTTCCACAATTTATTAGCGAGATTTCTGTGGTTTAGTGTATATGTATCAGGGAACAGTCTACGTGATTGGTCCAAAAATGGGCGGGATCGGACCAATGGGCGTGGCCCCGCCCACATAGACCAAATTTTAAAATTTCGATATCTTGCACAATTTGCTATCGGGAGTGCTGCAATGCTGTGTATATGTATCTGGTGGCATTCTACGTAATTGTTCAAAAAATTGGCGGGATAGGACCAATGGGCGTGGCCCCGCCCATATAAGCCAAATTTTGAAATTGATTTATCTTGCACAATTTGCTAGCTAGAGTGCTGTAATGTTATACATATGTATCTGCTGACAGTCCACGTGATTGGTCCAAAAATTTACGGGATCGGACTAATGAGCGTGGCACCGCCCATATAAACCATATTTTACAAATGTGATATCTTGCACAATTTGTTAGCGAGAGACCTGGAATTTTGTGTATATATATCCGTTGGCGATCTACTTGATTGGTCCAAAAATGGGCGGGTTCGGACCAATAGGCGTGGCCCGGCCCATATAAGCCAAATTTTGAAATTCAGATATTTTGCACAATTTGTTAGCGAGAGTGCTGCAATTTTGTGTATATGTAAATTGTGGTAGTCTACGTGATTGGTCCAAAAATGGACCAATCATCACACACAGTCTACGTGATTACACAAATAAGGGCGGCACCGCCCATAGAAACATAATTTAGAAATTGAGATATCTTGCACAATTTGTTTAAGTGAGCGCTGTACCTTTGTGTATATGTATCTGGCGGCAGTCTACGTGATTGGTCAGGAAATGGGAGGGATCAGACTAATTGGCGTGGCCCCGTCCATGTAAGCCAAATTAATTATCGAGAGTGCTGCAGTTTTGGGTATACGTATCTGATGACAGTCTACGTGAATCGCCCAAAAATGGGCGGGATCAGACCAATGGACGTGACCCCGCCTATATAAACCCAAAATAATGTTTATACCCTACACCACACTTTGGTACAGGGTATTATGAATTTGTGCATTTGTTTGTAACACCCAAAAGGAGAAGAGATTGTTTATTATACCGATCGAATTGTAATCACTTTCAGAGTCGATTTGGCTATGTCCATCTGTCCGTTCGTCTGTCTGTAGATGTATTCATGTAATCAAAGTAGAGGCCCAATTGTGGTCCGATCTCAAGGAAGCTTTGCACATATCTTTCTTTAGGCCCAAGGACGAATCCTATTAGATTTTTTTAAAATCGGTTCATATTTACATATAGCTCCCATATAAAGGGTCCGCCATCTAACGTTTTTTTCAACTAGTGCTTATTTCGTGAATGGTAACACTTAGCTCATGTCTGATTTGACAGATAATTAGTTGTATCCTTCCGCTGAACGAATATGGTTGTGTATACGCTTGAACAACGTTGGGAAATATGCCGAAGAAGAAGATGCCGATTTTGCCAAAAAAAATCATCTTTTCAGATGAAGCTCATTTTGATCTTGGCGGGTATGTAAACAAGCAAAATTGTCGCATTTGGGGCACAGAAAACCCGCACGCATACATTGAAAAGCCGATACACCCAAAACGAGTCACTGTTTGGTGCGGATTTTGGTCCAGAGGCATAATTGGGCTATTTTTCTTCGAAAATGAGCAAGGAGTGGCCGTTACAGTCAATGGCGATCGTTATCGGGCCATGTTGAACGAATTTTTGTTCACAAAAATTGAAGAGGAGGATATTGGCAACATTTGGTTTCAATAGGACGGCGCTACGTGCCACACAGCCGAAGCTACTCTCGATGTTTTGCGCCCTGTTTTTGATGATCGCATTAACAGCCGCAGAGCTGATGTCGTTTGGCCACCTCGGAGCTGCGATTTGACACCGTTGGACTATTATTTGTGGGGTGCCCTCAAAGATAAGTGTTACGCCGACAAGCCAGAGACAATTGGCGCTTTAAAGGACAATATTCGTGAAGCCATTGGTGAAATAGAGCAGCACACAATCGATAATGTGCTTAAAAATTGGACCGATCGTGTAGGCTACTGCATGGCCAGCCGAGGCGGCCATTTGAATGAAATTATTTTCCATTATTAACCGGAAGGATTGTACTTTCAAATAAAAAAAGAAATTTGAGAAAATATTCAGTAGTTTTTTTTATAGCATTTTCAAAAAAAAAGTTATTTGGCGGACCCTTTAAAAGTCAACTTTTGCTGAATCTAGTAACATGCAACAATCTGCGAAATGGAACGGAATATTCTAGTGATATTAATTTATTTTAAACGTGGATTAATGTAGCTTTCTATAGAGTGTTTGTACAATAAATGAGGTGGTACTTTTTAAAACTTGATTATTCCACTTTTTGTGTTTTTGCACAATTTGAGAAAATACTATGGCCCTATGTATTTAACCCGAAATGTTGATGCATTATTAAAGACGTCAAGATTAGTTATACAGACTTCGCACAATTTTTTTTGAATTTTGAATTCATTTCTACCAAAAATCAAAAAATCGGTTCTGTCAAAAGTGGAATAGCCATGTTTTGAAAAGTACCTCCTCAAATTATCTCTATTGGCTTTTTTTCTAATTAGCTTAGGTGCCTGTCGCGAATGTACGATTTTTTATCGCCTTACCGTAGAGAGGAGGGTATACATATATCATTTGCTACGAGCCAAAAGTGTAACAAATCGAAGGTGTGACTTAACCCCCCTAAGTACAGTGTAATGGTTTAATAGTACCTAAAATACATTGAAAAATGGGCATTATTGCCAAGCTCGTTTTGGTACACCCAACAAAAAAAGTTTGCTGTTAATAACAAACAACGCACAGTGCGCTAAAATTGAAAAAAAATGGACATAATTCTGCCATTTCAAAACCACTTAGAGAGAGTTTAGGTTCGGAATTTGGACCCCCTATCTCATACAGGGGTGGAGCTACAGGGCCCTAAATTTGACCACCTCGGGTCTACAAAATTTTCATCGGCTTCTAACTTTTTAATGGAGTTTCCGATTTGAGTGGATACTCCTAGACCAGACCTACAATAAACATTTATAGCTTGAAGATATTTCGAGCAGTTTCCGAGATATGTGGATTTTAAATTTGCATTTTTCAGTTTTTCGCCGACTTTGCCTTGGAGTTTAGCAAATATCTCAGTCAAAAGTTTACCGATTTTGTTCGCGTGTTTTTTTTGTTAATTGCCAAAAAAATTTACTTTATCATGAAAAAAAAGAATCGACAAGATATGTCAAGTAATAAAAAAGTTATGGCCCTATAAATTAAAATTTTTGAAAAACGTCATTTTTCAAGATTTAGGTCATTTTTAGATTTAGATATTTAGGTCTTGTAGAAAAGGTGTGTTACACAAAGTATATCAAATTTATACTCATTTTAAAGGAGACGTTTGACAGAATTTGTTAGAGAAAATCCGAAGCCAACATTTTAATTGGTGTGGTTGCCACCCTTCTCCGATTTTGACTTTTTTTACATAAATTTCAATCTCCAATCGCAAAGCTAAATTGTTAAATTTTTTTATTTATTTGTATTAGGGTGTAACAAAATCGACTGCAAAGGGAATACCGAGCGCGGACTAAAAGTAAAAAATCCCATTTTTGGGAATTTTTGATGAATTTTTTGGGAATTGAGGGATTTTCTATTAGAAATTTCCACATGTTGCATTTGATTATTATTTCTAATATCAAAATAAAGAACTTTAAAAAAAAGCATCGAAATATATACATTTTTAAGAATTGTATGCCGTATTTACGTTTCTGTCTATATGCAAAATATTTTTTTTTAATTTTTCCCTACCTTCTTGTACTTATTGTTTATTAATCAGTCAATATGCACTGATTTATGTATTGTAGATCACATGTTTTTTTCAAACAATAATTAAAGTTAGTAAGAAGAACAATCATAAAATTGAGTAAGAAGGATAAAAGATGTCAGCCTTTATAATATGTTGGTGTGACTCTTGTTGCTTTAAATTAGTGTATACCCATTTTGTAAGCGAATGACCCACTTCTTGAGAAAAATAATTTATTTTCTTATTTTATTTCTGTAATATATATTTTATTTCTGTAAAATAATCTGAATAATCCATGTCTAGGAGATAAAGCAAATCCTTGTATTCCTCAGGATTGTCACATGTCAAAGATCGGTAACATACCCATCTTTTTCTTATTAAAGATAGAACAGGATCGGAAGATAGAAGAAGATTTACAAATATATCTTCTGCTTTCCCTTTTTCAGCAGGCACAGACTGTTGAAACAACAAACATTTTTGCTAATGATACTCACAAAATTCTTTGAGTTTACCTCCCACACAAATAGACCATTTTGTACCAAAAGTTTCCAGCATATAACTTTAATACCAGTGCGTACAAATACTTGAAATTTCGTACAGTGTAATGCGTTTATAGTACCTAGAGTCTAGAGAAAAGTGACCCTTATTGGGACGCCCCTTTTGGTACCTCCACACAAATGGACCATTTTACACCAAAAGTAAACAGCTTTTAACTTTAATACCAGTACATATATTTTAAAGTTATTAAATGCTATTTAAATTGATAATAATTTAATTAAAACAAAAAAATTTATAAATTTACTAATATTTTTTGGGACTCAAGGTGAGGGGATTCATAAGTCGGTTTACCCGACTAAACATTTTACTTGTCCATGCATTTCAACCGTTAATCGAACGTTTTTTTGGTCTCCTTGCATTTTCTCTTCTTAATTGATTGTAATAGAGACTTTTTGTAGGAAGAGTGAAAACATAACATATGTTTTGCATGTAAAATAATCTATATATATAAAAATGAAACGGTCCATCTGTGTAATGGCATCACGTCAGAACGGCTGGAGCGATTTGGCTCAATTTTTTTTTCAGTTCTTCGTATTTGCCTGGAGAAGGTTGTTACGAAAGAAAATTTTGGGAAAACCCTCCGGAAAAGTCGGAAAATTGGGAAAATCGAAAATTGCTATTTCTTGCGAGATTCCTACTGTTCCTATCTACTACTCTCTTTTTGAATTCAATTTTTTTTATTAATTTTCTATTAAACAAAAAAGTTTTCTATTAAACATATGTACGAGTATGTGCTATTTTTCTTGCTGCAATTCATTCGAGTTTTGCGTATTGTTACACTGATTTCGCGTATCACATCGACAAACGGTACAAGCATTACGATCAATTAAAATTCAACGCGATATTTATCAGTTCGAAAATTTTTTCAGATAATAAGTTTGAGTATAAGAGGTAAGGTTATCTTATTGGATTGCGGGCACTGCAAAATCATAATTTCGGATGAATGCACAATGGCGCATAAACGAGCTCTGGAGGCAGTTGACCGAACGATGAAGGATTTACGGCGTGATTGGAGACAATTTGGTGAGTCTATGATATTGCTCTCCGGAGATTTTCGTCAAACGCTTCCCGTCATCCCGAAATCTACTGCCGATGAAATTAATGCATGCCTGAAATCGTGGTCTTTGTGGCGGCATGTCAAGAAGTTGAAATTGACCACGAACATGAGAGTCGCGTTGAAGAACGACTCATCGGCTCTTGAATTCTCGAAACAACTGTTAGCGCTTGGCAATGGCCAAATTACTGTTGATGTTTCCACTGCATTGATATTGTTCCCGGCAAATTTTTGCGAGTTCACATCGTCGAACGAGGAACTCATCACCAAAGTGTTTCCAAATCTCGATTAGATTAGTGAACGGGCAATATTAGCAGCGAAGAATAAGGACGTCGATAGCATGAATTTTATTATTCAAAGTAAAATCGAACTCGCTTGATGTGCCAGGAGCTCCGCCGCATAATTTACAGCTGAAGGTGGAATCGATCATAATCATGTTGCGGAATCTGAATCATCCGAAATTGTGCATAGTTCGCGGTTGTCCACTATGAAACTGATGGACAATGTGATTCAGGCGACGATCATCAAGGGAAAATTCAAAGGGAGGAAGTCCTTATCCCACGAATTCCGATTATTCCAACTGATCTTTCATTCCAATTCAAGCGGATTCAGTTCCCTGTACGATTGGCTTTTACGATGACAATCAATAAATCTCAAGACAAATCGTAGGAAGTCTGTGGAATTAATCTCGAATTTCCCTGTTTTTCGCACGGTCATCTGTACGTTGCCTGTCTTCTGTCTTCGTTGTTTGTTGTTTATCACATCGCTCTCTACTGATTTCGATTCCTTTTAAACAAATCGCATTAAAATTTTAACTATCTGTGTTTTATTATCACTCTGGAGTTTATCTGAAGGCGTTAAATTGGGGCGAGGCGAAGTTCGCCGGGTCCGCTAGTTAAATATAAAAATGTCTTTAAAAGTAGCTTAAAATGGAAAAAATAATTTTTTCAGTTTTTAGGCCAATTTTCCCTGAAAACAACTGAGATATGCTATGAAACTATTGTATTTTAAAAATTTAGACATTATTTATTAATTTTTTATATAGTTATTCACAATAAAACACGATGATAACCAACATTTTATTTTTCGGTCCTGGCGAACCATTCGGCGGAAATGCACATATAAAGGGTTTTCCAACAAGAGGTGTTATTTTGGCATTCAAAGAAATATGTAATTTTTTGAGATAAATTATCGGATGTTTATTTCATAAAAAAGAGGAAGGTATGCCGTTAATAATGAACAA
This sequence comes from Eudasyphora cyanicolor, assembly GCA_963930755.1. Classification (NCBI taxonomy): domain Eukaryota; kingdom Metazoa; phylum Arthropoda; class Insecta; order Diptera; family Muscidae; genus Eudasyphora; species Eudasyphora cyanicolor. The sequence continues at coordinate 153,026,350 of OZ005734.1, read as the reverse complement.
CAACATCAGCCAAATGGCCACCACGACCTCGCTTGCAGGACCATATCCTTTTCATGAAATTTTCCATAACCAAATAGCAAAGTGGCTGCCCTATGTCCTCGATAGCCTCACAAATTCTATCTTTGAGGTCTTGAATCGGTTGTTGGCGTATACCTTATCTCCCAAGGTTTAGGTTAGGGTGGCAGCCGTTTTCGTTTTTTATTTCTTCAGCTGACATATACCAGTTTAGGTCCCTAGTGGTACCACGGGCTAAAATGCCCTTCATCGAAACCAACCTGTTTGATATACAAATGTATCGATAGCACGAATATTGGTACTGGAAAGATCTGTTAGGCTGCCTAGAAAGGCCGACCCCAGTAGGTCCAGTCGTCGTTTACTCAAAGCGGGACAGTCGCATAGCAAGTGCTCAATGCTCTCCACTTCTTCCTCATCTCCACAGCTTCTGCAAAAGTCATTGGAGTTAATACCCTCAGGCCATACCTTGGCCAGATTTGTCTAGCTACCCTACAGGTGCCGATTTGTGTCCATCTGTCGTTGAGTAGTCTTTGAATTAGTCTAATCATGCTAGAGTTCACCTTTAGATGTGACAATGCCGCGATTACTGTATGTTGTTAAAAGCCCCTTCTATGTCAAGAAATGCCACCATGGTGAATTCTTTTAAATCTATGGACGATCCGATAGTGCTCACAAGTTCGTGCAGGGCTGTAGACTTTCCATTATTGTAAGCATGTTGGTTCCCCGACAGGAGTTTTGTATCCAGGTTTTGCCTAATGAAATAATCTAAAAGTCTTTCCAGACTTTTCAATAGGAAAGAGGATATGTTAATTGGTTTGAAATTTTTTGGCCTAGTGTGCGATATCTTCCCCGCTTTGGGTATGAATACCACTTTGGTATCCCTCCATTGATACACTTAGCGATTGCTCGCTGTTTTTTGTCCAGTTGTTTGCCTCATCCTGAAAATACCCCACTGTACAAGGAGACGCGGATAGTACCACAGAAGGAATACCAAGAGCTTCTTCGCGCCTTCCTAAGCTCCTGCTTATAGATCTTGAGTTGCCCTTTATATGCATCCCAATCATTAAAGGCTCCTGTAGATTTAGCCTTGTTGAATAGCTTGTTGCAGGTCTTTTTCCTTGCCGTTAGCTCAGAAGTTCACCATTGGGGTTTAGTTTTACCCTTGTACCTTGTTTTTGGACAGGCTTCTTTAAGGGAACTATTGAATGATGTTGTGATATACTCGACCAGATTATCCAGACCGGCTTTGTTATTCGGTTCATAAAGAAGTTTAGAGTTGAGGACCTTTTTAATATTCTTCTCATACAGGTGCCACTTTGTCTTCCTCACATTTCTGTGGACGGCAGGTTTAGGCATTTTTTCGGCGAGTTTGAACTCTATATAATGGTGATCCGAGAATGAGTGGTCGTCCAGTACATTCCACCCAACAATTTTGTCTGACACCCGGTCAGTAGCAAACGTTACGTCTAGTACTTCTTGTCTGTCTTTAATTGTAAAGGTCGGTTTATTGCCAATGTTACAAATAGTTAGGTTGGTAGTTAGAATAACGTCAAGAAGCGAATCACCCCTATTGTTTATATCCGTACTACCCCAGATAGTATGATGAGCGTTCGTGTCTGCGCCAATAATCAGCTCGAGCTTGTCAGACGTTCCTTCTTCTACTACTTCTCTGAAGAGAGCTGTCGGTATTGCAGCTTCATAAGGAAAGTAACTGGAGACCACCCAGTATATGCGATTACCAATCTCCAGACTAGCAGCTGTTTGGTCTTTACCACTTAACTTAGTCAGGAGAAAAATACTTAGATCTTTTCTGGCCAAAATGCAGATTCTTGGATTGCCTTCGCAGTTGGCCACAAGCAGTTTAAAGTTTGGTGTCTTGATACCGCACACCCGTCCTCCTACTACATAGGGCTCCTGGATCAGGACGATGTCTACTGCACCTGTGGACAGGCGCAGCAATAGAGCCGCTGAGGCTGCTTTAGCGTGATGGAGGTTAATCTGTAGAATTCTTACCATCATTGGTAATCGACAGATTGACATCCACCCCGACAAGGGTGTTATCGAACTCTTCGTTCGTATCATCGGGGAGCATGTCCCCGCCAGATGCGTCAAAGAGTCCGGAGACTTCCCTCAGCCCCTCAGTATCCGAAGTAGTGTTTCCATCCTCAGAGAATGACGTTACGTTCTTTTAGAGTTAGAGTCACCAGAAATAATGGTCGTGTGGACCTCCGCACTTCCAGAAAGCCTTGCATCAACCACGGTCGACGACTCGCCTTCCGTAGTGGGAGCTATATCCTGCTTGTATACCTTCAAGACTATAGTCTCGAAACCATATTGCAGGGTCGCACTTGCACTTTGTATATGGGAGGTGGATTCAGCGTTAAGGATCAAATTGACCTGACGCTTTTTACCATTCGCCTCACCCACCTTGCTAATTCTCCAATTATGGGTCGGCAGACCAGGATTGGAATCTTTTATTATCTCTGATATGTCAGCCGGGTTTAAATATTATATATTTCTTAGCAAATAAATTTTATTTGAAAATCAATAAAATATATTTGGAACGCATATATTAATATATTACAACAAATTATATTTGCAAACTAAATATCTCAAATAAAATATGTGTTTAAATACAAATAAAATTATTATGTAGGAATTTTTCCAAATATATTTTATTTAAAAAATATTTCCAAAACTTTTGCTGAGTTTTTCATATTTCAGTTTAAATTTTTCTTGGGTTTCGAATTGTACCTTCCAGTTATGATACTATATGCAGCATTACCTTCTGTTTTAAATCAATCATTTCAAATTTCTGAGTATTCCAAGCCATCATTAGTTGTCAATCCTCTAAGTACTTTATATTGATCCAAGATTATATGATTTCAATTATTATTTTTTACGAACATTAAAAATTTCTAAAAATTTAACTTTGAATTACTGAAAAATTTTACACAATTTATGTATTTTATGAATACTTAAATGCAAATAAATATTTGTTTCGGAAATATTGGTCCCAAATAAAAACATATTGGAATGTAAACAAATATTTGTTTAGAACAACATCTTCCCAAATACACAATTTGTGTGTGTACCAAATATTACATGCTTAGAGTCTACCCCAAACATATATATGTTTCAAGCCGAATATGTTTGGGACAATATACTACAGAAGCGATTTTTTGCAGCGTGTAAGAGCTTTACTCTCCCCTGATGCCATCCTGCATCGTTGCAGACTAGTGGTGTGCCCTGCATTTCTCTTCGGACATCGAGGTCATAATGGCGGATTGCACATGGCTCCATTTGTCCTTGAGGATGGATCCATTCTCACTACTTCTGTCTATAACAGCCATCAGTAGACTCTCCTTCGCCACTTCATTGAAGGTCTTGGTGAGTGTCCTGTTGATGGTGACATTAGGGCCCCAAAGGAAGAAGTCGCAAGGTGTTAAATCACAAGATCTCGGTGGCCAATTGTGATCACCTCTTCGAGAGATAACACGGTCCGGAAACTTTCCCGTAACAGAGCAATGGTTTCGATGCTTGTGTGGCACGTAGCGTCGTCTTGTTGAAAGTAAACGTTGTCCAGATCAATACCATCCAACTCTGACCATAAAAAATCATTAATCATCTCTCGATAGCGCAATCCATTCACCGTAACTGTTGATCCAACCTCATTGTCCAAAAAGTAAGGTCCAATGACCCCGCCGGACCATAAACCGCACCAAACAGTCACACGTTGAGGATGGAGAGGCTTGGGTTTTCCGAGCCCCAGATGCGACAATTTTGCTTGTTGACGTAGCCACCGCGGTGGAAATGGGCCTCCTCAGTCAAGATGATTTTTCGATGATTTTCGAATTGAAACAAGTATATGTTTAGGGTACATTCGAAATATATAATATAGTATATTTCCGAAACAAAGATTTATTTGCATTCAACAATTCAGAAAATATTCGTATATCGATCGTATGCTAAGTTTAAAGTTTTTCAGTTATTTAATTAGAAATTTTATGCTACTAAAATTTCTTTGGTTGTTTTATGTTTTTCAGTAATTCAAATTACACTTTTAAGAAATTGTTAATGTTCTCAAAAGTCCCTTATAATATAAATCGTATAATTTTATTTGAGAAAATAAGTTCTCAAATATATCTTGTTGTAATATATTAATATATGCGTTCCAAATAAAGTTTATTGATTTTCAAATAAAATGTTTTTGTTCATAAATACATAATATTTACAATTTTCTATTCCAAATATATTTTCTTTGAATTCGAACATATCAAAAAAGTCGATTTCCCCCGTGTAAATGTTCCAATTTTCAACTCATCAATGCAATTTATCCTTAACAAGATTATACGATTTAAATTTTAACAGAAATTTTCAAACATACTCGTAAAAAATTTCCAAAAAAATTTATGTTGATTTTCTAAAAAAGAGAAAACTTGAATTTAAATTAGGGTATCATCGGTACATTGTCAAAATACTAAAATACAAATTAAATTTTTTTCGGAAATATTAAATAAAATATAATATTTGTGTTTGTCAACTATTATATTCATGGTGTATACCCTAAACAAATGTATGTTTCAAGCAGAATATTTTTGAGACAATATACTACGGAAGCGATTTTTTTCAGCGTGTATGATTTGGAATATTTAAAGGTATAACTCGAAACAAAGGAAAAATTAAAACTGCAGTTCGAAAAAGTTTTTTTTACACAACATATTTTAGTCCAGAATTTTACAACACATATTTTATTTGAGAAAACTAGTTCGCAAATATATTTTTTTCCAAATACATATTACTGATTTTCAAATAAAATGTATTTGCTAAGAAATATTTGAATTTTTGGATTAAATCTAATTAAGATTGTATCTTTGGGGCAGATGGTTTTTTTATGAACAAAAACTCAGTAGTCGTCTTTGACTGCAATCGTATCTACACTTTACTGACCTTGTCGATTTTAAATTTTAATTTTTCCTAGATTTTTTTTAACTTTATTGTTAAATATGTCAAAAGCAGCTTGATCTTTTTACTGCTCTAATTTTTATTTTATACACGCTGAAAAAAATAGCATCTGTTGTATATTGTCCCAAATATATTCTGCTTAAAACATGTATATGTTTAGGGTACATTCGAAATATATAATATAATATTTCCGAAACAAAGATTTATTTGTATTCAACAATTCAGAAAATATTCGTATATCGATCGTATGCAGTAGTCGCCTTTGACTGCAATCGTATCAACACGGGGAAAAATCGCTATTTAAAATATGTTTGGATTGAAAGAAAATATATTTGGAACAAACATTTTTAAATATTATATTTATTTTTAACAAATAAATTTTATTTGAATATCAAGAAGTTTTGATTGAAACGAATATATTAATATATTACAACAAAATATATTTGCGAACTAACTTTCACAAATAAAATATGTGTTTACACACAAACAACATTATAATTTAATATTTTTCCAAATATATTTTATTTATAAAATAATACCGAGGTCAGCAAGATGGTAGAAGAAGTCAACGCATGTTTGGCACAGCTCACGACAAAGAAGAACAAGCTACAAGTGGCACAACGACGAAAGTTGAAGAAGGTGAACCAGAACAGCAAACAGAACAAGGTGCAGGATGCTCCAAATGAGCTATTTGAACCCATTCCACCTCCTCGGAAGCAGGGAAGAGGGTCGGATCTCCCGAAGAGCAGAACACTGCGACACCGCCGAAGAAGATAAAAAGCTCAGCGCTTGCAACTAAATTTGAGAGAACAAGTCAAGCCCCTCACATAGGAGACTCTAGTCTGTATTCTTTTGGAAAGGGCGGCGATAAAGTCGATCCAACTACAAAGAATGCGAGCGCAATCACGGAATCCTCCGAGCAGATTGGGGCATCCAAAAAGATATCTTGGTCGATACGGAAGAGAAAGTTAGATGATGAAAAAGGTAAGAAGCCACCATCTTATACCACAGAAGCGAGGAAGCAATACAGAATCGAGCTCTGCTACGCAGTGATCGTCATGAAGAGAGCATCCGGCAAAATCCTAACAAACCAACACGACAACGGTGAAGTCTTGGTAAACAATTAAATTGTGGAGTACACCCTCAATATCGATGACGGGCCCCCAATTCAGATAATGAGCAGCGAGTTCAAAGGGGACATCCTGAGGTTGAAGTTGGCTTCACCACACTCAGAAAAATGGCAATCGTTTATATGAGTAAAATCTATATCTCAGTTTAGTTCAAGATTTTTACTCATGTTTAGTTAAATTTTCCTCAAAACTGGGAAATTTTACTTTCAATGAGTAAATTGAACTAAATTCAAAGATATAGCAAATTGGTTACATACTCGGAAATGGGATATGATTTTACTTACTTAAAATTTCATCGACCAAGTAAAAATTTCCTACTATTTGGTAAATTTTGACTTTTACCGAGGAAGGATTTCCTAGCGTCGAAGAAACATTTACTACTCCTCGAAAATAAATCATTTTAGGAAATTTTAACTAGAAATATCCGAATTTCCTTATTTCTAGTTCATGTTTTTCTGAAATTTATAATACGGTTTTCAAATAATCCTTGAATATTCGTTAAGCAAAAAATTCCCGTTCGTTTCAAGAGATTCTTTCCTTAACTGCTCAAATATCATTTCAAACAGCAGCTGCGAAGTTAAGTAATTTAAATTCGCAGCAAATATATAGGATTATATGTGAAATACTTAAGACATAAGATTGAGACATTGAATGAGAATTCTGTTTGTTTCAGGTTTTTTGAATTTGTTTCAAATACATTGGAGCAAAATATTTATTGGAAAATTCCCGAGAATATTTTTCTGAATTATATTAATTAATTTTCGTATATTCAAGTAAAATTGAACTTGATTTGAGGAATTATTGTACTTCCATTTAGTAAAAATGTAACTTAATCTTAGTAAAAAAATTACTTGAATTTAGTTAAAATTTTCTTAATTTTTAGTAAAAATTTCCTGATTTCAAGTAAAAATGTACCTGATTTTAGTGAAAATTTAACTATATTTTTTCCAAATTTCATGTAAATTTTTACTAAAACTTGTAACGTTCAAAGTGATTGAAATGTTTGCTTCATCGCTATTTATGTTTTATCCTACCAAAACAGCGTACCAATCACTAATGACACAGAGAAATAGGTAGAGATCGAATAACCTTTTAAGAACATTTAATTGATTGTAGGAAAACAAATAGACTGGGAGCCATTGATTCTAGCTTCAGTCGGGTGGGGGGTTCAGGTCTACTGAGTTCCTAGTTCACCTAATTTCTATCATAAACAAAATTTTATTGTAGACTCCCTTTTAGTTACTGAAACTAAGCTGAGAAAAAAAATAAAGAAATTTAAATATAACTAAACTAGATTTTAACCATACAAAAATTTACCCGTATGGTCAAAATGGTGGTAAAAAGAGCTAAGTCGTCATCTATCACTTTAATGTATACTCCAGATGTTGCGGAGTTTATCGTATCTTAACCCAACCCAACCATGGTCTTAGTGACGAAACATGTTTCTAAGACCCCAACTCAACTGTTGCTTCCCCTTTTATCGCAACATCACCACCATAAAAATATGAACTTACAGATTCATGTTGATTTCAATCATAATGGCTTGCAGGTTTATTTTCGTGTTTGACTGTTATACAAATGTAACAATTTTGTATCTAGACTTAAACTTAAAACTAAGTTTTGGTTCGAACAAACTCGTTCATACAAGTTTGAAGGAATGAAAGTTTGGCCTTCGTAAATTTAAATGTTTATCCATAAATTGGAGAATTGAAAACAAAGGCGATTAAGTATTTCATTGAACAATTAAAATTTTAAGGAGAATTGGTGACAGATACACCAATTATTATAATTGTAATATGAAATCGGAAAAATCATGAATATTACTAGCTGCCTAGTGTTATATGCAAATACATATATATATATATATATATATATATATATATAATCCTCTTAGCCAACCCAATATGGTTATAATCTTAGCTGAATTAAATTTGGTTAACATATGAGGACAACATTTAGTTTATATAATTCCTTTATAGTAATTTATATACATAATTCCCTTAGATTGTAAAGTTTATTTCAGAATTTTGGAATTTCTAAATGGATTTGGTAAAGAACTATTCCCAGATGGGAATGCTAAAACAATAAATTAAATTTAGGCCCCTAATTTCTAATCCTGATAACATATTCCCAGAACAGATAATTGACTACAATAATCCGTATATACACCGAATTGAAAATAGGATGATTAATTATGTTTGCACATACGTAATTTATCATGTGTATCAGCAAGCAAAATTTAACAAAAAATAAGTTACAATTTAGTATTACTCACCACTTTCAATTGCATTTTAGGTTGAGCGTCGAGGCCTCGAAGAACAGGTATGATGCTGTGGTCACTACATAAAATTCCATAAAATAAGGTTACACCATAATAAAATTACTTACGAAACTCGTGGGAAATGTGGGAATTATTGTATTAATCGATAAGTATACTTAAAATATATAGGAATAGGTAAGATCCTATTCTTCTAATCCATCGTGGTTGTGTCGTCAGATTCCAGTCCAATTTTAAAATTTCCGCATTTCTGAGTTTTTTTTGGCGTAATTCAAATTTTGATAGCTTTAAAGTTCTACCACAAAAGTATCAAGGGAGGAGGTTCCACAAATAACATAACCTCTTCTGGTAATCACAGGTTGAACTTACGCAACCTCTAGGTTATGTGGGATGTTTCACGTGCACGTATGACTTTTCCCATCCAGATTTTAAGAAATGTATTTTCTACAATTGGCACGTATTGTATGAATTAAAGATTTTCTTCTGCGGAGTAAGTCAATTATCTTGGCTACTTGCAAGGTGACGTAGATGTTAGGGAAGTTCCAAGTTGGTTTTGGCAATATGTGTGCAAATTTATAAAATAGCTAACCTCATTCTTAGGAATTTCCAACTAACCATAAGAATGAGGTATTACTTAGCAGGAAGCACTTCACAAGATTCCTGGTCCAAATAATACTAAGAAAATGTTGGGTTTTAACAAAATTTGCCATGAATTTAGGATAAAGATTTATTACCTCTAACAGATTGCCACCAATAATATAATTTTCTTTCAGTCAGTGGTATTTCACGATTTTGTTTTACTGAAATCTGATTTAATAACTCACACCGGTATAGTATTGTCAAACCTCTAAAAATGCAAGTAACGATATCAACCGAAGAACCCAACGTAAAAGCAATGAAATAATTTACCATTCGACTTCGAGTTGATTACTTGGTCTTAGAAGGTCTTCCTTTTTTAAATCGAAGTTGCAATCAATTCACTGTATGAGGCACTTGTATATCCTTGAATTACCACGAATAGAAAAGAAAGATTATTGGTCGATCTGCAGAATGAAACCTCTCCTTTAATGGAATTAATGCTCAAAGAAGAGACTACAAATGTAAGAAACAAGCATATCAAAAGAAAATAGATTGATTGATGCTTGAAAAAATGCAGACAGGTTCTAAAAATACGCAAATAACCAACCATTATCATCACTATCTCGTCGTTATGCCAATTCTCTTGTTTCTTACTCCTCGTCCGTCTCTAATAGTATTTAGAAGTTATAAATGTTTATTGCTTCGGTCTGGGATGAATATCTAAAAATAGACTCGATGCAGACAATATATGCATATACGTAAATGTAAACATACGATAGGGGTCATAAACTCTCCCAGCATACCTTTTGGCTGCAATTATGAATACAATGTCAATCGTTACAACAGAGAAAGTGTTTTCTGTTAGTTAACATTCATTACAAACCGGGGAATTATTATTTTTTAAATTAAAATATTAACCGGAGAACTATCTTAAGTTTTCATGTCTTTGGCATGATATGTGCCCACTGAATTGGTGATTACATCTTCTAGAACATAATAATTCGTTCCTAGCTTCGATTTAACAATGGCTTTTATAAAGTTTGGTGCCAATTTTGCGTTAAATCGTTTTTCTGCATTACTTTGGGCAAAATTTTTTCTATAGACTACTTGTCCAACACTATAGTTTATAGGCCTAGCTCGAAGATTATACTGTGCACGGTTAGTAATATGGGCTTGAGTAATATTTTTCCTCAATTCCTTCCTCAGAAGAGCTAGTTGGTCTTCCCTATTTAATGAGTAAGCTGGCTCATCTAAAAGTTTCAAATTTTTGAGTAGGGCATATGAATCTCCGTGTGTAATCATATTGAAACCGAATGTTGCAAAATACGGGGAACATTTTATGGCCTGATGGAAAGAATTCCTCAAAGCGCAACTTATGGCGCTGATATGTTCGTCCCAAAGGCGATGATCGTCTTTCAGAAAGGACCTTATACCGGTGATTTTGGATCTATTCACTCGTTCCGACGCGTTTGACTGCGGGGAATACAATGCCGTGTAAAAATGTTTCACGCCCATTTTTGTCAAAAACGCGTTAAAGTCATTTGACTTAAATTGAGATCCATTATCACTTAAGATCGATTCGGGCACTCCATATACATGGAATATGTGCTTTAATAGAAACTCTTGGATAACTCCTGACGTAAATTTTTTCAGGGGGCAGAGCCAGTGAAATTTTGTGAGGTGGTCAAGAACGATCAGTAAACCTATAAAGCCATTCTTGGAACGTGGATAAGGTCCGAGAATGTCAATATAAAGTCTCTGAAATGGGCGTGTGGTGACTACTTGTTTTCCCATTTCAGGTTTAAGAATGATATTTGGTGATTTTGTACTTTTACAAATGTCACATTCGCGTACGTAATTTCGTATATCGGTTACCATACCTGGCCAATAAAAGTTACGCCGGATTATATCTAAGGTCTTTGACATCCCACCATGAGCCGCAATAACCGAATTGTGCGATCTAGAGATAATACTCTGTCGCATGTGTTTCGGAACCCACAATTTCCAAGCTAATTCATGCTGTTCCACGTTTCCACTATAGAATTCTGTTCTAATGTAGACAAATTTGTCCATGATCTTTAGATCGGGGTATTTGCTCTGGTTGTTGCGAATTTTGTCTCGCAGTTCTTCGTAATCAGAATCATGAAAGTGGGGTGAATCTAAATCTATTTCTGAGTCGGGAAGTTCCAGACTGGAGACTTCATCAAACTCTACCCTCGATAAAGCATCGGGGACTACGTGCTCTTTCCCTTTGCGATGGCTGATAGAGAACCTGAAGGCCTGCAGTTTGAATACCCAACGCGCCAATCTGCCCGACAAATCTGGCTGACGCATTAACCACAATAATGAGGAGTGATCGGTGATGATCTCAAACTCCTGCATTTCGAGATAACAGCGGAAACGTTTCACTGCCTCTACCGCCGCCAAGCACTCTTTCTCGGTTACACTGTAGTTTCTTTGGGCAGTATTCAATTTCTTGGACATATAAGCAATAGGTCGCTCCTCGAAATTTTCGTCCAATTGAACTAAAACTGCCCCTATGCCGTAATCAGAGGCATCACAATGTACAAAGAACTTCTTGGTGAAATCCGGGTTAACTAGAACTGGCGCAGTCGTAAGACGTTGTTTTACTAAAATGAAAGCTTCATTGGCTTCAGAGGTCCATTTGAATTTGTGTTTGGTTTTTATGGTTTCGGTAATAGGAAAGGTCAAGGAAGAAAAATTCTGAATAAAGCGTCTGTACCACCCCGCCAGTCCAAGAAAACCACGGACTTGTTTTAATGTCTTTGGTACAGGCCACTTTGTGATGGCATCCACCTTTTCAGAGTCCGTCTTTATTCCACCATGCCCTATAATATAGCCTAGATACTTCACGCTAGTTACACAGAAGTGACTTTTCTCTATATTCAATGTTAAATTGGCTTTTCGGAACTCTTCAGCTATTCGAACCAAAATTGAGAGGTGACTAGAAAAATCTTCTGAGACAATTATCAAATCGTCCAGATAACCAAATACGCTGTGCCTTAGGTCTGGCGGAATGAGTTGGTCCATGAGCCGACACATGGTCTGAGGCGCGTTGCACAGACCAAAAGGCATGACAACAAATTGGTATAAAGGACGGCCTGGCACCGTGAACGCCGTCAAAGGTTTAGCTTCTTCGCTCAATTTCACCTGCCAATAGGCATCCTTCAAATCAAGTTTCGAGATTATATTTGCTTGAGAAAATCCCTTCAATGCTTGGTAACGGATAAGCATCTTTTTTCGTAACTTGATTCAGTTTGCGTGCGTCAAGACAAAGGCGTACCTTGTTGGGCTTCACCACTAGACGCATTGGTGAGCTCCAAGGAGACGACGACGGCTCTATAACCCCTAAGGTTAACATACGGTCTATCTCTTGAAACATAAGTTTCTCTACCGCAGGGGAAACAGGGTAATACCTTTGCTTTATTGGTTTTGCGGTTCCTACATCAATGTCATGGGAAATTAACTTTGTCCTACCTAGACCTTGGGTGCTAAAATTCGGAAACAAATCAATGATTGTCTGTAGTTGATGGTTTTGAGTTTCATTTAACGGATATTTCTCATTCGATATACGAGTACTATCAGAAATAGGTTCTAAAGAAGATAATTTTAAATTGTATTTGTATAAATCAGTATGATTATGTGGGTCTGAGATGAGGGCAGATTCGAAAACGTCGGAAGCAAGTTTGAAGGCTTCCCAAAAATCTAGGCCCAATATCAATCTTTGAGTGATAGATGGGACAATCAACATTTTCAATTTTTTTGCTTGATTTCGAAATGTAACGTCGACGGTCAAATATCCGACTGTCTTTTGTATATTTCCATCCGCGGTACGGACACAAGATTTGGCAGATTAAAATTCTGGTAGATTAGAAAAATCATGAGTGGCTAACGTTGAACCAATGCATGTTATATTTGCACCGGTATCGAGTAAGCCAATTTCTTTAAAACTCAAAAATTGAACCGTAGCGTAATAGCGACGATCATTCGGATTGTTAATAATAGAAGAAATTATATATTTAGAATACTTTCGCTTTAACTTATAGAATTTTCTCAATCTAAGCGTGGACCTTTTCGGACGATTGAGGTTAGTATTGGAAACAGAATCGAGCAAAAATATTTGATTTCGTTTGGATACATACTCCATATATCTCTGATGGTAAGGACGTATAGGAAACAATATTCTATCATTTTGTTTGTCAAAGGCTGGGTCTCTTTTCATAATAGAAATCGTATTTTGACTAAGCTGGTTATGTTTTTTAAAAGGTTGGTTTAATTCGGTTAAGTTTGTGTCGTCGGCGAAGGGTGGCGTGTGGAGTTTTTTGAAAGAGCTAATCTTCTATTGGTGCATCTAGAGCACTGTGGCTTATAAATGTTCTTCGCTCCGCATCCATAACAAAAAATGTGTCTCTCACGAACACAATCATCCCAGAGATGGCCAGGTTCATCGCAGTTCCAACATTTTTGATTGGATGAACCCTGGTTTACTGCATCGATGAAATCTGAGGTTGTCGAATTCATAATCGCCTCCTATTCACAATTTACCTCGGCGATATTTCGACGAACTGGTTGTGAGGAAACTTGGAATTTGGAAGAAAGATTTTTCCTATAGTATTCGTCAGAAAGAAGACTTTCTCGCATTTGTACCAAACGCCTCAAGTGAGCTATGGAATACACTGGTACATATAGAAGCTCATGCCAAATATCGGGACGTAAATTCCTCACTAATATTTCTACTAAATTTCTGCCTCTTCCATCGGTTCTTCAAGTCTATCCACAATTGAGCATACCGAATCATAGAATGTCTCAAAAGATTCACCAGTTTTCATCTTTCGATTCCTAACTTCTTCTTTTCTATCATATTTTGATCGCATATCCTTGTATTGAGACTTTAGAGCGGCGCAAAAGTCATTCCACTCAATAACATCCACTTGTTTGTGGTAGCGCCAATACCATTCATGAGCCTTGTTAGAGAGAAGGACGTTTAAGTTTTTGCATATAAGGTCAAAATTGTTATTAAAATGTTCCGCAGTTAAGGATTTGATACGGTAAAGGAATTCATCCACTGTGAGTCCATTTCTAGAAACGTCGAATTTAACGTTCCAATTCTGGATAATAGAAGTTACCTTTTCCGCATTGGGAATTGAAGGTCCTGAATTATTTGCTGACCTAGTACTACGTACATGCGAGTTACCATTGCTATGGTTTAAATGGTTAGTAGAATGACTACCTCTTGCAAAAGGGGGATTGGCACTAGCCGAAGCCTGTTGTATAATAGGTGGATTAGGTGGGAAGTTAAAATTTTGTAACATCCTGGAAAGGCTAGTTTCAATCATTTGATTAATTCGAGTGTAATCAACTTCTACTGTATTCATTCGTGGTTGAATAATATTTCCGGTTGGGGAATTTTGGAACCCACGATTATTCAATTGTACATTTGTATTTGGAGAAAAGGGGTGGTGTAGCTCACCCGGATTATCGACCTGACGAGAGTTCATATCTAAGCTAATATTTCACTCATTAAATAGAGTTTTACTAAGACTCCTAGTATGAGGACGACTACCCACCATGCCTCGAGGTTTTCCTCGACCTGGGGGTCTCGTTTTCCTTATTGATCCTGTCGGATTGGAATTCTCCTGAGCGACGGAGTTCTCATTTGGATATTTCCGTAAATCAGATAGTTCACAAGGCAGTTTACAACTCGGACATTCCGCCGATGTTGACATGGACTGTTCAATACATGTTCTGTGGAATATATGATTGCATGTGACTATCTTATAGCATTCCTGAATTTCATAAAGCATTAATTCCTCACAAATCGGACATTTAATACCGACAGTCTCCGTAGTAGCTGATAGCATACTTGCCTGTGGAGGTGGGGTGTATGTACAGTAGCCATTCTGTCTCAGATTTAAATCAAGTTAGTTTTATAAAATGTCTGAACTGACGTTCCAAATATCATGAAATTGGGTTTATATTTTAACACAGATATCTAATTTTATAATAAATTCTTTTTACGGTGGTTGGTGATTGTTGACGACATAGGTTAAATGAGAATGATAGATCGACTTAAATAAAATATATTTGGTCTATGGAATGTTGACATTCAATATATTGCCATTAAAATTAGACAAACCAGCATACAGGTTTTTTTCACATTCCAACTGAGCTCTATGGACTTTAAAATGCTTCTAGCTATATTAAAGTAGATCCTATAGAAAACAGGATGCTAATACCTCAGTCAAATAATAAAAACACTATATGAACTAAAATAATAGGATTGTAGAAAATCTTCTGATCGAATTCATCTCGTGATGAAAGTATTATTGAAACATTTCTCGGTCTATTATCCGACAATATCAGATAACAGAATATCCAGAGAACCTCAATAAGTATTCGATCACGTAGACAGACCCGGTCAGAGTATCCCCCATCAATCTATTGCCATGAAATCTAATATGAAGTGACTTGGACTATGGATGGAGCAGCGGAGATCAATTCTAAAGAATTTTGTATGTTTGTTAATTTAAACCCTTGACAACTCTAAAGAGCTGCCAAATTGTCTTTTCTAAAGAATTTGGTCTCATTATGCCCCACACTGGGCGCCATTTATTTATGTATCGTTCAAAGTGATTGAAATGTTTGCTTCATCGCTATTTATGTTTTATCCTCCCAAAACAGCGTACCAATCACTAATGGCACAGAGAAATAGGTAGAGATCGAATAACCTTTTAAGAACATTTAATTGATTGTAGGAAAACAAATAGACTGGGAGCCATTGATTCTAGCTTCAGTCGGGTGGGGGGTTCAGGTCTACTGAGTTCCTAGTTCACCTAATTTCTATCATAAACAAAATTTTATTGTAGACTCCCTTTTAGTTACTGAAACTAAGCTGAGAAAAAAAATAAAGAAATTTAAATATAACTAAACTAGATTTTAACCATACAAAAATTTACCCCTATGGTCAAAATGGTGGTAAAAAGAGCTAAGTCGTCATCTATCACTTTAATGTATACTCCAGATGTTGCGGAGTTTATCGTCTCTTAACCCAACCCAACCATGGTCTTAGTGACGAAACATGTTTCTAAGACCCCAACTCAACTGTTGCTTCCCCTTTTATCGCAACATCACCACCATAAAAATATGAACTTACAGATTCATGTTGATTTCAATCATAATGGCTTGCAGGTTTATTTTCGTGTTTGACTGTTATACAAATGTAACAATTTTGTATCTAGACTTAAACTTAAAACTAAGTTTTGGTTCGATCAAACTCGTTCATACAAGTTTGAAGGAATGAAAGTTTGGCCTTCGTAAATTTAAATGTTTATCCATAAATTTGAGAATTGAAAACAAAGGCGATTAAGTATTTCTTTGAACAATTAAAATTTTAAGGAGAATTTGTGACAGATACACCAATTATTATAATTGTAATATGAAATCGGAAAAATCATGAATATTACTAGCTGCCTAGTGTTATATGCAAATATATATATATATATATATATATATATATATAATCCTCTTAGCCAACCCAATATGGTTATAATCTTAGCTGAATTAAATTTGGTTAACATATGAGGACAACATTTAGTTTATATAATTCCTTTATAGTAATTTATATACATAATTCCCTTAGATTGTAAAGTTTATTTCAGAATTTTGGAATTTCTAAATGGATTTGGTAAAGAACTATTCCCAGATGGGAATGCTAAAACAATAAATTAAATTTAGGCCCCTAATTTCTAATCCTGATAACATATTCCCAGAACAGATAATTGACTACAATAATCCGTATATACACCGAATTGAAAATAGGATGATTAATTATGTTTGCACATACGTAATTTATCATGTGTATCAGCAAGCAAAATTTAACAAAAAAATAAGTTACAATTTAGTATTACTCACCACTTTCAATTGCATTTTAGGTTGAGCCTCGAAGAACAGGTTTGATGCTGTGGTCACTACATAAAATTCCATAAAATAAGGTTTATATTTTGCTAGGATACACGATAATAAAATTACTTACGAAACTCGTGGGAAATGTGGGAATTATTGTATTAATCGATAAGTATACTTAAAATATATAGGAATAGGTAAGATCCTATTCTTCTACTCCATCGTGGTTGTGTCGTCAGATTCCAGTCCAATTTTAAAATTTCCGCATTTCTGAGTTTTTTTGGCGTAATTCAAATTTTGATAGCTTTAAAGTTCTACCACAAAAGTATCAAGGGAGGAGGTTCCACAAATAACATAACCTCTTCTGGTAATCACAGGTTGAACTTACGCAACCTCTAGGTTATGTGGGATGTTTCACGTGCACGTATGACTTTTCCCATCCAGATTTTAAGAAATGTATTTTCTACAATTGGCACGTATTGTATGAATTAAAGATTTTCTTCTGCGGAGTAAGTCAATTATCTTGGCTACTTGCAAGGTGACGTAGATGTTAGGGAAGTTCCAAGTTGGTTTTGGCAATATGTGTGCAAATTTATAAAATAGCTAACCTCATTCTTAGGAATTTCCAACTAACCATAAGAATGAGGTATTACTTAGCAGGAAGCACTTCACAAGATTCCTGGTCCAAATAATACTAAGAAAATGTTGGGTTTTAACAAAATTTGCCATGAATTTAGGATAAAGATTTATTACCTCTAACAGATTGCCACCAATAATATAATTTTCTTTCAGTCAGTGGTATTTCACGATTTTGTTTTACTGAAATCTGATTTAATAACTCACACCGGTATAGTATTGTCAAACCTCTAAAAATGCAAGTAACGATATCAACCGAAGAACCCAACGTAAAAGCAATGAAATAATTTACCATTCGACTTCGAGTTGATTACTTGGTCTTAGAAGGTCTTCCTTTTTTAAATCGAAGTTGCAATCAATTCACTGTATGAGGCACTTGTATATCCTTGAATTACCACGAATAGAAAAGAAAGATTATTGGTCGATCTGCAGAATGAAACCTCTCCTTTAATGGAATTAATGCTCAAAGAAGAGACTACAAATGTAAGAAACAAGCATATCAAAAGAAAATAGATTGATTGATGCTTGAAAAAATGCAGACAGGTTCTAAAAATACGCAAATAACCAACCATTATCATCACTATCTCGTCGTTATGCCAATTCTCTTGTTTCTTACTCCTCGTCCGTCTCTAATAGTATTTAGAAGTTATAAAACTAAAGGTTAATAAAAAAATAGCATAAAAAGGTCTGACCTGGGCTCGAACTTGGGTCTCCTGCACTCTGCGCCACGTCGCTACCAACTGAGCTACGTCAAGCTCGGCTTCGACCGCAGCAATTCAGCTGTAAGAGAACCTGTCAAGCGGGTGCGTAAGTGATTCAACAGTTACGTGGTATCTATGTTTATTGCTTCGGTCTGGGATGAATATCTAAAAATAGACTCGATGCAGACAATATATGCATATACGTAAATCTAAACATACGATAGGGGTCATAAACTCTCCCAGCATACCTTTTGGCTGCAATTATGAATACAATGTCAATCGTTACAACAGAGAAAGTGTTTTCTGTTAGTTAACATTCATTACAAACTGAGTTAATTTTTCCTTAATATGAGTTCAATTGAACTAGATATAAAGGAATATTTACTAAATTCAGGTTAGTATTAACTAAAACTAAGTTCAAAACATTTGCTAATATTAAGGACAAATGTGAACTTGATTTAGGAAAAAATTGCTTTAGCGCCATATGAAGTTTAATTTTCCTGAAGTTTAGTTCATTTTAACTTATCTTTGGGTTCATTTTTTTCTGAGTGCAGCATGTATAGAGACCGTCAAGGAGCTTGTGACAGTATCCCCACTCCCAGGGAAGGCGCTAAGCTGAAACTAATGAGGATGAGGGACATCCTTTGCTCATAAAAGCGACAGTCTATGTCAAAGTTTTGATTTCACAACAGAACGCATGCTCAAAATCTTCAGCCAGTAAAACAAGGGACTGGACGTGAAGAGATGGGTATTCTTCCACATAGAGAAGGATTGTGATGGTTCTCTCCTTGTGGTAGGGTTGGATTAGCTCTCCATGGCCAGGAATGGCATTCTGTGGGTCCAAAGGTCGCTTCCTCAAAAATGGTAAGGCAAGGGTTGGCGCTGAAGAGACATAAAGTGATGGGCAGTGAGACTTAAAGTGATGGGCGAATGGATCAAAAGCGATCACAGGTCATATCATAATAATTGCGGTAATTGAGGTAGTGGCGGGGAATTTAACTGACATATCTGTATCCGACAGAATACCTGAAACATCAATAGTTGTTGAGTGTGAAACCCTGATACCAGACAGACAATCTTGGATTGATGGAACCCTGGCGCAGACACCCGCTGGAACTTGCTGTTATACAGATGGTTCAAAACTAGGGGAAAGGACGGGGCTGGGACTTTATATCGAAGAACCGGAAACCAAACTTTTATTCCGAGTACCCAACCATAACACGGTCTTACAGGCGGAAGTCGATATACTTACAACTGTTTTGCTGGGACAGCTGTCAAAGAGGATCTTCAAGCTTCGCCTTCGGATCTTCTTTATGGTGGGCACTTACGGTTACCTCAAGAGTTTTTTACCCCATCAGAATTTTTTTCCATTTTGGTAACGAACCGGAGGAGGAGAAAACAACGGCTGATGCCAAGACAAGTCTTCGAACTCAGCTCTAGCATTTTTAGATATACTTCGTAAGATTTTGTGAACTAGTTTTAGTACTAATAAATAGATTTAAATAGTTGTTTAAATGTTAATACGAATGTCTTATTATTACATCGGCAACTATATATTTAAACATTTTACTACATGGTATATTTTAGTGCAATTCAAACATATTAAAAACAGTGATTTTAATCCGTGTAGACAATTTAAATTATAACGGGATTTAACAAAGAAATAAAATGTCTATAAATTAAACTTTGAATTAATGAAAGAATATCTATAACAATGTACTAACGGCATTATCACGGTGTCTGGCGATCTTTGCTCTTTGGCACGATATGCAATTCCGAGACCAATTTAGGATTTGCTTCTTCATTCCAGGCCATATGTATTTTTCACGTACTTGTTGAAGTCTAGCATGGCCGCCAGAATGTGAAAGATTATGAACTGAATTGAAGATTTTTATTGACGTAGTGACTCAGGAACATACATGTGAACATATCCTGTGGATATGTCAGTGTAGTTTCAAAGAATTTGCGCCATCCAAAATAGTTTTCAACTCTTCGTCCATTTCCTGAGCTGATTGAGTTTCATTGACTGACTGACGTTGGCATTTAAATTGCGTTAAGACGGGACAGTGCATCTGCCACTGCGTTTTCAGAACCCGACAAGTAATTTTCTGTTGTGAATTGGGAAATGAAATCAAGCTTTTTCCGGTTTTTTGCGAAAATGCATAAATGAGAGCTTTGTGATCGGCCCGAATTATTAAATTTCTTGCCTCCAACAAATGGCGAAAGTATCTTATCCCTCTAATGCCCAAGCCTGCCTTTAGACGGGCTACACTAAAAGTGTTCTCACAACAACAAAAACTGTTAAAATGAGAACAAATTTATTTAAAGCGGTACACGAAGATTAAAAGCACGTGCTCGAGTTTGGTGCATCACTTTATATTGTTTTGTGTTACAGCTGTACCATTTGCAAGTCAAGCTTCGTTGAATTCAGCGTAAATAAATAGTTTTGTGAAAATAGTGATTTTAAAATAAAAAAATATTAAGGAAAAATACGTCGCTTTGAATTGGAAAAAATACTAGTGAGAAGGAAAAAGGTATTTTATCAATAAATGTGAAAAAAGTGAAAAATAAATAAATTAAGTTTACCAAAGTTAGCCCTAAAGCAAACCCGCCTAAAGGCGGGGTTGGGCATTACGTGCAATTATTTTATATTATTGTGTTGTAGGTGTTGTTTGTGTTTTACGTGTTTAGTAATTGTGTTGTCGAGTTTTAATGTTTACAAAAGTGGTAAATAAATAATTAAGCCAATATTTCGGGTTTTACTTTGTTTTCGTAGTCATGTCGTTGCGTAAAACGTCGAAATTGTCAAAATTGACTGACCAAGAGATTTAATCCACGATGGATTCAATTCCCACAGACGAAGATAGTACAGAAGATGAGGAAGAATTGGATAGTGATGAGGACGACAAAGTTGAAGATTACTGTCCTATTTGAAATGATTTCATTAACCAATACCTAAATTCGACAGAAGCTCTTATCAATTCAGTCGACTTAGACATCCTGAATGTGTCCGAGCAACAACCAGATCCTTCAGCCTCGCAAGAAAGAGAGGTTCCAACTACTTCAGCTCGGGCTCTATCATATAAACGTCAGCGTGAACAAGATGAACTGGAAGCAGAGGCGGGTGGCCCGTCTAATCCAAATTGTGGTGTGTTTGTCGGGGACAAGACTCAGTTGAGAAATGATTCTCCTGCTTTCAAATCTATAACTTGGAAAAAGAAAAATATGCAGCTTCATGTGATATTGCGTCAACAAGATATTGCGACTCGGTTCACTACGAATGGAGAGGAACTTCGTAAGTTTATTGGCATATTAATTTTCATGTCGGTTTACCCCTTTCCTAATGTGCGGTCATATTGGGGAAAATATTCCTTTGAGCCCATAAGGAACACAATGTCTCGAAATCGTTTGAAGAGCTTCGAAAAAGGCTGCATTTTAATGATAACTCGTCAGCAATTCCACGAGATCAACCAGGCTATGACCGATTATACAAAGTGAGGCCACTTATCAAACACTTCAACGAAAGATTTCAAACAGTTCCAATGACCCAAAGACTTTGTGTTGATGAGCAAATGTGTTGGACAAAAATGCGAGGTAATCCAACACGCTAATATATGCCAGATAAGCCTCACAAATGGGGGACAAAACTGTTTGTTCTTTGCGACTCTGTTGGCTTTTCTTATGCATTCGAAATATATTCCGGAGCTGGCGACAATGTCATCCTGAAAAATGCACCAGATCTCGGTGCTGCATCAAACGTCGTAGTAAGACTATCCCAACACGTTCCGGACAATGTAAATCACATTATATACTTTGATAATTTTTATACATCGCTCGGTTTGGTGGTATACCTACGGAGCCGTGGTATTTATAGCCTGGGAACCGTACGAGCAAATCGTATACCAAACATCAAGTTATCCTCTGAAGCTGAGCTCTCAACAAAAAAGTTAGCCGTGGTTATTCTGAGGAGTTCGTTGGTTCTGCTTTTGGTGTTGATGTATCAAACGTTTTATGGCGCGATACAAAAACTGTTCGTCTTATATCTACGTACGTTGGAACTGAACAGTTTATATCTCATCGTTCCGATAACCAGCCACATAAAGCAATTCGATGGGATCGGAAGAAAAAAGAAAACATTGAGATTGATTGCCCAATGATTATAAAATAATATAATCGACACATGGGCGGAGTTGACTTGATGGATGGGCTAATTGGTCGCTATCGAATCCGAATGAAGACTAGAAAGTGGACAAATATAATTTTTTTTCATCATTTGGATATGGCAATGGTAAACGCGGATGTTCTTTACCACCGTATACACAAAAATTTAGCGAAGTGTCAACTTCCAAATTTTCGGTCTGAAGTCGCGGAGTCACTTTGTTTTATGGGTTCTGTACAGTCCCGTGGTCGAGGTCGACCATCTTCTTATTCTGCATCGCCAGTAACCACTACATCGAAGCCTCTTCAGAGGACTTACTTACCAGGGGATGCGGTTCGTTATGACCAGGTTGGACATTGGTGCCTGTTTTTAGATCGTTCTGGTAAAAAAATATGCAAAATGCCCGGCTGCAAATCAGAAACCCAGGCTTTCTGCACAAAATGCAATTTAAACCTCTGCAATTCTTCTACTAAAAAATGTTTTTTTGATTTCCATAACAAATAAGGTGTTTTAATTCTTTCTTAAAAATCTTGCATTTCACATAGACAATATGTTATTTTTATGTTTACTATATTAAAAAACCTTTTCAATAAATTTCTAATGAATTTCACATTTTTTATTAAAAAAAAAACGTTATTCCACTCTACGTGTTTTTTTTCAACGTAATGCCCAACCACGCCTTTTGGCGGGGTGCGAATTTCCCTCTCTAGCGGACAAACTATAGGTCAAAATAAAAAATGGACTTCATATTCATTAGTTTCGACCCAAAATTAATGTTGTATGATTTTATCAGCTGAATAGAAAAATTGGGCATTAGAGGGTTATGGCCTAGCCGATTTTCCTTTACGGAGTTGTCGTTGCTGCTATCGCCAGTCGTATTAACTGACGACATTAGTTTTCCCGAACTAGTGTTGTAGCGGGGACAATTCGGATTACAATGCTGGGCAGCATCTCCAAACTTTGGATGATACCAGCAAAGCGAATTGTCAGATGATCTATCATTTGAACGTGAATGATTGTGAGATCTGGATCGATGATGACCGTATTTGTTTTTTTTGGCTGTTTGAATGGTATCCACTTTAGTTTAAAGATCTGTTTAAGTCTTGCAAATTTCAGCTAAAGACACAGGCGAATTAATTGCATCAATCGAAATGTTGGTATCAGAACGTGATGGTGTCGCGACAGCACACACAGTATTTCCTATAGCGTTCAACATTTTACAATTCGTTGTAATTATAATGTTCTCATTGCCTCAAGTTGTACCGTTTCGGGGTCACCAATATAGTTGGGCGCCATTTATTTATGTATCGTTCAAAGTGATTGAAATGTTTGCTTCATCGCTATTTATGTTTTATCCTCCCAAAACAGCGTACCAATCACTAATGACACAGAGAAATAGGTAGAGATCGAATAACCTTTTAAGAACATTTAATTGATTGTAGGAAAACAAATAGACTGGGAGCCATTGATTCTAGCTTCAGTCGGGTGGGGGGTTCAGGTCTACTGAGTTCCTAGTTCACCTAATTTCTATCATAAACAAAATTTTATTGTAGACTCCCTTTTAGTTACTGAAACTAAGCTGAGAAAAAAAATAAAGAAATTTAAATATAACTAAACTAGATTTTAACCATACAAAAATTTACCCCTATGGTCAAAATGGTGGTAAAAAGAGCTAAGTCGTCATCTATCACTTTAATGTATACTCCAGATGTTGCGGAGTTTATCGTCTCTTAACCCAACCCAACCATGGTCTTAGTGACGAAACATGTTTCTAAGACCCCAACTCAACTGTTGCTTACCCTTTTATCGCAACATCACCACCATAAAAATATGAACTTACAGATTCATGTTGATTTCAATCATAATGGCTTGCAGGTTTATTTTCGTGTTTGACTGTTATACAAATGTAACAATTTTGTATCTAGACTTAAACTTAAAACTAAGTTTTGGTTCGATCAAACTCGTTCATACAAGTTTGAAGGAATGAAAGTTTGGCCTTCGTAAATTTAAATGTTTATCCATAAATTTGAGAATTGAAAACAAAGGCGATTAAGTATTTCTTTGAACAATTAAAATTTTAAGGAGAATTGGTGACAGATACACCAATTATTATAATTGTAATATGAAATCGGAAAAATCATGAATATTACTAGCTGCCTAGTGTTATATGCAAATACATATATATATATATATATATATATAATCCTCTTAGCCAACCCAATATGGTTATAATCTTAGCTGAATTAAATTTGGTTAACATATGAGGACAACATTTAGTTTATATAATTCTTTTATAGTAATTTATATACATAATTCCCTTAGATTGTAAAGTTTATTTCTGAATTTTGGAATTTCTAAATGGATTTGGTAAAGAACTATTCCCAGATGGGAATGCTAAAACAATAAATTAAATTTAGGCCCCTAATTTCTAATCCTGATAACATATTCCCAGAACAGATAATTGACTACAATAATCCGTATATACACCGAATTGAAAATAGGATGATTAATTATGTTTGCACATACGTAATTTATCATGTGTATCAGCAAGCAAAATTTAACAAAAAATAAGTTACAATTTAGTATTACTCACCACTTTCAATTGCATTTTAGGTTGAGCGTCGAGGCCTCGAAGAACAGGTATGATGCTGTGGTCACTACATAAAATTCCATAAAATAAGGTTACACGATAATAAAATTACTTACGAAACTCGTGGGAAATGTGGGAATTGTTGTATTAATCGATAAGTATACTTAAAATATATAGGAATAGGTAAGATCCTATTCTTCTAATCCATCGTGGTTGTGTCGTCAGATTCCAGTCCAATTTTAAAATTTCCGCATTTCTGAGTTTTTTTTGGCGTAATTCAAATTTTGATAGCTTTAAAGTTCTACCACAAAAGTATCAAGGGAGGAGGTTCCACAAATAACATAACCTCTTCTGGTAATCACAGGTTGAACTTACGCAACCTCTAGGTTATGTGGGATGTTTCACGTGCACGTATGACTTTTCCCATCCAGATTTTAAGAAATGTATTTTCTACAATTGGCACGTATTGTATGAATTAAAGATTTTCTTCTGCGGAGTAAGTCAATTATCTTGGCTACTTGCAAGGTGACGTAGATGTTAGGGAAGTTCCAAGTTGGTTTTGGCAATATGTGTGCAAATTTATAAAATAGCTAACCTCATTCTTAGGAATTTCCAACTAACCATAAGAATGAGGTATTACTTAGCAGGAAGCACTTCACAAGATTCCTGGTCCAAATAATACTAAGAAAATGTTGGGTTTTAACAAAATTTGCCATGAATTTAGGATAAAGATTTATTACCTCTAACAGATTGCCACCAATAATATAATTTTCTTTCAGTCAGTGGTATTTCACGATTTTGTTTTACTGAAATCTGATTTAATAACTCACACCGGTATAGTATTGTCAAACCTCTAAAAATGCAAGTAACGATATCAACCGAAGAACCCAACGTAAAAGCAATGAAATAATTTACCATTCGACTTCGAGTTGATTACTTGGTCTTAGAAGGTCTTCCTTTTTTAAATCGAAGTTGCAATCAATTCACTGTATGAGGCACTTGTATATCCTTGAATTACCACGAATAGAAAAGAAAGATTATTGGTCGATCTGCAGAATGAAACCTCTCCTTTAATGGAATTAATGCTCAAAGAAGAGACTACAAATGTAAGAAACAAGCA
Organism: Eudasyphora cyanicolor; assembly: GCA_963930755.1. Classification (NCBI taxonomy): domain Eukaryota; kingdom Metazoa; phylum Arthropoda; class Insecta; order Diptera; family Muscidae; genus Eudasyphora; species Eudasyphora cyanicolor. The sequence continues at coordinate 153,000,254 of OZ005734.1, read as the reverse complement.
TATCAAAAGAAAATAGATTGATTGATGCTTGAAAAAATGCAGACAGGTTCTAAAAATACGCAAATAACCAACCATTATCATCACTATCTCGTCGTTATGCCAATTCTCTTGTTTCTTACTCCTCGTCCGTCTCTAATAGTATTTAGAAGTTATAAAACTAAAGGTTAATAAAAAAATAGCATAAAAAGGTCTGACCTGGGCTCGAACTTGGGTCTCCTGCACTCTGCGCCACGTCGCTACCAACTGAGCTACGTCAAGCTCGGCTTCGACCGCAGCAATTCAGCTGTAAGAGAACCTGTCAAGCGGGTGCGTAAGTGATTCAACAGTTACGTGGTATCTATGTTTATTGCTTCGGTCTGAGATGAATATCTAAAAATAGACTCGATGCAGACAATATATGCATATACGTAAATGTAAACATACGATAGGGGTCATAAACTCTCCCAGCATACCTTTTGGCTGCAATTATGAATACAATGTCAATCGTTACAACAGAGAAAGTGTTTTCTGTTAGTTAACATTCATTACAAACTGAGTTAATTTTTCCTTAATATGAGTTCAATTGAACTAGATATAAAGGAATATTTACTAAATTCAGGTTAGTATTAACTAAAACTAAGTTCAAAACATTTGCTAATATTAAGGACAAATGTGAACTTGATTTAGGAAAAAATTGCTTTAGCGCCATATGAAGTTTAATTTTCCTGAAGTTTAGTTCATTTTAACTTATCTTTGGGTTCATTTTTTTCTGAGTGCAGCATGTATAGAGACCGTCAAGGAGCTTGTGACAGTATCCCCACTCCCAGGGAAGGCGCTAAGCTGAAACTAATGAGGATGAGGGACATCCTTTGCTCATAAAAGCGACAGTCTATGTCAAAGTTTTGATTTCACAGCAGAACGCATGCTCAAAATCTTCAGCCAGTAAAACAAGGGACTGGACGTGAAGAGATGGGTATTCTTCCACATAGAGAAGGATTGTGATGGTTCTCTCCTTGTGGTAGGGTTGGATATCCAAAGGTCGCTTCCTCAAAAATGGTAAGGCAAGGGTTGGCGCTGAAGAGACATAAAGTGATGGGCAGTGAGACTTAAAGTGATGGGCGAATGGATCAAAAGCGATCACAGGTCATATCATAATAATTGCGGTAATTGAGGTAGTGGCGGGGAATTTAACTGACATATCTGTATCCGACAGAATACCTGAAACATCAATAGTTGTTGAGTGTGAAACCCTGATACCAGACAGACAATCTTGGATTGATGGAACCCTGGCGCAGACACCCGCTGGAACTTGCTGTTATACAGATGGTTCAAAACTAGGGGAAAGGACGGGGCTGGGACTTTATATCGAAGAACCGGAAACCAAACTTTTATTCCGAGTACCCAACCATAACAAGGTCTTACAGGCGGAAGTCGATATACTTACAACTGTTTTGCTGGGACAGCTGTCAAAGAGGATCTTCAAGCTTCGCCTTCGGATCTTCTTTATGGTGGGCACTTACGGTTACCTCAAGAGTTTTTTACCCCATCAGAATTTTTTTCCATTTTGGTAACGAACCGGAGGAGGAGAAAACAACGGCTGATGCCAAGACAAGTCTTCGAACTCAGCTCTAGCATTTTTAGATATACTTCGTAAGATTTTGTGAACTAGTTTTAGTACTAATAAATAGATTTAAATAGTTGTTTAAATGTTAATACGAATGTCTTATTATTACATCGGCAACTATATATTTAAACATTTTACTACATGGTATATTTTAGTGCAATTCAAACATATTAAAAACAGTGATTTTAATCCGTGTAGACAATTTAAATTATAACGGGATTTAACAAAGAAATAAAATGTCTATAAATTAAACTTTGAATTAATGAAAGAATATCTATAACAATGTACTAACGGCATTATCACGGTGTCTGGCGATCTTTGCTCTTTGGCACGATATGCAATTCCGAGACCAATTTAGGATTTGCTTCTTCATTCCAGGCCATATGTATTTTTCACGTACTTGTTGAAGTCTAGCATGGCCGCCAGAATGTGAAAGATTATGAACTGAATTGAAGATTTTTATTGACGTAGTGACTCAGGAACATACATGTGAACATATCCTGTGGATATGTCAGTGTAGTTTCAAAGAATTTGCGCCATCCAAAATAGTTTTCAACTCTTCGTCCATTTCCTGAGCTGATTGAGTTTCATTGACTGACTGACGTTGGCATTTAAATTGCGTTAAGACGGGACAATGCATCTGCCACTGCGTTTTCAGAACCCGACAAGTAATTTTCTGTTGTGAATTGGGAAATGAAATCAAGCTTTTTCCGGTTTTTTGCGAAAATGCATAAATGAGAGCTTTGTGATCGGCCCGAATTATTAAATTTCTTGCCTCCAACAAATGGCGAAAGTATCTTATCCCTCTAATGCCCAAGCCTGCCTTTAGACGGGCTACACTAAAAGTGTTCTCACAACAACAAAAACTGTTAAAATGAGAACAAATTTATTTAAAGCGGTACACGAAGATTAAAAGCACGTGCTCGAGTTTGGTGCATCACTTTATATTGTTTTGTGTTACAGCTGTACCATTTGCAAGTCAAGCTTCGTTGAATTCAGCGTAAATAAATAGTTTTGTGAAAATAGTGATTTTAAAATAAAAAAATATTAAGGAAAAATACGTCGCTTTGAATTGGAAAAAATACTAGTGAGAAGGAAAAAGGTATTTTATCAATAAATGTGAAAAAAGTGAAAAATAAATAAATTAAGTTTACCAAAGTTAGCCCTAAAGCAAACCCGCCTAAAGGCGGGGTTGGGCATTACGTGCAATTATTTTATATTATTGTGTTGTAGGTGTTGTTTGTGTTTTACGTGTTTAGTAATTGTGTTGTCGAGTTTTAATGTTTACAAAAGTGGTAAATAAATAATTAAGCCAATATTTCGGGTTTTACTTTGTTTTCGTAGTCATGTCGTTGCGTAAAACGTCGAAATTGTCAAAATTGACTGACCAAGAGATTTAATCCACGATGGATTCAATTCCCACAGACGAAGATAGTACAGAAGATGAGGAAGAATTGAATAGTGATGAGGACGACAAAGTTGAAGATTACTGTCCTATTTGAAATGATTTCATTAACCAATACCTAAATTCGACAGAAGCTCTTATCAATTCAGTCGACTTAGACATCCTGAATGTGTCCGAGCAACAACCAGATCCTTCAGCCTCGCAAGAAAGAGAGGTTCCAACTACTTCAGCTCGGGCTCTATCATATAAACGTCAGCGTGAACAAGATGAACTGGAAGCAGAGGCGGGTGGCCCGTCTAATCCAAATTGTGGTGTGTTTGTCGGGGACAAGACTCAGTTGAGAAATGATTCTCCTGCTTTCAAATCTATAACTTGGAAAAAGAAAAATATGCAGCTTCATGTGATATTGCGTCAACAAGATATTGCGACTCGGTTCACTACGAATGGAGAGGAACTTCGTAAGTTTATTGGCATATTAATTTCCATGTCGGTTTACCCCTTTCCTAATGTGCGGTCATATTGGGGAAAATATTCCTTTGAGCCCATAAGGAACACAATGTCTCGAAATCGTTTGAAGAGCTTCGAAAAAGGCTGCATTTTAATGATAACTCGTCAGCAATTCCACGAGATCAACCAGGCTATGACCGATTATACAAAGTGAGGCCACTTATCAAACACTTCAACGAAAGATTTCAAACAGTTCCAATGACCCAAAGACTTTGTGTTGATGAGCAAATGTGTTGGACAAAAATGCGAGGTAATCCAACACGCTAATATATGCCAGATAAGCCTCACAAATGGGGGACAAAACTGTTTGTTCTTTGCGACTCTGTTGGCTTTTCTTATGCATTCGAAATATATTCCGGAGCTGGCGACAATGTCATCCTGAAAAATGCACCAGATCTCGGTGCTGCATCAAACGTCGTAGTAAGACTATCCCAACACGTTCCGGACAATGTAAATCACATTATATACTTTGATAATTTTTATACATCGCTCGGTTTGGTGGTATACCTACGGAGCCGTGGTATTTATAGCCTGGGAACCGTACGAGCAAATCGTATACCAAACATCAAGTTAACCTCTGAAGCTGAGCTCTCAACAAAAAAGTTAGCTGTGGTTATTCTGAGGAGTTCGTTGGTTCTGCTTTTGGTGTTGATGTATCAAACGTTTTATGGCGTCTTATATCTACGTACGTTGGAACTGAACAGTTTATATCTCATCGTTCCGATAACCAGCCACATAAAGCAATTCGATGGGATCGGAAGAAAAAAGAAAACATTGAGATTGATTGCCCAATGATTATAAAAGAATATAATCGACACATGGGCGGAGTTGACTTGATGGATGGGCTAATTGGTCGCTATCGAATCCGAATGAAGACTAGAAAGTGGACAAATATAATTTTTTTTCATCATTTGGATATGGCAATGGTAAACGCGGATGTTCTTTACCACCGTATACACAAAAATTTAGCGAAGTGTCAACTTCCAAATTTTCGGTCTGAAGTCGCGGAGTCACTTTGTTTTATGGGTTCTGTACAGTCCCGTGGTCGAGGTCGACCATCTTCTTATTCTGCATCGCCAGTAACCACTACATCGAAGCCTCTTCAGAGGACTTACTTACCAGGGGATGCGGTTCGTTATGACCAGGTTGGACATTGGTGCCTGTTTTTAGATCGTTCTGGTAAAAAAATATGCAAAATGCCCGGCTGCAAATCAGAAACCCAGGCTTTCTGCACAAAATGCAATCGCCAGTCGTATTAACTTACGACATTAGTTTTCCCGAACTAGTGTTGTAGCGGGGACAATTCGGATTACAATGCTGGGCAGCATCTCCAAACTTTGGATGATACCAGCAAAGCGAATTGTCAGATGATCTATCATTTGAACGTGAATGATTGTGAGATCTGGATCGATGATGACCGTATTTGTTTTTTTTGGCTGTTTGAATGGTATCCACTTTAGTTGAAAGATCTGTTTAAGTCTTGCAAATTTCAGCTAAAGACACAGACGAATTAATTGCATCAATCGAAATGTTGGTATCAGAACGTGATGGTGTCGCGACAGCACACATAGTATTTCCTATAGCGTTCAACATTTTACAATTCGTTGTAATTATAATGTTCTCATTGCCTCAAGTTGTACCGTTTCGGGGTCACCAATATAGTTGCCGATGTAATAATAAGACGTTCGTATTTACATTTAAATCTATTTATTATTACTAAAACTAGTTCACAAAATCTTACGAAGTAAAAATGCTAGAGCTGAGTGCGAAGACTTGTCTTGGAATCAGCTGTTGTTTTCTCCTCCTCCTTTTCGTGACCAAGTTGCCAGATTGTCCGTCATTCTAACACGGCGGTCTTGGTGCTGCCACAAACATCTATATATATAAAAATGGAAAATTTTTTGTATGTATGAATGTTTTTAGACGCTTAAACCACTGCACCGATATTAAATTTTATTCTTTTGTTTGAAAGCTATATGGTCTGAGAAGGTTTTGGAAAACAATTTTTTGCAAAAAGTGGGCGTGACAAATCGCCCGATTGACCGCTGAGGCTCCTGTTGGAGCTAGAGAGCTGACATTTTGCATACACAAAGACAGGATTGTTGTATAAACCACGTGATACTCATTTAATCATTTTTCTGCCTGTGGTCAGTTCTAGCGCTATTTGATAGGTTGAGTTGTGTTTTTGTTCTTTCAGAAGCCTCTTATAAAATACAAAATTAAAACTTTGCATATATATGAAGCACTATTACTGGCAAATATATGCGCGAAAAATAAATTTTAGTTATATTTTAAAAGTTCCTTAAGAGCTAAGGATATACAAATGTATATGTACACACTGATATCAATGGAGATACGAAAACAATATTTCGATGTCCAGTCTGAAGTCAAACCGGACATAAAACGGCGTTTTAAAATTTGTAAAGCCTTTTCAATATCGCTCACCACTTACTGTAACATATCTAAAATAGTCAATTCGGTCAATTCTCAGACTGTGGTCAGTTTAGCAGTGACCAAAGGATTTCAATCTTTTTAAAAGTCCTTTAAGAGCTATGGTCCTACTTATTTATGTATGTGTACTGATCGCCAACGGATGCGATTTTGCACAAAGCTATTTTGAAAAAAAAAAAAATATATAAGGAAATGCGTCGTCCGACCTGAGGTCAAAATGGACACAAAAATTACGACCAACATTTTTAAATTTTTTTTTAAGAAATATATATCCCGTCTATTGCAGCGGCAATTTATTTAACAAAAATGAAGCTAACTTTGGCTGTGGTCAATATGTATGCACTGATCAGGTTTTGAATTATGTGATATAATTTTAATTATCATGAATAAACGATTATATCAAAATTTAGAACATACATAACTTATTAAGCACTTCTTCTTTCCGCTACGCGTTTGGTGACCCTTGACCACTGAGCTCATTTAAAAATATTAATCTGTAAGATTACACACGATTTGAGCTGCGGTATACATATACTAATCTTCAACTAGATGCGAAATCAACTATTCTTACGGTTTAAATTTCGCTTTATGCTTCCTACTATAACAACTAAACCGATTAAATCGAAATATGGAACGTAGACATCTTTGTATGAAATGTGCAATAGTAAATAAATGTATGTATAATAAACCTTTTGATTTTCCCAGACGCGTTTTGCGACCTCGTGAACTCTGACATATAGTGAATAATACCCTCCTCAGATTAACGAAATTTGAACAGTTGCGACCAGAATAATATAATTCTTTCTGGTATATAAAGGATCGATTAAGAGCTAAAATGCTATATGATGCTCTGGCTAAGATATATTCACACATTCTAATTTACAGTTTGTGGTCAATGCAGTCGTGATCAAAAATATGTTCATACCGTTTGGGTTTTTGAGGTCATTTGTTATTATTTTCAGGAGTCTGATAGACTTTCAAGTAGACTGATCCGAGATTATTATTAGAAAAATCTTCAAACTTACGAAGCTTGGTGTAGATGTATTTTACATCACTTTGAGGCCACGACTGGATCAGTGTAAGAAATTATTAGTTTAAGTATCAATGTAAACATTCAGTTCTGTTAAAGCGTGAACACCAATACGTTTGCATGAAACATGTAGTAGTTTCTAATTTATATAAAACTATATTTGTGGGTGTCGAGTTTATTATACGAAACAAATCACATGTCTCTATATCACTAAAATGACATTTTGGGGGCTACAAAGTGCACCGGGTATCGGCTTGTTTCCAAATTTTATTTTGAAATCAATAAAATTTATAAGGACCGCATACATTAATTTATTACAACAACCATAATATTTTTATATGGGCTCAGTGGTCAAGGGTCACCAAACGCGTAGTGGAGAAAGAAGTGCTTAATAAGTTATGTATGTTCTAAATTTTGATATAATCGTTTAGTCATGATAATTAAAATTATATCACATAATTCAAAACCTGATCAGTACATACATATCGACCACAGCCAAAGTTAGCTTCATTTTTGTTAAATAAATTGCCGCTGCAATATATTTCTTAAAAAAAAATTAAAAAATGTTGGTCGTGATTTTTGTGTCCATTTTGACCTCAGGTCGGACGACGCATTTCCTTAAAAATCGGTATATATACATATAAACGTAGGTCCAATGCTCCTTATGGAATTTTTCAAAATAGTTTGGTGCAAAATCGCATCCGTTGGCGATCATTACACATAAATTAGTAAGACCATAGCTCTTAAAGGACTTTTAAAAAGATATAGATGTCGCTTCCAAATATGCTTGTTTATGTCATAAACACAGCATTTTATAACCAATTTAGCTGAAACTTCGCAGTTTGTATTTTATTTTTGCAAGAATTAATCACAGTAATAGTTATACAAATCAGTTTATATTGTTGCAGTCCCCGTGTAGAAGTCGCCCTCTAATATGCTAATTTAAGCCATAAATACAACATTTTTCGTATGATTAAGATGAAGAGATTGGCTAAACAATTTGGAGCCTGAATAATTTGGTTAAAAAATTGCAGCGTTCGTTTTTTAGTAATTTGCCTAAAAAAAGGATAGTTCTATGATTTGCGCCTTATCCAAAGATTTTTCCGGTAATAGAATTGAATGTAATCCATTGTGGAGGGTATATAAAATTCAGCCCGGCCGAACTTACTACCGTTCTTACTTGTTTTTTAATCAAATCAGAAAGCTCTTGAAAAATCACTCATTACTTAAAAATGTCTTTATCACCATTAGCTTTTTTTACTTCAATAATTTTTAATTTATAAATATTCAAATTTATCACATTTTGTCAATCTCTCAATGCAATTTATAGTTACGAAAGATTATACGATTTGCAACCATATAAAACGTATAAACTGAAACTTTGAACTTCTGAAAAACAGAAAACTTGTCTTTTAAATAAGGCCTTGATACATAGCCAAATACTTAAATACAAATAAATACTTGTTTCGGAAATATTAGTTCCAAATACAAAAATTTTAGAAAGGGGACATATCGAGCCTTAACCGCCAAAAAGATGTAAGCGCCACTCACAAAAATTTAGAAAAGAACGTTTCTTTTGCGATTATTTTTTTCTTAAAATTCATATGTAATGCATACATCTGTATATAACTATGAAATTTAGTATAATGGTACATTTTGCAGCTATAAATTTCGGACACATGATGCCAATTGTCATAAGTAAACGATTTCCCTCAAAAAATTAAAAGTAAATCATGTTGGCTGTTTAAGTTCGTAACATTGTCGCGCAACTTCACCAGCTTATGCATCTCCTTCGTTGACTGGCAACCCTGGCGGGTTGAAGGAGAAGAAGCCTCTGCTACAAACTCTCCCAAGACGATATTCGCATGGCACGGATTGTAAGGAGAGACTTCCAGCGTTGTATCTCTCTCCGACTCTCCCGGGACGTTATTCGCATAGTTCGGATGTAGAGAGAGACTTCCCGCAAGCAGAGGCTGTTGCGGATTTTCGACTCCTTGCTTCATCTGGCTCTCGTATTGAAACTGGTCTTTGTTAGGCGATACAATCGCGCACATCACTAATAGTCGTTGTTTCGCACTCGCGCATACATATATCTTGTCGTTTTGCTATCGTGCCGTTTGGATCTATACGGATCCCACGCATCGCTACATGGTAATATACGCTATCATTAATTCGAAATAAAGCTCTCCTTTTATCACTATCGAAAAAACTAAACTCTTGTGTTTTATTTATTTTCCTTTTCTATTTCGCCCTTTGCATTACTGCATCGCCAACGTCGCTCACTACACTCGCATGAATAAATGCATACGTAAACACACACACATCGTTCCCCCCACTACTGAGCTATCGTTGTTATTGGAGTTTGTCACAGAAGGGATTTCGTCGCCTCGCCTATCCTCACCTCCCTTGCTGCAAACCCCCCATCTTAACATTTGGTCGTATTCGAGCCGGATTTGTACTCCCTTAACATTTATTTGATCCAATCGAATCGGATTTGAGCTGGGATACATCGTCGATTAATTGGTGATTTGCTGCTTTCCTACGGAAAACCTCGGTGCTTCAACCACTCATCACGAATCATACTAACAAAATCGCAGGTAACGTACTCTCAGTTTTCCTAACTATTGAGCGCCGCGAGTGTTTTTTGTCCAAAAAATAAATTACAAATACATCCAAATATACCCTACGGTATAATATTAGTCGACTTTTGATTACGCTATCGCGATTTTTCCTCAAAAACTTTGTCGTTGAAATAGTGCTAAATTACTTTAAAATCTATCGGGAATAATTATATTCCAATACAAAACATTAAGATTTTATTTCGATTGTTTTTGTTCGCATTAATTTATTTAATATTTCATTTCGATTTGTTTTGTTCGCGTTATATCTTAGAATAATTCTTGTTTACATATTTCTTTGTTGCGTTGTGTAGTGTGTTGCCCGTTTATTTGTACATTCGGCATTGTTGTATTTGTTTCCAATCTCAGTGCAGTCGTCCCTACTGCATGAGAGGCTATCTAGCTTAATTACAACAAAAACAGGAACACTCTCCAACCGTCTTGCATTAGAGAAGGCGCGAAAGTCGGCGTCATAAAATTAGCTCCTATTTATTGCTCTCGTTGACTTCGTTAATCGAATCGGTCGATTGCATTTCCCCCTACCGGCAGCTTGAGCGTCTCTCGCAAACAACTTCGCATTGCATTTGTTGTTGTTTGTTACTCGAAAAGAAACACACACGTGCGCACCCACATACTCGAATAGAGAGAGTCGTCGTCACCTGAGCTTGGTTTCACATCCCAGTTGGAAAAATAGTAAAAACAGCCAAATATAACAGCTTTTGGAAAAATAAATTAAATATTTTTTGTCGTGCTATTTTTGGGAATAGCGGTGAGTGGTACGCTACTCGTTAATTACAATCGGTCATATACGACACTGTACACCCTACACCCTACATTCGGTCAATTGGACATTACTTGGAAATTTTCATAATAAAATTTTATTGTATTATTTTTTGCGTTCTTCTAGCATATAATTTCTTGCTGGCTACTTCGTTGTTAATCTTGTTGTTGCACTCTACAGTCGACCATAGTCACCCTACAGCCAGTCTAGTTGATCAAAATTAAAATTTTATTTAATTTTGTCGTTTTTTCTTCCGGTTTATCGCATTTTGATTAGTCGTGTACATCCACGTACCCTACATTCGGTCCTTATTTGATAAAATTTAATAATTTAGTAGAATGTGTAATTTGGATAATTCTAACAGTCATAATTTGAACTTGCCCCCTATCGACATTGACGTTTTCCATGGGGATTTCGTTACTTGGCCTACGTTTCGGGACCTCTTTTCGGCGATTTTTATAAACAATTCGCGTCTTAGTGACATTGAGCGCCTTTGTCACCTGGTCCAAAAAACTAGCGGTGAGGCAAGGGAAATAGTCTCGAGATTCCCTCTCACCCACAGGAGCTTCGCTTTTGCCTGGAAAGCATTGGAAGATGCGTATGACAACAAACGCATTCTTGTGAATAGTCACCTAAAGCTCCTCTTTCATCTTCCCGTGCTAGACCGCGAGACTAGCTCGGGTTTAAAGACCATACAACGGGGAATAAATGGATGTCCTTCGACAATGGCAGTCTACAATGTCGTGACTGACCATTGGAATCCCATATTGGTCTTTCAATGCCTCCGTCGTTTGCCGAAACTAACCCTTACTCTTTGGGAACAGAGTATAAAAAATAAGTCATCCCTAGCCTCCTGGCACGACTTAGATTCTTTCCTCACGGAAAGAATTCAGACTTTAGTTTGCCTTCGGGAGCTCAGGGGTCTTGACTCTGAGAAAAGTCCGTGGTGAAGGACAAAACTTTACATTCTACGAATGTCTCTCCCTTGAGTCCTCCCCGGTCACCTTCGAACACGTGTTGTGTGCTTTGTCCCCAGCAGAGTCATGTATTGCGTTCTTGTTCTCGATTCAAGAACCTTTCAGTTAGTGATAGATTTTCGGTCATAAAAAAGCATGGGTGCTGCATGAATTGTCTTTCACGAGGACATGCACTGAAAACCTGCCATAGTAGCCATAATTGCACTACGTGCAATGGTCGTCACCACACCCTTCTCCATCGAACTGTGGTATCTTCTCGTTTTGTACCACCTTCGTCCTCCATCCCTCCAATTGTTAAAGATCCCTCCTTGTTATGTCGTAACTGGACCAATTCCTTCCGCCCTTTTTAACTATTCTACAAGCCCAGCCGCGGTCTTCACCCCTGGCAATAGATCATGTAATTCGGAAGCAGGAAATATTCTGCCTTTCGGGAATTTCAATCGTTGGTCTGAGAACCGAACTTGAATTCCATCACACCTCGTAGGTTCGATATCATTACTTGCTAGATTCACCTACGTTTGTATTTTTCGTCGTACCTTTATTTGAATCTGTTTGTTGGTCACATTTGGACACCCCCCTCGCTTTTTCTAAATGGTCACATCGTGAATTTATAAATTATTTGAACT